>CM054933.1:22374743-22579483 GCA_029168755.2 Tillandsia fasciculata | reverse complement strand
TGTATTGGAATTTGTGCTATTGTAAAGTCAACTAAAAGAAGAAAGAAAAAATAATGACACAAATCTCATACAAATTTTAATGGTAAAAAATTTACAAGTATAAATAAGTTTGTGCTTTTAAAAGCATATAAACTATACTCGATATATATATAGCCGGCTACTGTGATTGTACAAGCACCAAGAACTTGGTGCTTGTAAGTTTTCTACCGTTAGATAAATCATTGTTAATTCTACCACTTAGATTATACTATTTCACCAACCACCCACTAAATCCAAGGGGCTCACCATCATCCTAACCGCACATTCCTACATCCAATGGTAAAAAACTCACAAGCACAAATAACTTTGTACAACTTATACTTTTACAAACATAGGAGCTCAATTATATATATATATATATATATATATAATATATATATATAATATATATATATATATATATCTATATATATATATAGTAGAACTTATTGCTTTTAAAAGCACAAGACAATTCATGGTTGTGAATTTTTTATCATTGGATTTGTATTGGGATTAATGCTTTTGTAAAGTCAACTAAAGAGAGAGAAAGATAAACTAAAAAATACAAATCTCAATACAAATCCAATGGTAAAAAATTCACAAACATGAATTGTCTTGTGCTTTTTGAAAGCATATAAACTCTACTATATATAATATATATATTATATATATATTATATATATATATATATATATATATATATATATATATATATATATATGGTCCGCTACTTTGCTTGTACAAGCCTAAGCAATTGGTGCATGTAAGTTTTATACCGTTAGATCTAATTCTTTAATTAATTCCACCCCTTAGATTATACTATTTCATCAACCACCCACAAAACCTAAGGTGCCCACCATCATCCTAACCGCACATTCCTACGTCCAATGGTAGAAAACTCACAAGCACAAATAAACGTTTGTACTTTTAATAAATATAGGAGCTCATTTTATATATATAATATATATAATATATATATTATATATATATTATATATATTATATATATATAATTAGAGTTATATGCTTTCAAAAGCACAAGACAATCCTGCTTGTTGAATTTTTTACCATTGGATCTGCATTGAGATTTGTGCAATTGTACTTTTTCTTTCTCTCTCTTTAGTTGACTTTATAACTGCACATATCTCAATACAAATCCAATGATAAAAAATTTACCAGCATGGTTTGCCTTGTGCTTTTGAAAGTATATAAGCTCTACTGTATATATATATATATATATATATATAAATATATATATATATATATATATATATATATATATATATTACTAAATAGAGAGAGAGAGAATTATGTTGGAATACTATCGATTGCACCAAGCTATTGGTGCTATCAAGTTTTTAGCCTTTGGATTAAAGGATGTGTGGAGAGGATGATAATGGTCCCCTAGGGTTTAGTAGGTGGTTGGTTGAATAGTAAAAATTTTAGGGACCACTATAATCCCAACCGCACATCTTTTCATCCAAGGGCTGAAAACTTGATAGCACGAATTACTTGGTACTATCGATTGTATTCTAACCGGACTATATATAGATATATATATATATATAATATATATTATATATATATATATATATATTATATATATATATATATATATATATATATATATCGTAGGGCTACTATACTCTTCTGAGTATAAACCCCTTTGTACTCATAGCTTTTTCATCCTTGGATGAAGGAATATGCGGTTAGAATGATAGTGGTCTCCCTAGGTCTTGTTTGGATGTGGTATAAAGGGGGGATATCCCCCCTTTATACCCAAACGAATTTGGGATATCCCCGTTTGGGGATATCCTCCCAAATGGGAATCCCCCATTATGGGGTTGGGATATCCCACCCCTCTCCCAAACCCCCCGGTATAAACCCCTCTCTTCTACTCCCCTCTCTCCTCCCTCTCTCTCTCTCTCACTCTCCCCGCCCTTCCAAGGCATGCCTTGGGAAGGGGCGTTTCCCTTTTTTTTTTTTGTTTTTTTTTTTTTTCTTTTATTTTTGGTTTTTTTTTTTTTGTTATGCTTCAGTTTTTTTTTTTTTTTTTTTTTTTTAAATAAAAATTTTTAAATTATAAAAATATTTAAATTTTAAATTTTAAATTTTATAAATTTTAATTTTTTTTTAAAATTTTATATGTTAATAAATCTAAAAATTTTATTTTTTATAAAAAAATATTCATTTTAAAATTATACAATTTTTTTATAATTTTTTTAAAATTTATATAAATTTATAAATTAAAATTTTTACTCTTACTTAACATTTTAAAATTAACATTTTTTTTTACTCCGACTTAAAAATTTTTGTAAAAAAGTTTATTTGTTTATATGTAATGTTAAGTGGACTGTTAATTAAAAACTCGTATTTTTCGGGTGTATGATGTAATTTTGAAAATTATATATTATACTTGATTTTTCTTTTCCTTTTATACTTCGTTTGTTTTTTTTTTTTTTTTTTTACTTCGTTTGATTTTTTTTTTATTAAAATTTTTAAATTTTAATAAATATTTAAATTTAAAATTTTAATTTTATAAATTTAATTTTTTTTATTTTATATTTAATAAATCTAAGAATTTTATTTTATTTTTTAAAAATATTAATTTTAAAATTTATACAATATTTTTATAATTTTTTTAAATATTATATAAATTTATAAATTAAAATTTTTACTCTTACTTAAAATTTTAAAAAACATTTTTTTTTGCTCACCTTAAATTTTTTGTAAAATTAAAATAAATAAAATTAAAATTTGAATAAATTTTAAATTTAATTTTGAAAAAATTATTAAAAAAAAAATAATTAATTAAATATAATATATAAGATTTGTTACAATTAAAAAATTCTATTACATTCTTTAATTATCAAATTTATAATATACATAAAAATAAAGGTCACATCGTCATTAAACATAAAAATCAACTTTATACCACTTATTCTTCATCCCCAATCTAAACACTACTTTTCTTATACCAGGTTTAAGCCTCATTCCCAACCAAACACAATTAGGTTTAAACCAGGTTTATCCTTACTTTATACCTATACCTGGTATAACTCATTCCGGTATAAGCCACATCCAAACGATACCTAGGGTTTACTAGGTTGCTCGAAAAATAGTAAAAATCTTAGGAACTACTATAATCATAACCACACGTTACTTAATCCAAAGGATGAAAAGTTATTAGTACAAAAAATTTTTACTCATAAGAGTATACTAGCCGGACCATATATATATATATATATATATATATATATATAATATATATATATATATATATATATATATACTATTAATAGTACCATGGCTCCACTACTATACTATTAATATTATTAAGGCTCTACATGAATAGTATAGTATTAATATTAATAGTATAGTAGCCGAGCCTTGGTACTATTATACTATATATAATATATATATATATATATATATATATATATAGATATATATATATATATTCGTTACTATATTATTAATAGTACGAAGTTATTGGTGCTATTAAATTTTCTATCTTTAAATCAACATTTTTGATCATTTTCACCTGTTAAATTTTACAATTTTTCCAACCACCTATTAAACTCAAGTGGCTCACTATCATCTCAGCCACACATCTTTTAATCCAATGGTTAAAAATTTAATAGTACCAATAACTTGATACTATTAATAGTAGTCTAGCCTAGCGCTCTCGCTCTCTCGCTCTCTCTCTCTCTCTCTCTCCTCTCTCTCTCTATCTATATATATATATATATATATATATATAATATATATATATATATATATATATATATATTACTTTGTTTTTAAAAGTACAAAATAATTGGTGCTGGTAAGTTTTTTACCGTTAAATCTATTTCTTTGACTAATTCTAACCCTTATATCATACCATTTTACCAACCACCCACTAAACCCAAGGGACCCACTATTATTCTAACCGTATATGTTTTTATCAATGGCTAAAACCTACCAGCACCATTGGCTTGATAATTGAGCTCCTATATATATATATACATTATTATTAATTATTTTATAAATTAATATTCAAAATTATCTAATAATAATTAATTAAATTAATTAAATTATTATTTAATTAATATTTTATAATAATTATTTAGATTAAATATTATTATTTTAAAATTATAATTACTTTTATTTTTACTACTATTCTAATGTAACTATCGAAACATTATTTTTCTTATTCTTATAAACAACTCAATTTTAATCGAAACGTAAAATTAGTTTTATGTCTATTTATTTCTGAATTTATATCTATCTCTGTAATAAATAATTCTAATTTATACCTGAACCAAATACAAATCCCTTAAAATATTTTATAATGCATGCAGATTAAATAATTCTGGTACGAAAGTCTAATTCACAATGCAACCTGATTTTCTCTCGCAACGAATTCGCATCGATTCAATCATTTCGAAAGCCAATAAATTTATTGTTTTTTCAATTTGATTTTGGCTAAAATTGAATAAAACCAAATAGTAAACACCAAATGCACAGAACAGTAAAATTATGTAATTAAAAAGATGCATATTGCGTTGAGATGTCAACGGGTCGGATTCGGACGAATTTTTAAAAACTCGAATCCGAATCCGAACCCGACTACCAAATCCGAATTCGAATCCGAATCCGACGGATTTTAAAAATTCATATTCAAATCCGAACCATATCAAAAATCAAAAACTCGAATCCGAATCCGAACCCGAAAATTCAAATCCAAAACAATTATTTTTTTTTTCTCTTTATAATATTTCAAAATATATTATATTAAATTTAAATTTTAAAATATAAATTTAAATATAATATCAAATATTTATATACATATAAATCAATTTGGGTTCGGGTCGGGTTCAGATTCGGATCGTGTACAATCAAAATCCATATCCAAATTCAAATCTGTCGGATTTTTATTTTTTATATTCATATCTGAATCTATATCCGTTTAATATCGAATAAATTCAGCTCGTTTGAATTCGGATTCGAATAAAATTTTAGATATTCGTATCCATTGACATTCCTAACATTGCGTGCCATCTCATATGGGCACGGAATAATTTTGCTACTCATCGACAACTAACTTTATTTGAATCGTTCACATCCAAAAAAATAAAAATACGAATACACCCCCACGAATGGACACAAAATCATTCCTAAACTAAAATTGTAGGCACAAAATAGTAAATATCTTGACTTTTTTGAAGTTACATATAGTTTTTTTAGATAATATAAATAAATTATATATTTATATTAAAAATTTGTTAATACATATATATTAATAAAAAATTTATTAATTTTTATTCGTATGAAAAATATAATAATATTTTATTAAAATTAATTATTTATATATAATTGTTGGAAAAATTTGGTATTCGCCCCGGTATCAGATTCTCTAAATTCGCAATCCGTTTCGATCCGCTTTGTTACCGTTACGGTCTAGAGTTGGAATTTCGCAGCGTAAACGTCAAATGAGAAGAAAAACCAATACAAGGAAATATGCAGGTGAAATAAAATTCATTAACTAAGAGAAGAATTATACTGATTACATAGACTTCTCTTCTGCAATAGAATAGTTTTAACCCTAGTCCTCCTCCTGAATCTCTCTCACCCTTCTCTCGTCTTCTTTTCTGCAATAGAGTGGCTTCAACCCTAGCTCTCTTCCTGAATCTCTCTTACCCTTATCTCGTCTTCTATAAACCTAGAAGACTATGGGTGTGGCTAAATCTTAGCCCCCACCACCTCCATGGGTGTTATCACCACCGTACTGTGGATACCACTATATGAGTGTGGCTAAATCTTAGCCCCCACCACCACATCATAGGTATATCCTTCTTAATACCATCGTGCTGTGGATACCATTATATGGGTGTGGCTAAATCTTAGCCCCCACCACCTCGATGGGTATTACCATCATCGTGGGTATATCCTCTTTAACACCACCGTATATGGGTATGGCTAAATCCTAGCCACCACCATCATGGATATATCCTTCTTAACACCATTTTAAAATAATAACACATATGCTATATTAAATATAGCATACATCAAAAGCTATTCAAATCTTAGTCTATTTTTATTCGAATTAATATTTAAATCTTAACAAACTTATCTCTTTAAAATTTAAATATTAATCTTAATCCAACTAGGATTCAACTACAAATATAATCAAATCCTAACCATAATAATAAATTTTTTTTTAATATTAATAAGGTTATGTTTTATTAGGGATGTCTATTTTATATCGGTGTTCATATAATTTTTAAATTTTTGAATTGCGATTTGTATCGTATTTCATGATTAGTGTCAATGTCTATCACCAAACTTTACAAAGAAAATAAATTTAGGTAACATTCTACGGAGGACTCTTCTAAAACAGGCCCCTTTAAAAAATTTTAAAAATTATTTTTTTATTCTAATATGTATAAAAATAAGATAAGACCATGTAAAGTTTATTTAAACTATAGACTGTTTTAATTGCACTATCTAATCTTTCAAAATTTTAATTTTAATACATAATATTTTATTTTATTTTATTTAAATAATTTAATAATTATTTGGATATAAAATATAAACAATTACTTACTTTAAATAAGCAAACATAAAACACATAAAATTTTAAAGATAAAAACATATAGAATTTACTTAAACTGTGAATTATTTTGATTTGATTATACAATTTTTTAAAATTTTAATTTTACTATTCAAATTTTTAATTTATTTAATTTAAGCCGGTCAATAATATTTTGACTTTAAGGCAATATTTGGTTCAGGGATAAATTTAAGAGGTATAAATTTTTTTATATCTGGGATAGCTTGCTATTCCGGGATAATGAAGTATAAAAGTTAAATTACGTTTGGTTGAAAAGTTTGTATTCTCTGGAATAGTTAAAATTGTGTTTGGTTAAAATTATGGAATAGTAGAGAATAGTGAAAAAAAAAGATAGAATTTTTATAAAAATACCAATTTTGCCCTTAGCTTTTTTTATAGAAAAATTAATTTAATTATTATATTAAATTTGAATCAATTTAATTATAAATAATAAATTATGTTAAAAAATTAATATTTTTTATTTTATATTATATTTTAAGAATATAAACAATAAATTATATTTTATATTATATTTTATATTATATTTTATATATTTTATATATTTTATATTATAATTTATATTATATTTTATATTATAATTTATATCTTGTATTATAATTTATATTTTATATTATAATTTATAATTTATATTATAATTTATATATTTATATTATAATTTATATTTTATATTATAATTTATATTATAATTTATATTATAATTTATATTTATATTATAATTTATATTATAATTTATATTTTATATTATAATTTATATTTTATACTATAATTTATATTTTATAATTTATATTTTTTATTTTATATTATATTTTATATTATAATTTAATTATAAATAATAAATTATAACTTTGCCCATTCACTACCCCCAGGGATAAAACCCTATTCCATGGGGGGAGAGGAATAAGGCTTAACGGGTTATTCCAGAATAACCCGTTAAGCCAGGGATAAAAAAAAAAATTTATCCCATGTTATTTTATAATACTGTTTGGCAAGAATTGGGGGATAAAGGGGTTATTCCCCCTTTATCCCCCAACCAAACATTGCCTAAAATTTTATAACTAAACATATAAATAACGCATTTAATAATATTTTGAATTTAAACTTTTATAATTATGAAAATTATATAAAATATAGATAAACATTCAAATTTTGAATTCAAAAAATTAAACATAAAAATTAAAATTTTAAAAATGTAACTAATGGATTTAAATATTATGATACATAATTTTGAAAAATTCTACAAAATTTTAGGACAGAGCAGAAGATTCGCGTATCTACGTGGCGGCCGAGATTGGAAGCATCAGCGAGACACGCCGAGAGGCCTCGACGTGACAGTGTCGAGATCATCGGACCGTCGGATTCTTCCGCATCGTATCCGACGGTCCCGATGAAAGCAGAAAAAAAGGAAATAAATAAATAAATAAATAAATAAGAAGAGGGCGGAGGGGGACATTGAATGCGATTCGACTTTTAGCCACCAAACCTCCGTCCGTCGGCCATAAAGAAACGCTGTGACGATGGACATCGTACGGACGTCAGATTGCGACGCATGCACGCTCTCTCTCTCTCTCTCTCTCTCTCTCTCTCTCTCTCCCTTCATCTGTTACCATTTTTTTTATGTAAAATTATAATATAAAAATTGCTACATCTCTTCGCCCAAAATTTCACAAAAATTTTCAAATTTAAATTTTTTTTATTTTTTAACTAAATTATAAAAAAAATTTCTGTTTATTTTTTACTTTGCTCCCCGTCTTTTAAAAGCTTATATTTTGCCCATCGTAATTATCGAAATATGTATTTATCCCGCGTCACCATTTTGTGAGTAAACCGTCAATTTTGTAAAAAATATTATTTGATATATCCAAAATACCCTTCAAGAATGACGGTAAATAAGCTAAAATTTATTTTCTTTCCTATATAAGATAAGGGCATTTTAGTCAATTTATCTCCTCCGTTAACACCATGGCCTCTAAAGACAATTCGGTAATTACGAGGGAGCAAAATGTAGACTTTCAAATGACAGGGGGGCAAAATGAAAAAGCAAAATATTACAAAATTTTTTTTTGTAATTTAGCCTCTTTTTTTTTTGAATAAAATAATCATTAATTTTTTATCCTTAAATTAAAGTTTTGTATGATTTATATTCTCTTTTGGCGTTTAAGTCAATTGAATAATATTTTTTTTTTTTTCTTAGACGTCTACAATATAAAAAATATCTAAGTCTCAAAAATATATTATCATATAAATATCAAACTAATTTATTAAATAATAAATTTTATTATTATTTTTAATTTTTTGATATTTTAAAGTTAAAATTTTGATACTTTAATTAAAGCGTCATAATATATTTTATCGATATTCGGTATAAGCGTCGATATATATACGTAACGACACTTCATTTAAAGACGCTTTAACCGACACCCCATTATAAGTAATGCCCTATATATATAAAAGATGATTTTATTCAAATTAATCGAGTAGTACAAATTGAATAAACTCATCAACATAAAACCAAAAAGAATACTTATTTTTGGTGAGTCTCCAATTAGCTAAGTGATCTGTTACTACAGCAGTTTTAGAAAATCTCCAGATTCATTCAAAGCTGAAATGTTTGAATCCTCTACACAAGTCTATAGATTCATGATTCTTGTCTGATCTAAATGATAATTCTTGGAATATTAAGACATAAGATATTTTAGAGCCCAAATTTTAATTTGTTATAATTTTTTATTTAAATTTTTAAAATTAGCAATCTAATTTAGTTGGTTAAATAGTGATGCATTCGAATATTATAATAGATAAAATAGTAATTATTAAGATACCGCATCACTACTATATTAGTGATTTATCAATATATAGTCAAATAAATTGACTTGTAAGACCCAATCACAATAATTTAAAAAGTTTGAGTTAAAAATTGTAATAATTTAAAATTTGAAAACCAAAAGTGCAGTTATTTTAGAAAAATGTAAAGTATTTTATCACATTATTGTGTTTTATCACCCTACAATTTACTCAATTTACTATGCTGTGGTTCTGAAAAGATGTCGCTTTACTATCTTATTTAACAGTAGATGCTTACGATAATATAAAAATAAAAATTTACAGAATAATTAAATATAATTTCATAAATTATAAAAATGCAAAATAAAGATATGCTGAATTAATTGTAAATAGGCAAATTAAAATTTATCCTTTAGAAAAATCTCATATTTATAAAAAAAACTTTCTATTTGCCCAGATCTCAAAGGACATGCTCGTGACTTCTGAAGAGCCGAAATATCAGTATATTTTGCGACACTGAAGTCATAAAATTACTCAATTTTCTGCTCACGACTATACAAAGACAGTAAAACTCGCGTATTTTCTGCTCTCTCGCGTCCCAGCTTCCATAGAGTCCCAAATCTTATTTTGCAAGTACAAAGTTTTTTTTTTTTTTTTTTTTTGTCTTTAATTTTTAATTTTTTCAAATAGTGAAAAAACAATGGCTGGCATTGATTAATTGTTTCAATGAAGGATATGAACATACTCTGCCCTATTTCAGATGGGAATAGTGCTATAAAAAGATCAACTTTTACAGAGATTATTATTGAAACAATGGTCTCATTCATATGTTCTTTGATGGGCCACCCAGTTTACATAATTTGCATGGAGAGTTTTAATTGGTTTGCATACGTAGTTCAGCGTACCATATAAATTTGTCGACTTAAATTTACTTTTGCATATGTTTTTTCGATCGATCGAAACGCAGCAACAATATATATAGAATTAACAATATATAGTGGTCAATAATAAACACTAATTTTTAATAATTTTTGAGGTATAATTAATTAATCGAAAAGCAAATGTGTCAACGTTTGTAAATTTATCGACACACCAACAAATACAAGAGAAGGGCATGCGTTTGGGAGCGGAGTCAAGACATTTCCCAATGAAAAGCAGACAACATTTAAAAGAAGTTGAAGGACAAATTAGAAATTTCTTTTAGGGAGGAAAAGGATGTGTTAGATTAGGGTACAAGGACACCATAACTGTTAGTGGAAACAAGGTTGACTATTTTGCATCTCACCACCTATTCATCATGTGGTCCCATATATATCTCACACTTTTGTGCTGCAGTATTTAGTTTCTGGTCCCAAAATATTCAACTTGTCTTTGTTATCTACTTCTCTAGCTATTAGCCTATGCGGAAAACACCAAATCCAATACCATAAAGTTTACACATCCTATTTGTTTGGCTTAATTTGGCATTCATAAAGAAGAAGCTATGTTTTTAATTTTATATATATATATATATATATAATTAGAATAGAATATTATCAATAGCAGCAAGTCATTGGTGCTATTAAATTTTTAATCGTTGGATGAAAAAATATACGGTTGAAATTATAGTAGTTCTCTAGGGTTTACTAGGTAGTTGGTTGAATAGTAAAAATCTTAGGGGACCACTATAATCCCAACCGCATATCTTTTTATCCAACGGCTGAAAACTTGATAGCATCAATTGTTTGGTGCTATCGATAGTATTCTAGCCGGACTCACTCTCTCTCTCTCTCTCCTCTCTCTCTCTCTCTCTCTCTCTCTATATATATATATATATATATATATATATATGGGTATATATAAGTATACACCCATATATATGGGATCTTCTGTATGAATCGATATTATTACATTCCAATTTCTTCCCGATACCTCCCAAGGAAAATCCCGAATTGGATCCAAAATTGACGGGTTAGTGTGAGCTTATCCATGCGGTTATGCACTCTTCAAATAGGAATCAATTTGATGAAAGATCCTGGCTTTCGTGCTTTGGTGAGTCGTCCGAGATCCTTTCGATGACCTATGTTGTGTTGAAGGTGTAATGGAGTAACCATGAGGAGCGCGAGGCGACTTGGGGACTTAAGACGAAAATGAAGGAAGATTTCCCAGAATTGTTTAGCAAGGGTTGAGTTTAAGTTTCGAGGACGAAACTTTTTATAAAGTGTGAGTGGTGTAATGACACGGTTTTTCTGTAGTAATTAACCTCCTTCTAGTAAAGTATTTCTTTGGTGTTCCGGGAGTATTGTTGTTGTTAGTCGGTCGGTGTGTGGGGCGCTTGTATTTTTCTGCGGAAGAGCGCGGAAAATGTTGACCGACGGTGCGATCGGATCGGAAATCCGATGTCTGGATCTCCCGGAACGGAATTGTTAGTGATGCGGTGACTAATCGTGCATCGATATCCGCGCAAAATATCTTGCACCCGTTGGAGATAAGGTGGGTTATCTCGTAGGGGATAACTAATTAATTAATTAATTATCCGGTGACGGAAAAAGGGAAAAAAATAAATTTTTAATTAAATCTACGTACGAGTTAATAATTATAAAGAAAAAAAAAATAATACATACGCTTTTCCGCTTACCTTTACCTAAAAAAATCCCCGGGGCGTGACAGATTAAGGGATATCTATATGATCCGATCGATTGCGTAAGGACCGCGGTAGCAATAGAACCGGAGAAAGTATACAGAAAAGACAGTTCTCTTCTATTATATTAGTATTAGTTAGTGATCCCATATATATATATATATATATATATATATATATATATATATATATATATATATATATATATATATATATATATATATATACCCATATAATATATATACACTACAACAAAATTAGATTATAGGGACACATGTTTGTGACACTTTTATATAAATATCCTATTTATATTCCATCTATATCCAAAATTAGGTTATAGGGACATATTACAAAAATATATCGCTATACACCCTAGCGACGGTATATATAGCAACACTTACAATAAATGTCGGTATTTTTGTCAGCGACACTTTTTTTAAATTTTAGAAATACTTAAAAATATCGCTATAGCCTAATTTTGTTGTAGTGATATATATATATATATATATATATATATATATATATATATATATATATATATATATATATATATATTAATGTGTTTTGAAATTAAAAGCTTGATTTTGATTGATTAGTCTCTCACTCAAAATTCGTCCAAAAATCCTACCTTTTTTTTATTTTTCTTTTCATGCATTACTATTTAAACTTTCGGCAAAAGGTTTAATAGTATAGTGATAGGGACATCTATTCAGTTTGTGTTCTTTTTGTTTGGAGAGAGAGAGAAAAAGTTTGTTCAAATTTTGACGCAATATCATCTTGCCTTCTATCAAAATGTCTTTATCAGTCAGCAGCCATTTGATTTAAATTTTATATAGTATCAGAATAGAAAAAACCTTTCAAATTTCTAAAATTATTTAATTTTTTTTTATTTATTAAATTTATGTCTCGAGCTCAGACGTAAGAGAGAGTATTGTTGAATATAAAATATATAAACACCGTTCTTTAATAATGTAAAATTTTGAAGTATAACAATTATTTTGTATAACTTTTTCATATAAAATTATTTTTTAAAAATTTCCATTCATAATTGGTACACTAATATTTCATTAAGGTTATGTTTGAATAGATGTTTTCTATGATTTTGAGTACTTTGAAATCAAGAATATTACAGAATTATGTAAAAAATTTTATTTCATTTAATAGCTGTTTGAATGTAAACTACTGAATTTCATAAAATTTCAATCAAATTTGAAAAAAAAATTTAAAAACAAAATATCATTCTTGATTAATATATATATATATATATATATATATATATATATATATATATATATATATATATAGCGTAGGGCTACTATACTCTTATGAGTATAAACTTTTTTATACTCATAACTTTTTTACCCTTTGATGAACGAATGTGCGGTTAAAATAATAGTGATTCCTCTAGAATTTACTAGGTTATTAAAAAATAGTATAAATTTTAGAAACTTTATAATTCTAACCGCACATTTCTTCATCCAATGAATAAAAATTTATAAGTACAAAATTTTTTTACTCATATATATATATATATATATATATAATATATATATATATATATATATATATATAAAAGGGTTAATCAAAAATATATTCACTCGGGTATTAATATAGTAACTTGGTTGTTGGCATGAAGCGACCACATGGTTCGTGGTACTTTTCTATGCAACACAAATTAATACATGCACCCACAACACTACTGCAAGAGAGCTATATATATATATATATATATATATACCCCTCCTTTAAAACCCATAACCATTTATTTATATATACTATACCTAATTTATACAATCACTAATTAAAGACCAAAAACATTAGCCTTAAAATTATTCAATTAATTGTGGCATGAAAACCACCAATCATTTTCCTTAATTTAGCCAATGTGACATGGTACGGTCAATATTATTACATGTTGGAAGTTGATGCCCTAAATGGCCTACCAATTGATCCATTATTAATTTTATGTCTTTATTATTTCGTCACCTTAATTATCTCGACCACACCTTAATTATCTAGACCACATATATAATATTTTATCAGCGGTGCCTGGGATGGTTGCATCAGTGAGATCCAGTACTATCTGATCTTAATTAATTATTTTTAATTAACATGACCACGTGTGATCAAGTACGTCGGAATTCAACTACGTAAGCATTTGACTCAGATCGATGTTGCCTCCTAACTATGAAACACACCAGCCTTGGTGTTGGGCTCGAGTCTAGTTCCCCTCATATATATATATATATATATATATATATATATATATATATATATATATATATATATATATATATATATCAACCAACTTAATTGGACCTCTAGCTAACTCTGGTTTGATTGTGTACAGATCTTCTTCGAGCTGGGGTGAGGCTGAAACCCTAACTCGAACTCGATTTTCGAAGAAAAATGTGTTTTATTCGAGTTAGGTCTATATGAGTCCGGTTGAAATACTATCAATAGCACCAAGATAGTTGTGCTATCAAATTTTAGCCTTTGATGAAGGTATGTGCGGTCGGGATTATAGTGGCCCCCTAAGATTTTTACTATTCAACCAACTACTCACTAAACCCTAGGGGACCACTATTATCCTAACCGTACATTTCTTAATCCAAAGACTAAAAACGTGATAGCACCAATAACTTGGTGCTATCGATAGTATTCCAGCTTAATTATATATATATATATAGAGTTGTGTTGGAATGCTATTAATAGCACCAGCCCAATTTTGTCACCCATTTTTTAGCCATTGGATCACATTGAGATTAGTGCAGGTTTTTTAATGAAAAAAATAAAAAATAAAAAATAAAAAGAAAAAGTAAAAAGTAAAAAAAAAAAAAATTTAATTAAAGGGCCTGCACGAATCTCAATGCGATCCAAGGGCTACAAAATGGATGGCAAAGTTGGGCTGGTGCTATCAATAGCATTCCAGAACAACTCTCTCTCTCTCTCTCTCTCTCTCTCTCTCTCTCTATATATATATATATATATATATATATATATATAAAGAGAGAGAGACCGGCTACTAGATTATTAATAGTACCAAATTATTAGTGTTATTAAGTTTCTACCTTTAGATTAACCACTTTGATCATTTTCATTCGTTAGATTTTACTATTTTTCTAACCACCTATTAAACCCAAGGAACCCACTATTATTTAAGCCATACATCTTTTAATCTAAGAGTTAAAAACTTAATAGCGCCAATGATTTGGTGTATTCCAACCTAACTATATATATATATATATATATATATATATATATATAAAAGAATATTTTTTAAATGACGAATAATTTTTTTTTAAAAAAAATTTTTATAATATAGTAAATATCGATGTTTCAAAAAATATCACCGTATATATATATTTTTTATCAAACTAATTTATAATGATGAATTTTACTATTATTTTTAATTTTTTGATATTTTAAAATATTTTAAAGTGTCGAAATATATTTTATATATACATTGGTATACACGTGGCGACTGTTTATTTGTATATATACTTTAACCGACACCTTCAAATTCAATACTAGACTATATTAGAACACTTTTTAACATCATTAAATATTAAAAAAATATTATTAAATATTAATTTTTTTATAATTATAGTTAGGGACGAAGTCAGAATTTAATTCTGAGGGGGGCTAAAATATATTCAAATAAAAATTTTAGCACGTAAATATAATTTTATCTAATCAATTTTTTTTTTAATTATTAATTTAATAATTAATGTAAAAATATTAAAATTAATTTTTAATTTCTAAACGTTTAATTTTTAATTATTTTATTTATATTATAATATTCTAATAATTATAAATTTTACTAAATCTAATAGTATTTTAGTTAGCCATTTAATTCTTAATATTTTTAATAAAAAAAATTATAACATTTAATAACTATTAGACCAAAGAGCTATGAAATTTAGTATAATATTTTATTTTGTTAAATAAAATAGCACATCTAAAATAGTTAGAAATTAAAAAATATATAAAATAAAAAATTTAGAGTTAAGAAATGTATTTCAAAATATCTTATGAGTATGTGACTTATTTAAAATGCATACAAAGAAGAAAAAAAGAGTTATATTGGCATAAAAAATTACTAAGCAAATATAAAAGAAAAAAAAAATGGTAAAGTGAAAGATAAATATTAATAAAATTTTTATTGAAAATTAATAAAATTAGTAAAAAAAAAAACTAAATTCAATAATCACTCTACATGCATAAGATAAAAATTAATAAAATTTTAATACAAAAAATAACTAAGATTCTAGCTAAAGTGAAAGAAAGGATTTTTTTTTTTTTTTTTTTTTTTAAATTTAGCATAATATTTTTTACGCGCAAAATTCGAGCCTTAAATCCTGAGAAGTCCAGGGCAGGTTTAAACTACACTAATTGGAATTTTATGGTAATCAACTACTAAGCAATTCATCAACAAAATTAATTATCTATAGAACATAAGATTGAATTTAAACTCTAATTATAGTGTTAATTAATTAATTAAATACCCAATTACCATGTAATTAACAAAGACAAAGATCTTATTGATTGACAATAAAAATTCGAAATTCAACCTATTTAATACTCTCACTATTTGAAAAGCAACATATGTAGTCTCATTATTACCTTCATTTCTATTTTGTTTCCGTATTTGTTTTGCAACATAGACCCGAATCCGACCCGCTAACCGTTTCGCACTGTGTGTATTCACATAGCCGAGAAAATATTGCCTGGACCTGGTCCATTAAAATAAAATAAAGAGTATTTAAATTAAAAATATAAGAACACTGTTTTTCGTTGTACATCCAAAAATATGTGTAAATATTATACAATATAGATCCAATAGTCAATTTTATTTTATTAGTATTATCACACTTTTTTTAATAATAAAAACTTAATAAAATTATTTCAGTTCTTGATTAATAAATTTTTAAATATACATCGCACTTGAGGTTGTACGTGGTTAGATCTCATGTATTGCACAAGTATTAATTAAACAATCCAAAATTACAAAGCATTAAACAAACTTTATTTATTTATAACAATAAAAATAAATATTCAAAATTTATTGTTCTTTATAAAATTTTAAAATATTTTAAACCGTATCTAATAATTTACGTTTAGTTTTTAAGAGTTCTATAGTAAAAGATCTTCTCCAGTTCCACCTAATGATGCGGCAAAAAAGGTATGAGAAAAAAAATAAATTCAATTAATTCATATGTGATCACTTTTTAATTTTTATTGAAAATAAAACAATATACTTTTTTATAAATTTTTATGTTAATTTTATTTGGTCCACTAGTATTAAATAACTCTAAGTACTAAATAAGTTTTAAGTTAAAAGTTAAAATTTAAGTCTCTATCTGAATGACTCATGTTGATTTATACTGACGAGAAGATATTAACATAATATAATTTTCATTTTATCAATACTACAAATCGATTATTTTTTTAAAAAAATTAACAAATATTTACTTGAATATAAGTTTATTTTGTAATTAATATATCAGTACAAAAATATTTTTATAAATGATATATATTCGTATTGTACGAAATGCACAGCAGGATAATTTTATGTCACAACTCTTATATTAAGAGCAAAAATTAAGTATCGTGATATAATATTATGAATTTTGAGCTGTGCTATCGACACAAAAATTATGTTATGGGGTAACGTAGACTTTAACTTGTATGTTGAGAGATATTTTTATGGTGCATGAGGTGCAGGAAATAATTTCTCTGCAGCAGCGCTAATAGTATGCGAACGTAGCGTGTACGGGAAGAGAACAACAGATCCGAACCCGACCCGTTTGATTCGTGTCCCGCCTTAATTGCTCCAGCTGTGCCAACCTAAACCCGTCAACGGGAGAAAGAAAGAAAGAAAGAAAGAAAGAAGAGACGAGTGAGGCGAAGAGAGAGAGAACGAGCGAGCGAGAGAGAGAGAAACCCTCGAAACGAGCGCAAATATTTAGAAACCCCGTCTCTTAATTCGCATCCGTTACTCCTCCTCTCCCCCCCCTCTCTCTCTCTCTCTCTCTCTCTCTCTCTCTCTGTGTTTACAAATCACAGGTTCTTCTCACTCTATTCTTAGAGAGAGAGAGAGAGAGAGAGAGAGAGAGATATTAATTGTGTGTGTAGAGATACCCACAAATATTTTTGCCTTAATAGTAGTAGTGGGGAGGGGGTGTGTGTATCTCCGCCGCGGATTGTGTGCTCCTCTCCCCCAGCAGCTTCAATCCCAGCTCTCTCGTTTTTTTTTTTTTTTTTTTTTTTGATCTTGTTTTCCTTTATTTTATTTTATTTTGAGTTTGAATCCGAAAAAAAAAAAAATACAATAAAGGAGGGGTTTTTACACCGTTAGAGGTGTAAAAACATGATCTTGAGAAGAACCAAGCGTGCCCATTTGTTGGTTTTTAGTATAGAGAGAGAGAGAGTGGAGTAGTAGTTTTAGTCCCCCGCCCCACAACACTCCCCCCCTCCAAAAAAAAACAAACAAAAAAAAAAAAAACAAAACAAAACAAAAAAAAAAAAATGGATTTGGAGACGAGCCAGAGGGCTCGGATGGGCAGCGGAAGAAGAAGCGCTACCACCGCCACACACCGCGGCAAATACAGCAGCTTGAAGCGTAAGCCACCGTAATTTTTATGACATTTGTGTGGATTTGTTTTTGTTTTTTTTTTTTTTTTATATTTTTCTTTTTCTTTTTTATTTTATTTGGTGGGTGTGTTCTTCGTTGGGCTAATTTCTGGGTTTGCGTTTTTTTAGCATGTTTAAGGAATGCCCACACCCAGACGAGAAGCAGCGGATGCATCTGAGCCGAGAATTGGGTCTGGAGCCTCGGCAGATAAAATTCTGGTTCCAGAACAGAAGAACCCAAATGAAGGTATCACCATCAAAGTAATAATAATAAAACATTTGTTTCTTGTTTTTTTTTTGTTTTTGTTTTTTTCTTCTCCTATCCTTGTTTTTGCGAATGAATGAATGTATGTATGTGAGTTCTGAGTGCTGAGTGCTGTAGTACTGAACTCGGTTTTTGTTCTTGTGCACTGCAGGCGCAGCACGAGCGCGCCGACAACTGCGCGCTGCGGTCGGAGAACGACAAGATCCGCTGCGAGAACATCGCCATCCGGGAGGCTCTCCGGAACGTCGTCTGCCCCACGTGCGGCGGCCCGCCGGTCGCGGAGGACTCCTTCTTCGACGAGCAGAAGCTCCGCATGGAGAACGCCAGATTGAAAGAAGAGGTGCAGTACTCCAGTTTCTTCCTGCTCCTTAACATTAATGTAAACTTGAAACTTGAAACTTGAAACTTGAAACGTGAAACTTCAATGGCCGTGTTGCATTTTTAAACTAGTGCTCAGTTCGGATTATACAAAGGAAAAAAAAAAAAAAAAAAAAAAGTTAGGAGAGATGATCATTTTCCCAAGATAAAACAAAAGGACGAAAACAAAGGAAAGAAGAAAATAACACTATCAAAAGCGCTCTTTTTTCTCTTCTTCTTTTGGATTTTTCATCATGTACATCCAAACTCCGTAAGAGAGTCATTTTTTTTTTTTTTTTTACGAGATAGCAACATTTAACTCGATGATGCAGAGGCAACAATGATCGAGTAGTATTCTAAGATCTCCAATTCCTTAGCAATATATATATATATATATATATATATTTTGTGGTCTCTAATAATTAAAATATTGATGCAGCTCGATCGGGTTTCCAGCTTAACATCCAAGTACTTAGGAAGGCCTATCACTCAACTTCCCCCGGTTCAGCCGGTGCCGATTTCGTCGCTGGACTTGTCGGTCGGCGGATTCGCCGCTCCGTCGCTCGGCCCTTCGCTCGACCTCGATCTCCTTACCGGCGCTTCTGCGTCCATGCATCTCCCTTTCCCGGCCGCGGTCTCTGAAATGGAGAAGCCCTTGATGGCCGACATGGCCGCGGGCGCGATGGAAGAGCTGATCAGGCTGGTTCAGACTGATGAACCTCTGTGGATCAAACACGGGAGCGACGGAAGGGAGGTTCTCGGTATCGAAACCTACGACCGGATCTTCCCCAAGCCCGGTAACCAATTCAGAGGTCCCGATATTCGCGTCGAAGCCTCGAGGGATTCGGGGCTCGTGTTCATGCATTCGGTGGCATTGGTCGATATGTTTATGGACTCGGTGAGCTATATTTCTCGTGGCTCTTTTATACTCGGTTTCGTCGCGCTCTCGATTTGGAGTGAAATGTGATCCTTGTTCTTCGTTTCAGAGCAAGTGGTTCGAGCTTTTCCCGACTATCATTTGCAAGACAAGGACCGTCGAAGTCCTGGCGACCGGAATGGCGGGACGGGGCGGATCATTGCTTTTGGTATCATTCATTCCGAACTCGTCATTTCGTTTTTTGCTTCCTGTTACGTGCAAATTTGATGTGATTATTGTTTCGATTCGAACGAGTGCTAGATGTACGAAGAGCTGCATGTGCTCTCGCCCGTCGTCCCGACGCGCGAGTTCTGTTTCCTGCGTTACTGTCAGCAAATCGAGCAGGGATTATGGGCTATAGCTGACGTTTCGGTCGACTTATCCAGAGAAAGCAATCAGTTCAATGCCCCTTCTCGGTCGCGGCGGCTCCCGTCCGGTTGTTTGATCCAAGATATGCCCAATGGTTATTCCAAGGTAATAATGCGCGTGCTCCGCGCTCTTTTTCCATTTTCCTTGGACGATTCGTATACTGATCAGTATGTTAGTGAAAATTCTCAACCCAGGTTACTTGGATCGAGCACATGGAGATCGAAGAAAAGGCCCCGATCCACCTACTGTTCAGAGATCTCGTCGGCAGCGGGGCGGCTTTTGGAGCTCACCGATGGCTGACCACTCTACAACGAACTTGCGAAAGGTTTGCGTGTTTAATGGCCGCCGGCACTTCTCCTAGGGACATCGGAGGAGGTGATTTCGCGACTTAATTTTGCGCTCCCAGCTGTTCGAAAGCCCAAACAACAACTCCTATTTACTGTGTTTTGGTGCGCAATCGTTTTATTAGTTATTCCGTCGTCGGAAGGGAAAAGAAGCATGATGAAGCTTTCGCAGAGAATGGTGAACAATTTCTGCGCGAGTTTGAGCGCGTCTCACACGCACCGGTGGACGACGCTGTCGGGTCTAAACGACGTGGGCGTTCGAGTGACGGTTCACAGAAGCTCAGATCCGGGCCAGCCCAACGGCGTCGTTCTCAGCGCCGCGACCTCGCTGTGGTTGCCCATCTCGTGCGAGAGGGTCTTCAGCTTTTTCAGAGACGAGACGATGAGATCGCAGGTCACCCCCTATATGTTTCATTTTTGTTACTATTAATTAGTTCATACTCATCTTTTGTTTTGTTACACTTAATAATAATTTTTTTTTTTTTTTGTTACTACTACGTTTCAGTGGGACGTTCTGTCGAGCGGCAATTCGGTGCAAGAAGTCGCCCGAATCGCAAGCGGCTCGCATCCGGGCAACTGCATCTCTCTCCTGCGCGTATGTTCGATCTCTAAACCAAATTAAATTTTGTTTGGTTTTAAATCTTTTAACAACATGGCCGACGCTACTGGTTTCTTTAATAAATGTATATTTGCAGGGACTAAACGCCAGCCAGAATAGCATGCTGATACTGCAGGAGAGCTGCACGGACGCGTCGGGATCGCTGGTGATCTACGCGCCGATCGACATCCCGGCCGTGAACGTGGTGATGAGCGGGGAGGATCCGTCGAGCGTGGCGCTGCTGCCGTCGGGGTTCACGATTCTCCCCGACGGGCGGCCGGGCGCGGGCCGTGGCGCCTCCACGAGCTCGAACCCGATGGGCGCGTCCCTCGGGTCGCTAATCACGGTGGCGTTTCAGATACTCGTCAGCAGCCTACCGTCCTCGAAGCTCAACGTCGAGTCGGTGGCGACCGTCAACAACCTCATCAGCACGACCGTGCAGCAGATAAAAGCCGCCTTGAATTGCCCCCCCAACGGGTGACCCCCCGTCCCTTTCCCCCCTCGCGCGCCACCGCCAGATTAGTTTGTTTTTTTTGGTTCTTTTGTTTTGTTTTTTTTTGTTTTTTTTTTTTTTTTTTTTTGAACTCGCGGCTGCAGGACAAGGCAGTATGGGGCTGATGAGGAAAAGTGCTTTTTGATTGTGGCGGGCATTGAAGTAGAAGAAGAAGAAGAAGAAGAAGAAGGGGTTGGGTTGGGGGTGGTGGTTTAATTGGGTTTGCTTTTGGGTTGGTTGGGGACATGAATGCCCACATTGAAGAGCCGGAACTGGAGCTTTGGACTTAAGCTGCTACTACTAATGCTTCTGCCGTGCTGGGCCTCATAACCACTTCATTTTTGTTTATTTTCACTTTCATTTTCATTTTCATTTTTTTTTTTTTTTTTTTTTTTTTTTTTTTTTTTTTTAACAGCAGTGAAGTTACATTTTATTACATTTAGAAAAGCCTTTGTAGGGAGGAGTCAAGAACGCACCATACTTGTCCCCTTTTTTTTTTTTTTTTTTTTTTTTTTTCTATCTATGAGGATGAGGATGTATGTATGGTTCGGGTATTGACTTCTATCAATTTAACACTTTTTTATGAGCATTCATTGAATGATTGGCTTTTGTGGAAATTGAATGTTTTGCTTTTTTTTTTTTTTTTTTTTTTTTTTTTTGGGGCTATCTTGATTGATGGCCAATTCACCCTACCTCTAGAATTTTTATTTAAATTTTTAATAAAAATTGATTGAAGATCTTAATTTTAGTGAAAATATTAATAATTTTTTTTTGAAAAAAAAAAATAGATTTGAGGGGCTATATTTTAGAATGAGCTTTAGTTGTGTGGGTCTCTTGTATATATATATATATATATATATATATATATATATATATATATATATATATTATTTGTTTGACAATGTGGTGGTGGTATAAAGAGCACATGAGTTGCTTTTAGTGATGTTGTGCATGGGATGTAAATTGATGTTACAGGGCCTGCAATAATATGGTGGTCCTTCCTAACATTAAATTGGTTGCAAAGTTCTTGGGATGTAATGCCATTTAATTTTTGACCAATTTTATGTTGCCTCAATTAAGTACTGTTTAAATGTCTTAGCCTAATTTATGCAGAATTAAAGGCCAAATCTCACTATTTATTGGTGAGATGATATGCAATTTGCCCATAATAGAGGCAAATCCATGTATTAATTAACTGGTTATGTGTTACAAAATTTTTATTAACATTTGTGAGCCTATGGCACTTTAAATTTTGAAAGAATAATAATTATTTTGTTTTGAGGTTTTATTTTATGTAACACTATTGATTAAAAATATAAAATACCATAAATGATTTGGATAAGTTTTTTGCTTTTTTTTGTTTTTTTAAGATTATTTAGAAAAGTCTAAGGGTTTTTCCAAGCTAGGAAATATTATTTTTTGGACAGCTTAATTAAATTTTTAGAGATAAAACAATTAATTCCAATGCTACGCATATGAAATAAGAAAAATATTGTTTTGGATAACCTCAGCTTTAAAGACAAATTGTTGGTTCCCTAATTTAATTTAATTTAATTTTTTTTTTTTTTAAAAAAAAGATATCTAGTCAAAGTTGTGTAAAGTAATTGTGAGTCAAATTTTTTATGAAATTTTCTTACACATTTATTTCACTAGAAAAGGTACTTATCATTGAAACATTTAAGATTTACATATATTAGATGAAAAGGTTGAGGAACTTAATGAGATTTATTGAGTATTGAATTATCAATAAATGCTCTGCATCATTTTGCCACCCCTCTGGGCACTCTCTTAATATGCTAAGAGTTAAAGGCCCCAATAAATCTGAGGCTCTCAGAGCAAATTCATTAGTTCACCTGCCAAAACTCTCAACTGGCCTAGCCCATTATAACTTGTACTCACAATTTTCAACTTCAAATTTTTAATAGTAAAACCAATGTGCTCTCTCTCTCTCTCTCTCTCTCTCTCTCTCTCTCTCTCTCTCTCTCTCTCTATATATATATATATATATATATATATATATATATAGTCCGATTAGAATACTATCGATAGCACTAAATAATTGGTGCTATCAAATTTTTAGTCTTTGGATGAAACTATATACAGTTGGGATAAAATTGGTAGCACCAATGACTTTGTGCTATCGATAGTATTCCAGCCTAGTTATATATATATATATATATATATATATATATATATTAGATATTAAAATCTTACAAAATATGAAGGTATGATACTAAAATTTTAAATTAAAAATATTAATCTTGTTCTATATAGTATAATATATTTTTTTTTTATTAAAATTTTACGTGATTTGAATATTTCTATACCGTTAAACTTGTAAATGGCTCATTACGACCATTAAAATTATTAATTTTGAGCCACTTTGATCACGAAATCGAAAATTTACAAAATTTAATTTCTAGATCTTTTAAATACTCTAAATCAATTTTAATAAAACCGATCGTTCATTCGAAAATTTCAATATTGAAAATAATTTGAAAATACGAATAACTCTGTACTTCTAAAAACACACAAGTCTAGCTTTATATATATATCAATTTTATTTAATGATTAGTTTTTAACTGCAAATAATCTTGAGCCGACGAAGCCACCTAGTTTTTGAATGAGGTCGATCTTTCGCCTTTTTCGCGCCAATTTGACATGCGAGTTTGTTCGAGATAGAATTTAAAAGGCATAGGAGGAGTTAAATCGATCTCTTCCTGGTAAATTAATGCATGATTTGTTTCTAAAAAATGTATGTATATATAAGCATATATATATATATATATATATATATATATATATATATATATATATATATATATATATATATAGTATGGTACTCCAATTGAAGCACACTACACGTACTAGTTTTCTTTTGTTTGGGACACATGTATGCATATAATATATATACTACAAATTTAGCTATCATTTTGATTTATGAGGAGTTGTTATAGGTGTTCCTCGTGCAATTTATATGAAGCTAATTAATTAATACAACTTGTGTGGATTTAGAGTCATGGGGCATGGGCTTCTACAACCACACGTACGCATGCTTTATATATATAATGTTTTTTTTTTGTGTATATATAGTATGAAATAGCTCATGTCATGTGGTGCAAAATTGGTTACTTCTAATTTTGGACAAGACAATTTTATGCGTGAGCATGACCAGGTGTTTACTTTTAAAAAAATATTTAAGGGTGTACATCTAATATTTTAACTATTTTAGGATGAGGTAAATTTTATTCGTCACTTCGAAATGACGAGTGAAAGAGTTTCTATTTTAGAATGAGCAAAGTGTATATCGTACATCCAAAATAAAATGCACAGATATTATTGCTCTTAATTTATTTTATGAATAGGTACGAGATGAACAAAAAAAAAAAATCGAAAAAATTGAAATAAAAAATAGGCAAAAATTAACTATATTTGATTTTTGTTTTTATTTAATGTTGCACATTTTTGCATCCTAACATATATATATATATATATATATATATATATATATATATATATATATATATATATATATATATATATATATGAGCAATATTAATTAATTGTTACGGATATATAACTCATTTGGGATCTTTCATAATGTTGTAAATGATATGGTATCATCATCATTATACTCTAAATATTATTACTATATAAACTCCGAACATTATTACTAAATCTTAAGTACCATTAATATTACACCATAAACCCTCTACATGCATGTGCGTTCCAACACATTAACAAGTATTATATGGTACAGGTTTTGATATACATTAAACATCTCTCTGTTTATCGACTCCACTTAACATGCTTTTTTTTTTTTTTTTGTTAAGATGAAGCATTTTGTACTAACAAATTTATTTTTATTGATAGAACATTCCAATTGATAATTGACACCGTTAGAAAGGATTTACACTATTAAAAACATGCATTTAGAAATTAAATTTTTTATTTTCTTTCGACATAATTTGAATAATGATAAAAAAAAAAAAGTTTCAAATTCGATAATTTTAAAAACTGATGCCATGCATTTATAAGTTTAATGATAATGAAATTTTGAAAATCAACACCTCTAATATGATATTAAAGTCTTTTTATTACTATTTTTATAAAATTTTTTACTTTCAACTGTGTATTTTGAATCTATTTGTTTTATAGTCAAGTAATATTGAAAAAAAATATAATATTTAATTTTTAAATATTTAAAGTAAATAGATTATGTCATGAAAAATAAATGTTAGCATACCAATGAATCTCTCTCTCTCTCTCTCTCTAAGAGGGGTTAGGATGCAATTTTCCGTAATAAATATGAAATTATCTTTTTTATTTATTGCGTTGTAATGTGATGATTAAAAACACCATTTTTATATTATAAAAAGTTAAAAAATTTCAAAGGCATTTATAATTTAATAGCCACAAGTTTTTTCGATAGTGATTGTAATCATAATTTACTAGCGTAACAAAAAATTATTATATATTTTGCCGTAACATTGTCAAATTAGGTATAAATTTTACACCCTATCAATTTTAGGAATGCAAATCGGGCGAATTCGAGGGCAAGACGGGTCCTCCAGCTCCCCCCGCTTCGTTTCTTATTGGGTCGGGTTGATTCTGGCCGGGTTAGAGTGGAATTTCAGTGGATTGGGACGGATCAAAAAAAAAAAAAAAAAAAAAAAAAAAAAAAAAAAAATTCTGTCACCTGCTCTATTTATTTGGTAGATAAAAGGCGCAATCTTACATTGTTTTAATATAATATTTTTTTTTGTTCCCACTTATCGTTCTCTTTAACGGAGCTCCACCAACCCAAGTCGAATAAAAACCGGGCTGTATCATATCCGGGCCGAAACCAAACTTAATCTTATTATGTAGTGAACTGGTCTGGGCCTGGCCATGTCCCATGCCCATTTACAAATGAAATGAATATTACAAAAATAAATCTTTTCTGATTTAAACTCAAATTTTAAAATATTTTTGGCTCATTGGTGTTGGATTTAGGTCATCTTAGTTTGGACCTATTGCAATGTTTTACTATTTTTGAAAATTTTGAAAGAACTTAATTTTTTTTCTTTTATTTTTTAATACTTTATAAAATGATGATGAGAGGCGCTAGCAAAAAAGCTCGGACTATATACTTTTTTTCTGGTAATTTATATTATTATTTTAATCTCGTAAAGTATTAGTTTATGAGTAATATTATTTGTACATTTTTTTTACAGAGCGCGAATTATTTTTTCACTTATTTTATCTACTTATTTTTTTTAAAAAAAAAATTAAAGGTGTCACAAGGGGTTTATAAATTTTAGGATTAGTGTGGTGCCAAATTTAACCTATTAAAGGTGTACAAACAGTATTATTTATTTATTTATTTATTTATTTATTTATTTACTAACTTGATCTTTTGCTTTTGCTTTTTTATTCTTATAATTTTAAATTTTATATAATTAAATGAGTTGTTGATTTGTTCTAATCCATAGACTAGTGAATTTTCCTTTTATCCTTTTATACTTCCATTGGATAATTAAGAAGAGAAAAAAAAAATAATAATAATTTTCTCTCCTATAATTTATTTTAAAGAAAAAAAAGGAGAGGAGAGAAAATAACTCTTATCTTTATTTTCCTTCACTTTTGAAAAGCAAAAAAAAGGGACCATTACTTTTTCTTCTAGATTTTTCTTTTTTTCTCTAGTTCTCTTTTCATCCAAACAGGGTGAATATATATATTGTTTTAGATTTGTATTGTATCCTAAGCTAATAAACAATTATAAACATATAAAAATTTATATGTAACAATTGGACGAATCTGGCGCGAATTTGAATAATATTTATATTAAAAAGATACTATTTGTATATTTTAAAAAGGGTGTACATCTTATATCTTATTTATTCAAGGATAGAATGAATTTTACTGATCATTTCAAAATTATCAGTGAAGAACATTCCATCTTTGAATAGATAAGATGTATAAATAACCAGTGAAAAATATTCCATCTTTGAATAGATGAGATGTATATTATACACCCTTGAATAGAAATGGTGCTTAATATTATGTAGTTGATTACACTTAAAGAGAATTGCTAAGGTAACTTTGAACTCGGGATCTCGAATAACAACCACCAAATTTTTTATCACTTATATTAGGAATAGTCGATGCTATAGCTAGGCATTGCTTGTTATTTAAATAGGGTAAATTGCACACTTGGTTCTCAAACTATGTGGCATGTGATATTTTGATGCTCAAATTTTTATTTGTTGTAATTTTTAGCTCAAACCGTTAGAATTATTATAATCAAATCCCGCAATGCAATTTAGTTGACTAAATATTAGTATGTCGCTAATGTAAAAATAATATGACATATTAATTATTGTGATATCATCGATCACGATATTGTTTTATCATTTCTATATTACTGATGTATCAATATTTTGTTAACAAAATTAGATTATAAGATTTGCTTGTACTAATTTTGAAAGTTCGATTTAAAAATTATCATAAATTAAAGTTTGAGGACCAAATGTGTAATTTATCTGTTTAAATATGAGCATATGAAATGAAAATCCACTGTTTTGAAAATCACTGTAAAAAGATGTTGTGTTTCTAATTTGTCTCAAAAAAACCACTTGAGGTAGTACAATTTCAAAATGTAAACATAATTAAATCATATTAAGTACCTAATTCAACTAATTCTACAACCACTAAAATTTTGTTTAGATGTGGGGACAAGTTATTCGATAATATAATTTATTTGATATAACTTTATTTTTTTGATTGAAAATAAAATGTTTGAATTTTAATTTTTAAAAAGTCTTGAAATTCATGCTGTAGTTGAGAAGGAAAGAATTTTTTTTAATTTTTTTATTTTTAAAAATTGCTACTATAAATCTCAAAAAATTTCACCTCAATGCAACATGGTCATGATCATCCTTTTCTTTTTTTTTTTTTTTCCCTCTTCCTCAACTTGAAACTATTTACAATCCAAATTACATTATAAATATCATATCATTATTGTTCTTTAGTGGTGTATATAGTACAATATAATTCCCTTTAATTAATCAACACCCAAAAAAAGATGATAATTATGATGATTATTATGTGATTATTATTTAGGGCAATTAATGAGAGAAAAATTTAAAATTTCAAATGAGCTCGATGAGGTTACCGTTGCTACGGAAGGGCGCGCCCGCCGTGGGGCCCACCATCGAAGCCCAGGAATTCTCGGGGGAGCATATAAAGGGATTCCCGGAATGACCCTGCCCTGTGACGACGCTCTTCCCGAAATGCCCCTGCAACTCCGCTGCGTCTTCCTCGTCGAACACCACCCAGTCCTTCGTCACCACCGTCCTACGCGACCTCGAAACCCCACCATCGCCGCTCCTCTCCTCCTCTTCCATGTCGATTCCCTTTCCTTCTCCTCTTCCTCCTCCGCCGCAGCCGGAGCCGGAGCCGGAGCCGGAGCCGACGACGACGATGGCCTTCTCCGGCGACGGAGCGCAGCCCTCCACGACGAGCCTCTCCAGGTCCCTGATGTCCTCCTCGGGGATCGTCTCCACGGCGGGGAAATCCGTGGCGTTGAGGACCCCGAGGGATCGGCACAGGTCGAAGTAGGAGGATAAGTGCGAGCTCTGCGCCGTCGCCTTCCGCACGATCCTGATCCCGATCAACCCCCGCCTCCGCCGACTCCGCCCCCGCCACCGCGCCTCTTCGACCTCGCCTGGTCCTTGCGGGGGATGGTCAGAGGAGGAGGAGAGGATCCCCACGAGGAATCGGGCGATCCCGTCGCAGATCTCGCTGTAGACCTCGAAGATCTCGACGGCGACGCAATCCATGGCCTCGAGGACGAGCCCCACCTCCATCCCGTCGGCGTAGGGCCGGATCTGCATCAGGAGGTCGAGGAGGATCTGGAGCTTCTGGATGCGGTCGAGAAGCCTGTCGTCGTCGTCGTCGTCGTCGTCGTCGTCCTCGTCGTGGAGACCGGGATTAGGGTTAGGTTTAGGGTTAGGTTGGTCGAGGAGGGCGGCGAAGAGGGAGCGGTGGTCGAGGAAGGCGAAGTAGGCGCGGACGAAGGCGGAGAATGGCGGGGACATGGCGGGAGGGTAGGCGGAGCGGTCGCGGAAGTCGGAGAGGTCGAAGGGGAGGCGACCGAGGCGGGAGCGGGGCGGGGCGGTGTCGGAGCGGAGGAGGAGGCCGTGGGCGAGCATCAGGGCCTTCAGCGCCACCGCCCAGCACCGCGTCCTTCCCGCCCGCCGGGACACGGCGCGCATCAGCGGCCGCATGAACGCCGGCGACGCCCGCGCCCACGCGAACACCCGCGCCGCGCTCGCGTAGTCCACCGCGCGCTCGTCGTGGCTCGTCGCGCGGATCACCGCCGCCTCCATCTCGGCGTCGCGCGCCGGCCCTGCCACGCGGGCCAGGCAGAGGCTTTGCTTGTCCTTCATCGCCGCCGCCGCGCGGCGCCACCACTGCCGCGGCGACGTCATGGCTCCAGTCTCGCTCGACCTTTCCCAAATGCTTACTTAATAAGGTAAGAAGGGACAAGTATCTGCTCTTTTATTCATCTTGCATTTTTCCCTGTAGGGACCATCGGCATGGTGGACGTTGTGGGGGGGGGAAAGAGGGGAACGTGGGGGGCACGAAGCAGCAGGTGATGATGGGGGAGGGGAATGGGAATGGGAATGGAGGGGAGAGAGAAGAAGAGTGGTTTTGGTTGGTTGGTTGGTTGGTTGGAAACTCCGGGGGAACGGTCGAAAGGGCAAAGGAGGGAGGGGCCCGGTCAAATTGGCTAATTTTGAATTTTTTTTTTTATAAATAGTTTTATTAAATTTTATAATTTTAAAAATTATCTTCTATAAATTTTTGTATGTAAATATAATTTTAAAAAAAATGATGAATGATTTATCGTTTCGTAAAAATATGAATGCGATATATACAAACGGTGAAAGCGTAAAAACGATAAACCATTCACCGCTATTAAATAAAATTATTATTTATAAAAAATATAATTAAAATAAAAAATATTATAACTGATTTATCATAATATATATCATAACTGAAAGCGATATTATTTACAAAAATAAATAAAATATTTTTTTATCGTACTTTTCTATTACACGTAATCTTTGCAATATATATCATAACACGCAATATGGAATGCAATATTATATACGAAATAAATATTATATCTTCTCACTACATGCAATTTTTTTTTGTAATTTAAATAATATAATGCAATCTAAATAACTTAACACAATCTTTTCGTAATTTCAAATATATATCATAAACAATAATATATACAAAATAAATATTATATTTTCTCTCAAACAATATAACACAATCTAAGCAACTCAGCATAATTTTTCCATAATTTCAAATAAATTCTAAACGATAAATCTCAAATGGTACAAAAATACATAAAATCAGTGAATCATTTACCACTTTTAGAAAAACGGTGAATGGTTCATCGCCTTTATAAGTGTAAAAGCGATTATTGATTCATCGTTTTTATGAGCCTACGAAAATATTATAATTTCATTCGAGCCTATTTTTATAAATAAATTTTTTATAAATCTATTTTCACAATAAATATTGTCATGAGAATTAGTTTTGTAAATACTCCGCTAATTTTATTCTCTGAATTTTTATCTTATATTAATTTTATGTTTTTAAAATATTTTGAATTTTTATCTCATACTTAGATTTGTGGCATATATGCATGTAAAACTTGGACGGCGAAGATCTGTCCAATCAAAGATTTAGGCGATTGATTTGGCGATGCATTGGGTACATTCATTCACAGGTATGATGATATTTATACCAATTGACATTTAAAACACTATTAAATTAAGCAATTCTCTTTGAATAGTGTCATAGTTATGCGCTTTGTTTTAATTTTTTTTAGCAATAATTATGAATGGACAACAAGCACAATAAACTCGGATATGGTAAACAAAATCAAATTGTAATAATAATAATAATGAATTGACCAATTTGGGACATGTATTATTTTGTCTACAATTATTTTATTTAGTAGTAATAATAATAATAATGAATTAGTTTGTTCAAGGTTGGAGCCTTCTCCAGCAATGTTTCAACTCGGTCTAAAAATGTCTTATATTTGATCTTGAATTTTTATGTAATCTAGGCCCAGTTTTGATCCCCAAGTGAGGCTAACATTTATACAATTGTAGTTATATTTTTTTTGTTTAATAGGTTAAAGTTGAAGCTTGTATTTACAAGTTATGTTATGTTTTAAATAACGAGATTATATTATCTCCTCTAAATATAAAATAATAATATTAATTATTAATTATTAATTATTAATTTAAATTTTATATTTATATATAATTTTATATATTGTAAAACTGTATATTTATAGATAATAATTAATATTAAAATTCTAGCTGCTTCAGCGTTGAGACGTTTTACTTAATTTTTACGATTAGATAACTAGTAAACTCAATTATTAGTATTAAAATATCTTGAAAAGAGATAAATGGGTTAATTATATATTTATTGAAACTAGGAGCAAATATGTTTTTGAGATTCTAAAACTATAATTTCGTGTAAAGAATTCGCCTACATGTATAGTAAAATTCGCCAATAATTAACTCCTCTCAGATTCGTGAGTTTATTGTTCCTTAAGCAGATTCTTAAGCCACAAATTACGATCAATACAAAAATTTGTATGTACGTAGTTTTCTTTCAACAACTTTGTTAACGCATCCCATGTGCCTGTTTGACACGAATACACAAGACTTATAGATATATTAGTAGTATATAGATATCATATTATCCAGAAGATCAATCTAATAAGAAGAATTATGCTACTATGCTATCGATAGCACCAAGTTATTGATGCTATTAAGTTTTTAGTCCTTAAATTAAGAAATGTGTGGTTATGATGATAGTGGTCTTTTAAGCAAAAATTGGTTCGGGTATAAGCGAAAATTGGTTATTCCGGTGATAGGTATAAGTTTAGGTACAAGCAAGAATTATAGTAATTTTGTGTTTGGTTGAGTATAATGTGTTTGGTAAGTTAAAAGAGGAATAAGAATAATAGAGGGGATTAAAATTTATAAAATAAAATAAAAAATTTAAAATTTTATAAATTTAAATATCTTATAATTTAAAAAATTTTAATTAAAAAAATAATAATAATAAGCAACAGGTGAAATAGCTGTTCCACCTGTGAGGTGGAATAGCTGTTCCACCTGTGGGGTGGAACAGCTGTTCTACCCTTATACCAGAATAACTTGATATGTGGGGACCAGCTGTTCCCCCACTCTTAAATGTTGTTTGGGTATAAAGGGGGATAACCCCTTATCCCCTTATATCGGTTGCCAAACGACCCCTTATTAGGGTTTAGTGGGTGGTTGGTTGAATAGTATAATCCAAGAGGTGGAAATGATTAAAGAGATAGATCTAACAGTAAAAAAATTTGATGGCACTAATTATTTGGTACTATCTACAGCATTCTAGTCGGACTCCTAATAAGAAATCGTTCAAAATAATTTTTATACAACGATGGAGATTTGATCGGACCACTAGGCCCCAATTGTTGGGCCTAGTGTTCACTTCTTTAAGGAATTAATAGGCTTTCTCATGCACAAACTTGATGGGTACAACAAGTCCACAAGGCCCACGCCACATCGCGGGGCCCTAACCCATAAAGTTTGGGCCCATGACAAAATAACACCCCCTCCCTTTGTGAATCTTTTTCCCAAGATGTTGATGATTTTTGTTGCAAATGAATGATTCTTCTCCATGCAATAGATATTCAATGTTTTTTGACCAAAGATGATCAAAAAATCAATTACAAATCATTACTAGATGAAAGTAATAAAGGCCTTAGTTGTTTCATATGCTCCATTTCTTGTATTTTTAACAATAGTAATATGTGCTCTTTGTATCACACACATTTCGGCCGTATAAGCATGTGCATTTTTTTTTTTTTTTCTCCTTTTCCGTTATGTAGTAAATCTTATTATTATTGTATAGTATACTTAATTATATTTATTCAAGACTAAAAATATTAATTTCTTGAGTTCGAACTCAAACGCAGCTCGAATCTCAATCTCATAACCAGTTTCTAAATACGTAACCACAATAATCTAGTGATTTAGCGTGTTGAATATAAAAAATATCAAATCATCATTTTTTTGATAGCTTAAATTTTAAAGAATATATAAACTGCTATTTCATTTTTTTTTTATATATATATTATACATAGTTGTGGAAAAAAAAAAAAAAATCACAAAATGTGCTGAATTGAAAGTAGAAGATTAATTCATGGTTTAATCTTTGGTGGCCTAACTGATCCAGGTAACTTTTTCTTTTGCAGGAGGAACTGTAGAAAACTTTGATATTCCTACCCAGGTTCTAAGTTCTCTACAAACCCCAATTTATTCAATCTTTGTGCAATTCACTTTTTTACCTACAAAAACAAAAAGATGGAAAAGGGACTGCAAAAAGAAATGTCCAAGGGCTAATTAAATACATCCATGCCAAAAGAGACAAACTCTCGCTGCCATTTCTCTCTGCACACCCTCTGCAAAAATGCCAAGAGAAATTATTGCGTGGACCATGGTCTATCAATCCGTACACTCCAAAACTGAAAAATACCAGTGTTTTAAAAATTAAATTTTAAACCATTTTGGTTTCATCGGATCAGAGCCCTCGTCTGGTACTGAAAGCTATCTAACGCTATTAAACCAAAAATACTGAACTATCTATCTAGCTAGCTAGATCTCAGAAACTTATTTTTTTTTCACCTGAGCTTGAATATAAAACATATCATTTCTGTACCTAATCAAGAATATTTAGAGTATACTTAATACTATTACATCAGCTATGCTACATGTACATCTCATTTGGAGTGTACATCCTATACCTAGTCCATCCTAAGATGAGCATTCATCCATTCGTCACTTCGAAGTGACAACTGACGAGTAAAATTTATTCCATCCTAGAATGAGTGGGGTGTAAGATGTACACCTCAAATGACGTGTATACTTAGCATTTTCCTACATTAAAATAATAGAAGAAAATTAATATTTAAAGATATATATATATATATATATATATATATATATATATATATTTAATGGTGCTTAACAATATTCTAATATATATAGTTTAATGTTATGTTTGAAAGTGTTAATTAAAATATCTATAAATAAAGAGTCGTTATATACATACCGTCATTTATGCCTAGCGTCAGCAAAATATATTCTAACGCTTTAAAATATTAAGATATTTTAAAATCTTGACGCTTTTAAATATCAAAGAATTAAAAATAACAATAAAATTTATAATTTAATAATTTGGTTTGATACAGTAAAGAGTTTATTTGATGACGCTTTTTAAACTATCAGTATTAACTATATCATAAAAATATTATATTTGGGGACATTTTTTTTTAAATATTATCTAGAAAGTAGATTTTCGTAGTAAAAGTAGTTATCCTAGACTCTAGAACATTCTATTCCGAATATTTGATTGAATACTTGATTAAAAATACTTATAACTCGGTTTGCATTGAGGGGTAAGGGGTCGTTTGATTCAAAATTGGTAATATTTCAAAAATATTATGTATTTTATATTAAAATAATAAATTTGTTACTAATTAATTAGATGATTATTAAGAAATAGCATATTTTATTAATAGACTATTAATAATTTTCATCAAATATAGAAATAAAATATCTAAAACTCTATAATGATTTAACTCCTTCACTAATATTTTTTAGTGGTATCTAATTTAAATTAAATAATAATAATTTAAATATTTTTAATAAAAAATTATTAAAATATTATAAACTGTGAACCAAACTACCAAGGATAATTTTTGCTTGCTTGAATGTTTGAACAAGGCTCCGGTGTATAGACCGCGGTCCACACAAAAATCTCTCTCTCTCAAAAAAAAAAGAAAACCCAAAAACCTGTACGAGCAAACAGCGTCGTGGCGCATTCACTGTAGTGAAAAGAATAAAAAAAAAAAAGAAAAAGAAAAAGAGAGCACGGAAAGAGAGGGAGAGAGGAAAGGTTGAAAAGAAGAGAAAGTTGCGTTTTCGTATCATCAAAAGTAATTTTGTACAGAGAGAGAGAGAGAGATGCTCACAAATCGCAAATACTTTGGATACCTCTTTACGTGGCTTCTGAAGTATTACTAGTGTTTTTAAAAAATTACTATTTGTAGGCCCTATAAAAAAAAAAAAAAAAAACAGTAATATTATATATACACCTTATTTGATATGTATGATGTACATTATGCTTATTTAATTATCTAATCGTCACTTCGAAATGACGAATAAAATTCAGTTCAATTGGTGTACATTCCATTTGGAATATATGCAAAAAATATTTTTTATAAAAAAAAATATACATTACTCATTTAATGGATAATATATATATATATATATATATATATATATATATATTATATATATATATATATATATATATATATGTTTGGCTACTATATTATCGATAGCACCAAGCATTTGGTGCTATCAAATTTTTAACTCTTAGATCAGTCTTTTTAATTATTTTCATCCGTTAGATTTCACTATTTTTCCAACCATCCATTAAACCCAAGGGGCCCACTATCATCTAAACCATACATCTTTTAATCTAAGAGTTAAAAACGTAATAGCACCAATGACCTGGTGCTATTAATAATATTCCAGTCTAACACACACACACTCTCTCTCTCTCTCTCTCTCTCTCTCTCTCTCTCTCTCTCTCTATATATATATATATATATATATATATATATATATATATAAAAGAAAAATACTACTTGAACACTCAAAAGGAGTGTATATTTTATACACCCCACCCATTCTAAGATAGGGTGAATCTCACCGGTCACTCCGAAGTGATCAGTAAAATACACCCTATTTTTGAATAGATGGATTGTACATCCATTACAACAAAATTATGCTATAGCGATACTTTTAAGTGCTTCTAAAATCTAAAAAAATTGTCGCTAACAAAAATACCGACACTTATTATTAGTGTTGCTATATGTACCGTCGCTAGGATGTATAGCGACACATTTTTGTAATATGTTCCAAAAATATATCCCTATAATCTAATTTTGAATATAGATGAAATATAGATAGGACACTTATACGAAAGTGTCACAAACATGTGTCCCTATAATCTAATTTTGTTGTAATATTTATACATCTCTTTTGAAGTGTATGAATAGCATTGTTCAAAATATAATTACTAGTCATTTAATGTTACTAGTGAAAAGTTTCCATTCATTGAATGGATAAAATTAGGGCTTTGCTACCCATACACCCTAAAAGGGGGTGTATGATGCACACCCCACCCATCCAAGGGTGGGGCTTCCTCCACTGGTCACTTCGATGTGACCAGTGGAATTCACCCCACCCTAGGATGGGTGGGGTGTAAGATGTACACCCCGTCAGGGGTGTACACTTATATTTACCCATAAAATTATTATAAAAAAATTAATATTTAATACTATTTTTTATATTTAATAATATTTAAAAATATTTTAATATAATATAACGTTATATTTGATAACGTCTGCAAATAAAGAGTCGTCACGTATATACCGGCGCTTATACAAAATGTCGGTAAAATATATTTTAACGTTTTAAAACGTCAGAATTTTTTAAAATTCTAATACTTTAAAATATTAGAAAAATAAAAATAATAATAAAATTTATAATTTAATAAGTTGTTTTAATACTCTGATAGTTTTTGAAGCATCGGTATTTACTGTATTAGAGACGCTTCATTCAAACGTCGTCTACAAGGCATATTTATATTAAATTTTTTTTATAATAGATATAAAATATTGAAAAAAAAATAATTATAAAATTTATAATTTAATAATTTGTTTTAATACTCCGATAGTTTTTAAAGTGTCGGTATTTGCTGTATTATAGAGACGCTTCGTTCAAACATCGTCTACCGGGCATCTTTATATTAATTTTTTTTTTTTATAATAGATATAAAATATATATATTTTTTAGAATGTACAAATAGTACTGCTCATGTTCTAATGCTGTTTTTAGACAGTAAAGCTCGAAATCTTAGAAAAGTGCAGAGGATTTGCTGGTCTAATTCCCTACTGGTATGAACTCCTGAAACTGTTTCAAGTTGAGCAAAACTCCAATTTTAAAGCAGTCAAATAGTGCACGATTTGCTAGGTTTTGCTGTGGATATTAATTTCATGCGATCCTATATAAACATATCCAATAGTAATATATTTTTATAAAATTTAATTTTTTATATTTATTTTTTTAAAAATTTAAGTTGTTCATTTATATTTATTCGATTTGTTATCGCTAGTTTACTATTTATTTTTCCACTGAATATAAATAAAATATTAATTTTATCTTTTCAAATATATTCTTCAAAATTTTTAATTATTAGAACAGCAAAAAATATCTGAAAGAATAAAAAGATAAATTTATCTCATTAAGTAACAAAGTTTAAGTACTTAGCCTATAATATTAATTATATTTTTTTTACGGATATTAACGATAGAGATATATATAAATAACTTAAAATTTTAAAAAAAATAAATATAAAATATTAAAATTTGTAAAAATATATTTACTATTCAATATATTAAAAAAAAATGGTACGAATTCTTTATAATAATAGAGTCAGATCCTTATCAGGTAGCTTTTTTTTTTTTTTTTTTTAGTTTTGTTGGGCTAATTTATTGTCTCTTCTGTTTTGTTATATATCTTCTGTTTGTATGTACCTACGACATGGTTCACTATGCAGGAATTAAGAGTATATTTGACCTGTTCTTTGTTAGAACAATCTTTTCACAGTGGACGAGATTTCATATAAATTTTATGTCATAAACAAACAAAAAATTATACTGGGACCATTTTTATTTGAGATGGCAAAATCTGCTATTTATCAGGTGTAAAGTTTGAATATTTTAAATAGTGTAAATAAGAACTGATGGAAAATGTCAAATTTAAATTTTAAATTTATTTTATTTATATTAAATATTTATTATTAATTTAATTATTATTATTATTATTATTATTATTACTATTGGCATGAAAGAAAATTCAATGGAAGAGAACATGAGTTCCCATTTTTAGCCAAATGGGATAAAATGTGGTTCAATTTTTTTTCTTAGGCACGTATAAAGTTCTTATTATGGAAAATGAGCAAGCCGGCTAGTGTTCGGCTCGATAGTCAATTTGCTTGAGCTCGACTCAAAATTAAATAAGCCGAAATTAAACAAAATACGAAAACTCAAAATTTATTTTAAGCCAAGATTGAGTATTATTGGACTTGCTCGAATTAAGTTCGAAATGCTCGACGATTGAAGTAAAATTCAAAATCTTCTAAATTTTTCCTAACATCGATTATATATATATATATATATACATATATATATATATATATATATATATATATATTAAAAATATTTATAAACATATATAATTATATATAATAATATGTATTATGTATTTTAATTATATATTTATAGGGTTTAGACTATTGAGTTATATTTGCTGACCCACAAAACTAAATAAATAAAATTCTATCTTAATTACTCTCTCTTTCCATGAGCCTTCAAGCACCCTTCGCCTCCCTTCCCCTTCTCAACACCTTCCTTCCCCTTCTTTGCACCTTCCCCGAGCCCTGCCACCGCAGGTCGTTACCGGTCTTTGCCGGAAAAAGGAAGAAATCACATACTTCTTTCTTGCTCTCGAGTTTGAAGGAAGAAGGGTTACGTACCAAACCCAACCACTTTGCTCTAGAGCCCCTTTGCCACCTTGATTCCTCTCTGGAGACCACCCCCATGCAATGTTGCTGCCTGCCGTTGCCACATGACGCCGGAAACTCGAGATCTGCTTCTCTTTCTTCTTCCCCGGGACAAAGGTAAGCACATGCCCTCTCCAGGAATGTCAACGGGTCAGATTCGGGGCGAATTTTTAAAAAGCCAAATTCGAACCCGACTATCAAACCTGAAATCCGAACCTGAATCGGTATTCGACGGATTTAAAAAATTCATATCCATATCAGTACCCGACCAAAAATTCGAAATTCGAACTCGAACCCGAAAATCCAAATCCGAAAATTCTATTCCAAATACAAAAATAATATTTAACAAATTTAAAAGCATATTACACTAAAATCTAAAATTTTAAAATATATATTCAAATACAACATTAAATATTCATGCCATATAATTGTAATATCCAAATATGACTTACATTAAATTGAGAAAGCTTAAATACCTATTAAAAAAAAAAAAATTCTATTTTTTTTTTTTTAAAAATTCATTATTCAACAACCCATAAGACTAAGAGTTAAAAGTTAGGAGATTATTATTATTTTTTTTAAAAAAAACACATAGACATGAAAAATAAAAGGTGTATATATATATATATATATATATGTATATATATATATATATATATATATATATATATATATATATATATATATATATATATATATATATATATATATATATATATATATATATGTATGTATGTATGTATAATTTTAACTCTTTCTCTTCTAGGTTTTGAGTTTGTAGTTGGTTCTTGAGTTTGTGGGGAAGAAACAAAGCAAAGCAAAGCGTTCCTTGGGCCATGGGGGTTCCACACGGTGCGGCCGCGTGGGCTAGGTCGCTGGGAGCTTGGGACTTGTGAGTGGCCGAGTGAGGAGGAAATTAGGGAGTGGGGAGTGAGGAGTGGGGAGAGAGGAAAAGAGCAAAGTGAGAAGAGACCATCTTTCTTTTTTTGAGAATTTAACCTTTGACTATTATTATTTAGGTCTTGGGTTATAAAGTATAAGAATCTTCCTTAACCCTTAGATTGAGATCTAATGATTTAAAAATTTGTATATATCATATTATTTAAAATTTGCTTGGGTTCGAATTCGCATTCGAAATTGGGTTTGGGTTCATTTTTTTTTTTTTTAATATCCATATCCGAATCTGAATCCGTCGGATTTTTTTTTTCATATATCCATACTCGAATCCATATCCATTTATATTGCGTTAAATCCGCTCCATTCGGGTTCGAATTTGGATAAAATACGGGTATCCGTATGTATTTACATCCCTAGCCCTCTCCCATGTTTCTCTTTGACTCTGGAGGTCCCCATTCTTTTCTTCAACACCTGTGAACGTCGGAGAAGCCGCAAATTGCCGGCGGGACCCACAATTTGCTCGAAACCCTAGTTTTGGTCGGAGTTGCTCGTGCGTCGCCTCTAATGCCTCGACAGGAGATCTGAAGCATTGGGGACCTTTTGCTACACCCCAGGAAGCTCTCCACCAAGTTTGGAGCCTTCTTGTTTAGCTATGTCGTGGGAAAAGGAAACCTAAGTTTCTTGTTGTTTTGCTTTGGCCGTTCTCCGCCGTCGCTCTCCGCCACCGGCAAAGCAATCCAGTCTACCTCTTCTTGTCGAGGGCAAGCTTCCAATGCCCTTGCATGAGTCCCTATGTCGTAGGATCAACTCTCTCTCTCTCTCTCTCTCTCTCTCTCTCTCTCTCTCCCTCTCTCTCCCTCTCTATCTTGACCTAGATACAGTTTAGGTCTTCTTCTCCGGCCAACCGCTGCCTTCTGTCACCGGCGCCGGACTTGGAGGGACTATTAGCACTTCCTTGGACCCTCTGCTGTTGCTGCATGCTTTAGTTCCCATCCTAGACTCAAGCTTTGTGATCTAGCCAAACCCGAGCTCTAGTGTTCCAAATCTTGCTCGAGGTTGCTCCGACAAGCTTTTCGGCGACTCTTCCACCACAGCAAGGTGAGCACTTGAACCTCTTACCCTCCCGAGCTTGATGCTCATCATAGATTTGGATGAAAATGACTGAGTATAGAGGTCTCATGAGTTAGCCTTTTAATGTTAATATAGGTTGGCCCTAGGACTTTCTCAGACTCCGGAAAATCCTGGACAACCAGCACGAGTCTCAGTAAGTCGAGGCCTTCATTCTAGCACATTCGGTTCAATTTGAAAGTTTTCAGATTAAAGTAACAAGCTTAAACACCATTGTTAAGACATTTTTATGCAATTTTTGGAAAGTATAGGGGTTTAGTTGCAATTATAGCCATGTAAGCCGCCTCGGGCAGCATGCATGTTATCTCTGGACTTTTCGTTCGAGGTTCGGTGGCTTTCGTTAAGCTAAATTTGAGTTACGAGTCGTAAATCGGCGAAATCGTCGATTTATCATCGTTCGACGCAAAATTCGTGATCCGAGCAAATTAGTGGATCATCGTTGATCGCCAAGTGTTATTGGCTGATCCTGACGCTGTCCTAGTCGATCTAGTGACTTTCGATTCGCACTAGTGACTTCTGGAGCCAAAATCGGCATTTTCGAACACGTTTACGGTATTTATGACACAATTAGGGCTATTATTGGTAATATGTTAGTTGTTGCTGTGCGGATGCCTTTAACGGAGCATTCTGGGGTAGTATGTGAAGTTTCATTTAATTTGATAGCTTATAGGCTCAATTCGGACCATTATCGGTCGATCGACGGATTACCAAAAATTCCAACAAATTTCGGGACTTAAACAAAAGTATGTGTATTAGTGTTCTTGTTCATTATAAGTCAATGGGTTGGGCTTGTGTGAGTCTGTATTTTGACCTGTGGTATTGGTTTAGACCCAAGTAATCAGTAGCCTCCGCGTGAGCTGAGCAGCGGTTTCCTGGATCACTTGCTGTGATGACCCGGATCTCCGCAGAGCTGCTACAGTGCGTTGGGGTGGCTGTTGGAGGACTACATGGTGTGTTGGAGGTGTTTGTGGCATAATTGGACATAAGTGTTGGACATCGAACTTATATGGATCCTGTGAGTGATCAGAGGACCCCGTGGAGGGTTTAGAAGTGATTTCGCGCGAATCGGATATTTAAATTGGGCTCCACACGAAGTTTGGACTAAGAACACATTTCCGGGTGCCTTCGGCAATTTTTAGAGTTGGAATTTGGCGAAACGGACGTCAAATTCGGATTCAGCGCGCGAAAACGGTCAAAATGGACTACCCACTTGATGTTTTTGGGCACGGGTTACTGTTCACCGCCGGAACAGTAACTCCGGCGATCGCCGGCGGCGGCCGGCAGCGGCGGAGGGCGGCGGCGCGGCCTCGGGCAGGCGGCAGCGCGGCGGCGGGCAGCGCGCAGCGCGCGGGCAGGGGCGCGGGCAGGCGCGCGGTCCACGCGCAGGCGTGCACCAGAGCGGGTGCCACGTGGCGTGTCTGGATTGGGTGGTTCACTGGTCCCGGTCTACGGAGTTGTGCGGTGCACAGTGGACTGGGTGGGAATACACGTGGCATCATTCTATTGGTTCGGTTCATGAAGTCGGGTGCACCGGGTGCAGTGAGCGAGAGGTTTGACACGTGGCGCGCGGGGATTGGGCGCGCCACTGTGCGCGGCAGGCGCGGGCGGTGCGCGGTGTACGGTGGACCGGATAGGGACACGTGGCAGAGGTTGTTTGGTTCGGTGTTTGAGTTTGTTGTGCACCGGGTTCAGCGAAATTATGGCTTGGACACGTGGCAAGCGAGGATTGGGCGAGCTACTGTGTGCGTACGGACGGCAGGCGGCGGGGCAGGCGCGCAGGCGGCAGGCAGCAGGCGGCGGTGCCGGCGGGCGTGGCGGCCACGGCGCCGACGTGGCGCACGCGTGCGCCACGTGGCGGCCGCCCATTGGCCAGCGCCAACTACCCGTTGACCAGGGGCGGCCACGTGGCGCGAGGGGAGCGGCCGGATTGCCTGTTCGGTGTTCGGGGCACGTGTCAGCGCGTGGAGCGGGTCGGACGGTCACGCGGTCCGACCGGATCGGGTATGCGGGCGTGGGCCGTGTGGGCCGGGCTACTGTGCGCGCCCGAATGCTCGGGCCGGGCCGCACTGTTTGCGCCCGAAACATTTCGGGCGCCCGAAAAAAAGGACACAGGGGTCATTTCCGAAAAGATTTTGGTGGGCCTATATATACCCCCTCCTCTCCCTCATTCTTCTCCTTTTCCGAGCTTTAGAGAGGGAATGAGAGGGGGAGATCTATATGAAAGTTGTTCCCCTTGATGTCCTGGATCTTGTGGTGGATTTCCAGAATCTCTGGAAGCTCGGCAACGGCGATATCTTTTTTACAGTTCGCCTCGGTTTTTGCCCCATTTCGGCCCATTACCGTCGCAGTTCAGTCAGAAATTCGCTGTGAGCAAACCAGGAGGAGTTTTTGGACGATTTCTTCGACAGCGTGTTCCTAAGAGGTAAGGCTTCGATTTTCGTGTTGATCGCTCCCCTCCGTTTCGCACTTTTGGCACGTTTCCCGAGACATCTTTGACCCCCTCTTTTGCTGTTTGGGTGTTTGGACAACGGTACCTTTGACGAATTGTTTCTCGGCGTAGGAATATCGAATCGAGGCGATTCAAGAGTCGATTTTGGGCTACTTTTCGCAAGGAACGTGCTCGTATTTTTCTTGGAATTTTATGAGATTTATTTCGAGGTGAAAATTACTGTTTTCTCAGTGTACAGTGTGCAGTTTTCTTCACAGTCTGATGTTTGGATTACCACCTTGCCGAATTTATAACTTGACTTACCGAACTCTGATTTGGACGTGCAAGGTACCGTTGCGAAGCTATCGACGCGAGGATCGCCGTGATATTTTTCTGAGAATTTTCTGGGCACTTTCTGCAGGTGATAATTTAACAGTTCTAGGACTGTTGTTGTATGTTTTTGTAAGAGCACTATTTGAGAACCTAAGTGTATTTAGTGGACTTTGTGTTGTGCCAGGAGTGTTTCGGGTGTACTGTTCTTGTTGGAACGCAGGATTGGAGTTTTTGGTATTTTCAGCTGTACGGACCCGGACAGTTAGCGCTTCAGGTGGGTGGTTGTTGCATGCCTCTACACCTGGCTTACTCACTAAGTTTATTAGAAAACCCCCACTGTTGAGCATATTGATTGATTATCCTGCATGATTGCCTGATATAAATGTGAGCCTATCATCTGAGATTAATTTGTGAATATAGCATGTTGGGGACATTATGGGAATAATTTATTAGTGATGATTAATATGCTACACTAGCACCTAGATTTATGAAAGTGGATTAAATGATTAATTGTCAGGACATAATGACACATCAATGTGCGGGTGCCACTGTGAGATTTATTATGGATCAGGGATTATTTACATGTGTAGTTGACTGATGATGTTAGTATGATGGACATATTTATGTGGATTTATTATTTGTTACACCTGCAAAACTGTTATTTGCTATTCTCCATTTCATATTGCCTGAGGACTTTTGCATGCTTATTTGGACATCTAGATAGGCCACTATTTTATTGCTACACTATCATATTGGGATTTGACTTAGGAGAAACCATGATTGCTTTCTTTCTCCTTTTCATTTGACTTTTGAGTCATGTTGCTCGAGTTCGAGCAGAGGTTTGGGATAGTGTAGCCGGGACCTGAGGGTCAGTGACAGGGTGTACTTGATGTTGGATTGTGGGTTATTGCGGCAACCGCGGACAGTAGGCGGTTGACCAGATCTTGATTATTTCACCCAATTGTGGGTTGGGGGTTATTGCGGTGACCGCGGACCTTGGGCGGTTGACCGGATGTTTACTATTGCATCAGATTGGGTATTAGATTTCTCTAGTGGATGGTATTTCCCACTTTTGAGTATTATTGTATCGGATCGGGGTTTCATTAGTGGACGGAGTTTCCCACTTTGATCATTGTCATGATCCAGTCCTGCTATTGTGAGATATTGGTTACAGAGATGCTTGATACAGTGATACTTTACTCGTGTGGGTCGCTCCCCTCGAGTGCCACTCCGGAGTAGGCTTTAGACCGTGTTGGGTTCCGGTCAGTTGGTGAGTTGTGAGTGATGGCAGAGCAGGCAGTACCAGTTTACTGGTGGCACTAGATTGGGTCTATTTGGTCAGTTACTGTTCCCGATGCATTCATACCGTCATTTCCTTCGGTATTGCATTTAGAGGCATACTTGTTGTGGTTTCCCCTTTTATTCAGTAGTTCTGTTTACAGCTTTACCCCCTTGCCCTTTTCTTGCCTCTAGTAGACTTAGTGGGTACGCCGGAGCTTGAGGCTTTACCCACAGGGGGAGGCTACTGGTTTACTAGTGGTTCTCACCCCCACTGTTGTTTCCTCTTCTTTTCTCCCCCCTGTTTTGCAGAGTCCTCATTGGAGTTGCTGATCTTCGGTCGTTGTTCGGGGCGAGGGAGTCACGAGCTAGATCGTTACCACCCGAGGAGTGTAGCTGTATCCCCTGGTTGGAGATTCCTCGTAGCTGTTGGCTGGTTTTTACTGTTTATCTGGAGGAGAGAGATCTTTTGTATTTGGAGAGACTGATGTACTATAGTTTTAGTTTATCTCCTTTTATAGTCGAGAGATGCTGTACTGAGGACATTGTATGATGATTATCTGTATTTGAGGGAATGGATATTGTACTCTTATTTCATGATGTATAGTAATTGGATTTTATTTTACAGCATTTTATTTCAGCTCTGATATTTGTGTAGCTATAGTACTATCTTTTGCAGGTTAGACGCTTCGCCTATGCGGGTTTTGGCATAGGTGGCGGATCTGTTGGCGAGCCCGGGTCGCAGTTTCGACCCCGGGGCGTGACAGATTAAGTTGGTATCAGAGCTTAGGGATAGGTCAATTGGGACTGTAGAAACCCTAGGCTTATGGTTGGACCCTAGGATGACTTCGTGAGAGTCGTGATTTTAGCGAGAGTCCTGATTGAGTTTTATACCTCTCCCAAGTGATGGGATGGGTGATTGGCATGTTTATTCTCCTAAGCAATTATGTTGGCTGCAGACAACATAATGCGGCGGAACGGTTGACATGCTCTAGACTCTCGCCGGATTGGGTCGAGTTTTGTTTTGTGCTGTGGTGCAGTTGGTCGGGGTGAGCGGTGTCTCCCCGACGCGTTGTGCGGATTGGTGTGCACTCGTCGCAGCGGTGGAGCTTGAGCGGATTGTTTTGGGGCCGGATACCCGGATTGAGGTTAGAGAGCTTCAGGCCCCGATGGCAGGATTGTCTGAGGTTTATCAGCGGCAGAGTGAGCCGCTGGTCTAGGTGACACAGTTGTCGGAGCAGTGGGCAGCCCGACAGTGTTTTTCTCCTGAGACCACCTGGTTATTGTATCCTCAGCGGCAGTGATTTCTGAGGCGCCGATGGAGCGAGTGGCCCCGTGCCAATGTTTAGTGTTGCGGCACCGAGGCAGGGTGGATTGCTGATAGTGGGGGAGTTGTGGGACATCATTGATCGATGGAGCCAGTTTTGGCAGATGAACCACCCTGATTTATGGATTTGAGTTGGAGCCTTTGGAGGCAAAATCGTGGTTGGTGGTGATGGAGTGATCAATTGAGGGTCCCCCTGTGCTGAGGAGTTGAGGCAGTTGTTGAACTGTACGCTCCAGGTTTCGAGGGACGAAGCGCGTAGGATGTGTGCGACTGGGAGTGGATTGCGCCAGAATACCCTTTTAGTTTATCTGATCCCTCTGTTTTGGATTTTGGATTTTGGATGCCTCGATGGAGTAGGCATTGTGTATGGAGCGTACTGTTGCAGTTCCTTTGGATAGGAATCTGCCGCCAGAGGCGAGTTCTGGATAGAGGCGCCTGGCGCTAAGTGTTGGGGGACAGATCGGCTGGCTGTGGCACTTTCGTTTTCCTTCCTGGATGGTGGACATCCTTGTGGACGGATTATGTAAAGCTTACCCAAAGGAAGGTTACCCTTTGTGATTATTAACCTGCATGTTTGGGGTACAATAGATGTGCTTGAGGGGTGAGCTGAGTAAGGATAATTGAATGAGGAATTGCAGGAATTAATTGTGTTTTGTTATATGACGATTGCGATAATGGATTTTCTGAGATGTCAGAGGTCAGGTGGACCCCGGTGGCAGCATCAGCATCGTCATCAGAGTGGCGCAGCGGTAGCGTGGATTGTTGTCTGCGAAGGGCTTTATTCCTTGCCTCAGTGTGAGCAAAGGCGGAGAATTGTGCTCCTTTTTACGGATAGCCTTGGTTTTCAGGCAGATTAAGTGACGACCACCTACATTGAGCGATTGAGACTGTGCTGCCTGGGTGGAGGGCACCAAGGCAGTGGATCGGGTCGTCGCAGGTGTGATTTCATCACAGCAGTCGAAGTTAGAGCATGTTGCATTCCTGCATGGACTAGAGGTAGATTTGTTACCACATGCACTTGAGGTACAGGTTCCTGTTGGGATGGTGCATGTGGAGGAGGTTGTGGATCATGTCCAGTGCAGTTGAGACCCCGAGTGGTATCGGCAGGTTTATTGGTATTTGTACCTGGTCAGTGTTTGACCCAGTGCGTGGGATTGGTTGGCACAGTGCCACATGGTGTATGACTGCGGGGAGAGAAGGTTATGATCTTCTGCAAGGCAGACATTAGAGACTTGTTCTTTGAGACAGTCGGAGCACACAAGTTGTAGCGACAATGCGAGAGGTGCCAACGGCGGCACCGGGACGCGAGGATATTCCTGTTGTCGTGAGATCCCGGGTGTGATTCCACCGGAGCTGATAATGATGCCGTCGATTAGGGAGATTGAGATTGCGGTTGACGTGGTTCAGGGAACCACGCCAACCCCGATAGCACCTCATTGGATTATCACCTGTAGAGCTGACAGAGCTGATGGCGCAGTCGCAGGATCTGATGGATCGAGGGTCTGTTCGATCTAGTGCCACGTCGTGGACACACGACAGTGAGGGTCCTTGTGTGGTGTGACCGCAGGCAGGTCTGGATATTATTTAGGACCTTTTGATGGAGTTATACCCCGACAGTGGTCTGCTTAGGATGCAGGTATCTTTTTGGGATCATACAGTGGTGTATCCCGCCAAGATGGTGTTCAGGACCCGGTAGGGGCATTGTGAGTACAGTGAGGACAAATGGAATGACTAAGGCCCTGTCGTCTTAGGATTTGAGGAATTGTGTATTCTTGCTGCACTTGGAAGAATTATTTGAGATATTCTTCTGGGATATTTTGATTTTACCCCATCTCTGTATGGTTTAGGGCTGGTGGAGTACTTGAAGATGGTGTAACAAGGTCTGTGAGGAAGAAGCTGTATGCCAAGTTGTTGTGGTACGAGTTTTAGCTTCGAGAGCATATCTTCTTGGATCACTTAGTCTAGCCATAAGAGGCGGTGGTGGAAGTCCGGCCAAAATGGATGCTATGCGAGAATGGCTGAGACCGGCAGTTATTTGTTGAGGTGAGGAGCTTGTGAGCCGGATAGTGCCAGCAGAGCTTGACGAATTGGTGATGAGATTGATACCAGCCCTGATTTCAGCATCGCCAGTGTTGGGAGATGGATTTGTGATATACTGTGATGCCTCCCATAGTAGCTATGAAGCTACAGTTGGATTTGTGGCAAGCATCCAATATCACCCTGATAGGGCCACTGTGGTGGCGGATACCCGGAGCAGGAGAGCTATTTGGGGTTGAGTGTGTTGACTCCGCAGCTGGCGCTGTGTGGACTGTCGAGGCAAACGTGGCGTAGGGTGGTGTCACTGAGGACTCTTTGGATGATAGACCGCGGCTGAATGGTTCGCTCGGATAGTCAAGATTTGGGAGCGACCAGGCGAGGACCCCTCCCTCCTGGTTAGGGCTCCTTTCCTTTCGGAGTTGCCTGGCATGTCACTGGTTTGGGAGTTGAGGATACAACTCCTGGAATTTGATGAAGTGATCGTCTGGAGCAGTTACCCTTTTCGAGCCTGGAGGATTGGATTTACCAGCTGCAAGGGTACTGGATCTTCTCGAAGATTGATTTGCGATCTGGTTCTTTCGACTGCTTATAGTTGTGTGCTGATGCCCGAGAGTTGGGGAGGTGTTTCTACACCCTGATGGTTTTTGGATTAGAGATCAGAGTTTACGTGATCAGTTGGAGGACTTATATTGGATGCCCGAGAGTACAGAGGTACTTGGATCGAGCTTGTTGTGCCGATGGACTTGTGGTTGGATCATCTGAGGCCCTGGGAAGAGCGGAGGCTTGTACCGATGCAGATTACTTGGTAGCTCGAGCGGTTAGCCCAGCTGCACTTGGTTGAGTTGGTGCGGTTTTCTGGAGTGCCCGCCTTTATGTTGTTCTAGATGGAGACCCGAGGACCGCATCGCGCCTTTGGAGGAGGTACTTGTCAGCCTTGGGAGCTTGAGTGGTGGATGATTGGATGTTTACCCCCCTTTATTTGGTTGAGATTCCGTGTTGAGGAACGACTTTAGTTTCGAGGACGAAACTTTCTTTTAGTGGGGGAGGATGTGATGACCCGGATCTCCGCAGAGCTGCTACAGTGCGTTGGGGTGGCTGTTGGAGGCCTACATGGTGTGTTGGAGGTGTTTGGGGCATAATTGGACACAAGTGTTGGACTTCGGGCTTAAATGGATCATGTGAGTGATCGGAGGACCCCGTGGAGGGTTTAGAAGTGGTTTCGCGCGAATCGGATATTTAAATTGGGCTCCGCACGAAGTTTGGACTAAGAACACATTTCCGGGTGCCTTCGGCAATTTTTAGAGTTGGAATTTGGCGAAACGGACGTCAAATTCGGATTCAGCGCGCGAAAACGGTCAAAATGGACTACCCACTTGATGTTTTTGGGCACGGGTTACTGTTCACCGCCGGAACAGTAACTCCGGTGATCGCCGGCGGCGGCGGGCAGCGGCGGAGGGCGGCGGCGCGGCCTCGGGCAGGCGGCAGCGCGGCGGCGGGCAGCGCGCAGCGCGCGGGCAGGGGCGCGGGCAGGCGCGCGGTCCACGCGCAGGCGTGCACCAGAGCGGGTGCCACGTGGCGTGTCTGGATTGGGTGGTTCACTGGTCCCGGTCTACGGAGTTGTGCGGTGCACAGTGGACTGGGCGGGAATACACGTGGCATCATTCTATTGGTTCGGTTCATGAAGTCGGGTGCACCGGGTGCAGTGAGCGAGAGGTTTGACACGTGGCGCGCGGGGATTGGGCGCGCCACTGTGCGCGGCAGGCGCGGGCGGTGCGCGGTGTACGGTGGACCGGATAGGGACACGTGGCAGAGGTTGTTTGGTTCGGTGTTTGAGTTTGTTGTGCACCGGGTTCAGCGAAATTATGGCTTGGACACGTGGCGCGCGAGGATTGGGCGAGCTACTGTGCGCGTACGGCGGCAGGCGGCGGGGCAGGCGCGCAGGCGGCAGGCGGCGGTGCCGGCGGGCGTGGCGGCCACGGCGCCGACGTGGCGCACGCGTGCGCCACGTGGCGGCCGCCCATTGGCCAGCGCCAACTGCCCGTTGACCAGGGGACGGCCACGTGGCGCGAGGGGAGCGGCCGGATGCCTGTTCGGTGTTCGGGGACACGTGTCAGCGCGTGGAGCGGGTCGGACGGTCACGCGGTCCGACCGGATCGGGTGTGCGGGCGTGGGCCGTGTGGGCCGGGCTACTGTGCGCGCCCGAAAGCTCGGGCCGGGCCGCACTGTTTGCGCCCGAAACATTTCGGGCGCCCGAAAAAGGACACAGGGGTCATTTTCGAAAGATTTTGGTGGGCCTATATATACCCCCTCCTCTCCCTCATTCTTCTCCTTTTCCGAGCTTTAGAGAGGGAATGAGAGGGGGAGATCTATATGAAAGTTGTTCCCCTTGATGTCCTGGATCTTGTGGTGGATTTCCAGAATCTCTGGAAGCTCGGCAACGGCGATATCATTTTTACAGTTCGCCTCGGTTTTTGCCCCATTTCGGCCCATTACCGTCGCAGTTCAGTCAGAAATTCGCTGTGAGCAAACCAGGAGGAGTTTTTGGACGATTTCTTCGACAGCGTGTTCCTAAGAGGTAAGGCTTCGATTTTCGTGTTGATCGCTTCGCTCCGTTTCGCACTTTTGGCACGTTTCCCGAGACATCTTTGACCCCCTCTTTTGCTGTTTGGATGTTTGGACAGCGGTACCTTCGACGAATTGTTTCTCGGCGTAGGAATATCGGATCGAGGCGATTCAAGAGTCGATTTTGATCTACTTTTCGCAAGGAACGTGCTCGTATTTTTTTGGAATTTTATGAGATTTATTTCGAGGTGAAAATTACTGTTTTCTCAGTGTACAGTGTGCAGTTTTCTTCACAGTTTGATGTTTGGATTACCACCTTGCCGAATTTATAACTTGACTTACCGAACTCTGATTTGGGCGTGCAAGGTACCGTTGCGAAGCTATCGACGCGAGGATCGCCGTGATATTTTTCTGAGAATTTTCTGGGCACTTTCTGCAGGTGATAATTTAACAGTTCTAGGACTGTTGTTGTATGTTTTTGTAAGAGCACTATTTGGGAGCCTAAGTGTATTTAGTGGACTTTGTGTTGTGCCAGGAGTGTTTCGGGTGTACTGTTCTTGTTGGAGCGCAGGATTGGAGTTTTTGGTATTTTCAGCTGTACGGACCCGGACAGTTAGCGCTTCAGGTGGGTGGTTGTTGCATGCCTCTACACCTGGCTTACTTACTAAGTTTATTAGAAAACCCCCAATGTTGAGCATATTGATTAAGTATCCTGCATGATTGCCTGATATAAATGTGAGCCTATCATCTGAGATTAATTTTGTGAATATAGCATGTTGGGGACATTATGGGAATAATTTATTAGTGATGATTAATATGCTACACTAGCACCTAGATTTATGAAAGTGGATTAAATGATTAATTGTCAGGACATAATGACACATCAATGTGCGGGTGCCACTGTGAGATTTATTATGGATCAGGGATTATTTACATGTGTAGTTGACCGATGATGTTAGTATGATGGACATATTTATGTGGATTTATTATTTGTTACACCTGCAAAACTGTTATTTGCTATTCTCCATTTCATATTGCCTGAGGACTTTTGCATGCTTATTTGGACATCTAGATAGGCCACTATTTTATTGCTACACTATCATATTGGGATTTGACTTAGGAGAAACCATGATTGCTTTCTTTCTCCTTTTCATTTGGACTTTTGAGTCATGTTGCTCGAGTTCGAGCAGAGGTTTTGGGATAGTGTAGCCGGGACCTGCGGGTCAGTGACAGGGTGTACTTGATGTTGGATTGTGGGCTATTGCGGCAACCGCGGACAGTAGGCGGTTGACCAGATCTTGATTATTTCACCCAATTGTGGGTTGGGGGTTATTGCGGTGACCGCGGACTTTGGGCGGTTGACCGGATGTTTACTATTGCATCAGATTGGGTATTAGATTTCTCTAGTGGATGGTATTTCCCACTTTTGAGTATTATTGTATCGGATCGGGGTTTCATTAGTGGACGGAGTTTCCCACTTTGATCATTGTCATGATCCAGTCCTGCTATTGTGAGATATTGGTTACAGAGATGCTTGATACAGTGATACTTTACTCGTGTGGGTCGCTCCCCTCGAGTGCCACTCCGGAGTAGGCTTTAGACCGTGTTGGGTTCCGGTCAGTTGGTGAGTTGTGAGCGATGGCAGAGCAGGCAGTACCAGTTTACTGGTGGTACTAGATTGGGTCTATTTGGTCAGTTACTGTTCCCCGATGCATTCATACCGTCATTTCCTTCGGTATTGCATTTAGAGGCATACTTGTGGTGGTTTCCCCTTTTATTCAGTAGTTCTGTTACAGCTTTACCCCCTTGCCCTTTTCTTGCCTCTAGTAGACTTAGTGGGTACGCCGGAGCTTGAGGCTTTACCCACAGGGGGAGGCTACTGGTTTACTAGTGGTTCTCACCCCCACTGTTGTTTCCTCTTCTTTTCTCCCCCCTGTTTTGCAGAGTCCTCATTGGAGTTGCTGATCTTCGGTCGTTGTTCGGGGCGAGGGAGTCACGAGCTAGATCGTTACCACCCGAGGAGTGTAGCTGCATCCCCTGGTTGGAGATTCCTCGTAGCTGTTGGCTGGTTTTTACTGTTTCTCTGGAGGAGAGAGATCTTTTGTATTTGGAGAGACTGATGTACTATAGTTTTAGTTTATCTCCTTTTATAGTCGAGAGATGCTGTACTGAGGACATTGTATGATGATTATCCGTATTTATGGGAATGGATATTGTACCTTATTTCATGATGTATAGTAATTGGATTTTATTTTACAGCATTTTATTTCAGCTCTGATATTTGTGTAGCTATAGTACTATCTTTTGCAGGTTAGACGCTTCGCCTATGCGGGTTTTGGCATAGGTGGCGGATCTGTTGGCGAGCCCGGGTCGCAGTTTCGACCCCGGGGCGTGACACTTGCACTGAGGAGAGTATCTCGATTCGGGCATTAGCATAGTATCACATCACTGGGTACCGTACTCAATTGGACCCTTGAGTTTTTGCTAGCCCTCCATTCAGTTATTGTTTTTATATATCTATGATTGATCTCTTCTACACATGATAGTTGACAATACTATATGTCATTGATATTCCTCATACTACTGATCTATTTTTCATGTTATCTCTTTCTGATTGTTATGCGCGCATGATAGAGTAGGAGGTTTATGTTCGCTATATTGCATGAGACATAAGAGTAGTGATTATGATCCCGTTTGGAAGTTTCCGGCTATTTATCGTATTTTTAGTGTTTCGACCGTGAGTATTGAGCATCCACATTTATGATCGCCATGCATCTGCTGTACACTTCGCGTACAATGACGGTTTAGCCACTGTTATGGTGTTCTTTACCGGTTGAGTGGTCTGATTGACCCATGACCCCCTTTAGCTGTACTCTTGGGTGTGGGGGTTGTTGTCAGTTTAGCTAGATTTTTTACTATAGTTTTAGCTTGAGATTCTAGTGAGCAATGGTGGCATTGATTGGGTATTCTATTTTCAACATTGATGCATAGTTTTTACTATTACTGCTCCTTTATTCATTGCTGATATATTTATTTCAGTATGCTTCATTTACATAATTATCAATACTCTTTTATATAGCACTATGATTGATATATATGCCATTTACTTGGTTTCGTACTTGCCTACTGATGTTATACTATTCGTCGATTATTATATACTAATAGGTATGACTTGCTGTTCCCCGGCTCGTTGGGATATATTCAGTTGTATCTCGCACCCTTTGATAACATATTTTTTTAGGTTTGTTGGGTGGTGAGATGTCGGAACGATAATGAGAGAGTATTTGATAGAACTGACCCCCATTGCCTGTTATGCGACTGGCCGTTGTTTTACTTTCTAGTTTTAGATTTATTTATTGTGATCATGACCCTCATCACTATTATTTAGAGATGTTTTTACACTGCTTCAGATCTTGGTGGATTTAGTAGTTGTGGATTTTGGATTTATTATGATGCTTTAGTTTTGGCTATGTTAGATCATTAGAAATATGATGATTTAGTTGACTGCTTAAATGTTGTTAATATTGATAGGTAGTAAACTCTGATTGTGCTTTTGTACTTACCTAACCTTGCGTGTATAAGGAGACTTCATCCGTATGAACTAGGAATTTTCTCTGCACGTGGCGGATCTACTCACGTCCTAAAAATTGATATTTGAACTCTGATTTATATATATATAAAAAATTAGATCGCTTTTAAATTCTGGGGCGTGACATAACTATAATTGAAAAATATCTCCCTATTCTATATGTAAAACTTCTTCTGCTCCCGCATATTTTTTCAAAATCAAAATATTCTTCTAAATCTGTTGTTACTTTAATTACTGAATCCGAACATATTAAATCCATAGAGGAAATTAAATTTAACGATAGATTTAGAATACTTAGTTGCCTATTTAATGAACTTTACGAAACCTATAGAAATAATCAGACTATTAAAGATTTATAGTATGCCCTAAAAGATGCCTACATTAGAGATAATGAAAGCACGATTAGGTTTAAGAGTTTTAGAATGGTAGACAATATTCTTATAAATTATCAAATCCACCAATTTTAAAATTTTATATAAGAGATTTATAGAAATAATTCAATCTTAGATGATATCTATCAGGCTAGTTGCCTATTTGACAAATTACTCTCTTTCTGGTGCAAATCTATCTAAGAGCTTACAAGAATCCAAAAAACTCTTAAACTTAGGTCGATAATTAAAATAGAACACCACTACCGACTTAGAAAGATTGAACCGAACTCTATTAGCTAGATATGGTTAATGCCATAATTTTAAGTTCAGTGTACTTTAGAACTTGTTGATGGAAGGGGGAGGGGGGAGGATGAGAGGAAGGCTCTTTTATCAGCTTATAATTAAATTTGGGTATCCGAGTACTCTCATGTTTTCACTAATTTTGACCCTAGTATTCACTATGTAAAGAATACTAGTAATTCTATAATTAGGAGAGAAATGTCCAGATGATTGGTTCTCTGATGTAGCTAAAAAATAGGGTTCGATATGATAATGCCTATATCATATCAAGATTAAGTAGATATACTAGTAATTCTAGTTTGATTCATTAGATTGCTTTGGAGAGAGTATCTTGTTATCTTAAAGGTAATCTCTCTTATGCTCTCATATTTGTTGGCTTTCCTGCTATTATTAAGAGATATATCGATACCAATTAAAATTTTGATTTTTTGGATATCAAATCCAATTCTTATTATATTTTCATTCTTGATGGTCGTGTAAGCAATCTACCAAATAGTCTATCATAGCCAGAAGCATAATAGAGACCAAGTTGGCTACTCTTGACTGTATTTGTCTTGAAACTGAGTGGCTCAAGAATCTTTTGTAATCCATTACTTTATTTTCCTCTCCTATTCCACTTATTTCCATTCAGTACGAGTCACGAGTTGAAATATATTTTTGAAAAAAAAAATTCGTAAACTCTAAGACTAGCAGACATATTAAGGTAAGATAAAAATATATTAGATGACCTTTTTTTTATAATATTATTTTTTTGAATTTTATTAGATATCATGAGAATCTTGCAGATTCCTTGACGAAAAGCCTGAATATGACTAAAGTGTGAGTTGTAGAGGGGCATGGAATTTTGCCCATAAAAGACCTTTCTACAATGAAAATCTAATCTTCATGATAGGAGATCTTTTGAAGAATATTCAATATGAGAAAATAAGCTGTCAAATTGGCCAAATAATACTTTCTACAATTTCTATAGAGGAGTTTTAACTTCAATTCCATTCCTATTGTGAGTAGTAATCTGTATAGTGGTTAAGGTTGATCTTATAGCTTTTAATGTAATCCAAGACGATAATTTTTGTGATATGTGACTCTATACATATTCTTGAGGAGGCCATCTAAATGAGAGAATTCGTATATGGCTGCGGCTATGTGATGGGAACTGTCTATAAAAAGTCTTAAGAAAAATTAAGATTTTGTGCATGTCCATTAATGTATCACAATGAAAATTCTGTATTGCGTTGGTGATAGCTAAAGTCATGGCCAAGAAAATATAGTTCAAAATCTGTTTCATTACGATTCCTTCTAATGAAAACTATTTATGTGGCACCCCCGAAATGTGTATTAGTCTTATATATAAATGATATAATAGGACTAATTTCTTAACCTGGCTATAACATTTTGGATGGTAGAAAGGCCCAAGAGGTTAAGAGAGTTAAGCGTGCTAAAGTTAGAGTAGTTCTAGGATGGGTGACCCCCTGAGAAGTTGGGGTGTGACAGTTGGTATCAGAGCCATTCACCAGCCGGAAATATGAGATGGATCTTGGCTGAGTAAGGGGTATAGCGGGTAGAGCGAGGCTCCCTGACTAATGAACGTTGTTGGTGGAGTGTAGCTCCCAACAAGATCGTTTAAGGCTAGCAAGACGAGTCTCACATCGCCTGATGCTTGTGAGTGTCTTTGAGTCTAACGAGGACGTCAGGGCTTAAAGGGGAGAAGAAAGTGACACCCTCGAAATGTGTATTAGTTCTATATATAAATAATATAATAGGACTAATTTCTTAACCTAGTTATATTATTTTGGGTGGTAGTAAGGCCCAAGAGGTTAAGAGAGTTAAGCGTGCTAAAGTTAGAGTAGTTATAGAATAGGTGAGACCTCTTGGGAAGTTGGGGTCTGATAATTTACAAGAAGGATTAAGTTTTTTAAAGACACATGATCTATTTTATAGTATAAATATGCAGTAATTTATTTTATTTATTTTTAATATTTATTATTATTTATTATTTATTTTATTTATTTAATTTTGTTTTCTTGGTACAAAAGAAAACCTAGCTAACGTTTTTTTTTTTTTTTTTTTCTTTTCATTTCTTTCGCGTCATGGGAGAGAATGCAAGTTTCGTTTCTTTCGCTTAATAGGAGAAAATATAGGTTTTGTTTCTTTCTCTCTCATTCTTATATATGCTATTTTTTTATTCTTATACATGAGAAGGTCAAATATTTTTAAAACAATTATTTTCTCTTTATTTTTTACTATTTATTTATATATGAAGTATTGAAAATTTTTTCGTTAATTTCTATTACAATCGTACTTACAAAAAACAAATAATAAATTCGATCGTACATTTGAATGATATCTTAGTTAGTCTCGTACAAATAATGGAAATACGTACATCTTTAAGAGTACATGTTTTGGAATCAATCAAATAATTTAATTTTTTTTAATATTTATCCATAAATATAATTTAATTTTTTATTATTAAATTAGTTAGATCTTAATTATTATCAGATTTAGCAGTACATTTACTCTAATACTTTGAAGGTACCTGGGGAAGCATTTGGCCGGGTTCACATCCACCACCTACTCTCTGCTGCTCTACTGCTCCTCTTTCAGAGATTTAACACGAGAGAGAAAGAGAGTGTGCGAATATGTGGCACTGAATACGATGCATCTGTTCCTTTGTGCATGATATCTGTGTGGAATAATAATATCTTCTATGAGTAAGAGAGAGAGAAAGGGAGAGAGAGAGAGAGCGAGTAAAATAGAGTGAGATATGAGTGAGAGAGAGAGAGAGAGAGAGAGAGAGAGAGAGAGAGTAAAATAGAGTGAGATATGGCCAACAGCGAAGTACCTACTCTTTCGCTTTCCCAATCCCTCTACTTTGGACTTGCTTGTGACATTGAGATGCAACTCTCACCACCCTACTCACTGCTGTGTTGGGCTTGGGGGTTTAAAATTTTATCTGTTTATGGTGCATTTTGGGGCTCAGTGCCCAGAAGACCTGTTCTTTGTTTTACTCCCCATTTGAGCTCATCACTTGTCCCCTCAAAACAGCCGTATAGAATGGAGTGATTCTATTAAATTAGTAAGCCACAGTACAGGAGCATTGTTCCTATTACTAGTTGCAGGTGATCGTGTTTTCTACATATGTCAATGCTGTGAAATGCTACCTGTAACACATCAGCATAATAGTATATCAATAGTTTACATAAACTGTTTTTTTGAGTATCATTATATTAGTTATTTTACTTTTACTAAAATTTCACCCCGACAATCTTGTTTGTTAAATTAATAAGTTTTTGAATAGAAGTTCAGCATACGCTACTAATACTTTAACAAATTAAACCTAAAGATTCAAACTCGAGCAAAAAATGGTTTAGAAATGGTAAAAAATATTCTGAATCACAATTGTATTTAAAATCCTTCCATGTTACATTTCGGCCACTAAAACTAAAGTTAATTTAAAGGCTTAATCAAGCAGTTTATATTGAATTAAAGTTAATTTTAGAGGAGGTTATGTATTCTTAATTTAGCTAATGCTTTCAATTTAAGGCATATATATATATATATATATATATATATATATATATATATATATATATATATATATATATATATATATATATATATGAGTCTGCGACTAAACAAAAGCACCCTCTATATATCTTTTATATAGTTGATCTAATTTATAGGGAGAATTCCCAGTAATCTACTATATATTGCAATCCAAATTAGACTTTTTATCAATTATTATTATTATTATTATCAACCATTAATGTGGGTAGCTATCACACATATAGAATGAATAGATTTGTTGTGGACTACTCAATGTAGAGAGGAACCTGAGATTCTTCTTAATTTCTTAATATATGGTATTTGTGTTGACTTATCAATATCCAAGTACACCCACTACAAGAATATCCAGGCCCAAAAAGAAGGGCTACATCATTATCATCATCATCATCATCATCATCACTAATATGAAACACCATCACCTCCTCTCCCTTTTTAATTCCTCCATTCAATAAAATGAATTCGAAAGCAAACAAACAAACAAACGAACATATATAAAGATTCTAATTCACATGAGACCCATCATGAAATTGAACATTAATTAGACCATAATGATTAAGCCTAATTACATCCACTCAGTATAATAGTAATCTGAATTAATCGAAGAACAGCAACACTTGCGCGCGTGCAACTACGTGGTAGCCATTTTCGCCACCTTATTATTTTGCTCGCGATTCTTCACCTCCTCCCCGCCGGTCACCGCCGACGACACGTAGCTCGCGGTGAGCGAATTGTCGTCGTTGGGCCTGCTCGCGACCTTGGCGCGGAACCGGCTCTTGCAGGAGCAGCAGGTGATCTGCAGCAAGGTGGCGTTGATTTGCTTCACGGCGTGGTCGCGGAGGGCAACGGCGCGGCTCAGCTCCCCTTGCGCCTGATGCCGGATCCGCCGCGCGTTCGCGAGATCCTGCTCGGCGGACTCCCGCTGCCGCCTCGCCCTCTCGAATTGCCCGGCAGCATCCTCTTCGAGCCGCGCCGCTGCCGCCGCCAATGCCGGCTCCTCCGGCCCGATCGCGAGCCGCAGCTTCGTCGCGTTCGCCTCGTCACATGCGGGGGCCGGCGGGAGGGAGGGTGCGTATAGTTCGGCGGAGCGGAGCGCAATCGACGGCGGCAGGAGCTGGAGCTCGAGAATATGAGCGGGATGGCAATCAGCCTGCGGCGGCGGCGGCGGCGGCGGCGGCCGGGGAGAGGGGAGCCAGACCGTCGTGCTGAAATTGGTCTCGCTCGACGGGGGGCTGGGGCTCGATGCAGTCCGCGACGGGCACGCGGGCTTGACCACCGCAGCGGCCGACTGAAGATCGGCCCGGGGCCGGCCGGCAGTGCATTGGTCCTGGTGCTCTATGAAGCTCTCCACCCTGCAGGGATTCAGCAGCAACAAATTAACAAAGGAATTCAAAACGTTGCGGAATGGCTGTACTGCTCAACTGATGCAGTCAGTTATATAACTGCTGCAAACGTTGTAAGAAATTTAGATTTATTAATTTGAAGGGAACCACACAATTAAGGGCAGTGGCAGTGGCAGTGGCAGTGGCAGTGGCATCGTATCGCCTTGAGGTGGCTGATATCTGCCTCTTTTAAAGCCCATCTAATTGATGTAAGAAACAAGAGCGATCGCTCAATCGATCCTCTGTAAAGGAATTTCATTTCTTTAGTTGGAAATTTAATTATATAATAATAATAATATCCTACAATTTTTTTTTTTTTTTTTTTTTTTTTTTTTTTTTTTTTTTTTTATATATATATATAAGACTTATATTCCTTATTTAAAATATGTTACATAGAAAACCAGAAGAATTAAGTAACAAATTATGATCTAAGACGGTTCGGATCGCAAACAATTTTATTAATAGAATGAAAGCATTTCGATAATGCGTACGTAGTGAAGAAAACGACGAGCAGGAGAGGAGAGGAGAAGAGAGGAGAGGTGACCTGGAGAAGACGCGGCCGCAGTCGCAGGAGTGGCCGCGGGTGCCGCAGGTCTTGAGGTGGGCCTTGTAGTCGGACTGGACGGCGTAGGCCTTGGAGCAGCGGGCGCAGACCCACTGGCGGTGGCTGCTGTGCTTGCGGCGGAAGTGCTTCTTGATGCCGACGAGGTCGCCGAGCGCGTGCCCCGGGTCGTGGTGCAGGCAGCTCGGCTCCGGGCAAACGTACACCCGCTTCCTCACCTCCCCTACTCCCCCTCCCACTCCCCCTACACCCCCTCCCACTCCCACTCCCCTTCCCTCTTCAGCAGCTTCCACGGCACCTTGTGCCGCCGCCGGTGCATCTGCAGGTTCTGGTCCCGCTGGAACCCCTGGTTGCAGATCTCGCACACGTACCGGTCCGACTCCAGCAGCGTCCGCGGCGACAGCGACACCACCTCCGCGTCCGGGTCTATACATACATTCATTCATACATACATACATACATACATATATATTATTAATTATTATTATTTTTTTAATTAATACCCCCTCCCTCATTAACATTTATATTTATATTTATATTTATATTTTCTTTTCCTGTTATTACTATATATATCCCTATGACTCGTCTCGTTGTTTTCACTAGCGGGCATGTATGTATGTATATCTATATTTATTTATTTATTTATTTATTTATTTATTTATTATTATTATTATTTTTTATCTGTATCTACCTGGAGTTCCGGCCGGCCGTCGTTTTCTCTTGGCGGCGGTGGTGGTGGTGATCTGGAGAGAAGGGAAGGGGTGGGGAGAGGCCGCGGCGGCCGATACGGAGATGTCGGCGGCGGCAACGGCGGCGGTGCCACCGCCGATAGACGGCGGAGGCGGGGCCGGCGAGTCGGAGCCCAACATGGTGGAATTTAGTGTGTGATCTTTAGTAAGTATGTTACTGTTGATTATGTGAGCACCTACGCAAATGGCTAATGGGGATGTTTATGTTATGGTGCTTCTTGGGTGGTGGCTCTCATAAAGGGAGGGAAGAGAGAATAAACAAAGGAATGGGACAGCTATAGATGGGAGAAAAGGTCTCTCTCTCTCTCTCTCTCTCTCTGTAGGAATTTGTTTTTCTGGGGGGTGTTGTGTTTGAGCCCTCTCTCTCTCTCTCTCTCTCTCTCTCTCTCTCTTGCGCGCCCACACACACATTAGGAAGGCTACTTTCTAACTGCTTTAGGTTTAGCAGCTTTCCTTTAGGATTTTATGGGTGGGCTATGGCGAGTGAGCCAGGCTTGGGATGTAGCATTTGGTTTTGGAGCCATCCCCCTCATAATAATACCATGAGAAATGTAAAAAACACAGAGAGAGAGTGACTACAAAATCGACTTAAAAGGGTATAAATTATGGCATGCACCTGGTGCACCATACACCTCACTCTATCTTTTACTAGATTTGCATGTGTACGTTTGGATGTATGAAGATCTTGCCCAATGTGTATCCCTTATATTTTACGCTAGATGAGAAGTACGGTTAAATATTTTGATCACACACTTTATTTACTGTGCAAATATTTTTTTTTTGATTACGATAATTGTCTTGTAATAAAAAATTTTCACACGTATAAATTATTATTCAAAAACTTGTTTAAAAAATTATTACTTAGTTCTCAAACAGTTTTCAACCATATGGAAAGAAATATTATTCTGCCTATAATAAATACATATAAAACAAAATTATATTTTATAATTTATGGATCTTTGGAAAATCAAAGAGCTCATTAGTTTTACATTCCATAATTGATCTCAATTTTATACTTTATTATTCAACGGTCTATATTATATTTTTATCTTATTAATATTTTTTTTTAAAAAAAATACTAATTAAATACCTAAAAGAGTTTTCTAAATTTTAAAACTGGGGATGTAACATCCGCACCTTATTATTTTTCGGGAGTATAGTTTTCATTTCCCTCGGGACTTTTGTAGATAATGAGTAATTAAAAGTACGAAGCAAGGTGCACAGGGTGCATGCAATTAATCTCTCATCCTGTTCAGCTAGCTCCTGGGCTCCGGCTCATATTAGCCGAGTGAACCAGCTACGAATAAGTTTCAACCGTTGCATTGGATGATGCTCATCAACGTCTCAAATCCAGCGGCTAGAAATGACTCATTTTTCGCGCTATTTATGTGGACACGATGAATCCGAACCTACTTCTTTATAATCACAGTGAGGGCGCAGTGGGGATCAGTACATGAGAGGAAACAAACATCCCCCACAAAGAAACAAATGCTCTCATAATAATTTCATCAGCTTCCCCCCCTGCAGTAAATTGCATGAATTTAATGCCCCCTCTTCCCCAAAGTACACGTGAGCTCACCTCCACTGGTGAAAAGTAAAAAAATTTCCTACTTGGTAAGATGGAGTAGTGCTGTTATGCTTGTATACATACATTGATACATATTCTCTACTAATTTATAAATTAGAAAATAATCTAAGAATAAAGACAACTAATAAAATTTGTTGTATCAGCGAAAATAATGTAATTGTGACTTATGCAAGCTTTTTATTATAAATTTTATTTTTATCTATTTCTAAAAGTGTGAAGATAAAATTATTACGTTTAGATCGTACGTAATACTACTAGAGTGTTGTCCTTAATTATGAGCAACTTATATGTTAACATATGTCAGGTAATTAAACAGTTTTAACTTATTCAAGTTCTCATTTTCAAAGTACTGTATATATTTATTGAAAAAAATACTACCTATATGTTTTCTATATAAGTGTGAATTTTATATCTCTACATCCAAATCTTTAGATTTTAATTAAAAAAATTTGATATGACAAGTGAATTAATGTTGTCCACAAAGAATCTTCTATATGAGTTGTGAGGTTTATATCATAATATAGGGTGTACAAATAGCGCAGCTTATTTATTAATATACTAATTAATAATATGTAAAAATGTATAGGAAACGCAACACGTACATTTTCCTTTGATGGCCATAATTAAGCTAATATCTATTTTCTAATCATATGGGCATATCGCAAGGACATTTATGTGGAGTACGAAATGGATCACAAGACATTCATCATTGATCCATTAACATTACCATAACTTATAACATTCTCTTTTCGACATAGATATACAAAATCCAAATCCACACATAATAAATAGCAACTTATATTATTAAATCACTATTACAAATTTTTTGAATGCTGCTTTTATAAATTATTTATATATTAATAATATAATATAAAATTTTTTGATTATTTTATATACGCAGTTTAATAAGTCAATCATTTACAGAAAACTTAAGAAAATTTTTGTTCTCAAATTTATTTCGTATAAGAATAGCAACACTAGAGAATTTTTTTGAATCAATTAAAGCATTATTTCCAAATAAATAATATATAACCATTTTTCACCTAATAATTATTCTCTTAATTAGCTCTTGGTATTAGTGTATATATATACCAGGCAATTAATTAAGAATATTAGTTCATAATTAAACGATTCTCCAAATAAGTAATAAATTAATAATGTATATTTACGGTGCCCTTTCCTAGAATGCTTTTTCATGTATGGAGAGTCGTGGGTAACGTACGTTGTATCATTTAATAAACGTTTTACGTAGTGAGGATTGCATGATTACGTTCCTTGTGCTCGGTTAATATAACATGTCGTGAGTTAAAACACCTTACAAAATATCCCTTCCCCCTCTTTTGTCATTTCCTATGGATTAGAGTGTTAACTTAATGATTATACATGCATGCAAATTGCATGTATAATCATATGATAATTCCCACTCACTTTCGCAGAAGGGTACGTATTGGCTTTTGCCTCTAAGTAAATTAATATTCCTTGCATGATCTTATCAGGTGAGGTAATTTTAATATCAACAAGTAAATTTACTAAATTACTTTAGTATTATTTACGAGCTGAATTTTTTAGTTTTTTTTTTTTTTGTTAATTTAACTTGAACCTAATCGATCCTTATTTTTAAAAATTATAAATTAAATTCTAGCTAAATCTTTGCTCATGTAGAGATTTGACATGGTGGTGAACATAGCGGAAAATAAAAATTCTGATTTTTTTATTTATCTAATTACTTAGAAAGTTAATATTAAAAATATTTTTTAAAAATTTCAAATTCTTTCAAATATATTCCTACTAAAGTTATATTTTGTTAGTGAACTGCTAAAAACAAATATTATTTCTGTAAAATTATTATTTTATCTTTTCAAATATATTTTTATAATGTAACAAAATTTTCTTATTTGCTCTTAGGGGGCAAAATAAGTATTTTAATTTTTTTAACTCAGGTAAAAATTTAATCCGAATTTAATCTGAAATAATTTAATGGGTAATAACAGTAAGGTTTAAAAATATAATACAGAATTATTGATGGGTATATAGAAAATTATCTTCTTTTTTTTTTATTCTAAAAAAAAGGTGAGGATCCACAGGAGATCCTATTCTACTTTTCTCCTATTTTTTTTTTTTTTTCCCTCACACATTATTAATAGAAAAGATCACAATTTATTGTGAATAACATTGTTTTTTTTTCTTTTTTAAGAAGAGTAATGTTAGAACTATAGTGCTAATTAATTATGTAAACAATTAATCTAAGGGATAATTTGCATTTTTTTTTTTTTTTTTGAGAGGAAAGTACAGGGGCAAATGCGCCATATGTTTATATATTAAAAAATATTTACAACAGATGAAACTAAATAGGTTCGGCATTTAAGATACGAAATAGGGTAATAAAGTGAAAGCAAACCGCAAATGAGACACTACAAGAAAATTATTTTTTAAGATTATTTTTTATATATATTTAATAATATTTAAAAGTATTTTAATATAGTTTATTATTATATTTGAAAGTGTCGGTTAAAGCGTCGGCTAATAAAGAGTCGACATGTATATACTAACGGTTTTACCAATTGTCAGAATTTTTTTAAATCCTAACACTTCAAAACACTTTTATATTATAGGAATATTTAAGGACGTTTTCTCTGAACGTTCTAAAAAGCGTCCTAAATTATTTTGAAATTTTCTTGAAGCAAGAGAATGAAAATTTCTATTGTCGAGCTACTGTGGGTTTGTAGAAATAATTGGTCTAAGAGACGTGCGTTTCTTTCTTTTACGTCAACCAACAATAGGCTGTAAAGACAATATTTTCGAGCTTCTACGTATCGATCTCCCCTTAGATGATATTTCATATTTTTTTGCATCTATGTCTTTAGGTGTTATTTTGTTTGTACCATATATGATGTCTTTAGACCCTTTATCAACTTGCATTATGAACAATCGATAACAGTTGTACTATCTAAGTAATAATGAAAGGGGTCTTAAAGAAACATACTTTGGTATTTTAACTTCACATTCTACTTAGATAGAAACATATATAAAAATACCAATTAATTACACGAGTACATCAACCAATGAGAAGCCAATTTTAGCGAAGTCAAAGAGACAATTGTAGCCTTGGCATTACACAAAACAAAGCATGAAGGAACTACAGAGGTATATCCAACCACCCTTCAAAAGTGCTTTTGTTTACTGTGGTTTTATTTAATGAAAGAGGCTTGTCCTTTCTAAGCATATATTAATGGCTAATTAATTTGCAAGTGAATGGGGGAATGATGGGGGGAAGGATCTTAACACATGAGGGCAATTATCCATACCAAGTGTTCATGATCCCGAATCTAATCATAGCCTCTTTAGACTAATTAATTAATTATTTATTTATTTATTTTTTTTCTCTCTCAAAAATCTCACTTCACACCTTCTTCCCATAAAGATTCTCTCTCATTAATCTCTCTCTCTCTCTCAATCTCTCTCTCTCTTTTTTGGATAATTTATATACAAGTCCTTGACTGTTCTGTCACTTTCCAAAATGCATCTAATTCTCATCTTTTTATGTAAGTTTTGGAATTTTTAGTTTTTTTTTTTTTTTTTTTTTTTTGACAATAAGGTAATATACTATTATTTTATTTATTTAGAGGATGGATTAGACTATAAATATAAAACAATGTAAGTGGACGTATCTTGACCGGCAAGTAGCCTTACGTGTGTTTAATTAATTTTTTTAAATAAATTTTTATACAGCTCCAACTAAATAATCTACCACGTGGTAATTATCGCAAACTCTCTTCTCTCTGACACTCTATCTTCAAGTTGGCTAACTTTCCAAAGCATATTACTAGAAGTATAATTAAAAAAAAATAATTTGTTCAGTAATAGTCCTTTTAGCAAGGCTATGATACTTTGACAATTCGTGAAAAGATCGATGATACACTGTCTCAATCCCATCCAAATAGAAAATACAACTTACTCAATTTTTGGTTTTTCATCCATAAAATTTTCTACTTAGCATCTTTTCGTAAAATTTTTACTTTTAATCTTTTTTTTGATAAATTTTTTCTTATAAACATGGTTATATTAAAGGAATAAAAGATAGCCTCTATATATATATATATATATATATATATATATATATATATATATATATATATATATATATATATATATTAGCAGAATAATATTTTTAAATTTTACTAAAATATGTTCAGATTGAACCGTGCATTTTGGATGAAAAATTTTAAGCTAAAGAAAAAAAGAAAAAAAAAAAAAGAAAAAAAAAAAGAAGCAATTTGTTAATTTTACAGAAATTTCCGTAAAAATTAGAGATTTGTGCACAAATTTCTATTCCTTTGGTTTAAGTTTTGCCTTTAAATGTTATTAGGACTAATTAAGCTCCATCTTTAGCTAATCACCTTATAATTAAAGCACACTGATCATGATTAGCATCATCCTTGCGGTGCATGTTAGTTGCATAAGTAGGTCGGTTGTAGAACCTAATTGTTTTTGACACGCAAATGGCCCTACACTGCATGTTAAAAAGATAGGAAAAAAAAATAATAATAATAATAATTAGCTTAGCACGTTGTAATTAACTTGTTGTTATGTGCTGTACGTGACCAATTAATCTAGAAGCATCCTTTAATTCTTATGCTCATCATTTTTGTGCATGTTTGTGTTTATTGGCACCACTACATGATTATTTTCTTAGGATTAGTTTGTGATTATTTTTTGGTTACTCCAAAAGATGATGGTGATTTTTCAACTTTTCTTTTTCCTTATTTAATAATTATTAATTTTAAGTAAGTTAAGTGCTCCAGGGTTTACTATTCTGATTTCTACTTTGGGTTTTGGATTTTGGGTTTTGAATTGTTCGCGATCTAATTAAACTCAATTTAGTTTTCAAATTCAGATCTAAATTATCACCGTTCTATAGTTAAATTTAGAATATGTTTGGTTCGTGATTAAAATAAAAATAAAAATTTGAATTAAATTTTAGTGAAAAAAAAAAAATGAAATGGCACATCATCCAAATATATTTGATTTATTATAGAATTGAAAATTGGAATTGATAAATGGGATATCTAAAATTTTGAGAGCGAGAAGAGGGTTTTTAGTTAAGAGATAAGAGCGATCAACATAGAGGAATTGTGAGAGAATTTTGATCGAATTTAAAGTTGGATTGAGCCATAAATGAATTTGACCATTTCTATTTCAAATTGGAATGACAATCGAATTTTTTATTAAAAAAAATAATTATCAAAATTTGTGCATTTCATTATAATTTTACAGTCTAAAATAGGTGAATTAAATATAGTGAAAACCAAATCCAAACATTACTGCTTTCAAAAAATTATTTGCCAATAGCCTCTTCGAAAGCGCTTTTTTTTTTTTTTTTTTTTTTTTTTTTTTTTTAAATGTAAGGACATCCAATAACTTCAAATTCTAAGATTTTCTTTACCACAGCCCTAAACTATGCCTTTAATTAATGCAAACAACACTACAATAAAATTAGATTATAGAGACATATTTTTATGATACTTTTGTACAAGTGTCCTATTTACATTTTATCTATATCCAAAATTAAATTATAGGGATACATTTTTGGGACACATTACAATAATGTATCGCTATACACCCTAGCGACTGCACATATAGCGACACTAATTATAAGTGTTGGTATTTTTACTAGCGACATCTTTTTTAGATTTTAGAAGCACTTAAAAGTGTCGTTATAACATAGTTTTATTATAATGCAACTCTACGTCCTAAACGAAATGTTGTGACTTGAATAGCTAACTAAGGGTTTTATAATTGGTATCTGATGTAACATTTTTAAGATTTGAATTAATCCTACATATAAAATATAAATTGAACTAAATTTTTTAATCCGACTATAGCATTTTGGATAGTTGCTAGTCCTAAGTGGTTAATAGAAATAAACGTGCTAGAGTTAGAGTAATTCTACAATGGATGACCGCCTAAAAAGTAAATGTCACATCCAAAATCTCAAATTTTAAAAAATTATTTTTATACAAAACATCGATAAAAAATATTCTAATGATATCTTGTTGAAAAGTCTCTGATTCATTATTACGTGATAATTTTATCCTAATTCTCTCATCTAAAAGTTTTGTCCCAACTAGTACAGCAGCACTAAGTGGACTATAAATTTAAAAATTTAAACCAAATTTTAATATCATATCAAAGGATTAACTATTCACGGCGCTTATCAAAAGAAAAAAATAGAATATTGTCCTAACCAATCTACTCTATTTTCTTACTATGTTTAAAGCACCTAAATGGGTCACCAAGAGTACTGAGGCATAGGGACTTTTTCTGGGCAGTGGCTAAAAGAAACAGGGAGAGAATGCTTAGTTGCTTAGAAAAATATGTGATGGAGTAGGGAGGAAGGTGGTATGGGCATTTTGGACCTATCTACAACGAACGACGCCCTTCTCGCTAAATGATGGTGGAGGTTCTTCTAGCTACTGAAATTACAATGAAATAAATTTATTAGAGCGTTGTACTACTCGTGAAGAAGTTCCCGTGGGAGGGGAGAATTTTTAGGCCGGCCTCACAATGGTGTTTTGGCGCTGGAATGCTAACGAACTCTTCACCGTTAAATCCACCTATATGGTACTCAACGATAGGGATTTAAAAGACAATTACGCCTGAACAATCTAGAGCCTCTGCCTGTCGATTAAAGTTTAGATTTTTGTGTGGCTAGTTCTCAGAAAACGGCTTCAAACGGATGACATGCAATCTTGCCAAAAAAGGATGGACAAAAAATTTACTGTGCGTACTATGCGGTACCGAGCCAGAAACAACTGATCATCTATTTATGAAATGTGTATACACACGGTACTTAATGTGGATGGTCTCTAAGGATCCGACAGCGAGAACCTGAGGGATGCCACTAGAAGCTTCTGGAAGAAGTGGAAGACTTAGGGTGACCCCAAGCGAGCCAACACAAATCTTGTTAGTTTATCAGCAATCTGGTGAATGGTCTGAACGATAAGGAACAAAGTGATATTCCAAAATTCTTTTACTAACCCCCAGCTCACGATGACCTGGATCATTAGTTTAGATAGGCAGTAGGAGGATATCAGTGGATGCAATTGTTGCTTGTAGAAGTCACAATCATCTATTTTCATTTTCTTTCTCTCTCTCTCTTTCTCTCTCAGAGACCATGATGTTTTTCTGTTGTAATCTAATTTATTTTTTATTAAATAAAGCGAACAACGCATTATCTTTCTTTCTTTTTTTTTCTTTTTTTTTTTTTTTAAAAAAAAGAAAAACAAACAAACACTTTGACTGAAACAGTGTTTTATATGAATTATTATTTTTATATTTGTGGAGTGACTTGCGATCTACAGTAATTTAAACGCAATCTCCCTCGAACACAACCATGTGCTTCAATTTCCGAGGCGAAAGTATACGGACGACACTGTCACAAGTCACAGGTGTTATTAGACTCACGCAAGCACCAACAACACCACACGAACTCTCGGATTTCACCGTTTGCAGGAGAACCCAACCAAATCGTAAATTCCTATACATCCGTACACTCTATTATAGTTTATCTACATCCCACCATTCAATTTTTTTTTTTTTTTTTTTTTACTTTTTTTTAAAAAAAAAATTAAAAAAGTTTTAGACATTGCTTGATTGGAGAACATAAGGAAAAATAAAAAGTTTTTTTTTTTTTTTTTCAAACGAAAAAACTCATTGGTGGATTAAGAAAACAACAGTTTCGATCTATTCATGGATGGAACGAGTTGTTCCGCCCAACTGAAGCTCCCTCTCCCTTAATTAATTTCCTCCTCGTGAAAAATCTCTCTTTCTCACCTCTTCCAAGTTCTTAAGAATATCAAGATTAAATTTCAAAATTAAAAATCAAAGTTCAAATTTTAAATTTAAATTCAAAATTTTAGCTTTAATTTTTTAGTTTAAAATTAGGACTTTTTTGAAAATAATTCTCAAATATTTTGTATTTTTGAAAATTATCCTACAAAATTTGTATTTATAAAAATAGCTCTATGGATGACAACTGGGCACCACATGTGCGCACCACATTAACCGGAAAAGAGGAATCGGATTGAGTTTAACACTCACTTTAAACATGCGTGTCTAAATAATTTGTATATAAAAAAAATATTAAAAAATTTTAAAATTTGGAAATTTTATAAACTTTTAAAAATTTAAAAAATTGTATATAAAAATGGGTATAAATTTTAAAAAATTTAAAAATTTAGTATAAATTTATTAAAAAATAAACTTAAAAATTTAATTTTGTTTGAAAAAAACGTGAGGGATAATCCCTTATCCTCCCTTATTCTCGTACCCAAACAATACCTCAGTGTTTATCTTATATCCATTATCATTCAAATGTAAATTTTAATTGCACCATTGTCCCCAACATTTTCACCCTTTGTATTAAAACGAAGAGGTTGTGAACTTGATTGCAAAAAAATTGGTTATGAACTAAAATAATAATAATAATAATAATAAAAAGGGTGAAAATGTTGGGTGCAATTAACTAACTCTTTTAATATTCGACAACTTTTGGAGGGTATAGATATAATTAGAGATGAGTAGAAAGATACTTACAAAATTAATCTTATTTTATATAAGAAACAAAAAGATTATGGCTACATAATTAAGCGAAATTGTTTATTTATGTCATCATAGTGTTCAAATAAGTTTAATTTGAACATTTGCTGAAACGTAGCATTGAACTATCAGTAGTTTGAACTGCTGCATCAGAAAACCAAACAAGGTTTTTCTGCTTTGCTTGTAGTTGCACCAGCATTGTATATAGTTTTGAATACATCAATCTAAATAGTCCCTTAATTATTTTTCATGTTGTTTGATCAGAAGTATGGGGAACAAAAGTAAATGAGAACAAATGAGTAAGGTAAAAACATATTCTTATATATTTTTATAAATAAAACTTAGCTGTATTGTTAGATGTGACTCAGAAATCAGAAATCGTTTCGATTTGGATTTTCGATGCGACGATAAATTTCACGGATGGTATGGATCGGATCTGATAAGTCAAACCCGTTAAGATTAATATTCTTTCTCTTCTTACCCTAGCGATAACGGGCGATTTGTACGATCATCAAAAATATTCTGTATTCCCTATTGTTCCGACATAGTGAAATTCTTCTCTTTCGCCAGTAATATTTTTTTCCTGCAAAATTTTTTTTATGTAAATCTGTGTATTATTTCTCTGTCGTATATTTTTAGATTTACTTTTGTGTCATGATCGTCAATTAATTTTATTTAATTTGTGTGCTCGTTGCTAACATGTATAATTTACTAAAAAATCGTAAAATGTTCCAATCAACTAACAGAATATTTAACAAAATAATTTGTTAAAGAGTTATAGTACACTACTATTTTCTAAAAGTGAGATAATTAATATATATATATATATATATATATATATATATATATATATATATATATATATATATATATATATATATATATATGTATTCTATAAGATTATAATTAAGGAAAATATTATAACAAACTGCAGGAGGGCTAATAAGATCTATACATTTTTTGGCTAATTTTAATAGTTAATGAAAATGAGAAATATGGAGGTGGAGTGAGATCATGCATGGACAAGAGCCCCACAAGAGCAAAAGAACATAAGATGATGAGGTGGATAAATAGCACCTCTGAACTGTAGAAATAGGATAAAGTGGAACACCACTATTTCCTCTTGCAATATTGATGTCAAATTCTGCATAGTTTGCAGTTTATGTTTAACCCTTTCGTTGAAAACAATTTTTTTTTTTCCAAAAAAAATGGAAAAAAAAACTAAATTAAATGGTATTCATGTTGTCATATTCTATAAGTGCAAACTATTTTAAAATTTTAATATGATTTGTCCTAGTAACTATTTTTCACTTCAACACCCATATAAAACCACGAAATTAATAAATTATGGGGATTTATGTTTTTTTTTTTTTTTTTTTTCTTTTTCCTACACACATAATTTAGAAATATCAGAATAATTATATATCTTTCTAAATAATCGAAGTTAATGCCCAAACTAAGACTAAAAATTTGAGACATAACCAATAATCCCACCATCTATTAATCTATAAACTTTTCCCTCATCCTCCCAGAAAAAATAAAAATAAAAAGCAACAACAGTAAAGTAAGAGCAAAATATATATATATATATATATATATATATATATATATATATATATATATATATATATATATAGTATAGTTTATATACATTCAAAAGCACAAGCCCAACTATATTTGCGAATTTTTTACCATTGAATTTGCATTGAGATTTGTGCTATTATAAAGTCAACTAAAGAGAGAGAAAGAAAAAGTATATACGGTTAGAATGATAGTGGTCCCCTATGGTTTAGTGGGTTTGTTGGTAAAATAGTATAAACTCTAGGATACTACTATAATCCTAATCCTATATCTCTTCATCCAAAGATCAAAAATTTATCAGTATGAAAAGATCTATACTTATAAGAGTATAGTAGTCGGACTCTCTCTCTCTCTTTATATATATATAGATAGAAAGAGAGAGAGAGAGAGAGAGAGAGAGAGAGAGTAGAGCTTATATATTTTTAAAAGCACAAGCACATTTATGCTTGTAAATTTTTTATCATTGGATTTGTATTGGGATTTGTATTTTTTACTTTTTCTTTCTCTCTCTTTAGTTTATTTTACAATTGTACAAATTCCAATACAAATCTAATGGTAAAAAATTCACAAGTATAAATTGACTTATATTTTTAAAAATATATAAGCTTTTCTATATATATATATATATATAGAGAGAGAGAGAGAGAGAGAGAGAGAGAGAGAGAGAGAGAGAGAGTTAGGTTCCTATACTATCTATTCTATTGGAGCTCCGGTACTATAATTTTATTTTCGATATTAGAGTATTCAAATCAACGATCTACACCATTAAATATGATCTACGGTTTGTTAAATTCTTAGGAATAAGATTTTAATTTTTTTCGATATTGTTTACTTAGTAAGTAAATCATGTAAAAAATGAATGGTGAAAATTGTACAATCTTTAAAGTTTGAGTATAGAATTTTTGAATTCAAGATCAAGGATACTGATCTTGATTTAAATAGTTTAAAATATTTTTTATCAAAATTTGAATAAATTTAGATTCTTCTACACCGTTAAACTACAAACTCACGATAGTGACCATTGAAAATTAACAATTTTGAAATGCTTTGATCATAAAGTAAATTATGTCGAAAAAATATATTTTTTTTTTCTAAAACCTGTAAGTATCTTAGATCAGTTTTAATGATGGTTTGAATACCCTAAAATTGAAAACGAGACTATACTACCGGAGCTCCGGTACTATGGATAGTAGAGGAGCCTAGCTCTATATATATAAGTTAATTACTATACTATCCATTGTACTGAAGCTCATGTACTATAATCTCGTTTTCGATATTAGAGTGAGTGTTCAAAGCGAACTAAGCTTTTATACTATTTATAGTACCGGAGCTCCGGTACTATGATTTTTTTTTTCGATCTTAGAGTATTTAAATTAACGATCCACACCATTAAATATGATTTAAGATATATAAAATTTTTAGGAATAAAATTTTAACTTTTTTCGACATCGTTTACTTATTAAGTAAATCATGTCAAAATGAACAATAAAAATTGTGTAAATTTTAAAAATTTGAGTATAGATTTTTTAAATTCAAAATCAAGTATGCTGATTTTGATTTAGATAGTTTAAAATATTTTCTATCAAAATTTAATTATATAAATTTAAATTTTTCTATACCGTTAAATTACAAATTCGTTATAGTAGATATTAAAAAATAATAATTTTAAAATTAATTATTTAATTATAAAGTAAATTATATAAAAAAAATATGAAATTTTATTTAAAAAATTTTAAATATTCTAAATCAGTTTTAATGATATGGATCGATGAATTGAATATTTAATGGTCATATTATTAAATTCTAAAAGTATCTCGAAATCATAATCTAAAATTTAATAGCATATAGATTACTGAGATGAAGTGCAAATATTAAATTTTAAATATATATATATATATATATATATATATATATATATATATATATATACATTGCTGAAATATTTTCGTATATATAGACTATGAAAGTATTTCAAAATTAAAATATAAATTTTTTTGATATTATTGATTTAATGACTAAATAGCTGTAAAATTTATAATTTTAATAATAAATATATATAGGGTGGTATATTTATTATATATTTATAATAAATATAAATTTTAATAATATATATATATATATATATATATATATATATATATATATATATATGAAAATTTTTAAATTTTTCTTAATTTTTAAAATTTTATTATTATTATTATTCATCATTAAACACTCACTCGGATCTCACACGTGCCCACTGAGGAGACAAGCTCGAGTGGTGGGGGCCGTGGTAATCCTGCACACCACGTAAAAGGTGATGCTATTTCTCACCCCTGGACTGTCGTTGCACGTGCGAACCCTTCCAAAAGAATTTAATTATTGCCTAGATTTGATTTTTTTTAAATATTTTATAATTTAGAAACTATTTAATTGGTCGCATCCAGTACTTATTGTTAAATTGTAAATTTAACTATATCTAAACCTATCCAAATTTTACATTTGAATTCTGTGTCCAACTGTTGCAATTAAAATTACACACAAATTAATTGACTATAGTTTTAGACTTTTAGTTACCGCACTTGGAAAAAAAATTGTCAAATTATATACCCAATTTAAGACAAAAATAAAATTTATTTTCATAAATACCAAATAAAAACCAAACAAAAAGTGACAATTATATTTTACTAAACGAACCTTTAAATAGTGTTTGATCTCTATTATATATTCCTTCTTAGAAAAAAAAAAAAGGAAAAAAAAAGAGATTGTTGTTTTTTCAAATTTTAATCACCCACATACACCTATTAAATCAACAAATTTTTAAGTTTATATAATAGGTTCAAAATTAAATTTAATTTTTGAGCTTGATTCATAAATTTAAATATAATCTTAAACTTTAATTTAAATTTAAAATCAATTTAATTTTAAATTTTAACAAAATATAAAAAAAAACCTTGTATGTTATGGAATACATATAAAAAATATTTACGGTGTAACTAAATTAGAAACAAATCAAATTTAAAAAAGAAATCAATTGAAAAATGGACTTATATATATCACCAATAATTACCATTTAGATTATTCAGAAAATGAAAACAAATTTTACTTTAACTTAAAATTTATAATTAAATTAAATTTAATATGTAAATATGACGTGCATCACACATGCATGTGCTATAACTGGTTAAAATAAAAGAAAAAGGCTATTTTAGTTGAAAATATTTCAATTTATTTACGCAGTTAACGGTGGCGATCGAGAAAAGTGTATAAAAAAATGTTTCCCCTCATATAATATTCTACTTTACTAATACTTTGAAATGAACCAAAAATTTAAAATAAGCAAATTGAAAGATTTAATATTGAAATCACATCAGTTAAATGAATTGTATTAGAACCTAAAAATTTTAGCAGTTCTAGCTCGATACAAATAAATCTTTTTCATCGATTGTGAATTATTATATAATTTAAAATTCTAATATAAATCTAAATATAGAGTGTTTTGATTCGTGTGCGCATTCACTAGAAATTAAGGACTTCTTGATTACTTGCATTTTAATTAGTTGTAAAGTTAAAATTTAAAATTTTAACTAGTGTATCTTCAGCTATACTCTATTTATTAAGTACTATTTCAAATTTGAAGCTTTTGTATTATCAAAATATTATTATTCTATTGTTTGAAAGATTTTTAAAAATTAATAAAAATACTTTGGCTAATCTAACATACATTAAATATTTTTAAAATTTATGAGAATATATTTAGATATTATTCCTTGAAAATACCAATACTTTTCTTTCTCAGTTTCACCTCTTCTTTGTCCTTATCTAAGCCCACGTAAAGACAAAAGAAACTGCGTTACACGTGGCAGCGGTGCAGTAGCTTTTCCTAGTGGGGGGCAAGCTCGGCTTTAGCTGGAACCTGGATAAGCCCCAATGGGCCCCATCTCCATTGGCCCACTAAAAACTCTGGGCCTGCACCGTGGGCCCACTCTTAACCAAGCCAAGATCGGCTCCATCGCGGCCGTCCATCACACCTGGTGTGATGACAGCCGTCCGATCGACAGATCGGAATTGTAGTATCTTATAGGCCACAAGATCATTAATTCTTCGACAATATTGTTAAGAATAATTAATAACACCATACGTCAAACATAGTATTTGTAAGAAGAACGTTTTCAAGTATCAATACAGAACTTGTAACGATCGATCCGATTCACTAGCAATAATAATTCGTCAGATGATCAAAATCATCGACCCGAAATGTTCAAGCCTAGTTATTATTATTAGCGTACGTGATCATGATCTCTTATATATCAAATCATAATTCATTTTTCATTCGATGTGATCGAGATTATTGGTATATATGAACTGCATGCGGTCGAAATTAATCGACTGTGGTGGACCACGGGCAAACACTAATGCTGGATGAAAATAACCATCTGATGTGAGTGTCTAATTTGGCTCATTGTGTTTACAAGGATCTCAACGTTGCTATATTCCCTAATACTTGTTGTGTTATATATATATATATGCACTGGTCCTTAATTAATACATGAGCTCTATGTAAGTTTGTGAGGGTGACTACAATTATTGATCAACAAAAAAAAACAAGAGGATATGCGTGAGATTTCCAATTTGAAGTGGCAACAAAAATGAAATGTATCTAATTTGTGTGTCGCTTACGATGCGACAATTAATGTGTTTTTGAAGTAGGAGACGTTTGATACCATCGACATGGAATAATAACAAGAGGAGTAGTGGGGACAAGTGACTTAGAAATATGCCCTTCTTAGGGTGGTGCCAATTAATTGTTGGAAGTAATTAATTAATTATTCAAACTTCTCCAAAATTTGATTTTACTGGTAGATTTTTAGCCATCGAATAAAAGGATGTGCGGTTAGGATGACAGTAGATCTTTTGAATTTAGTGGGTGGTTGATGAAATAATATGATTTAAGATACGGAATTCGTCAAAGGAATAGGTTTAACGGTAAAAAACTTACAAGTATCAATTGCTTGGTACTTTTAAAAATATAGTAGCTGAACTCCTATAATTAAGTAGTTTTATTTAAAGTTTATTAGTTTAGGGTCGCATGTTTGGTTAATTGTACATAAATAAAATTGGTGGAAAAACAGTTTTACACTTTATAGTGTTTGGTATTGATATTTGTTTGGTCGAAAGAAAAAAAAAAATTATACTTGTGGTGAAGAAAAATGATGGAAAATGTTTTTACATAGCTCGAATTTTTGTTTTTTCTTCAAAAATTGACAGAAAATAAAAACACTATTTTTCTTTTCGAACAAAATTTTTACGACTAAACAAATAGATGAAAAATAAAATTTTCAGTTGAAATGTTATTTTTGGTATATTTTACTGCCAACCAACAGGCCCTTAGATCGCGAATAATGCGCTCCTGGCCTCCTAATTAAGCATTAATGCTGAGGCTTAGTAGTTTCATTTAAAGTCTAATATTTATTCTTTATATTATTCTGCTTCACTGTTTAGATCCTGCACTGTACAACAAGTGGTCTCAGTTCCAACAGCAACTTGGTCAATTTTCTACGTACGTACATGCATACATTTGTTCTTTTATTTATTCTTGATGTTGAAATTAACATTGATAATTTTGATGCCCATTATGTTATATATAAGCTAATTATTTAAACAAATACACATAATTAATTGCTCTTGTATAATTTGACTTTGGACCTCATATATATATATATATATATATATATATATATATATATATATATAGTTAACATCTAAAAGTGACTCGATTTTTCTTGAATATCAAGAAAGAGAATATATAGTATCTTAATTATATATCTTAGTAGTACATGTTTTGAACTTTATAATTTAATGTCTAAGCAATAATAATTAATTGTGGAGTATAATAATTGGAGGTATCTTATACTATATAATATAATTTGACTTTGAATTGGAATTTTTTCTAAACATATATAAAGGTTTTTTTACTTACAAAAACAAAATTAATGTTGATACCTTTTATATATTTATAATAAGTGTAGCACAATCCATGTCCACAGTAATCTTTCATATTTGTAGAGCATGCTCTTCTCGTACTAGCTAAAAGATATCCATGAATACCATTCATAAAAATGAGAATAAGACAACAGTTACAAATATGGCCAAAGCATCAAATGCAAAGTGGATTGGGTATAAGGAGGGGGCTTATCCTCTTTTAAACTCTCTTTACTATTCCCTGTTCTATTCTCTTCCTCCTTTTTTTTAATTAATTGAGTGCCCCTTTTTAGATAAGCCACCAAACCATGTGCTTGGGTCACCCTCACCATGGTGGTGGAGGATCACTTCACAAGAAAGACAAAAGAAATGAAACAAAAAGAGGTTGGAAAACAAAGAAAAAGCATAAGTCATTTTAAAGAGAGAGAGAGAGAGAGAGAGAGAGAGAGAGAGAGAGAGGGGCACCATGCCATAGTGAAAGAGGAGGACAAGAAGAAGATATTATTGCTTGCACTGGTTGTATATTTTGCATACTGTTGGCATGAGAAAATGTAATGCCAACTTGTAGTCGGCTCGGCTCACGTGAACAAATAGAAAAATAACACATGATGGGCTAAGAGTCAGAATAATTAAAAAATCCGAAAGCAGATGAATTTTGCACGAAATTAACAACTGATTTTTGAAATCGAAAGAAAGTGACCAAAATACTTTTCCCCAGAAGTTCGTTCAATAACTACAGATTAACTAAATGTTGGTCAACAATTTTACTCGATCAACTTATTCAAAATTTTTGATTCTGTCAAAATACGTACCGAGTGATTTTAAGTTTTGATTTCAAAGTCAAAATAAGTTATTTAAAAATATTACGTATATCATTTGGATTTTTTTTTTTTAATTGTTTTCTAGGAGTTTGTACGTATTTAGTTTTTTATAAGGTTTTAGCGTCTATAATTAATTTATTAGAATAGTAAAATATTCTACCTATGAGTTGATTTATTTTATTCCAAAAAATAATACTAGAAGGTCGAATATAATATATATGCAGCAACGCGCATTATATTCTACTCCACTATGCATTTACTATCGATTATATCTTTCTTAAATAAATAAAAGAGTTATTTAAAACTAGAATCTAATGACCATTTTACTACTGTGAGTAGAGAATAAAGTTTAAAAATATACGATTAGATAATACCTGTCGAATTAGACATTAGTTTCAAAATATTGAATATTACATCTTGGATGTGATTCATAGATAAGTGTTACGTATGCAGTGGGTGCAGGGAATAAATTTTGCATAAGAAGGGCTTTATTACAAGGCAAAAGCTATGACTACTGAACGTGACAGAGACAAAGGGAGGTGCTCTCTGGAAAGAGAAGGATCAAAAAAAGAGAGATCGTTTTGTGATGCATTGATTCATGCAGAGTAATGTACACATATTTACATAAAAGGGTTTGGTGGCTTTCTTTTCAACAAAGCTAGCTAGCCCCAAATCATGCAAGGGTGTTGGGATCTCTTCCATTAGGGCATCTGGGTCCATTTGTTGTGCTCATTGGTTGTTGTTGCATCAACATGTAAAAAAAAGCTTTGTGGAGAAGCTGCTTTTGTAAAAGGGGCTTGTGAGACCACAAATGAGCCACAGAACAGGCCATGTGATGTCCCAAGCTATTAGATGTGTTAAGTCAAACTGGTGGAATATGTTTGGTGACATACCACTTCTTCTTCTTTTTTTTTTTTTTTTTTTTTTGGCGGTTAAAAATATGCAACCAATTCACTTAAAGCGTACAGACACAGCACCCACGAGTCTCGACCGAACTCATCCCACTTGAACGTTAGGTTTATTGTTGGGCCTCTTATCGTTAGGTCTATTGTGGACTGCAGCCCCACTCAACTTATTGGGCTCACCCAATTCAACTTATTAGTCTCCTGGACCTATTGTCACGGGGCAAGAAGTTGAGCCTATTTTTATGCCTCTTATCTTTAGGTCTATTGTGGACCGCAGCCCCACTCAACTTATTGGGCTCACCCAATTCAACTTATTAGTCTCCTGGACCTCCCCAACACATGCACCATGTGAGAATCGAACCCGTGCCACTGGCTCTGATACCACTTGTTGGATCGTTGGCGCTAACGATTAATCCCAAAAGCTCGAGCGGTTAGAAATATGCAACCAATTCACTTAAAGCGTACAGACAGAGCGCCCACGAGTCTCGACCGGACTCAACCCATCTGGACGCTAGGTTTATTGTTGGGCCTCTTGCCGTTAGGTCTATTATGGACTGTAACCCCACTCAACTTATTGGGCTCACTCAACTCAACTTATTAGTCTTCTGGACCTATTGTCACGGGACAGGAAGTTGGGACTATTTTAACCTTTAAATAAATAGCCAACATACGATGGGTTCCCAAATTCCACACCCTTAATATGATGGCCCATGCTTGGCATTTGGGCTCTTAATTTTGTTGTGCCACTTTTCTATCAAACTAATTCAATGGATTATAATAATAATAATAATAATAATAATAATAATTAGATATTAGAGTTAAGCTTGAGCTTGTGGATTCTCAATTGTTTAGATAACAAAAGCGTACACAAAGTTATAAAGCAAATAGTTTTTGATTAATCTTTTTGTACTTTTGGGTTATAAGTAACCATCATATATATATATATATATATATATATATATATATATATATATATATATATATATATATATATATATATATATATGCTGCATATAGAAGCTTCTTAACACTCTTTATCAAGGCCAAATATGCCTGCAAACTAAGCTGAGCACCTTTTTATGTTAAGAGCTGCACCACAGAACGGTTTATATCTTTGGCTTTTCAGTCCCATAAGATCATACCTCTTAATGCATTCCACCTCTAGATACACATCATCAACTCACCTTAAAAAAGAATTCAACTCCAAATCACTTTCACCAATATATGTATTCTTATCAAGTATGATAACAAGAGACATAAAAATGTTCTTTTTCATGGTAATCACTTAAGCATGTAATTATACACGCTAACAGTTAATAGAATGTAAAGAAACTATGCCGCTCTCGCAGCGATTACAAAGAAAAACATGAGGGACATTTTCCTCGTTCGGAATCCCTACGCATCTTGTATGTTGCCAAACCTCGCAGATATCACAGCAAACCATCCTCTCACCATCTTCATCCCTCGCACCGCATAAACATTCTACACTCACGCTATTGTTATCTCCTTCGTAAATCTCGCGCTGGCCGCCATTTCCCTCAACTCTTCCCTCAACAACAACTATACTCCCCGGTTCAATCAAACCGAAGACCAAATCTTTGTCCTGACCGCCAATTTCGACCACTGCTTCCGCGACAAAGCTCTTCAAGCCCCAATACATCTCACTAAAATATCTTTGAACCTCTAACTTTAGATCACCAATAGTTGCATGAGTAGAAATAGCTATAGTCTCATAAGGAGGCAAATCCTTCATGATGTTCTTTCCTTCATTAGGTCCTACATTTTTCACATGAATCGTACAATTTAGAGTCATACAATTATGGCATCCAATTGTATCCTTCTTTGGTTGTAAACCACCTTGATAGTCCTTGACAAAATGTTTAGTGTCTAGAACCATCCTCACTGCCACTGGAATTGCCCCCAATACCCCTGTAGTTAATGCTACCCCAGGCTCTTTAAGTATGTGCTTGAATAGGTGCAACAAGTCCCTCATGAGTTGAACTCTAGTTAATTGGAACCTCAACTTCATCTTATTCCCATTGAGATTATTAGGTAAAACATTGGATAGATCCTCTAAACAGTATTCTAATACTTTGGTCACTGGATTCACAGTTCGACGAACTATGTAATTTCCAACTATCTGGTTTCCAAGTGATTTGAGAACGTAGTCGAGAAGGCCGGTATCTCCGATATAAACTCTCGCGGCATCCCTCACCTCTTGCCTTGTGACCCATTTGAGCTCGAACTTCTTCTTCAGTGCTTCGACAATCACCTGTGTTGAATATAAAAAAAAAAAAAGAAAAAAATATTGTCGAGTGAAATGTGGCTCTTTGCATGTATCAGAGGAAAAGGTCCTCACGCTCATTTGCTATTTAAATGAAAAGAAACATCTAACCAATAAATTCTACACCCACATATTACGTTATGTAAAAGATATCTTGGTAACGCCGAAGTAAAGTATTTAATAGTTTAACAAATGTAGAGAAAACGATTGTTTCACAGAACCTGCGTGGCCATCTCTACTCGTTTCATCGACCATCTACAATTGGCCTCATTGTATATCCCATGGTAGTCCAAAGCGGTGAGCGATTTTGTAGGGAGGTGGGCCTTCAACTCTATCATGAAGTGGAATAACTCCCCGAGTGTTTGGAGTACACTGCTGCTAATGTTCTGGTACTTACCGATAATTATAGGAATCTCGTGAGCTGAATAGGCGAAGTGAGGGATGAGTAGGTACAGAGGAAGGGATTGTAGCGCCGCAAGAGAGTTCTGGTACATTTGTTGATCGAGCCCATAGGTGCCTCGGCCAAATTTGTAGCCCCACCGACCAAACCAGGTTCCGCCGTAGGCTATTCCATGGATCAATCTGAGCTCCATGTTTCCTTTTCTTGCATTGTCAATGAGACTTATCTTCCTAAAAGCACAGGAATTAGAAGTGTTTAATTAGTGTTATACAAAATCAAAACCAATCAATGAAAACTTTAGAAGTGTCTACATTCAAATACATCTATGCATTACCGACTAATCCACTCTGTCTCATCTCATACTTCAGATTTTAACATTCAGTGAATTTAATTTTTTCCTATTGAAAAGTCGGATGGTGAAAAAGAAAGTATAAAATGAAATAAAGGTTGAATGGATATACAGATGCACTGGTGCTAGTAATGTTTCGTCGATAAATGTGACATAACTTTTAGTAGTTATGGAAAATGAAGATAAATCTCTCTTCTCATTATGGCCTCTTGAGCTTTCCTTTTATATTTAATTTTGTGGGGTTGAGTTCCTAAAGATCCATTTTAAAATAGTTATTGGGCATATATTTGGACATTGTGGGCTCTCCATTGTCCTTGTACTACACTACTACTAAACATTTCTTTTGAGTTAAACTCATATTAAGGCCCAAATGCCCCCAAATTATTATTGGCATTGGGCCTAAACTTTATATTTTCAGCATGGTTTGTATAACTCTTTAAGCCATTTCACATAATCTTGTTCTGATACCAAATATAATGATCTGTCTCACTAGTACTAATAACTTGTTAAGCACAAACAACTTAACCTAAATTACTTAAATCCAAATTATTAGAATTTGAGAACTTAAAAATCAATAAGGCATTTATTTTGTAATTTTGATCTAATTAGAAATATCATTGACTAGTAATGTGGACAAAGTAGATTTTGTAGGTTATCTATGGTAAAGAAAGGTATCTAGAACAATATGTCAACATCTCTTACATGCAGCATTTACCTTTCATTTTACAAAGTGAACCTCAAAAGAATTAAATTTCCCTTTTCAATGAATTGGAAGGATATTGCCATATTTATTGTACCTTATTTCCCTCTCATTGTAAAAGGAAGAGAAGAGGAACACATTGCTACCTTACTCGCAATGCGGCGCAAATTCGATCCCATAAGCCTACGATCTGATGCCCGGAAACAAGATCAGAACCCCCTTCAAAGCCATTTATATATACAATGTGGCCGAAACCATTCGAATGCATCAAACCATGCATCATGTTTCTTTTTGGACGCGTCATTTTCGATACTATTCCCGCTTTTTCCAAACCATTTTCATGTATCTCAATGCTCAGCCCCTCAGCTTCTACTGTTGATTCCTTCTTAGGCAGCACAAAGTGAAACCTCTTGTTGCAGATCATATTTCCACCCCAACCTACAAAATGAAATTAAGGCCTCTAAATGTGCTTCATATCATAACTCTTCTTGTAACTAGTTTCATTATTCTCGGTAAATGAAAGATAAAATAATAAATTAAGATGCGTAAAATACGATACCGACGAATCGACAGAAGCGACAGTGACGATAAGGAGATTTTTCGACATCCTCTTCCACAATGAACAACCTTACTAAACTAGAAGGATGGTGGTGCAGTTCGAGCTGAAATGACCAACACTGCGCTTCCCCTTGTACAACGCTCTCGGAGTTCCCAAACCCTAGAAGGGCTCTCATGTTCTCATGAAATGAGCCATCGAAAAGGGCAGGGTGTCCTGGTTCACAAAAGGTTTCAAATCTAAAGACGCGCTCCCTTTTCTTTCTCTTCCGCGAACCTCCAAGGGTGATTACCATCTTAGCCATAGCAGAAAAGTTGATCAAAAGTAATCGAAGTTGTGCTCTCTACGTTGTGTTAAAAAGTTTTTTCACATGCTATGCTCACACAATTAGTGCTCAGATATTAATTTATAAAGTTAAGCATAGTAAGAAGTTGATTAACACTATGGTAGCCTACTTTTGGCATGATCCAAATCTAAACTACAAGGAATGATTCGTTCACATAGTGTGAGGCACAGAATGCTTTTTTTAATCCTTGAGAAATTAGGTTTTGAAGGTCATAAGTTATCGACGGTCTCCGATAAAATCTCGATGATTAGGAATATTGTGATATGTGAGAGAGAAATGGACTAAGCCTTAGCTAACTAACTTTAAAGGCACGTAGTTTAAGTTTAAAAGAGGAGAGGGTGTGTGAGAGGTGCTTATTATTCAATTGTTGGGGTGGAATGCATGCACTGGAACTTCGGGACCGTGTGGAAGTGTGAAGTGAATATTCCAACTTCTATATTAGGTTAGGTGAATCGAATGGATCTTGTGAACTTCAATGAAAATACTATAACATTATTTGTGTATATACATGAACATGCAAACATTATGTATAGATACATGTGCACACACACATAGAACTCTCCAACATGATCTGTTTGGTAGCATTTCATTTGAAGGGAAAAACTTGTACCACTATTTTTTCATACATCAAAAGTGACAAAATTTTAAGCAACACATTACATAATTTACAGCTTAAGAAATAAAGAAGAGAGGTAAAAGAAACTGTACAAATAACAGATCTACATCTTAAGCAAAACCGAGCATGCACAATGTAGATTAATTAGATTCCATCCCTTAAGAGGATTGATTTCTTATCTTTGCTCGGAGGAAATTTTTGAGCCGACAAAAGGAAGTCCTCAGCACCATCAATCCTTGTTAGATGCCCAGCCATATGTTCGAGTAAGTCGAATCTATTAGAAAGAACAATCAGTTTAAATGAACAAAGAAAAATAGAATGGTATCAGAACAAGAAAATGAACTTTGACCTGAGCAAAGGCATATATTGCACGTAAAATACGAGCATAATCTGTCCCAAGCATTTGAATCACAACATCAGCCAAAAATGTCCCCCACATTCTGCATAGAGTAACAGAAGACAATTTTATCTGAAGAGCCAGAAAATAATCCAGTTATATGAGTGATGGAATCATAATTGATTTATGGATGATGATACAAATAAGCAGACAAATTGCATATCCTTGGGAATAATTGCCTAACAGAACAGACAGTCCCATTTTTTACATCAAAATATCCTTACGCGCTGCTCAGTTGTGGAAGACTGGAAATGTGGGATAACATGCTTACTCTCCCTTGGTTAAGCACAGATCAAATGTTCCACAGTGAGCCATCAATCTAATGTTATTTCAATTGCAAATTTTGCATTACCCACAATTAATATCGAATCAAATTGCAGTACTGCATATTGCTAAATCATCATAATGAAAGATGATGTTTCCGCAGGATCAGATAGTATTAGTCGATGTGGAATATTTAGCCATGTAATAAAATGTATTAGGGGGACCTTTTAAGAATAAAGGAAAATTGCCTAGTAAAACAACTAGCATAGTTCATCAAATTTAGCAAAAGAAGAAACATACACTGGTCCAAGAAGCATCATGATACTCCTAAGGCCAAGATATCTTGATGCTGCATGTGCCAAGCCCTGTACAGGTCAGAAAATTTTTGGTGTCAAAAGTAATTAATACTCAATCCAAATAATTCAGGTTTAGACATCACTTAAATTAGTAGGACTTATTCTATGAGAAATACAACCTGTCTAGCTGCAAGTAGACCTGCCGTGGACTCCAGGTTGATAGCAGCCAACTGTCCACCCTAAATCCATAAATCCAGATGATTATATAACTAGCAGTGGAATTGGCACTCTTAACATAAATGGATGCTTGAAAATTAGACCATCAGTAGGAGAATAAAGAAATAAGAAGTTCAACAGCAAAGAATGCAATTCTACGTCAAAGGGGAAGTGTTTCTTAGCACTTTGTTCCTACAAAGGTGAAATACAGTTTCTTCACAATCTGAACAGCGGATAGAGAAGGAAAAATGATTATACTGCCGATTTTTTGGAATGTTTCAAATGATCAGTAGTTACACACAGAACGTTCAATGGCAGATACTACACCATATTATGGGGGTTCAACCATGTTGTGTGTTAAATGGCAGATACTCAACCATATTATGGGAATTCAACCATGCTGAGTGTTACCTGCCACCAGTAGTAATCATCCAACTAAAGACTCAGACCTTTCCAATAGATATCACTGTATTGCCAATTACCAGCTCAAAGTTTCAGCACACCAAGGTATTTTATCAAGTAAATCAAAGCACATTCTCATCTTTAAACTAATAAATACCATGATTAACAGCCGGAACATTAAAGTGAAACCAGCTTATTCGTGTTTCTGATGTTATATTTAAGTGACAAATGTTCACCAATTGCAAACAATAGAATAAGGAAGTGTTACAGTTATGCTTCGACGTAGAATCATTATATCTGACGTCAAAGGGAAAAATCATTTTACTTTATAAAATAATAATAATAATAATGCACTAGAAAAAAGAATATATTGTACCCGTTTGATGAGTTCATTTCTTATCTCATAGTTGGCTGCCTCGAGCAGCATCTTTCCAGTGAGTTTCTTGGCTATCTACCATAGTTGGTCAAGAAGTGTAAGCAATGACAATTAGCGAGAAGACACAGAATTCAAAAATGTCAGGTATAGGCATGCGAAATTTCTTCATACCAACTGATAAATCTTCTCCAGAGTCAGCATGCTTCCACCCTTTGGAAAAATAAATGTTAGCAAACGAAAGTATAAAACCAAAAGGAAGGAAGGAACGAGAGAACGAAAATGAAGAACATTTCGCCAGAAAGGACCTTCAAAAATATTTTCTGGAGCTCTTTTGCCCCAACCTTCAAAGCTGCATCTGATAAAACCTTCCACTTGCTGAGCCCAACTTCAAGACTCGCATCATTTGTTGAAGGGTTTTTGTCACCCCACGGAAATGAAATTGGGCCTCTCTCCTCACTACCACACCCCCAAACCAAAAAAAAAAAAAAAAAAAAAAAAAAAAACGATAATAAAGTTTATTACGTAAGCATAAGGGGAAGGGAGATTTTCAAGAGGTTTCACAACTAAATAAGACGCTCCCTATCAAAAAAAACATCAACATGCCCTAATACTCTGTGATTTTTATGGCATGCAACAGACACATGAATTTCTTTCAGGATCCTGAGCCACTCAAATTTAAGGATCAACATTCTACTTCAATCAATAATCTCCGACCTTCCGAACTTTGTTTGCTTCAGTTTAAAAAGGAAGCACCTTGAATATTCCTTCAATAGGTGAAGAAAAATTTCTACTTCGAGATCTTCCGTCGACAATTTGCCGGAGCAAGGCACGGCGAGCTTTTTTCTTACACCGAGCAAGACACTCCTGTACGAAGGCCTCCATCCCCTTCGCGACGACAGCAACAAAACAAAAAAAAAAAAGTTAAAATCAGAGAGATAATTCGGCAGTGCAGACAGCAGACTGTAAAAGGAAACACCACCGACCGCAACACTGAGCGGGCATCAGCTGCAAGATACAAGAATCTCGACTCTAAGTGCTCTATGAAGAAGTGCCGTTCCTCGAAATCGTCAATGTCCAGAATGTAATCAGAATCCGGCCGGCTTGCAACTGATTTGAGCAGGGGGCTGAAGTAGCTGCAAGCGAGAGACGAGAGATTCTCCCTATAAACTTGATGCGATGGATAGAGATAACACGCAGTAAGTGCGTACGTACCTGGGTCCGAAAAGAATGTTTTCGATCTCCAGCAATTCGGCATCGGTTGCGAGTTCGAGCACTAACCTCAGCTCCGGATCGAATGCGCCTGCGATTCGAAGAAGCAGATTAGAGTGCATTCTCACTTACAATAATTAAAGATTACTCACCACCACCTTCACGTCCGCTCGCGGCTGTAATCGTCGCCGCGTGAGGGAGAGGGAAACGCCGATTCGGGGCGATTTTGAGCGCGGGGTTGGATCTCGGTAGAGGAAAGGAGAGAAAGGGTAGGATGAAAGGAGAGGAGGAGGGGGCGGCGGAGACGAAGACGGAGACGGAGACGGGATGGGGATGGAATGCTGCGGCGGCGGCGGCCATCGATTTTCTCTCTCTCCGCCGCAGGGCAGGGTGGGGTGGGGGGATTCGGTTCTGCAGCAGTGTGGGAAGCTCTCAACTCCCACGGAGGAGTTCGTTTCCAGGAGCAGCTCGCAGATAAATTTTGTACGAATGATTCTTTCTCAGGCCCGTGCAGGAATATGGGCCTTACTTTAATTGCGATGTTGAAGCCGGGTGCATGCGTGACCTCAAATATTTTTTTTTTCAAATATATTTTACAAGTAAGCACTCGCTTAAACTTTTCAGGAGTAAATATAAAAATTTGATATTTTTAACAGATCCGTAGGTAATTTAATTACTTCAAAAAAAATTCACATTAAATTTACTCGACTCCAAAGTATTGATAAAAAAAAAAAACATTTTTAATAGATTAGGATAGAATATATTTTTTATTTATGAAAAATTATTAATAAAATTTAAGATATTCCAGATCGATTAGATAAATTCCAGACATATTGAGGAAAAATTAAAATAGTGTGGTTTTGCATTGTAAGGTTTAGGTCTAAACAATTTATCCGGGTAATAATGTACGTACAACAAAAATCTCCCCAGTAAATTAAATCTTAGCATATTACGAGATCATCATATAAAAAATTATCTTATTCCAAAAATATAATACAAGAAGCTGCATACACCATTAGTCCTCTGATCATCATAATCCCGATCTTCCAATTCCCGCATTGCTCTTGAATAAAACAAAATGTTCATGCCTCCAACCAGTTACGTGAAACGTACAAGCAAAGTTGCTGATTTTTTTTTTGCACATTAGTATCCGAATTTGTAGGAAAAATATGATACAATCAAACCAACATCTGGTGCTGTTGATAGAAGAGTGCATGCTGATTACAATTTACCAATCCAAGATCCAAGCCCAACAAATCATTTGCATTTATTCACCAAATGCATCAATCCATATTAAAACAAGGGCATATATCAACTTTAAAGGCAGGGTGGCGGGAAAAGAAAAAAGTGTGGAATATGAGCACAAATTCAAGAAGAAAGATTTGTAGAGATGGTCAAAAATATTTGGGATCCAAAATGCGAATGAACCAAAAATTTTCTAAAATATGGAAAAACATCTAATAGTACAAACTAGTGTTCTCAGAGATTTAAGTAGTAGACCACTAAAATAATATAATTGATACAACCAAAACAACAAGCAGTGAAAATTCAACTAAGTGTCCAAATAAGATGATTTAACAACCCCATTAGCTGCTATCGCTCCGTGTCCTGTGAAATTCCATACAACTCCCTCGAATAGCAAAATATTTCCATAAGACAAAAGATAAATATAAAAGCGAAAGGATAGCGTAGCTAAACATGATATAGATATGGCTGACCTATTATTCACATTTGATAGATCGGTATATGTGACGGACAAAGAACAAGGCGGCGCGGAAGCCAACTGTCCCGAGCATCAGGAAGAAACCGTAGCAGATGCAGGCCATGTAACCGAAGAAGAAGGATGTTTGCATGAAACCCGACATGTCGGACCGAGCATAGTAGTAGTACCAACAGTAACCGTAGATAAATAAGCCAGTCGATCCACCACACAGAAATGCCCTGCGTCAGAACATAACAGAAATAGCTTTTTTAAGTTCCAAAAATAAACAAAGCAAACAGAAGCTATACTCAAATGCTCTACTTTGATACAAACTTATAAAACTGCTTGAAAAGCAGGCACTTACAAGCGCTTCATACATTGGCGCACAAGGATTAGTAACAATAAATAGGATGACATTAGCACAAATATGTATGTATTACATATATGTATGTAATCCATAATTCCAAATTGTAGAGAGGATTAAGTTATCTGAAAAAAAATGTACATCTCATACAAGAAGAGCAAAATTAGTTGTAAGACAATGGCACTTACCAATATGTAGAAAATCTTATTGAACTAGTAGATGCAAGTAGGGCTGTCGACAAGCTAAACACGAGCGAGCTGGGGTCAGTTTGTGTTCGGCTGAAAAATCTAGCTTTTGTTTGGCTCATTTATTAATGAACCGAACACGAGCTAGCTCATGAACTGTAAGTTAGATTGCTAGCCCTACTGTTAGGTGGAAAGTTAGAGGAAAATTAGAAAATTAGAATCTTAATCTAATAATTAAAATTCACTAAATATAGGTCTCTATTTACATTTAGGTTGGCCTAAAATCCAAATAGTATATAAATAAATAAATAAATAAATAAATAAATAAATAAATAAATATATATATATATATATATATATATATATATATATATATATATATATATATATATAGAGAGAGAGAGAGAGAGAGAGAGAGAGAGAGAGAGAGAGAGAGAGCCCGGCTACTATGCTTGTACAAGCACCAAGCAATTGGTGCTTGTAAGCTTTCTACCGTTAGATCTACCCCTTTGACTAATTTCATCCCTTAGATCATTCTATTCCACCAACTACTTACTTAACCCAAGAGGACCACTATCATCCTAACCACACATCTTTTCATCCAAAAACTAAAAACACATAAGCACCAATGACTTGGTACTTTCAAAAGCATAAAAGCTCAACTCTCTCTCTCTCTCTCTCTCTATATATATATATATATCCGGCCAAGGTGCTTTTGAAAGCACTAAAGTGTTGGTGCTATGACATTTTAGGCCCCTGAATCAACCCTAGCAATTTTTGGATTAAGCACAATGGTGGGTTCCACAAGTAACCATTATCGTTGACTTTTGATCCAATGACCAAAAAGATAGTTCCAAGGGCTAAATTTTTTTTGATGCTTTTAGAAGCATTCTAGCTTATATATATATATATATATATATATATATATATATATATATATATATATATATATATATATATATATATATACGAGTTATATCGAGCCGAACACAAGCGAATCTGACCCTAGCTCATGTTCGGCTTGTTTATTAAACGAGCAATTTGATCTCGAGCTCATTTTCGAGCCCAACACGAGCTGGCTCGCAAACAGCGAGATAGATTGCAAGCCCTAGATGCAAAGATATGTTAAGCCAATTATTAACTTATGAACAAGTAAAATGCCAACTTGGACGACAACATATTGCAACACACAACATTGCTCTTAATATTTTAGTTTTTCGCAAGTTTGACTATTCAGCGTGTGTAGCAGAGTGAAAAGTCAGTCCTAAAAAGGCCACAGCAGGAAGCAGAGGCTAAACTATATGACGTGTTAACAAAATTTACTGGAAAAGGGATAGCCAAACAAAATGGTTAAGATTACATATTACATCAAGAAAGCTCATGGCTGATAGCTTTGTCATTGACAACTAAAGTTATCGCTTACCTCCACCACCATTGATGGTCTTCAGCAGCAAGTTGAAAGTAGGTCAATGCAATTGTAATGAAGGCAGTCACAATAAGGAGAATGATGAAGACTATGAAGAGGATGCTGTAGATTGTGTAGATCCTGTGACCCCATACACTAGCAAAGATATAGTAAAGTTCAATGTAAATGGCGCTGAATGGAAGAAAACCAGCCATTGCCATTTGTGGGATGGTACCACGATACCAAGGAAGTGGTGGAATCTCTCTAGGATATTTGGTGGTGCGGCAAGGAGCTTGGAATTCTACATTGCTGTTTTTACCAGCGATGCCACCCAGAACAAGCAGAGGAGAGGTTACGAGTGTCCAAATGAGGAGAATAACTAAAATAGTTCCAAATGGCAATGCTGCTGTAGAACTGTATACGATGGCGACAGTGTTGAGAAAGCAGAAAGTGAGAAATAGAGGTCCACAGAAGAGGCACCCTGTTAAAAGCAAATTCCTAACCTGCAAAACAAATTGTAAAATATCATAATATACCATGTACTAATTTCACAAGCTAATTTAGCCGAACTCCTCATACATATTCTTTCATAACTGCCCTTTTAAAATGTGTCTAGGGAATTAATAAGCACATTTTTGTGGGCATTTATAAAAATTTTTAGAGGATTTTTTATCATTTTAGGTAAAAGTACTAGGACATTTGTAACATTTCTCAACTTATGGAAGGCATCTTGCCGAGGGGTAGTAATGTAATTGTACTTATCTTTCACATGTAACATGCCAGCCTTTGAATGTTTGCGGGCTTTTGAAACACGAAGAATGAAACATAAACAATGCTAAAACTAAAAGAATGGCACTCACCCAATTTGTTCCTTCAAGTTGGCAGTAGAAATTGGTGGCAACATAACCAGCAATGCCAGATGTGAGTGCATAAATAACAACTAATGCAGTGAAAAGAGCTCCTCTATTGTACGGGTAGAATACACCAACTAGAGCAAGAACAAATATGAAAACAGTACTGCAAAAACAAGGAACAAGCATAATTAAAAGAAGTGGGGTGGGGAACTTCACCCAACTTTAGATATATCTACACTTCTGAAGGACTAATAAAAGGTAGAGAAGAAAATATTGTTATGGAAACTTACAGAGCAAACAGTTGTGTTCCAGAACCAATGCAAGCAGAAAAGAGTGATTTACTCTTCGGAAACCTAAAGACGTCACCATGTATATATTTCCATCCAGTTTCCTCTTGATCTTCTGCTGATTCCTCATCATGAGTATACCTGAACCCATAGTGCAGAATGTGAGTAGCTATAAAGTGAGTTTCAGCATAAAAGCAACCAAAAAAAAGGGGCCAAGAATCCATTTAGATGTTCAGGAGGTTGACTCTGTTAAAGAGAAAACGGAACAGAATATAATTCAGCCCAACACAAGGTAGGTGCAGCATCTATAGAGAATATTAGAATGAGTTTAGTGGAGATCAATTGAGCCATGCTCAGTGGAGACCAAGTAGAAACAATAATAAAAGTAAATTCATAGAGGCTGTGTTGAATGGCTACCAAAGATCAGAAGCAGTAATGACAGAATATAACCAAAAAGAACGAAAATAAGTCTTACTTGACAAAGTCATTTTTAAGCACCCTCATGAGAATAGTAGCGAGGAACCCCGTCAGTAACAGAACCGTCACACACGAGTTTATGATCGAGAACCAATGGATCTCTAAGTGGTGCGGCTGCGACGATGTTTGCGAGTACTTCTCCATCCTCTTCTCAAAAGGCGTGGGTGTCTCCTTCCACTTCACTGAGTAAAAGAACTCCACCTCAATGTCCTGGTCCTCCGTAATATCCACCAAAGCAGTAGGATCAGTGTAGGCATTGATTTCAATAACGCGATCGTTGTTGTAGAGGACATCAAAATTGATATGCTTAAAAAGGAAATATTTGAACTCGCTCGGATCAGTCTTGCCCTCCCTATCAACCTTGCCAATGAATCCCCATATGGGTAGGTCATCGTAGTACATTTGGAAGTAGTAGTCCTTGGTGACTGCAGTTCTAAATTGGGATACATCCTCCTTTGTTAGCTTCTTCTTGCATACCAATTTGGAATCGAGATCCACGCGAAAATCAAGCTTGTAAGGAGCATCAACAAGGCGGTCTCCATTCAAAACTTCACCAAGAGCTTCTGACTTCTCTTTTACATGTTCTATTGAAATTTAGCTCATAAAACAAAGAACTAATCAAAAAAAAAAAAAAAAGAGAAAATACAATTCAATGCGGAGTATTACAGGACCCAGAAGCAAACCTGGAGAGCAAAATGGGAGATCATAGTACCGATATGTCTCACTGTGACGAACAATTTGCAAAAAAAACAATAGTTACTCCCAGGCTGATAAAATAATGATACTACTAAAAGAAAGATTTTTGAACCGAATGCATTGGTCGATTTAACTATCTGCCAGCAAAAATCTAATAGCTCCAGAAATTTCCATGGTTTTCACATCAACCTTCATCAAAGCTAAACAAGCTTCAAGGAAACACAAAATCTTGGATAAGAACCAGATTTTTGCAAAGGTACCCCTTTCAAATCGGCAAAATGAATATCATTTCGAACAAAAAAACATTGCATTTTTATCTACATTTGCGCATCCAGACTCCAAATTGATCTGACTTGAAAGTTGACCAACCCTTTCTCGCGTGACTACCGATCGAATTCCCATATCCACACATTTCTCAACAAATTTGTAGTTTTCTAACAGATCCCTTATCCAAAAACCACAAAAGAGAAAAAACAAAGGGCCAATTCGAATTCAGACGCGCCAGATCCGAATAGGACCAAAAGGGATCTGACGAATCAGAATCTCAAGGTGAATCAGAACCCTATAAAGCTACAAAAGATACAATCTTACCTAGGGTTATGGAAGGGCCCGACCTTGTTGGCGTAAAGAGGCACCGAATCCCCCGACTTGTAGCGGTGATCCGACCCATCCGATACGACACGGGCGACGCCGAAACACAGCATCAGCGCCATCGCCGCTACCAATCCCCTCGTCCCCATCGCTCCTCCCCCTCTCTTTCTCTCCCTCTCAAACCCTTTCTCTCTCCTCCCGCGATGTTCAAGCTCGATGCGAGAGAGAGAAAGGGAGAGATAGAAAGGGAGAGATAAAGGGATCGTACGTCCTTGTGAGCGATCGTGTTGTATACGACCTCGAAGAAGAAGAGTAAAAGGTCGACGATGGACGTGAATGGGAATGGGATTGGGATTGAGCACCGAAACTTTGGTGTTTGGAGAGCACGATTTGGTCAAGGGCATCGCGATGGCGACCGTAGACCGCTCCGGTCCGATACGGACATCCGGACCAGTCCGGTCCGAATCGGACATCTGGACCACCCCGGTCTAACCGGCCTGAACCGGTTTGAACATTAGTTCACCAATTATTTGCAAATTATTCATAAATAAAAATTTTAAAATAAATTATAATTTTTTAAATCAAAAAATATTATTTATTAATAATTAAAAATTTTAAATTTTTAGATAAAAAAAAATATCACATACCTTTTATATAAGGGATAATTACCTGTGTACCCCTGAAATATGAAGAAATATCTGATTTACCCCTCTTATTTTTTTATTTCCAATATACCCTTCATACGTTCCACCGTTATTAAAAATACCCTTACCGTTTCCCTTTGTTAAGTTAACTAGGGTTAAACTAGAGTTAAATAATAATCAGAGTTGAAAACTATCAGATATACCTAATTTACCCCTATCTACCAAAACATTGGTTTAGGGTTTAGGGTTTTAGGGTTTAGGATTTTGGGTTTAGGGTTTTAGATTTAGGGTTTAGAATTTTTTAGGGTTTAGAGTTTTAGGGTTTAGGGTTTAGGGTATATTTGAAAGGGCAAAATCGTAATTTTATACAGATAACGGCAGCTCCAAACGATACACTAATAGAGTTTAACTTCAGGGGTATTTTGGAAAGAAGTTGGAACGTAATATTAGCCTTCTAAGAGGGGTAAATCTGAAAATAGGAAAATTTTTAGGGGTATATAAGAAATTGCCCCTTTATATAAACTAGTGAAGTAACCCGCGCGATGCGGCGGGTAGTGAATTAGAAAAAATAAAATAAAATTACTAATTGAAAAAGTATAGAAAAAAAATATTTAATAAAATGTAGGATTACAAAGAGTAGCAACTAAATTTTAATTGAAAAGGTAGGTAAAATTAAAAGAAAAACTTGTAATATGTGTGATTATCTAAAAAGAAAAGAGCAAAGTTCAGACATAATATATCAAAATGTTGAAAAATAATCCATGATCTACTTTGTTCAATTGAACATCATTGTGTCGATAATCACATTTATAAAAATATAAAGTTCTAAGCATATAAATGAATGTATAAAAAAAAGGATAAATTTAAGAGAAAACTTAAAAAAATTTAAACGTTACTACTATTATTCAAAAGAAATTTGGAAAAAAAAATCAAATCCAAGAATGGAGAGGAAACTCAAATTGGCAATAAAAATAAATTATTCTCGTTGGGAGTTCTCTTTGCACGATGCTAGAAAGAAGAAAAACTTACCGGGTAACATATGGGGTTGGAAATAGAAGGTTGATGATGTCTTTGGCTCATAATAGAAGGAAGTATTTCATCAAACACCTGAAATTCAGCAACGAAGCATACAATTCATCCTATTGAATTTTGAGGAGACTATCTAAAAAAGTTGGCAGAGTAGAAGAAGAGCCCTTAAAAGCCAAAATAATTATATATTTTTTTAAAAAAAATTGTAGAAAACCACAGTAGATCCAATCGGGGATCGATGGCAATCGATGAAGAAGGATGATGCAACGTAAATTGACAGAAGGAGGATAGATCGAGAAAGTGGGCTGGATGACCGTTGTCGTTGGCGGGCTCAGCGCAATTGTCGACGACTTCGGCCTTGACGATAGTCAACAGGATGGTCGCAGCCGCCAGCAGGCTCATCGCTCAACGGTTATTTTGTAAAGAGGTGGGGAGTTGAAGAGGCAATGGTATAACTGGGAAAGCGAGTGGACGCATTGTATTGTATTGTGGAGGAGAGTGGAAATTAAAAATGTGGGGAGTTGAAGAGGCAGTGGTGTAATTAGAAAAATTAAAGAGATGGGGAGTTGAAGAGGCAACTGGGAAGTCGAGTGGACGCATTGTATAGTGTAGGACCCATGCGATGCGGTGGATAAAAGTTATTTTGTAAAAACTTATATATTAAATAAATAAATAATAAAATTGTAACAAAGAAACGGAAGAATATAATCATATGTGATTGGATTTAAAAAAATAAAAAATATATTAAAGATTTTTAGAATCAAATTACAAGCAAATGAAGAACAACAAAATAAAATGATGTTAAATCGAAACGGCGAAAAATAGATCTAAGAAAAATAATGTAAGAAAAGAAAAGAAAAGAAAAGTGCACACCAAGTTTTACGTGGTTCGGCCACCGGCCTACATCCACGGGCGAAGACGGAGCAAAGACTTTTATTAAAGTCAAAAGAAGAATACAAAAATTATTTCTCTCCAGAAAATCGAAACTCCAAATAAATCCGAAATATTAAAATTTGCGTCCACCCTAACGATTCCTAAGAATCCAATCGTATGGACGCCCTCACCTTAGAGCTTCAATTTCTTAATTAATTGCCGGCTTCATTAGCAATATATGGCTCCTCCAATACGGCCTCTCTCATCTTGGGTTGCTAAATTAATTAGAGCATGTCCTCTAATTAAAATCCCGGCTTGATTAATATGGCCGTATGTACCAACACCAACAACACGTATCTTACTTGGTTGGCCTAAATTAATTAGCGCTTCGACTAATTAAAATTTGCGGCTTCATTAAAGTGGCCGGGTATGCTATATATAATATATGCCTCAAAACTAGAATCTAATTAGGATTTGTAGTCTAATTAAACTCCTAATTAAATTCTAGTTTTACCCAACAATCTAAATCTCATATTATCCTAATTAGATTAGGATTTAACTTCAATTTAGATAAATACAAATCTAAACCAAATTATAACAAATGATAAAAAAAAAACAATCAGAAAAGTAAATTTATTATATAAATATTTTAGAGAACTGTTTAAAATATTATGAGAGAATAATAATAAATAACAAAGATAAAATTGAAGAGGCTCAATTTATATTTAACTAATTATATAAAAAGATTAATTTGTCCTAACCTTTTAGAACATCTTCTAAATCTCTCATCTGTGCAATTCTCTTTCTTTGCTCTCATCTTCTTTGTGGCAAAAATTTTTCATCAGTTACTGAAAATGCGTAATTATTTACTTTTAATATTTTTAACGAAATTTATTTATAATTATATTTCTTTTTAGATCCCATAATGTCTCCATCGTCGATTATAATCAGATAAATCGAATTTGATGTCCATTTTATTTATATTTGTTTCATATAAAGTTTACAAATTATGTGAGATTTACCTTGAGGTTGTAAAGGACCCCTCAACTATGGGACACTTCGAAGTAGAATTATCTATGATGAAAATGAGAATCGTGGATTTTTCTATGCCAAGTGTGAGTCATGAGAGAAAATCAAGAAAGCAATGGAATAATTCTTTTGATAATTTAGTATTTATATGGACAATATATTGCTTGATAATAATTCTCTTGTTTATAACCTTGTGGTCTAACTCTTTATTTTTTATATATAGCAGGGGACTTTACTCAAACAATTTGACTTGGTTCTATTTCGTCGGTGCTTATGCTTTGCTGTTCAGATTTGAATACTACTTCTATTTTAGAAGCAGTAAAACTAATTTGTGACTGTAGTTCTCTGTAATTAAATATTTGAAACATACAACAAAATCATATTGAATCTGATACCGCAATGAGATTTTGATGAGAATGAAATTTATTATGTAGAAAAAAAAAAAAAAAGTTCAACCAGAAGAGAAGGAGATGCTGATTACCTGATAGAGAATTATAGCTTCTGACAAAGTGAGAATAGTTTTTCTATGAAAGTAGAAACAACATAACCAGCTTCAGTTGGGAGTTTACTCTTGTGCAAAATAAACATATCAACTCTAATCCAATTTTTTTTTTTTTTAAAAAAAATGCCCACAATTTGCAAACCAAATTAACTACAATGCCCAGAGAATAAACTAAATAAAAAAAATATAAATCGGCTAATATTGTCAAATCTTTTTTTAGAAACTAACTTTAAAAAAAAAAAAAAAAAAAACCCTGTAGCTTAATTCATCTATTACTATTATTTTCTCAAAGAAAAAACAAACTTTTTTCAGAACCACTGACTACAAAAATAACCGAATCATAAAAAAAGCATCACCCAATGAATCAGATTAATTGGAAAATTATAAACAAACAAAAAAAAGTTCTCTAGATAAAAAAAAAAAAAAAAAAAAAAAAGAAAAAAAAAAGATCGTTAATTAGGGTATTTGATGAGAATTTACTGTCTTTAGGGCCAAAGAAATGGACGAAGAACTCATGCATCCCATCATTGTCCATCTTTACCTTGTAATCACTCATCATCCTAGAAAATCCAACAACAAATTACCATAAAACAAAAAAGATCATTAAAATCCAACCCAAAAAAACCTCCCAAAAAAAACTCTGGTAAATTTATAGTAATCGAAAAAAACATGGGATCTCATAAGAGATTCATAGTTTCATCGTGTGAATTTCGCAGCCCTTGCTTGGAGAAGACATAGTTTCCTCCGTCTCTCTCTCACATGGCGGTGGCGTTAAGAGGCGGAGGTTCAGGTGAAGGAGAGATTGGGAGGGTGTGGAGAGGACCTAGACGGACGCTTTCGACATTAGCGTCAACGAAATTCGTCTCCTCATCAGCAGAACCGGCGCAGATTTATCAATTCTCACATCACCTTAGACGCTTGAGAGGGGTGGGGGGGTTTCGGAGGCGGAGGCAAGAAGTTAGAAGTTTCGAAAAAGAATTTAGGGAAAGATGAAGAGACGCGAGGAAGGCGAGAAGTTTACGAGAGAAGTTTCGAAAAAGAATTTAGCGGCCGGAAGATGAAGAGGCGCGAGAAAGATGAAGAGAGATCCGGTGGGAAGGAAATGTTGCCACGTGGCAAGAAAATATGAAAAATAATAAATATGTATGTATAGATGTATAGATATATAGATGTATAGATATGAACCTTCCAAATCTAAAAAAAAAAAAAAAAAAAAAAAAAAAAAAAAAAAAAAAAAAAATTCACGCACAGCTTCTGTCCTCGTCCTACCCCGTTCCCCGCTCACCCCAGACTACGTGCCCTCGCCATCGGATCGGAACTTGGGCAGCGTGCACTCGATTATTTATATATCGTGATATATATAATATAATTTACTATTATTTTTTTTATTTAATTTAATTTATTTTATATCTATTTATTTTATATTTTTAAAATTATAACTATTTTACTAATAGTGTAAATCTAGAGAAAATAATTTAATTTAATAGCTAAATTTTTTATTTTGAAATTTTAATTGATAAACGTATAATTTTTATATAAATTGATAACGTATTAGACGAACCGTTTTTTAAACCGAATTAATATGGATAAAATTTATATCATAATTTTTAAATATGTTAAAAATTTTGGTTTAAAAAAAAATTTGTCAATTATTCGGATAGTCGATTAATACGAAAATTATACATTCATCAATTAAAAATTCAGAATAAAAAATTCAACTATTAAATTAATTTTTTTTCTAACTTTATACTATTAGTGTAAAGTGTTCTAATTTTTTAAAATATAAAAATAAATAGATACAAAATAAAATAAATTAATTAAAAAATTTTAATAGCAAACTATATATATTACACAGCACGATATATAAACAATCAAACAAGTAAAAACTCAAGCTAGTCCATACATAAACATAAAACATACAAGATTCATATACTAACCTATAAATATAAAACATACGAGCACAAAAAAATTTAATAATTATAATCAACGAAATTCGGCTCCTGATTTAACCACGAAAGTTCAAAATTAGTTAATTTATTTTCTTCAATTTCTTTGTTGTCGTCTCCATAACTTTTCCATGATCCACATATTTCAGAAGTTCATGAAGTTGTTCTAAATTAATATACTTTAAATCTTATGATTTCAAAGTTGACTATTTTTTCATGATATTTCTGGAGATAATCTGTTTTTTTTTTCTTTATTTGTGTGGCTACATAGGCACTCCAATTTTTCCCACAAGATGAAGAATTATATGGTTGGCTTAAAATATGAACCGTATATTTTCTAAGCACTAGAAGGAGATCACCATAATAATTCCACCAAACTCCTGTAATGAAAAATAAAAATTAGTTAATAATATTTAAAGAAAAATTACACCAAAGTTTAAAAAAAACATAAATTACGAGGATGTGAGATTTTTAACATCATCAAGGCCGCAGAATTGAAAATTGAAGTTGATTTAGAACGATAAAGTTGTACTTGTTTTAAAAAATCATCTTTCTCCTCCGGAAAAATTAAATTCTCAAATATAAAAACTATGCCATCTTTCATCTTCCAACTTCCTCTAAACCCTTCATGAAATATATAAGCCGGATTCAAAAAAGCGGCAGTTGAATGTATAGGATGTATAATATTTTCATTTCTTCTTTCATCAAATAACTCCAATATGTGCATGAATTTATTTTGACTATTATTCAAGCGACATTTGATTGCTTCTTTGGCTTTTTCCATAGTATCATATTAGTATTTCGAAGTAGATTTCTCATCATCAACTAAACGTAGAACTCGAACAATAGGCTTTAAAGCTTATAGAACCTCATTCGCTCTATTCCAAAATTCATTATTTTGGACGAGCTCGGTAACTTTCTTCGCTTGCCAAATCTTGTTTAAATTACTTCTTCTCCATTCAGCAGAAGTAACAAAATATCTTAGTTCATTCTCAACATCTACAAGTGATTGCAACATAAGAAAATTTGAAACAAATCTTGTAACATAAGGATGTTTTAGTTCTTTTTCACAATGTTTGGTTTGGGTACAAAGGGGGAATAAGCCTCCTTTGTACCCAAACACTATTGGAACTTGGGGGGGAATAGGCTGGTACACCTATTCCCCCCCTTACCGGGTTGTCCCAGTCAAAACCGGGACAACCCGGTAACATAGGGGGATTTCTGCTCCCCCCTTCCCCCGAACAAGGCCGCTCCCCCCTTGTTCACTGTGCCCCTGCACGATTCCACTACCCCTGCACGACTCCCGAGGGCCTCCTCTTTCCCTTTCCTCTCGCTCATTGCTTCTTCTTCCTTCCCCCAAGCCCCATCTTCGCCCTGCTTGTTCCTTGCCTTCGCCCTCACCGCCTTCATCTCCGCTTGTCGTCGCTCGAGGTTGCCCGATCTGCGTCCGGTTGCGATCTACTCCCCCGTACCTCCTCGTCGTCGCCTGAGGTTGCCCGATCTGCTCTTTTTTACATCTCGTGGCCCGAGGTTGCCTGATCTGTGGGTTTGTTGAGGCCGGCCTTCGTGCTTGCGTCCGGTTGCGATCTGCTCCCCGGTACCTCCTCGTCGTCGCCCGAGGTTGCCCAATCTGCTCCTTTTTACATCTCTAGGCCCGAGGTTGCCCGATCATAACGATTTGTTGAGGTCGGCCGTCGTGCTTGCGTCCGGTTGCGATCTACTCTTTCGTACCTCCTCGTCGTCGCCCGAGGTTGCCCGATCTACTTCTTTTACTCACCTTGGCCCGAGGTTGACCTATTTGTGGGTTTGTTGAGGGTGGCCTTCGTGCTTGTGTCCGGTTGCGATCTGCTCTCCCGTAACTCCTCGTCGTCCGAGGTTGTCTTATCTGCTCCTCGCCCGAGGTTGTCTGATCTGCTCCTTTTACTCACCTTGGCCCGAGGTTGACCCGTCTGTGGGTTTGTTGAGGCCGGCCTTCGTGCTTCCGTCCGGTTGCGTTCTGCTCTCCCGTACCTCCTCGTCGTCGCCCGAGGTTGCCCGATCTGCTCCTTTTCCTCGTCGTCACCCGAGGTTGACCTATATGTGGGTTTGTTGAGGCCGGCCTTCGTGCTTCCGTCCGGTTGCGATCTGCTCCCCCGTACCTTCTCGTCGTCGCCCGAGGTTGCCTGATCTGCTCCTTTTACTCACCTTGGCTCGAGGTTGACCCGTCTGTGGGTTTGTTGAGGCCGGCCTTCGTGCTTCTGTCCGGTTGCATTTTGCTCCCCCGTACCTCCTCATCGTCGCCCGAGGTTGCCCGATCTGCTCCTTTTCCTCGTCGTCGCCCGAGGTTGACCCATCTGTGGGTTTGTTGAGGCCAGCCTTCGTGCTTGCGTCCGGTTGCAATCTGCTCCCCTGCGGTTTTCATCGTCGCGGTCGTCCCTCCTGTTTCTGGCCTTGAAGGTGCTACCCTCAACTTTACTGTTGTATCTAGTTGTCTCTTTTTGCCTCGATTGTTGTTTACATGAGTTTGGGTTCACCTCTATATTATATATGCCATGCTTAAATCTGTGTTGCCGCTTGCCTCTCATGATAAATGACTTTGCTATGTCATAACATACACTATATTTGTCTGCTGCGAGATATGAATGTTTGAACGGTAAAGTGGTTGATTCAAGTAAAATTTAGGCGATGATGACGGTTGGCATAGGCATTTGATGGATGGCATGGATTTACAATCCACTGCAACCCCATGCTTGTTGGAAACCACTTGAGCCCGTGTATATAACAATGCACTATTCCAATTATGTGCAAATAAGAACAATTTGTAAGAATCGCATATTTCGTATGCCGCTACCGAGATTTTTTTATGCCAACTATGTTATGCAATTTCATATTTGAATGCCAATTATGTTATGCAATTCCATATTTTTATGCCAATTATGTTATGCAATTCCATATTTTTTATGCCAATTATATTATGCAATTCCAATTATGTTATGCCAATTATGTGTTCATTTTATTTATGCCAATTATGCTATGACCTTTTATATTTATTCAGCAAATCTGAATTTTTAGTCTCACATGAAAAAGATATAAAGAAGTACGTACATTACCTATAGATGCGTCCTTTTAAGAAAGTATTTAATGCCGCTCAAACCAGTCGAGTGGACTTGGAGAACCCCCAAGGCAATATAGTTGCAAAAGAAGGCATCACTGAAGCCGTGGCAGATATGGTACAGCTTGGAAAAGATAAGTTAGATCTAGTACGATATATGTATAATAGGGATTTTGAAGTTCGACAATCTATTTCGAGCATCGAGGATTGTATGACCCGAATCTATTCTGTGCCAGGGCTCACAAATGAACAGGTTTTGGCTGCCGATGATGCTTTGAAAGATGACAAAAATCGACAACTTTTTATGACAATGAATGACGATCTTGCATTAAAGTGGGTTGAACGGCAGATAGCTAAAGAAAATCTGATGTTTAGACAATTTTTTTCGAGCATGTAGTGGAGTAATCCAATGTGGACATTTCTATAGTTCAGTGTAGTCATTTCTTTCGTATGTTGGTTTAGTAACCGGTAAGATTAGTCTATGTGTAATTTCATTAGGTTAAAAACTTTGTAATATGTAGTCTCGAAACTTTGAGTAGCTAGAAACTGACTTTGTAATATTTAGTCTCGTACTTTGACTAGCTAAAAACCTGACTGTGTAATATTTAGTATCACACTTTGATTGGCTTAAATTAAACACTACTTGAATGTTTGCTGTACATATCGATACAAGTTATATCATGTCTAGTTACTATGCTAAATTACTACAATTTCGTTGCAGATTTAATGAATGCTTCAATTTATCAAATTGTATTTTCTTCGACTCTTGTTGCAAAGTTGTTGACTATATTAGATGATGATGATGACTATTGGGTGCAAGTCATAATCATGGTCATTGCCGAAGGATACATAAATACAACTATTTAATTTGCAGACAACCATGTAGTGGAGTCAAATAATGTGGACATTTATATATTTCAGTGTAGTCCTTTCTTCTGTAATTTGTTGCAGTAACCGGCCAGATGAATGTTTGAGCTACATATAAATAAATATTATATTATGTCTGCTTACTATCAAACTTGGCTAAATGGCTTCATTTCCGTTGCAGCTTTAATGGATGATTCAATTTATCGAAATATATTTTTTTCGACTTTTCGTGCAAATTTGTTCACTATAGTAGATGATGATGATGACTATTGGGTGCAAGTCATAATCATGCTAATTGACGAAGGATACATAAATGCAAGAAGTACAATAAGCAGACAACCATGTCGTACCCGTCCATTTATGGGCATCAGTTTATTTGTGATATTCTGAATGGTCATCCAGACCGGGGGTACAGTCATTTTATAATGACGACAACTGCATTCATTGCTCTCCGCGATGAACTTGTCCGAAAGGGCCTTTTAAGTAGCACACGGAATATGATTGCTGACGAACAGTTGAAAATTTTTCTATTTTGTATAGGACACGGTGTAGCAAATAGGGTGATTGCTGAAACTTTCCAACATTCGGAAAAAATAATTAGTCGTTATTTTAACAATATACTACAAGGCATTATTCAATTAAAAGATGAATACTTAACTTTGCCACCAAGTAATTGTGGAGTGCATCCAAGAATTAGTAAAAATTTGAATTTCCATCCGTTCAAGGTAAGGGACAATATCTTTTCAAAAGTTAATTTGTACTTTATCAATGCTCAAATTGTAATGTACTATTTTGTGACATTTACATATGTAGAATGCAATTGGGGCAGTGGATGGTACGCATATTCCGGTGATTGTAGAAAGGCATAAACAACTACGATTTCGGTGTCGCAAAGGATTTACATCGTAAAATATGATGGCTGCTGTTTCCTTTGATCATAATTTTTTTTTATATGCCCCGGTTGGGAAGGATCTGCTGCTGATATGCGGATACTCAGATGGGCATGTGAAAGTGAAGGTTTTACAGTTCCTGAAGGTATCATTTAAAGAGAAATATTTATTTATTTTTCTTCATTATTATTGGTTTAATTTATTTTTCAAAAGTTCTATACACTTCTGTTATATGTACAGAAAGATATTATCTGGTCGATTCCGGATACGCGAATACCGATAGATTTCTGGCGCCGTACAGAGGCGAGCGTTACCATCTGAACCAATTTGATTGTAACACACGTAGTCATATACATCATTCTCCGCGGGGACTTGTATAATCATCGGCACGCCCAATTAAGAAATGTGGTAGAAAAGACCTTAGGAATATTAAAGAAGCGATTCAAGATATTAAATATTGCTACACAGTTTTCTTATAGAGTGCAGTTTCTAATTGCTATGGTGTGACACCCCCGGAATTTGGATTAGTCCTCTATATAAATGATATAATAGGACTAAATCTCTAACCCGGCTATAGCATTTTGGATGGTAGCAAGATCCAAGAGGAACATGAGAGTTAAGCGTGCTAGAGCTAGAGTAGTTCTAGGATGGGTGACCCCCTGGGAAGTGGGGCGTCACAGTTGGTATCAGAGCCATTCACCAGCCGGAAATGTGAGATGAGTCTCGGCTGAGCCAGGGTTATATAGCGGGTAGAGCGAGGCTCCCCGGCTAATGACCGTTGTGAGTGGAGTGCAGCTCCTCACAAGGTCGGCTAAGGCTAGCGAGACGAGTCTCACATCGCCTGGTGCTTGTGAGTGTGCTTGAGCCTGACGTGGACGTCAGGGCTTAAAGGGGGGAAGAATGTGACACCCCCGGAATTTGGATTAGTCCTCTATATAAATGATATAATAGGACTAAATCTCTAACCCGGCTATAGCATTTTGGATGGTAGCAAGATCCAAGAGGAACATGAGAGTTAAGCGTGCTAGAGCTAGAGTAGTTCTAGGATGGGTGACCCCCTGGGAAGTGGGGCGTCACATATGGCATGTTGTATGATACACAATTTTATTCGACGGCAACAAGGAAATGATAGATATTTCAACGAAGCGCTAGATCCAGAGCCTCCAGAGAATGAAGCGGAAGTGGCGACTACATTTTCTAGTACAGCAGAGTCACGGCGAGGAGACGACTTTCGCAGATGAGTTGTGGAGACGACTTTCGCAGATGAGTTGTGGAATAATAGAAGTTAGATAAATCATTAAAAATGACTATAAGTTTGTAAAAATTAAAATTTATGTTGTAAAAATTGGAATTAATGTTTGTAAAAAGTAAACTATTTAGAGTAAATATTGCAAATAAAGATTGGAATATTTTTTACAAAATAATAAAAAAAAAAAATTGAGTGACGGGTAGCAGATTTTTGTCCGTTGTATCTTACATTTTTATGCATGGTGCAGTCCCCCAATCACGTTATCCCAAATATTAGAGTGTTTATTATTTTTTAAATAGCATTTTATGAATTTTGAAAGATATTTTTCAAATTAGTGTGTTTAATTTTTTTTTTTTTTTTTTTTTTTTTTAAACTTATTCACTGGTCCTGACCCTTAGATCCCAATTACTCTTTTTGGGGAAAATTTATGTTTAGAAGTCAACCTTTTGGTTTAAACTTCATAAATTATTCCTACTAATAATTTCAAAAATTCTTTTACCTGCGTTTTGATGTAAAAATAAGAATGGCTCTGTAATCCTAATAGTAACACTGAGGTTTAATTTTTGGGAATCATTCCAGAGTAAAAAGTTGTTAATTGCATAGCTCATAATTGCTTCCAAAGGACTTAAAATCAAGCAAATAAGTTGATCAAATCATAAATTTAGACAAAGCATTTAACTTATCTGGTGCAAAGGATCATTTGATGTTTTCTATCAATGTGAGACATATACAACTCTACTCTTACTGAAGCCCAAATGGGGTACAAAAATAAAGCATCAAGATGATATGGGTTCATATGGATATGATAACCAAGAGTGGTTCAAAGCTTCCGATGCCGTCGGCCGCTTCTTGGGGTCTATTTCAAGAAGAGAACCGACAAAGTCGACAAAGCCTCCGTCGGCCGAAGGCAACCGGTGCTGTAACGAAGTTTTCTTCGGAACCAAGTACTCTAGCCTGTTGGTTTCCTGGAAGGAAAAGTTCCAAAATAGGTAAATTCAACAAGAGGCAGAATTTCGTCGAAGAGAATATGCAGATTTTATCAATTTGATCCTCAACAAATTGGAAGAGAGATGAAAACTGTACCTGGTTTCTTTCATACAGCATGTGATTTCTGCAGATATATTTGTATGTATCCCTCCCCTTCGCGAGCATGCTTTGGTCAATTGGACCGATGATTCCAATCATGCGAGCAAGGATAGTTGCAGGAGATTCATTCGGAAAGAGTACCTACGTAAAATCGAAAATATCTCAAATGACGAAAGCAGTTTGTTTGTACAAAAGAATATGCAAAGAGTAACAAGAAAACATGTAAGATTGCAAGTAAAAATGAATTGTTCTTCGAATGTTTATACTAATTTCCCGTAAGGTGAAACTGCCATAGCACATAATTCCGCATTCTAGTATTTCCACATTCCATCCCTTGTTAACAAAGAAAAACTCACAATGGAAAACAAAACTAAAATGAAAGAGAAGGAACATGCATTACAAGAAAATTAACATTTAAAGACGCTTTTTTTTTTTTATATATATTTAATGATGCTTAAAAGCGTCCCAATATAGTTCGGCGTCATATTTGAAAGCGTCGGTAAATGAAGAGTCGTCACGTATATACTGATTCTTATGCCAAACGTCGATAAAATATATTTTGACGCTTTAAAATGTCAGGATTTTTTAAAATCATGACTCTTTAAAGCGTCGAAAAATTAAAAATAATAGTTAAGTTTATCATTTAATAAACTAGTTTGATATAATAGAAGGTTTATATGACGATGCTTTTTGAAGTATCGGAATTTGCTATATTGTAGAAACGCTCGGGGACGTACACTTTCCAAAGCGTCGTTTAAAAAGCATCTTTATATTGAGATTTTCTTATAATGATGATTAAGAGCCATTAAGGCTTACATTTCCACTGCAAAGTTCCGCGAGGACGCATCCGAGCGACCATATGTCTATTTTCTCATCATATGAAAGGCCAAGAATGACTTCGGGGGCACGATAAGATCGTGACTGTACGTAAGAGCACAAGTGATCTGTGTGAAAGCAACTACTACCGAGATCAATGACCTTCACCTCACACCTACTGTAGCTTTTTACCAGAATATTCTCGGGCTTCAGATCACAGTGAATAAGACCAAGGCCGTGCAAAAATTGAAGCGCTTCCAGCAACTGAATAGTAATTGACTACATATGCAAATATCAGAGGATTAGTCAAGGAAGAGAAAAAATGAACAAAGATACTTATATATGCCAGGAAAGGGTACTTTTGAAAGAAATTACTTTTTTTTTTTTTTTTTTTTCTTGGATGTATACATAAGAAAATTCAGATTTCACTGAGGTATATAAAGTAACTAGATGACTTTCCAGGGATGTGTGTGCGCGCACGCGCAAAGGCACTTATAACTTCTTAAATCAGCGGGAAAAAGAAGAAATGAGAAAAGAAGTGGAGAGCTACAACCTGCAACCTTGGCATTGTAAAGTAAATCTCCCCTCCAGATTCTCTATTGAACTTGTAAAACTCATACAAGTTTGCCTTGAGAAGTTCACAAACCATAAACAAGTGCTCCTACACAGGCAAGAAAGTAGTTTAATTGTAACAGCCAACACAAATAGCAGATTGTGGAAAAGAAAGAGCGCACACAAAAAGAAGAAGGAAAATATTAGAAATTTAAGCAATCAACCACCAACCAATAGTTGAAGATAAATATAATGCTAAATTGTCAAAACAAAGAAGTTTGGTTCTACTTCATTACAAATTAACTTCCTTAAATACAAAAGCTTATCTTTTTTCTCTATAAATATAATATAGATAGTTGCTCCGACGGGATTCAAATAGTATATACCAAGTCAGAAACTCAAAAGAATGAGTCCTACCTATTAAGGAAAACTCAGACTCAGAAAAATGAAGTACCAACATTAACAAGAAGCTGAATCATATTAGACGAATGACTCTCAATTTGCAGCAAGCGAAATGATTGGTGACATCAACAACTTACCCTATAATAGAAGTAATCATATAGGCGCAATATATGGTACTTATCAGCTGGATCATTCTTGTTCACAAATTTCAGAAGCATTATTTCGTCAAGGCCCTGGTCAAAAAAATCTTTGTTGTTCTTTATAATCTTCATGCATACATCCACACCAGTGTGCAAGTCATGTGCTTGAATCGCTTTGCTGAATGCAGCAGATCCTAGATTTTCCATAACAAAATAACGCCCAGCAATCACAGAATTAAGGACAACATGAAAATTTTTATCTTCCTCAAACCCGGTTCTGGTAAATCATAAAGAAAAGAAAAGAGAACGTTAGGAAGAAGTATGCTTCGTCTGCCATATAAACTTTAGAAAATATCAGAACATTTTTAATCCATGCGAAAGTGGTGGAATCTTTAATTAGTATGAAAATATAAGCAATAACAGCAACCGTGCCTGTTTTTTCTATGTACGATTTTGAGATTCATGGTTTCATACTCCTCCTGTTGGGATTTTACTTGTCTTACTTGTTCCTGCATGGCAGCAGCTTCTTCGTCCTCCGGAGTTGTCCCAGGGTCTTGGTCTCTCGCATCTCTCACTATATCACTTTGAACTTTCTCAATATCATCCCTTTGGACATCACTGTTGGTTGAAAGTGATGAAGCCTTCAGTGTTCTTGAGTTTGCATCTTGCCCGGGTTTTTTCATTTTATCCTTCTCCCTGTGAACAAAAAGGCTCTTAATTGAAAAATGTGTAGGTTGGGATTCTATCTCCTCTTCGCTACTTCCTCGAACCGCGCTTTCATGTACCTCACCACTAGCATCACCACCATCACTACCGATGCCCACACCAATAGATTGAACAGAACCATATTGATGATTTTTCATAATGAGTTCATCGCGCCATGGTTTTCCACTTCCACTCAAATCCTTCCCATTTTCTAACATAATGAGTTCATCAATCGGCAAACCAAACCCCTCTTCATCCTTTCTAGCAATCTGGCCTTGATGGTAGGGTTCGTCCTCAATTCCCTTTTCATCATTGCTAGGGTAGTCAATTTCACGAGCCAAAAACCAAGTCTCGTCTTCGATCGGCTGTCTAGTGTATCCAACGTCGTCATCATCATCATATTCATCAGAATCAGAACATTCACTACGACAGCGAACTGAATCATTACCAGCAGTGGTAAATCCAGATATGAGGTCATGTTCATCCCTACAGATTCTTTGGTTTCCAGAGAGTTCACTGTAGCCAAGAAGTTGCTTCACACCTGCAGCCACCCGCTAATCAATAAGAATAAAGGCGGAATCGCCAGTTAACTAGCTAATAACTTTGAATGATTCCCTACGCTCTCACGTTGAAGAGTTATAGCAGCATATTTGAAAACTACCTACAAATTGCAAGTACTCTATAATATGACTCAGGAATCAAAATACGTTGGACAAGCATAACCGATATAACATTTAAGAAACTTAACAGAACGTCAGATGAGGCCAGCATACCTGATCCATGATGATCAGAGTTTTCTTCCCAGCGAACTTTTACCAACTTCTCTTCCATCATATGCTTAACAGGTCGTCGCATCGGCAGCTCTTCGTTGTCTTTGCTCGAAGGAAGTGACAAATCAAAGAGCCCCGAATTCTCGCGGTCTAAATTATCTACAGCCGTACCCAACGGCGAAGACGTTCTCAAGCCAATTATTTTCTCATTTGTAGTTGGCCTCATATAATTGGTTTCTGCGTTCTTCTTCCTCTCTTTTCTTCGATCAATGCAACCTACATTGGGACCATAACTTGTCGAGGCCTCCCCGAAGCAACAACTCCTTTCATCCTCCAACAAATCCTCCGCGTCAGTTCCGACAGCAATACTCCTCTTCTCCAAAACCTTCGAACTCGACCGCCTATTTTCTTTACCAGATAAAGAAAGGTCAGAGAAATTATTCATCCTAATGCCATTATCCCTTACTACTGGATCTAAGGGAAGATCTATAGGATAAAGATCTTCTGAATCACCCTCATCATAAAGTTCATCAGAAGCAATATCATTCTTATGCCGCGACCCGTTTTGGATGCTCTTGACTTCGATTTCCCTCACGATGATCTCCTCCGAACTGTCTCCGTTGCGGTGGCCCGTATAATAATCCCTTCCCTCCCTCGCTTGCTCTTTCTCCTTCAAGAGGCAATCCAGCAAAGAACCATTCAAATCGGGGCGGCTACTGAGCTCCCCTCGGAACGCCGCCTCGGTCTTAGTAAACTTGTTCCTCCTCAAGAATTCCAACACTACATTAACCGAATCCACCATCTCTACAACAGATTTGTACAAAACCCTGGAAAATGAACATAAAAATTTGATTTTTTTTTTTGTCTTTAAACCATCTCTACAAGGAATCTGTAGTCAAAACTAAAAGAATAATCCAAAAAAATGGTTCACTATTTCTCCCTTCCTAGATCAAAATTACGTCAACCAGAGAAGGATTCAATGTGGAAAAAAAAAAAAAAAACACTATTTTTGAACCTATTTCTTCTCCATTCCTGGGACCAAATTTAAGTTCTTAAAACCCATCCCACACGTAGTACAAAGAGAGACATAGAAAGATCCAATGCGCCCACATATTATTACAAAAGAGGAAGGAGAAGGGACTCACTGAGAGCAGGTGTTCTTGGGAAAAAACGAGATTGTGGAAGTAGAGTGAAGGGGATTCTAATGGTGGTGGTAACGGAGGAAGATGCAGCAGAGCAAACAAGGCATGGGCATTGAAATGATAACAAAATAACAAACAAGAGAGCAGAGACCTGCAGTAGCAGCACTAGACTATATTAGTAGCAGATGGTTTGCTTGCTGGTGTTAGGGATTTATTACTTGTACTTTTGTTTTAGTTCCAGTTACAATCTCATCTTATAAATGGATTGTAAGATTCTTTGCATTTAATTGGGCTAATATTATAATTGTTTGTAGCTTTAGATTGATTCTTTGTAGCTATTAATTAGCATGTAGCATCTATGACTTGATAAAGAAATTGACCCACCCAGTCCAAATGTAGATTCAATTTTTCACCATGTCCAGTAATTTCTGATCATCTGTGCTGTCACGGGGTAAATAGCCTCCCTTGCTGATTATTAATACGGCATTCTCCTACTAAAAAATTTGGTCCAAATTTTAAAATTTTGTTGCATAAGGCCAAAGCTCTTTAAAGGAGAGGATACCAACAAACTCTGTGCGCTTTTGATCTTGTACGCTTGTTTATTATTATTATCTCACTATTTCTTGGGTAAAAATTCTATAGAATTTACTTCAACTTTACCTAAGTTTTGTATATGCTGTTTTCTGTTTGTTTGATTTAAGCCATTTATGGTTGTATGAGTTGCATAAAATATATTAGATAAAATAAGCATTGGATTTAAATTTTAAAGTTAAAAAATTAATAACGAGCTCAAATCAAATAAAGTAAAAAATTAAATAGTAAAATTAAAATTCGTAAATATTAGATAGTCGGTAAAATCAAAATTTTGGAGTGTACATCTAGTATTTACCGGCGTTAAAATAGGTAAGTTCTATATATTTTTACCTATTTGTTACTGGCTAAATTATACTTTTGGTTATATCGAACCAGGCTTGTGTAGTTGTGTTTTTTTAAAAATACGAAAGCCTTCTGTCCTAAGTTGTTTTTGATATTGAAACTTTCAAATGGACGATCGATTCCGTTAAACTTGATTTAGAGTATTTAAAAAGAACTAGAAATTACATTTCGCGAATTTTCGACATCATTTGCCTAGTGTTCAGAATTGCTCAAAATTAATAATTTTAATAGTTGTGGTGAGCTATTTGCAAGTTCGACGATGTAGAAATATTCAAATCACGAAATATTCTGATAGAAAATTTTTTATACTATATAAAACAAGATCAATATTTTTGATTTAAAATTTTAGTACTATGTCATCATATTTTGTGAGATTTTTATTTTCAACCGTTGATTTTGAACCCCTTAGATCACTAAGTAAATAATATCGAAAAAAATTAGTTTCTAAATATTTTAAATATTCTAGATCAAGTCAAACGAAGCCGATCGTCCATTCGAAAGTCCCAACATTAAAAATAATTTGGGAGCACGAAAAGCTCTGTGCTTCTAAAAGCACAGAAATCCTACTCTGGTTATGTTTGTTTATTTGAACTTTGTAAATTATTATAATAAAATCTTATAACTCAATGTAGTTGATTAAATATTAATATATTGTTGATATAAAAGTGATGTAATATCTAGAGTACGGCTATTATGCTTTTAAAAATACGAAGTAATTGGTACTGGTAAGTTTTCTACCGTTAGATCTATTCGTTTGATTAATTTCACCTTTTAGATCATACTATTTCACAAACTACTCACTAAATTTAAGGAGTCCACTATTATTCTAACCACACATCGTTTCATCAAAAATTAAAAATCTGTAAATACCAATACCAATAACTTATAGTATAGGAGACCAATTCGTAATATCTAAATAATTTTTTCTTAATCTATCATAATATCTTACGTTATTTTCGCATACCGGCACGTCTACATGAACAGAATTTTGATTGGGCCGGGCCCTGTCGAGCCGTAGGCCAGCAGGCTACGGCCCAGCACAGGACACACAACGGGTGCCGAACGTGTCGGGCCTGACTGCCGGCTGGTTCGATGTGGCCCACTATGGCCCGTGGCTGGACTAGACCCACCTGTTTTACACTCCTATTCCACCCAGTCAAAAAACCCAAGTTAACAATAATAATAATAATAATAATAATAATAATAAATTAAAAATAAAAAATTACAACTTTTGCTAAAGGAGGATGTGAGCAGGATGTCAATGGGTACGGTTACCGAAATTTTATTCGAATTCGAATCCGAACGTAATGAATTTATTCGATATTAAACGGATATGAATTTGGGTATGGATATAAAAAATAAAAACATGACGAATTTGAATTTGGATAAGAATTTTGATTGTATACGACCCGAACCGGAATTAATTTTACGTTATATAATATATTTATATATAAATATTTAATATTATATTTATATTTATATTTTAAAATTTTAAATTTAATATAATATATTTTGAAATATTGTAAAAAGAAAAAAAAAATAATTATTTCGGGTTTGAATTTTTGGGTTTGGGTTGGGTTCGGATTTTAAATTTTTGGTCGGGTTCGGATTTGGATATGGATTTTTAAAATCCATCGAATTCGGATTCGGATTCGGATTTGGTAGTCGGGTTCGGGTTCGAATTTTCAAATATTCACTCCGAATCCGACCTGTTGACATCCATGTGAGAATCTTTATTCCTTTTTCCCTTTGTTTGGTGGAAGAATCAATATATTTTCGATATGATTTGAGCATGCTTTTCAGGTAGTTTCCATAATATTGGTGGTTAAAACTATCAATTTTATTGTTCGAAAGATTCAAAAATATTTAAAAATACTTATAATTTCTTTTTAATATTTTAAAATTACAGTTGCAATCAGAATAAAAAAGACATACATCATGCTATTCGTTTGTGCATAGTATATAAAACAACTAAATTTTGAATTTGCGATCTCCAATATCAATTTTGCCACTTGTGTTAAGCATGAGCGAATCACTTTTAAAATTTTTAATTTGGTATAATATAATATTTATGTGTTTAGCAACTATATTACTAAATTATAACTAACACAACTTTTCTTGCAAATTCTGAATTAATAGCAGGAGAGGTCCGAACTCCTCCAGACGAATCAGGCTTTTTTTATTTTTTATTTTTTATTTTTTATAATGCCAAAAAGCTCAATAACATCATTTTTTTTTTTTTTTTTTTTTTTTTTTTAAGGCCCCGCTGCCTTCTCCTGTTGCCTAATTCATCTCCTTTATGAATGAAACGGTAGCATGCTATATTCTCCTCAAAAAAATAATAAAAATTCCTTCACAAGAAAAACAAGTCCACATTGTCACTACTTGCCCGCTTTTCTCGAACATATCAAACCTTATATATATATATATATAGAGAGAGAGAGAGAGAGAGTAAAACTTATATATTTTTAAAAGTTTTTAAAAGTACAAATCCATTCATACTTATAAATTTTATATTATTAAATTTATATTGAAATTTGTATTTTTATAAAATCAACTAAAAAAAAAAAAGAAAATATAAAGCACAAATCCCAGTACAAATCTAATGATAAAAAAATTACAAGTATGAATGAACTTATGTTTTTAAAAGCATATAAACTCTACTCTCTCTCTCTCTCTCTCTCTCTCTCTCTCTCTCTCTCTCTATATATATATATATATATATATATATATATATATATATATATGTATATGAGTAATGTACTTATATACTATTGATAGTATGAGAGTCTTACTATTATAGACTTTTTGATCCTTAGATGAAGTGATGAGCGGTTAGGATTATAGTAGTTCTCTAGGATTTATTCTATTTCACCAACAAACCACTAAACCTTAGGGGACCAATATAATTTCAACTGCACATTTCTCCATCCAAGGATCAAAAAGTGTATAGTAATAAGATCCTAATACTATCAATAGTATAGTACCCTAATTATATATATATATATATATATATATATATATATATATATATATATATATATATATATATATATATATATATATATATATAGTCCGGCTAGAATACTATCGATAGCACCAAGCAATTGGTGCTATCAAGTTTTCAGCCGTTGGATGAAAAGATATGTAGTTGGGATTATACTGGTCCTCTAAGATTTTTAGTAATAAGATCCTAATACTATCAATAGTATAGTACCCTAATTATATATATATATATATATATATATATATATATATATATATAGAGTCCGGCTAGAATACTATCGATAGCACCAAGCAATTGGTGCTATCAAGTTTTCAGCCGTTGGATGAAAAGATATGCGGTTGGGATTATACTGGTCCTCTAAGATTTTTACTATTCAACCAACCATCTAGTAAACCTTAGGGGACCACTATCATCTTAACCACACATCCTTTAATCCAACGGCTAAAAACTTGATAGCTCCAATGGCTTGGTGCTATTGATAGTATTCCAGCCTAATTATATATATATATGCAAAATGCTATGTGTACACCCCGTTTGGGGTGTACATCCTACATCCCCACTCATCCAATGGGTGGGGGTGTGGTAAGGGGTTACTTCACCCCTTACCACACCCCCACCAATTGGATGGGTGGAGTGTATGATGTACACCCCTTTCGGGGTGTACATATAGCACTCATATATATATATATATATATATATATATATATATATATATATATATATATATATATATATATATATATATAATTAGGCTGGAATATTATTGATAGCACAAAGTCATTGGTGCTACCAAATTTTTAGCCCTTGGATTAAGAGATGTGTGGTTAGGATGATAGTGGTCCCCTAGGGTTTAGCGGGTGGTTGGTTGTGTCACGCCCCAGGGTCGAAACTGCAACCCGGGCTCGTCAACAGATCCGCCGCCCATACGGAAAGCCCCGTATGGACGAAGCGTCTAACCTGCAAAAGATAATATTATGGCTATACAGATATTAGAGCTGAAAAGTATACTACTGAAATAAGATAATATATCTCCAAATAGTACAAGTCTGAACCTCACAATACATAAGTCTCTCAAAAATAAAATTTTCAAAAGTAACTATCTACTATAATCCAACAAACTGTACTACAAAACTCCAAAAAGGGTACCATTATACTCGAAAGACGGGTAGGGAACTAGCTCGCGACTCACTCACCTCGAACTACTGTCTCCGCTCGAACAGAAGCCGGAACAGCTACCTCAGAAAAACCTGTTACCACAGCGGGTGTGAGAACTACACCGTCACGTAGTTCTCAGTGGGTACCACCACCAAACCCGACGGTCTGCCAATTAAGTCTATTAGAGGCATAAGATAACATGAAAATTGAAATAATGTAAAGATAAGCTGGAAAGAAATCTATAGCTATCATGCCTCTATCTACAATGCTCAAAGGGTAATACAGATGAAAATGATACATCAACTCTAACCCAATATACTCAATCAACCCAATTACAGTGACTGCCACATGGGGTCCAGTCAAACATGAACTCACCTACTGCCATTACATCCACGGAGGACTGGACTTACGTAGGGCGTCCCACACGGACTGCGTCAACAAGTTGCGATAGTAAAGTAACAGGCCCAGCTCCGGAGCGGCACTCGAGGGGCGCGACCCCACCAAGGAAAGTATCCACGCATCTCTGTCGAGCTCAATATGGCTCATGCAGGCTATAATTCAAATCCACGATCAACAAGATCGACAATAACCAACATCACATCTCTAACTCACGGGCTGGAAATACTCGACAGCTAGGACCGCCGTCAACCCAACGGCTCTCCAAATAGGACATCAACTCAACATGCAATCTCACTAGCTGGGTATACTCCACAGACGACAATAATGAAAGGTCCGAAAACCCCGAAAGACTAGAAACTACAACCCAAATCAAACAAGAACAGGCTCTAGGCATAGCCTCTCGTTGTTCTCAACCCCCAAAAAAGGCAGCTCTTAGAATCCAGATCACTCGAACTCTCTCGGATGAAGAAGTTTACAGAAAATGCGATATTTATTACCGAAAACTATTTTCACTCGAACCCACGCGGGGTGAGGACTAAAAGTAGTTCCTTTTTGTAAAACCATCTTGATTTAAGGAAACCCATTTTAATTAATTTTAGCTATTTTAGGAAAATCAGTTAGAAAACAAGTTTTATTCCCAAACCCCGAAGGGCTAATGCCTTCGCCCAATCAGACAAGAACAGACTCCGACGACCATTCGACATTTGGAAGAAAAATATTAATTTACTGAAATCATGTGTGTCCAAAAAGATTCTGGATTCAAGGTCCTGCTATCACTGGTACACCACTGCCACGAGCACAGTGGCGACAAATGAATCGAAGAGCTCGACAACCCGGGACCACCGTTTACCCAAACGGCTCCCGCCACTGGTAGAAGACTAGCTACATCTACCAGACTCCACTCGGCCCCCAAGCACGAGTGTAAGATGCATCCTACACTAAGAGAAATTCCGACCACTTGGCCCACTACCCGGGCGAGGAAAACATTATGTCCAGAGATAGAATGTAAAGTGTGAATGTCTAAAGCATAAATGAACCTAGCCCAAGTGGGGGTTTTCTACTAGTCTGGTTGAACATACATCATATGACAGGGTATTAGGTCAAGTTCAATTAATAACAATTATTAACACAAATAGGAAGCATTAAGCGATATGATCTCAATAACAACACAAGGAAAATATCATCTCTTTCCCTAACATGCTTCCTAATACATCTCACAATCATGCATGCTTGCTATTCCATAGAATTAGAGAACCGTCCACTGGTTTTGGAGACGAAGCAACCCACCTGAAAGTGCGCGTCGATCCAAGCTCCAAATTGACTGAAATTGAACGGGGATAATCCTCAGATTCCCACGATTCCAAAGAGCCCAAAAACACATGAAAACTCCTCCTGGGCACAAAGATACAGTCCAAACATCGCGGTACGCAAAAATCCCCACGATCACAATTCTGCGGAAAGATTAGTCCGAAAGAAGCCAAAATATCACCTACGAGATGATCTCTAAAAATTGCAATAAAAATATGGCTGCGATCCTCGTGAAGCGTAGATGTCAATCGAGTCCTTACAGGTCGAAATTCGAAAATCGAGCGCTGAGATAAAAATTCGACAGGCTCCGCTGACCATGAAAATTACCAGCAAGAAAGGGGTTCAAAGATGTTTCAGAAACCCCAATAAAAACCCAAAACTGAGAGGAGCGAAAAACACAGAAAACGAAGATCTACCTCTCGTGAAACCGATGCCGCAAAAATCGGCCAAAAACTCCCTCCCGTCAGCCCTGGGGAGCTCGCGGAAGAAGCGTCGACGATAAAATCTCGGTATCAAAGGCGCGTTGAAGCTCGCGATGTCGAGAAGAACGCAGATGTCACGACTCCCAAAAATCTCCGGAATCCCAAAAGTCGAAGAAAACTCGAGGTGGAACTTCCCTGTCAAAAATGGGCTGAGAAAACTCGAGAAAAGAAGCCCAAAACGAAGCCCGAATGGGCTATTTATAGCCCAAGCCTACCAAAAGGAGATTCCGGATTCGGGCGCAGGAATCGGGCACTCGAATCCGGCCCGGCCCACAATTGTGCGCGCCCGAATCGCCCACAGCGCGTCACTTGGCCCGCTCTGCGCCCCACGAGCCCCGCGCACACGCGCCGGCCAATCGCGGCGCGCCGCGTGGCAGCGCGGTCCACGGCGAGAAGCATGGGCCGTGGTTCACGCTGGGCTAGCCGGGTCGCTGCGCCCGCCAATGGGCGGGCGACACGTGGCCCGGCACCGTCCACCGTGCGCCGCGCCTGGCGCGAGACGCGCGCTGTCGCGCTTGCGTTGACCAGCCCATCCCTGCGCGCCACATGGCACCACGTCGCGTTCGCTGGTCCCGGTGCATGCCAAGTGGGCCGTGGACCGGCCCACCCGAGAAATCGGCCCGTTAGGCCCGTTTCGCCCGAAAATAGCTCGTTTTCAACGTTTTCGCGCGCTGAGTCCGTTTTTGGCATCTGTTTGACGCACAAACGGGCTTGATATACCGATAATAGGTGTTTTCTCACCGCCAACAACCCAGACAGGTCGTACGGAAAAATCGGAACACCACAGGTTGAATAGTAAAAATCTTAGGGGACCACTATAATCCCAACCGCACATACTTTTATCCAAGGGCTAAAAACTTGATAACAATAATTGCTTGGTGCTATCGATAGTATTCTAGCCGGACTCTATATATATATAACTAGAGTTGAACTATAATGTTATTAATTAGGGTTAATTTCATACAACTTACTGTAACCCTATCAAATAGCTGTTATATTCTTATAAAGTTCAACTTCTTATATTTATTCTTTTAAAAGTAGCAAGTTGCTCATATATATCTCTCTGGTTTGTTACTGTTAATTTACTGTTTATTTTAAAAAATATATATAAGTGAAATATTAATTTTGTTCTTACAAATATGTTCCTCCAAGGGTAAAAAGATATGAACATATATGAAAGGGTTTACTTAAGTCGTCTCAGAACGCTTGATGTGTTACCCCAGAACGCTTTACTTAAGCCATCCGAATTTTGCTCTTACCTATGATTAAATATAATATCTGAAAGGATAAAAAGATAAATTTACTTAACTCACTAATCAAAATTAAGTATTTAATTTATGATTAACTATAATTTTTTAACGGATATTGACGATAAGGACATATATGAACAACTTAGAACTTTTGAAGAGATAAATATAAAAAAATTAAATTTTATAGAAATATATCTGCTATTCGATATGTTTATATAAAACTGTATAAAATTAATTTTTAATTAATTATTATAGTATATGGATAAAAGTAATACTTTAATGCATCAAATAAATTTTGACAATTTATTTTTCTAAATAGATCATTGAGATGTAATATAATTCTAAATATGATCTGATATTGAGGGCACCCCAAAAAAAATGTACATCGTACATCTCACTCATCTAAGGGTAGGATAGTTTTTAAGGAGTCATTTCACAATTTGTGAAGTGACTCTTCCTCCCACATTCCCACTCATTGGATGGGTGGGATATGAAATGTACACCCTAGATGGGGGTGTACAAGTAGCATTTTTTATTGAGGTATAGGTAGCATACACTAATAAGTACCTAACTAAAAAATATTTTAAATTTTACAAAATATTTTGGTCTAAAAAAATCAATTTTATTGGGCTATGAATATTATGAAATTTTCAAATAGCTACAACAATAGTTGGAATTGGTATTACATGCAAACAGTATCTTTAAATTCAAAACAAGATAAAAAAACTTAATTACAAATTAAATTCAAATTTTTAAATATAAAATATAAATTTAAAATAAAATTTTCAGTTCAAATTCAAAAATTCAATTTAAACCAAAAATTAAAATTTTGCTTTAAGATTAAAAGTACAATTTAGATTTAAAATTTAAAATTTTAATTTAAATTTTAAAATTGAAATCTTACATTACAATACCAAATTCAAAATTTAAATTTAAATTTAATATTTTTTTTGAGTTAGATACTTAATAAATTAATCATTATCTAATTTGATAAGTAACAAAATTAGGTATATACTAGTATATATTTTTTTATTTTTAATATCACTCTATTAATTTATTCAAATCGGTAACATGTTCGCGGCAGATTACTTTATATACAGCGCAACCAGCTTTATTGTTATATCTCTGCTCAGCCAACTTTATCGTTAAATTTCTGCCCGTTCAGTGGATCGGTTATCACTCAGCGAATGCCTCAATGATGGAAAAGAAAGATGGAAGCCGAATGATGTTGCATCTGGGAAAGCCGCCGGAGCGCAGGAGCTTCCTCCACTCCGCTTCGGTCCTCTCCTTCCCTCCGGTGTACGCGAGCATCAGCATGTCGAACGTTTTCTTCATGTCTTCGAGAGAGCCGCCGTCTTCGTCGGCTCCCAACACGGCATCCACGATTATAAGCTTTCCGGATTTCTGCGGCATCGCCTTCTGGCAATTCTTTAGTATCCTCAGACAGCCTTCGTCATCGAAGCAGTGCAGTAGAAACTGTCAGAACAAACAACAGAATAAAAAGAATCAAACGATGATGATAGTTAACCTTAGAGCGGTGCTACCTGTACATCCTTTGGGGGTGTACAGGTTACACCTCACCCCATCCTGGGGTGGGGTATAATTCATCCGTCACATCGAGTGACGAGTGAAATGCATCCCACCTCAGAATGAGATGGGTGTAACCTGTACACTCCCAAAGGAGTTTTGGGGTGGGGTGTAACCTGTACACCCCAAGGGACTGTACATGTAGTTTTTCCCTTAACCTTAACCCTGCAGGCATAAATTTATAAAAATTTGAATGAACTTTCCCGCTCTCTGCAGGAGTATTTACGAAAATGCCCCTGTAACGAATTCGTGCAAAGATTTTAATTATCAGTGTCTCTCTCTACCTTCATGAAGATAGCATCACCCTTCGGAATCCCGTCGAACAGGCTGCCGCCGACGTGCTGGACGCGGGGGCACTCCGGAGCGGCGGCCACGACATGCGGGAGGTCGAAGTTGATGCCGTGAATATTCGGGCACAGCTCCGTGATCTCCTTCAGCACCGCCCCCGTCCCTCCCCCGGCGTCCACCAGCGTCCGAATCCCCTCGAAGCCGCCTTTGTACACCGCCGTCACTGCCAGCATGGTGATGCCGCTCATCCCGGCCATCGCCGAGTTGAACAACGCCGCGTGCTCCGGCGTCGCCGCCATGGCCGCCCACGGGTCCTCCTTACTGTGCGGCGGCGTTGCCACGCCCTTGCTGCCGCCGCACCGCACCACGATCTCCGCAAGCCGGTTCCACGGGCTCGCCTGGAACGGCCACGTTTGGAGGAGCACCTGTGTACAGCAAATATATGATATTTCATGATTTGTATCAGAATCTCGATCAATTTATACTATATACGGCTATACAGGCCAGAATTCTAATTTGTATCTCATACAGGACTAATATTTTCAACAATGGTTAGGATACCAAGGAAGCAAGGCTGAGCTTGGAGCGGCGCGACAACCAGCGCGACGTCGGGGTGGGAGCGTAGGCGGGCTCGCCCGTGCTCGGGTCTACGCGCTCGGCGAACACGCCCTTGTGCGCGAGGAAGCGCAAGAGGCGGTGGAGCGCGGAGTGATCGCGGGGAGGCACCGGCGAGAGGAGCGCGGCGATGCGGGAGATGGGGAGAGGCGCCCCCAGGTGTCCATCGACGATGTCAGGGATGCCGAGCTCGACGGCGCAGTTGAGAGACATGGTGTAGACCAATGCCATCGTCCCCTGAAACGCCCTGATTTGGCCTTCCAGCAGGTCTAGATTAAGCTCCTCCTCCATGCTGAAACAAACAGTTTTTGTAGAGATAGTTAATTATATATGCTGGTGCAATTGTGCAATGTTGTCTTAATTGGTTTATATATAGGAAAGAATTAATGTTGTGTGTACGTATATGAAAGCTACTCAACTGAAAATTTTGAGCGCTATTGCTGCCGAGTACGTTGTTTGAACCCAATTTTCTTGCATTTGCAATTAATTCAGTTGAAAATTGTGTGTACTTTAATTTGTTGCCAATACTTTCAGTGACAGTTGATTGATTCCACTTTGATTCATCACTAGAACTAGGGAGGTTGATATTCGAAATTTTATTCGAATTCGAATCCGAACAAAATAAATTTATCCGATATTAAACGGATATAAATTCGGATATGGATATAAAAAATAAAAATTTAACGAATTTGAATTCGAATATAAATTTTGACTGTATCCGATCCAATCCGAGCCCAACCCGCATCCAAATTGATGTTACGTTATATATATATATATATATATATATATATATATATATATATATATATATATATATTATACTTAAATGTATATTTTTAAAATTTAGATTTAATATAATATATTTGAAATATTATAAAGAAAAAAAAGAAATAATTGTTTCAGATTTAATTTTTCGGATTCAAATTTGGATTCGAATTTTAAATTTTTAATCCGATTCGAATTTAAATATAAATTTTTAAAATTCGTCGAATTCAAATTTTGAATTTGGTAGTTGGGCCGGATTCGAAATTTTAAAAATTCGTCTCGAATCCGTGCGGTTGACAAAACTGACAAATATAGTTCGAGTGGCTATTACCGTAGAGTAGGAACATTAATAGTGATTATCTATAACTTCATTAAATGTACCGTATATAATACGAATATTAGTAATTAACTACAACTTCATTAGTTAAACTCCAGCGGCAATTAGAAGTACTTTTTAAAAAAAAAAAAAATTGTGAGCATTAATGCTAGCCCTACTATCTTGGAATGCATAAATATTTTGCCCCATATTTTTTTTATGATTACTTGAAAAGTTATATATTTAGTAGACGGTAAGTATAATCAAAGTTTAAAATTAAATATTATATTCAGTTTCAAATTGTTTTTTTTAAGGTAAATCAACTTGAAAATGAGATAGTTATCCTATCAAATTATAAATAGTGAGAACTTTCAATGATCCAAAATCAATTCCTTTCTTACAATCATATTAGAAAATAAATCCCAAAACTATTAGAATTTCTATAAATATAGCCAAATTAATTCTATTCAAATATAAATTTACTATAAATAAAGGTCAATACTAATACTAATACTAATACTAATACTAATATATTTAGAACTGGTTAATATGATATATCTTATTCTTTTTTCTTCGGCTTAAACTAGATAGAATTCTAATTAGACTTTAATTGAAAGTTGATTTGCACTCTATATAAAAGGGGCACTGGTCTTGCCATTCTTATGTGCATTCTCATAAAAAATTATCATATATTTCACGCCATACGGGATAGTATCGACATGAGAAGAAATCAGATTACGCAAATTCGATTTGTAACATTTATATCACAATCGGATTTCTCACTTCTATAGAGAATTTTTTCTATATAACACTTAGTGAGTCATTTTACAGTTTTACTTATGATCCTAAATTTTGATATATATTTAATTTTATTATTCTTATCATACTATAAATCTATCGATTAATTAGTATTGGAGACATGAAGGGTAAGTTAACTATTGTATGCATGATTTATTCTAGTCAAATTATGATGAACTTTTGAAATTAATTATGTTTTGACACGAGTTACAATGTTAAAACTATTTTTTGAAACCTTTATCTTGATTATACATACCTTTGTTGAATTTTATTTAAAAATAATTTTGTTGATAATAAACAAATTTTAGATTTATATTTTTATTTAGTATTTTCAGATTTTAATTAGATTTAAAATGATTTAAGCCGAACTATCAAATTGTACAAAATTAGATACAAGTGACTCAACAATATTATGGAGAACTTCTTTGCAGTTTTATGGGTTTTGAACTGGTCAACTGGATCAAGTTGACCAATCTATCATATGAGGTTGATTTGAGTTTAATATTAAATTAGTCATTATTTTCAAATTCAAAAGTGATCTTACTATATCATGATTTCAAAAAGTTTGAAATATAATATAAATGTATTTTAACAAATATAATAGTAATTCAAAAATATTTTATAAATGTGTGACATCCCAATAGTCTCACTGTAAGAATTTGAATTTTTGTAAATAAATAAATAAATAAAAACGATTAAAGTCAAGTTGAACTGTGGATCATAAAAGCACTAATAGCTTAAGTGCCCCTTTTCTGCAGTGTAAATTGCACAGAAATAGGGTCAGAAATATCGCCTTTCAATCCGAGCCTGATCTCGAAGATCCGAGACCACCAGTGCGACCGTCTCGTCGAACTGATCGAAAATCATATTAAGCAAGTTCAGATCTGACGGTCGGATCTTTCAGAATTCAGCGAAGAAGCGAACGAATCGCTGCGACCAATATAACAGTGCTCTGTGCACAGTATAGATTAAGTTATTACTGTAGATGAACAGTAACTCCTATTTTCGAATCTCCCTCGGTTGCAACAAGCACTATTTCACAGTTCGGAGTCCGAACATAGCGATCCAAATAGTCAATTTAATCTGTTTCGACGATCGGAACGCAATGGCACTGACGGAATTTCCGTTTGACGAGCCTAAAGCATCGTAAAACGTGCCGAACTGTATAATTTACAGTATAAGTTGGATTTTAAAAATTATGGCGTGAAATTTTAGCGAACCAAAATCGCTACCTGATAGGTTTCGTCGAGCCGGACGTCGTGGCGGTGTCAGATTTTCAGTTTGACAGTCCGGTTGTCTCGAAAAGCGTGAAATACGGTGGAAAATGCAGTAATTGCACAATAATCCCTAGAATTGTGCCTCGATTTTCGTGCCACTGGTTTAGGGAGGGACCTAGGTGCGAAATAAGTTGGCAGTGAGGGTCTGGACTTAAAATGTAGGGAGATGAGGGGCTAAAAGGCAATTGTTACCTAAACACTATATATAGGTGTATACTAGAGCTCGGGTGCCAGGAACCCTAAACCTACAGCACCCTTGCCCTAGCCGCCTGTGCAACAAACCCCCCTCTCTGCCGTGCTCCCCGGAGCCCCCCCGCACCGGCCGCCGCCATCCCCGTCGCCGGAGAAGAAGGATACCCAAGCCACCCTTCTTCTCGGTTGCAAAACAAAAGGCCAGCACCCAGGAATCCAGGATGGCCCCGAACTGCAACTGAGGACCCTACTGTGTCGGAGAAGCCGTGCCCGAGCAGCGCCGACGCCAGCCGCCGCCGTGCGCCGCCGCGGGGTCACCTCCTTCCTTGGGTTTTTCCGGCGAGGTAAGTTCTTGAAAATGTCTTTGTTATTAATGGCCAAGAACCCAGTCAATCTCTTACTGACATCGAGGAGATCTTCCTCTCGAAGCCCGAACGCCCAGGGTGCTCCGGTCGACCGGCGGGAGCGACTTCTTGCCGGAAGTGCAGATTCCGGCCAGATCTGCGGCCGGGCTTCATCCGGCCGTTGAACCACAGATCAAAGCCGTTGATCTCGTTCTCCTCATCGACTGCAAGCTCTCCCCAAGATCTGAGGTTGATCAGATTAGCGCTCGTGCCGCGCGGCCAAGCCCTAGCATCAAGGTTTTTGGCACTTCGACCGAACTTCGTCGTCCGGCGCCGCCGCTCAACTGCGCCGTCGACCACCACCTTGGCGAGCTCGGTGGAGTCCAGAGGAGCCTTCTGGTCCAAGTTGGAAGGCTTTTGGTGTTCGGGTTGAAGATCCGCCATTAGAGCCATTGTCTTCTTCACCGAGTTGGGTTTCCTCGAGCGCCGGCGATCGCCGCCGCTTCCGGCCGCCGCGTGGTGACCCAGGTAAGCATGTTGGGTCCTTATTGAGCTTCTCATCGTGTTGCATGGGGATTTTAACGTAGGGTCTGTTTTTTCTGAAGTTGCACCATTAAAGCAACTCGGGCTTGAGCTCCGGCCGCCGCCACCGCACCTAGTTGCCGGAAAACCGCCCAGGTGAGACCTAAATGCCCCAATATTGCTCCCCACCAATTTAGTTTGGGCCAGAAACCCTCTGTGTTTGATCCCCCAAACCTTGCCCCCGATTATTGTAATTCGGGCCTTAACTCCGGCCGCCGCCGCCTCCGGCCGCCGGCACCTGGCCAGGCATGGACCAACCACCTGCTGGGACCCGAAGCTAACCAATGCTCACCTTTGTTGCAGACAGAGCAGAGCTGCCTTGGACTTCGGGCAAACCGAGCTTAGGGCTTTTGGATGGTGTTGCTCCGGCCACTGCTCCGGCCGATCTCCGGCGACCCTCAGGTGCGCCCCACTGTCCTTAGTCCTTACTAATCACCATGCTTCAGTAAATTCTTAAATTTATCAAGTGGATTTTAAGATATAGCAAATCACCAATTGGGAACCCTAATGTTTATGGGCCAACTTTGCATTCGGGCCCCGTGCCAGCCCAAACCTGTGAGCACGGGCTCCGTCTCGACGTAACGAACACGCTGAAACTTACGGCGTCGTCGTTGGACCCCCGGATTGCAAAAACGAGTCGAAACGGCCAACTAATTATGGATTATTATGCAAATTCAAGAATATTATGAGTCAAAATGGATCTTAGACATGATGACCACCTTTAAATAGTATTTTTACACTTACTGCATATTTCGTTAGAGTCCCGAGGTCCTCGTTGACCGGGAATCGGATTTCGATCGATAAATCGGCGATATTCTCCCGTTTAAGCTTTTCGTTGCTGTCGTGTCGTCGGGAAGGGTTTGTGTGAGTCTATTACTGACCAGATCTCTTTATTCAGGGCCCAGTTGTTCAGCACCAGCCTCCCAGTAGCTGTGCGGGAGTTCGAGGATCTGCCTTTATTTCAGGTCGGTTACTTTCGATCCGGGCTTTAGCTCTTTGGCCCTCTGGTTGCTTTAGTCCAGTCGGACACCTATTATTGACTAGCCTGTTGATTTTATCATGTACACCTATTCTTGACCGTACCTGATGATTTTATCTATGTACCATGTGATCCTTCCTGATAGACATTGATTGCTTTAGACACGTTACCTATACCTACGTGTCAGCTCTTCATATCTTGGTATATAGATGTCATGATCGATTATGCTTGATATTTCCTGCTGATGTTGCCGATTCTTGATTTAGTCCTGATGATGTTGCCGATTCTTGATTTAGTCGTGATGATTTTGCCCATATGCCATCTGATCTCTTCTGATAGACATTGATCTCCGTAGACATTACATTTATACCTGCTCGTCAGCTGTTATATCCCAGTATAGTAGATTTTCAGGGTCTGATCACGCCTGTTGATTTCTATCATATATGCCCTTTGTTATACTGCATTTATATCCAGAGATACTTGCTTATATACATTCAGATATGCATGATCGACCTATGATTGATATACAGACAGATAGTTGCTTCCCTGAGGGGATCTCGGCAGATTTGCCGACTACCCGGTCATTAGACCGTGAGCTTGAGCATAGCATTATGATTACCATGCACTGCTGTACTTCACGAACATCAGCGGAGTCATGACCTGTGTAGATATTCTTTACCGGTAAAGTGGTCTAGAGATTGGACCCGTGAGCCCGATTGCATCTGTGAGTGCCGGGTTATGTCAGCGGATCGGGTGCGGATCGGTGGTATTGCCCGAGGTTCTGTGAGACCAATAAGGGCTTATGATTGGACACTTGGATTTCTATTTTTGACGCATCACTTTTATGCCTGATCATTTCAGTATACCATGATTTCCAGCATTGTTTATTTGCAGTTTCTTATGCTTGATTATTATAGCTATACCCTGATCTTCCCAGCACTTATTGCCTGCAGATCCCTTATGCTTGATTATTTTAGTTTTGTACAGATCTCCAGCATCATTTATCTGCAGTTTCGTATGCTTGATTATTATAGCTATACCCTGATTTTATTCCAGCATTTATTACCTGCAGTCTCCTTGTGCTTGATTTTCTGCCTATTCAGTTTTATCTGTGGATTATCGATTATCTGTAGACATACCCGTTATTTCAGCTTTACCCTTTGATTATTACTATCCGCAGATTTTAGTACCCAGCAGGTACGATTAGCTATTTCTCGGCTCGTCGTGCCCACTGGGATACATGTACAGTGTATCTCACACCCCCTGGGTGACCATTTTTCAGGTCAGTCGGGTGCTGGGGTGTCGAGACGATTCAGTGAGGCTGTCACGATAGAGCTGTCCCCTTGATGAGATATTGATGTCTGAGATCTTCGATGATTTACAGATGACTTCTATTTATAGCATTCAGTTTCCAGTTTATTTAGATATTTCAGTTTGATGATAGTATGATATTTGGATTATCCCTGATGATTAGTATTGTTTAGTTGAGATATTTATTGCTCTCTGATTGATGATTGGATTAGCCTAGCCGTGCATGTATAGGAGAGACCCTATCCTTTTGGATAGGGGATTTTCTATATGTGTGGCGGTCTGTTACGCCCGTTTTGCAAACTCTGATTTATTCAAAAAAAAAAAAAAAATTCAGACTGGATTTTTAAACTCGGGGCGTGACACTCACATTAGATGGGAATGAAATTATAATTAGATATATAAAAGACATGAACAATAGTAATAATAATTGGCTTAATCATGGAATTGTGATTAGATATATAAGAGATATAAACACTAGTAATAATAATTGAGTTTAATCATTTTGGGTTGTGGTTTGAGCCCAGCGAGTTATTATTGCTAGTAGGCTTGGTCGTTATATTTGGTATCAGAACAAACACCTGGTAATGGGTTGTGTGTGACCCCAATAGTCTCACATCGGATGAGAATGAAGTAATTGTGATTGGATATATTACAAAATGCGGTATTAATTCAAAAACATTTTACAAATATATTATTGAATTCAAAATAGCATTACATTTGTGGTATAGTTTCAAATGAGTTCTTCAAATTTAGTAACATTTCAAATGTGCTTTGCAAATCTGGTATGAATTAAAAATAATCATTTGTAAATATGGTTGAAATACAAATTAATATCAATTATTCTTTAATCATATTTGTTTCTATTCCATTTTTAAAATGATGGTTAGTATATTTAAAGGGGGTTTGGTTGTTGTTTGAGACACAATTTTACATTGAGAAAAATTCTATAAATTTGAAAATCTTACAAAGTATGATTGTAAGTGGTTTTGGTCTTACCTATTTAAAAGACCAAGTGATAGTGAGTAAAGTGGTGCCTTTGAGGAGAAAAAGAACCGGACTAGAGTAGGCGAAAAAGTCTAATTAGGATAAATTATCTATGTCATTTGTGTTTGCTTTTTTTTTTTTTTTTTTTTCTTTTATTTGATTGTGCAATTTTTATTTTTGATTAAATTTACTTCAATTTTTATTTTTCAACTAATTCACTCCTGCCATTTGATCCTTCAATGTCTTCATTACATATGCATTTACTGTAACGATTCGACCCACTAGCAATAATAACTTGTTGAGCCTGACCCACAGCTCAAAATGCTTAAACCCAATTATTATTACTAGTGTCCATATCTCATATAAACTCTCTCTGTTTAGGCCTGACATCCTCGTCAACCCAAATACACACACAGCAGCCCAAGATCACCAGGCGATGTGAGACTTGTCTCGCCAATAATAACTTGTTGAGCCTAACCCACAGCCCAAAATGCTTAAACCCAATTATTATTACTAGTGTCCATATCTCATATAAACTCTCCCTGTTTAGGCCTGACATCCTCGTCAGCCCAAATACACACACAGCAGCCCAAGATCACCAGGCGATGTGAGACTTGTCTCGCTAGCCCTGTCATCTAGATCCAGGCTCAGCCGAGACTCGCCTCACACTTCCAGTTGGTTATTGGCTTTGATACCAAATGTAACGACCCGACACTCTAGTAATAATAACTCGTTGGGCCTAATCCACAGCCCTAAATGCTTAAGCCCAATTATTATTACTAGTGTCCATGTCTCATATAAATCCAATGATAATTCTATCCATATATGATGTGGGACTATTGGGAGCGTCACATTTATAATGATCTTAATTGATACTATGTTGTTCACATAAGGATTTGATCTTGTATATAACATTAATTTACTATAGTTTTATTTATATGTTGTTTGTGGTCAAATAAGGATATATAAAGTTTGCATTATGATTGTAATATTATGTTTTAAATTATTATATATTATAGTATTTTATTTTAACCAGGTATAACATGAAAAATTAAATAATTATAATTATTGTTAGATTATTTAAGACTTAGTGCTAAGTTGAATTAGTTTGTTGTTCGGACTGATTAGGTGCGAGCCAAAGCAACCTTAGCTAAGAGAAATAATAATTTAATTCACTTTAAAGCAGTGCTTTTGAATAATTTTTATATTAATTATGTAGCACTGAGTTAGATTAATTCATTGCTTTAACTGTTCGGGTGCAAACCAAAGCCGTCTTGACCAAAAAAAATAATGAATTAATCGTTTTAAAGAAGTGCATATATAGAAATAGCACCCAATTATTTGGCTTAGGCCGCTCCTTAATGAAGTTTAGACATAAAGGTATATGGATGGTGTAGGATGACAAATTTTGTTATAATTTATTAGGAAAAATTTTTCTAGTTAAACATAATAATTTCTTCACACGAAAAACTTGAGATTGTTATGATCTACAGAAAGTTTAAATTAATCTCAACTAAAGAGATTGTATATTTATGCTTATAACTTTGCTCCCAAAAGAGGGGTTATGATGTCATATAATATATGTGCATAAAGAAAGAAATACTTATACTCATAATTTTGCTCCTGAAGAAGGTGTTGTGATGTCATATAAAGTGTATTTTTCTAATTTTTGTGTGAAATATTTAGATGTGATATTTTGTTAATAAAATATGCATATATTTTTTTCAGCTATGATTTCATCCTTTGTTCCTATTGGTGATTCTGGTTAAAACTTAATGGTTCTAATTACTCGGAGTGGAAAGAACAGATCATGCTTACATTACAGTGTATGGATCTCGATCTGGCTCCAAGAGAGGAAAAACCTGCTCCTCTTACAGATCAAGGTACGCCAGTCCAAACAACATTTTTGGAAAAGTGTGAGTGCTATAATCGGCTTAGTTTAATGCTTATAACAACGCGTGTTGATAAAAATATTCGGAATTCAATTCCTCAATGTAAGACAGCCCGCGATTTCTTGAATTTTATGGAGCAACAGTTTGTAAGCTCCAATAAAGTTTTGGCAAGCATCCTGATGAATAAATTATCTTTCATGAAATACTTTGGAAAAGGTTCGATTCACGAGCATATTATGAAAATGTGAGATATTGCAGCGCAGCTCACTGCACTTGAAATAACCATCTCTGATTTATTCTTAGTGCATTTTATTTTGAACTTTTTGCCATCTGATTATGAACCATTTCAGATATCTTACAACACATATAAAGATAAATAGTAAATCAATGAATTCTGACTATGTGTGTGCAAGAGGAAGGCGAACTAATGCAAGAGAAACAAAATGCAATTAACTTTGCTTCTCAAAAGGGATAAATAAAGCGCGCTAAGAATGGTAAGGACATGAATGCCTAAAAAAGAAAGAATATGAAAGTCACGTTTGATTCACAAGGCCAATTAAGTAATTGGACTCCCAAGTGCTTCTTTTTCAAGAAAAAAGATCTTATAAAGAAAGATTGTCTAAAGTATCAGAAATGACTTTAGAAAAAGTGTAAGTTCCTAGTCTTGATGCATGAGTTATATTTATTACTATTCCATCTTATATTTGGTGGATTGACTCTGGTGCCACATGTCATATGGCAAATTCCTATGGATTTTTAAATTTCAGAAAATATAATAAAAATGAAGCCACCATCTACACTACTGAAGGAAATCCAACTAAAGTTGAATTTGTTGGAACATTTAGATTAGTTCTTTCTAATTGTTATGTTTTAGATTTAAATGATACATTTTATAAATTTTTCTAAGAACTTAATTTTTCTTTCAAAACTTGTCGGTTTGGAATATAGTTTTTAGTTTTGATAATAAAGCTTTTTCGTTGTCGTACAAATATGAAATAGTTAGCTTTGGTGTTTTGAAAAATAATTTATATAAAGTATCTTTAGATTATTCATATAATGAAATTTTTCTCACCATGCACGAAAATGTTAGATCAAAATATGATATTAATAATAAAAAGTCATCAATGTTATGCCATAAGAGGTTGGGACACATCTCAATACAGAGAATCTAAGGGTTAATTAGAGAAGACATTTTAAATGATTTAGATGTGACGCACCTAATAGTCTCACATCGGATGTGGATGGAATTGTGATTGAGTTTATATGAAACATGGACACTAGTAATAATAACAGGGCTTAAACATTTTGGGTTGTGGTGTGGGCCCAACGAGTTATTATTGTTAGTGGGCCGGGTTGTTACATTTGGTATCAGAGCCAATAACCAGCCGGAAGTGTGCGGCGAGTCTCAACTGAGCCTGGGTCTAGATCATAGGGCTAGCGAGACGAGTCACACATCGCCTGGTGATCTTGGGCTACTGTGTGTGTGTGTTTGGGCTGACGAGGTCGTCAGGCTTAAACGGGGGGAGTATGTGACGCTCCCAATAGTCTCACATCGGATGTGGATGGAATTGTGATTGGATTTATATGAGACATGGACACTAGTAATAATAACTGGGCTTAAGCATTTTGGATTGTGGTGTGGGCCCAACGAGTTATTATTGCTAGTGGGCCGGGTCGTTAAATTAGACTTCTTTGATTTTGGAACATTTGTGGACTACATAAAAGGAAAGCAGACCAAAACCTCCTCTAAAGGTGCTAAAAGGTGGGATAGAATATTAGAGCTAATTTATATGGTTATATGTGGACTCTTCCTCCCTCGATTATCGACTATAAATATTTCATCACATTTACTAATGACTACTCTCGGTATGACCATCTTTACTTGCTTAAGGAAAAAATCTAAACATTAAATGTCTTTAAGGGATATAAGGCTGAAGTAGAGAATCAACTCGAGGAAAAGATAAAAATAGTCAAATGAGATAGGGATGGTGGATATTTTGGTAGACAAATAGATAAGGCCAAGTTTCTAGCCCTTTCGTTAAGTTTCTAGAGCAGTGCGAAATTGTTCCACAGTACACTATACCAGGAACGCCGGATCAGAATGGTGCCGCTAAAAGAAGAAATCACATATTAATTGATATGCTCAGGAGTATGATCAGTAATTCTACCATTCCGATATTATTGTGGGGTGAGGCTTTCAAAACTGTCCTATATATTCTTAATCGGGTCCCTACTAAGGCTATCACTAAGACTTCTTTAGGTAGGAAATTCAGTTTAAGATATTTTCATATATAGGGTTGTCAAGCGGAGGCTGAATTATATGACCCACATAAAATAAATTGGACTCTCAAACCATTTTAGAATATTTTATAAATTAGTTATTCAGAAAGATCAAAAGGTATAAGTTTTACTGTCCATCTTCCTATAAAGATTGCCAACAATGTTGCATTTATGTTGTTTCTCGTTAAAAGTTATAAGCATGATCCACAATGTTAGGAGAGAGATGTAGTTGATCATATGTACTGATCAATTCGAATGATTTGTATCAAAGCAACTACTTTTCGAGTGGAATGGCTATTAACACAAGACTCAAATGTTAATATTGTTGCATTAATTAGGACAAACATACATAATCAGGCCAAATAAAAGAGCACAAATATGTAAGTAGGGGAAGTTGATCAACATTACATTTGCATCAAACCTTGTATAGCATTCCAATCTCCATTCTTTGATGAAGAGAAACTCCCAATGTAGGCAATGCTGATCTACAATTGTTATGCAGGAACTCATAGTACCCAATCAAGATCCTATCAAACCATCCACTCTCCTTACCAACATGAAACCTTGTTTTACCCCTCATATGCACCACCACTACTGCTTTAGCCTCTTCCAACCGCAAAACCTCCGCTTCGACACAACCGCTTGATTGGCCCTCCGCATTCTTCACAATATACGCTCGCAAAGTATCCATCACTTGGCTCACAAAGTCCTCGCCTTGGCTATTTAGCTTGTTAGCGTACCCGTACTGGATTATTCACCCATACACTCCATTTACTCCGAATCTCGTAACAAGAACCCTCTCTTTTAGAGCAACTTTGGGCACTAACAAGTATCTAAGAGTGGTGAAAACCGTGACTTTATGCAGCGAGTGCGTGTTCTTTATCTAGTGTCGGAGTATAGGTGTGAGCCCATCTTGTGTATTGCTGTAAAAGAAGCACAGTCCTGGGACTCTCTGTATCTCTGAGCTCGACAACAGCTCCACAAGGCATTCCAATGTTATTTTGTTTGTCGTTTCGTATTCGATCTTCTTTTGCCTCCCGTAGTACCACGTGAACATTATAGATGCGAGGATTATCGAAACTGCAAATGGCAACCAACCTCCTTGAATGATCTTAGTCACGACGGCACTAACGTAGAATCCTTCTAGCACAAAAAAGCACACAAAATACAACCCAGCAAGGAGAAGAGGGGTTCTCCATACAACGATCATAACTAGAGTGAGTAGAATTGTTGTTATAAGCATGACAAGTATAACCACGACACCTGCAGCGGGAAATTGCAAATCAGTAAATAGAAGAATCTGTGGATAGAATGACTGCCTATTCTCTTTGGCCTGAAATTCAGAGCTTTTGCTGCCACGGGAATCTTAAATGAGCTCTTGGGTTACAAAAGCAGAAGCGCTAATTTTAAATTTCTGTTTCAATTGCAGCAAGAAGATGACGACAAAATTTTAATGAAAAAACTGTTAGTGTTTCTTTAAACAGCTCTACTAAGACAATAAAAGAAGTTGAATAACATACCAAACGCATTTCCTATGTCCTTCCCATCGCCGAAACCGACTACGACAGCAACACACAGAAACATGAGAATATAATTAGTTTCTGGCGAGTAAACCTCGCCTTCTTTGTCCTGGGACGTGTGAACCACCTTAACGCGAGGAAAGTAGTCGAGGGCTACTGATTGCTTGATGACGGAGAATGTTGCTGATATTAAGGATTGGCTCGCGACAATTGCCGCTAGTGTTGCAATGATAAACATGGGCCAATAGACCGGACCGGGCACAAACTTGTAGAATCCATCATTATGATCATTAGGATTCTTGATCAGATAAGCAGTTTGCCCAGCATATGTGAGAACTAGAGAAGGATATATGCTGAAAAGGAATGCCAACTGCATGCAGGAATTGACATTGCAAGAACAAATCAAAAGAAGAGGCTTTTAAATACACAATATTTCACAATTACCTACATAAATACATAGAAATAACCCAATCTGAGTTTGTATATATAGCCCTCGAAAACACAGGTTATTAAAATAATACCACCCAGTTCAGGAGCCATTCAATCATGTGACAATGTCGGTTTTGTATTATGAGAAGTTCTCTTGAAGAAAGTTTTTAATAGTATAAGGATATAGATGTGAGAAATTAAGTTTTCAAGGGGCATAAATGATTAATTACTCGTGGATTCTACAATGATACACATTTTAACTAAATAATTTTCGAAGAGGTATATGCGAATCTAAACGAATTTATGTTGGAATATTTCCTGGTAATATTTCATGCTGATTACCTGAATAGAGCTCCTGTTGAAATGGCCGAGATCAGCAAACATGGCCTCTGCACCTGAATAGGGAAAAAAAACAAAATCGAATAACATCAAATTAATTAAAAAAGAAAGAACACATTAAAGCAAGAGCAAGAGCACATACCTATGATGCATAGAACGGTGCCACCGAGCAATTGCCACCCTTTCCTATTATTTCTTAAGAAAAATTGCAGAATATACTGCGGTGACACGGTTTTTAAAATGCTCGGGTTGTAGTGAATGATGCTGTATATGCCGATGATCGGGGTGGTGAAAGTCCATGAAGCCATGATGGGGGAAAAGAGAAAACTCACTCGAGAAGTGCCGTATTTTTGCAAGAGGAATAGAGCAATCAGGATTACTGCAGACAAACCTTCAACAGCAGCTGGAGGATTTGAAAAATAACAGAACTTGAATCACAATTTTAGTCACCGAAGTTTCATCTTGATTTCGATTTCATCCTAATTGTTTCTGTTGCAGCAATATAGTCCTAAAAACTTTGTTCTGTGTAATCAAGTCCTGTTATTCATCTTAATGGTGAGATCAAAATCAACTTCAAAATTCAGCGATATTACAGGACTAAATGGTCCTCTCAATCCATCTATTGCCGATAATACTGAAACAAATGAAGAGATATATAAGAGATCAATATTTTGTAATTTAGAATCATTGGATAAGCATAAGCAGCATTAAATTGAATGAGCAGTGGAAACCTGAAATGGCCGGAGTAAGTATGCCATCTCCGATGAGCATGCACATCCCCAGCACCACAACGAACAGCAATATCCTTCGCGCAATGACGCTTCGCTCTAGGAACTTTCCCAGCTTACCAGGCTCGTGATCATGCGATCGATCGTCTATCGAATTCAGCTTCTTTGATGGAAGGATGCCGATGTTGATGTGCCTACAGAGTAAAGAGTACATGGCAAAAGTCCCGCCTGAAAATAAACATGAATTCCGAAGCACGAATCAATATGCAGCTAGTTGAAATTGCTTCCCAGTAGATTCTCCAAACATTTCCAGATGCAGCTAAAATGAACTAGCAAGTGAAGAAATGGCGTAAATATTATAAATTATATCGCAATATAACATGTAATCTTTCTACATGTGGGAGTAACTGTAAACTCTATACTTTCTAGTACTCTTTTTGTTAATATCTCACATCACTTAGATCTGAAGTGGTTCAAAATTTCCACACCTGTTGACTCAAATTAAAGCTTCAGGTTTCTCAAGGAAATACTAGATTTAGTAACAAAAGTCAAGGGACATCTCAAACCGTGTAGATTTAACTGATGAACTGTAACCATATGCACAATAAGTTTACTGAGGAGAATGCTACAAGATCAACCTTGTTGAGTGAACTCCTTATCCTTATCATATAGTTTCCGTTCCAACCCGACCCCACATAGATTCAAACACATGACATAATTAACATAACTCATTCAATCCCAAAGTTTGAGTCGATTATATCTGACCTTCTAGTGTACAATAATTCTGCTGGGTTTGGTTGTATTATATTTTCCATTTAGTCAGTTCAATTTTATGTTTAATTCAATAACTCATGTAGTGGGCAATTGATAGTTAATCTATTAACATATTAGGCCAAGTGGGTTGTTACGTTAGAAATTCTAGTTGGGTACGTATAGTATAAAGAGAGTTTTCATTTTGCCATGTGGATTGTTATAAAACAGTAATTTCTAATCAAATCTTATAATTTCTAAATTTGATAGTAGATTTAATTTCTCTGTGTCCGTAAATGCAATCTGATTTGGATGAACCACGTAAATCTTGCTGTTGTGTCTGAATTTATTTGGTTAGAGCGGACTAATTCTATCACTGCAGCGGTACAAATCCTAATTGATTAATTATCCCATGTAGAACTTAATTATTTGGACGCAAATAATTATTTTATAAAGCTTTATTTATTTATTTATTTTTTTTGAGAGAAAGGTAGCAAGCTACTCGGTTCATTCATCAAAAGACTGAACTCGGCTACACGAGTGAGACAGCACAGGTCTCTAAAAAAAGGGTTAATTGCATACATGTCCCTACAAATATGTCGAATTGCAAATATATCCCTACAAAATTCAACTTTTCATATTTATCCCTTCAAAAATCCACCGTTATTCAAATATGCTTCTACCGTCCATCTCTGTTAGAAAAGTTGATTTAACCCTAGATTAAATGCTTAACTTTGGTTAGATTAAAAAATGAATTTACACCAGCACATCACTAACCCCATCGCACTGCACGGAGGGGGTCAGTGTTAATCTGCTTGAAAATAATTCTATTCCTTACATTTCATAGGATCCACCAGTGCGCCGCCAAAGAAGTTAGTGTCTTGTTCGTGTCAGGAACACTCTTTCTACCCACCTGACTCTCCCACACCCTTCTAGAACAGTAACTTTTAACTCTATTCCTTATAAAGCCTTTTTCTAGAACAGTAACTTTTAAGACTGCAAAGTAATTGTAGGGAAGAGAAATTAAAGGGAAAAAAAAAAAAAAAAAAAAGTGGAAGTAGAAAAAAGTTTACCTTCGCCGCGATCATCAGCTTTGAGAGCAATGCAGACATATTTGACGACCCCGATGGGAGTAAGAGTCCAGAAGATGATGCTGTAAATGCCCAGGTAGTCCTCTTCAGTGGGAGAGCTCAAATTCATGGAGGGGTAGACATAGAGAGGTGAAGTGACGAGGCCTCCAAACACTTCTGTACGCAAGATTTAGGTCTCCCCACACACCACCACTCTTCTGCACGTTGATACCGGAAACACAAAGTAGAGCGTTCTCATAGAAATTAACTGTTTCTGGGTCTTTTTCTTTTTCAATCTTTTAAAAAGATTCAAATATAGATAATATAGAAAATATATAGAGTAAGACGGATGTGCTTTTAGAAGCACGGAACCTTTCGTGCTTCCAAATTATTTTTAATTTTGAAACTTTCGAATGGAGATTAGTTCTGTTAGATATGATATAAAATATTTGAAGTATCTAAAAACTAAATTTTACTATTTTTCGATACTATTTACCTAGTGATCGAAATCGCTCAAAATCAACGGATGAAAATAAAAATTTTATAAAATATGATACAAAAATTTTAGATCAAAAATATTGATCTTATTCTATATAGTATAATTTTTTTTTTTTTTTTATCAAAATTTTATATTGATTTAGATATTTCTATACCGTTAAACTTGCAAACGGTTCACCACAACTATTAAAATTGTTGATTTTAAGTCACTTTGATTACTAAACAAATAATATAGAAAATTTCCAAAATTTAATTTTTAGACCTTTTAAATACTCTAGATCAAGTTTAACAGAGCCGATCGTGCATTCGGAAGTCCCAATATCAAAAACAACTTGACAGCATGGAGCCTCCGTGCATTTAAAAGCACTACACAAGCCTAGCTCTAATATATATATATATATATATATATATATATATATATATATAGAGAGAGAGAGAGAGAGAGAGAGAGAGAGAGAGAGAGAGAGAGTTAGGCTGGAATACTATCGATAGCACTAAGTCATTGATGCTATCAAAAGATCAGCCCTTGCAAGGTGTTAAAGAGAATTAATGATAATGTATATCAAGTTAAGCTGCCGAGCTTCCTGAAGATGTCAGATGTTTTTAATGTGAATAATTTGGTCTATCATAATGAAGATTCATCGAAGGATGAAGCATTTAACTCGAGGACGAGTTCTTTCCAATCGAGGAAGGATGATGTAGCCAGTTTGGCGATAGGGTTCCTGGAGAGATGCGATTCTACTAAGTTGAGTCGAAAATTTTGTTGAGTTTGGTAATTGCTACATTTGATTCTCAGTTTTTAGCTCTCAGCTCTTTGTAGTCGCTCAGCAGTTTGGTACCACTTGGCTGTTTTCAATCCTTCTTTTGATATTTAGAATATTTTTGAAAAGTTTTATGTTTTTCTATTTTGAGTTCAATTATCAAGTTACTTCAAATTTGACTAGATTTAGAGATATATTTAAATTAGTTATATTTATTTTTGAAAAATTGCTATATTTGTAAAATTTGATTTACAGTAAAATTCGAATAATATATATATATATATATATATATATATATATATATATATATATATATATATATATATATATATATATATATATGACATTTGATTAATATAATCAGATTTTACAGAGTTTCAAAAATTAAATAATACTATTTAGTATTTATCGAAGAATTATTTTTTCGTGTATCTCTCACTTATCTTCGTGTTTCTTCTTCTTATCACAAGGCTTTCAATGACCCGTGTCAAAAACCTTCCAGAATTATAATATTTTTCTCACAAACAACAATCCAATTTAGACAAAAAAAAGTTTTCTCATTAAATTGCAGAGATACACAGTATTTCGAGTTACAAACTAGAATTCACATGCATTACTGACGGAAAAACCAAGTAAAATTCAGAATTTGTCCACCTAATAATCTTATATATCTCACATGTAATCAAAGAATCGATCTAAGATTAAAATTGAATTTTTGATGCATAAAAAAAAAAAGGCAAAACAAGATGGAGAGAGAGAGAGAGAGAGAGAGAGAGAGAGAGAGAGAGAGAGAGGAGGGCACGAACAAATCCCTAAAAATTTTGTAAATTTGTTTAAATTTTAGTTTGTTCGTTTGTAATGTGCCAAATTTGATTTGGTTTGGAATTGCAGTTGGGAATGCTTTATGTACGGTGACAAAGTGCATTGATAAATTATATTTCGTTTAATCACAATGATTTGGTTACGATGTAATACATCTTTTTGGGTTTCCATCCAAAAATGAAAAAGCAAGTTAATTAGGACTGTTTGGAAATGGGATTAGTTGGGGGACAAGGGGATATCTCCTTATCCTCCAAACATATCAGGAATTACGAAAATAATTTATTTCAGTACTTCTGGTACAAGTAACAATTACTGTTCCCATAGTAAAATCCTACTATATTTTTCTTTCTAAAATTATTCCTAGCACGCTTATCACTGTATAAACATGTGAGTCAGTTACATTAGGTACTGTGTATTAAATTTAAATTATATATATTAGTAGGGAATTAATATGAAATTTATAGCAAACAAATAGCATATATTTTTTTTTTTTATGATAAAAATAATTTTTAAAAAATATGATGAATATTTTTTTTTTTTTTTTGTAAAATAGATCAAATAAAATGTTAAATTAAATATTATTTTTATGATATATAATTTGATTTTGATTTTGATTTTATCTTTTTTTTTAAACCTTTAATTCATTAATTAAAAGAGAGAAATTAAAATTTATCAAGTTTTATCATATAATAAAATTTGAGGGCAAAAATGTCATTTAACCCAACTAAAACTTTTTATTCCTCTTATTCCTCATTATCATACCAAATACAACATTTTTTATTCCTGAAATTATTTCAAATATTTTTTTACACTAATTTCGTATTTTATATTTATATCTGAAATAATTAGTATTGTTTTATTCTGTTACCAAACGGGCTTTTAGGATCCAATTTCGCCTTTTTTATTTATTTCATGTGTTGACGTGCTTTTTGAAGAAGCTATGGTGATGAAGGTATTACTTGATAGTTTTGCTGCACCCTCAGGCCTCAAAATCAGCTTCCCCTAAAAGCTTTCTTGTTCCAATTTATCTGCACCAACCTGAAGCCAATCAGATTGCATCTTTACTTGGCTTTCCCATCAGTAGCTTTCCTATCACTTATGACATTGATTGAAACATTAGAAAATCGCCTCCCAGGATGGAAATTAAGGACTACTACATTCGAGAGGTGCCTCTCCATCAACTACTTTTTTTTTTATTATTATTTTTTTATTTTGCATCAGCATTTTTGCTACCTAGCTAGCCAAGTGGGTGTGCCATTAAATAGCTAAGTGGCCGTACGTGTGTGCCATGAAATCGAGAAGCGTAGAGGACGCTTCGTTCAGAGGGGAACTGCAGAAACAAGTGGCCGTCATTGTCTTGTGAGCTGAAAATCTGAAGTTATTTTTCAACACCCAAATATAAGTAGGGAGTTAGAACTAGAATATACTGTACGTGTGAACGGATTTCCTTGTTATCAATTTATTTTTGATAACAAAATTTTTGAATCGATGATTGATATCGTTGAACATAATTTATACCACTTGAAGTATTTAAAAATTAAATTTTATATTTTTTTAATATTATTTTTTTATGCATAAAGTTTACACAAAAATAAATAATTAAAAATAAATATTTTTCAAAAAATAATAATAAAATTTTGAGATCAAGAGAATAAATTTTATTTTTGAATAGTTTAAAATTTTTTCTAACTAAAATTCAATTGATTTAGATTTACTTACGCAATTAAACGAACAAATTTCTCAAATCGACCATTAAAATTATAAAATTTACAACCTTTTATTATTAGATCAGCAATGTCAAAAAATTTTAAAATTTAATTTTTAGATATTTCAAATAGTATAGATCATGTTCTAACAATTTCGATAATCAATTTAAAAACTCTATCATTAAAAATAAATTAATAATAATAAAATTTATTTACTATCGATAATATTTTAGCTTAATTTTATAAATAAGCTCATCCACACTCCATAAGAAATCATGCCACACACAATTTAACCCAAAAATTAAAGGGTATATATAAGTGGTACACCCCCTTAGGGGTTTACATCTTAAACCCCACCCATTCTAAAATGGAGTGAATTTTATTGGTCACATCGAAATAATCAGTGAAGGAAGCTCCACCCTTGGATAGGTGGGATGTGCATCATACATTCTATTTTGGGGTGTATGGATAGCATTGCCCAAAATTAAAAGGCCAAGGACAAGCATAGATTGTTGGTTCACTTCTGAGACCTGTAAATTACCAGAGTAGTGAGAAATGGGAACAAATGCAATATGTTGTATGTGGTCCTCCCTCCACTAATATCTGTACGAAAAATGGAACCAGTTGTCCACTTGCCCATTGCCTTTTGATTTGTGCGGATTTTTAAAAATCTGAATCATAATCCGAACCTAAATAGGATAGATTTTAAAAATTCATATCCAAATTTGAATCTTTGAATCGGTCAAAAATTCAAAATTCGAATCCGAATCTGAATCCGAAAATCTAAATTCAAAATAATTATTTCTGGTCTCCCGCCGTCCTTTGGATCCGTCATGTTTGCATCCGTAACTCCACAACAACTCGAATCTCTCTCTGCTGTGCCCTTCATGTCATCAAAGCTCCGGCCTTTCTCTCTCATCTTCCTCACTTCCTCATCCCTCACCTTGGCATCCTTCTCTAGTTCTACTCCTTTAGATAGAAGAGATGATTTTCAGACATAGATACATGTAAGCTTTTTCTTTATTTTTTTGGAGGAAAATTTTCTTGCATACTCCTCCCAAAGCACATATTTATATAGATGTCCCTTAAAAATATAAAAATATCCTATACACCCACCTTAAATATAGAAAACTTCAAATAAAGCCTTTAAGAAACTTCTATAAAAATGTACATTAACGACAAGCAACTACCACTGCTACTCTTTTCAAAGTTGCCCTTTATCACTAAAGTGTTTATTTTTAGAGAGAGAGATAGAGAGAAAAGTGATGTTTTGTTCATTTTTCTATATATACAAACTCATCAAAGTAATTAGATTTTGAGTTTGAAATCTCAGCTATCAACCGTCGAGTCTTTAGCCGACAGCGTTTCTAATATAGCTAAAACCATATGTTCAGGTGAAGCTTGAAAAGGGAAAAAGGGCAATGTACATATGCATTCTTTTTTGTGTTAATTGCACCATTGGTCCCCCACTCTTTCATTATCAAAACCTAAAGTTAAACCAACACCTCAAAACTTATCTGAAGGACAAATCATTGGGTGCGGAATAACAATATTTTGGGCTTCATACACCAAGAGATACTGCTGCTTAATGCTTGGAAAGGATAAAGTATCTCTTATTGAAAGATTCTAATTTTGTACCCTCAAAGGATTTTCATTCTAGCAGTAACACTAAATTAAATTCATAGACCAAACCAAATTAGGCTAATGATGAAGAGGTCCCTATCAAAAACCCATTTATTCATACTTTCTCCATGCTGAGCACACAACCAACAAAACCATATTAGATGAATATATAACTTGGAAAAGAAAATGAGAAATAAAATGAATTAGATAGTCATATATCCAAATTTTGTACTCAATTTAAGGGTCATAACCAACCAGTTTATACACCTGCCTCACATGATTTACACACTATCCAACCACAGTAACTCACCACTATACAAGATTAGTAAAACAAAAAACCCTGTTTGTACCCATTTGAGAACTCTTATTTGGAAGTATACCAAAAACCCAATGATCATAAATCTAAAACAACAAGATAATAAGTTGTACCCTATAACTAGCTGCCAATAAGATCCAAGGTCACTTTTACATGCCAACATAACCAAATGTTTACACCTGCAAGCAAATGGTACCACAATTATTAGCCCTTCCCCTTTTCCTGTTTAAGATGACCACCATGTGAGGGGCACACCTTTTCCCTGGTGATGCAACCAGGCGGCGAAAAGAGGAAGAGGCAGGACATGATGTGCTTTAGAATATCGCCCCGCTTCGGGATACAACGCGGGTGAGTTACCGGGGACGGAGCGGGGATAGGCTTACCTCCGGCCCCGGTCTCGGTCCCGGTCCCGGTCTCGGTCCCGGTCCCGGTCCCGGTTGCTTCAGGTCGCTTCATATCAAATTGAATTCACAATTTTTTAGTACATTTGTCAGAAACATAGCCTATTCGTACCGCTTGTACGCTTATATATAAATGATAAGAGGTATGGGTGTTATGCGTACTCCTTTGCATGCTCTACTCTCTGGATAAGGGATTCTTCTGTGTAGTTTCTTAGACCGAAATTGCGAGGAAGGAGAGAGGAAGCAGCTATATGTAGAGTGAGAGATGGAGTTTGCGGGGTCTCTTGAGGTTTTGGATGAATCATAACGAGTGGAAAAGAGTTACATGCAAACGAAAGGATAAAAATATTCCCTAGTGTCCTAAGTTTAAACACCCCTTTGATAGAGTCAAATACAAACCGCTATTTCCCTACACATGGTCCAATGTACTTGTTTCGTTTGAGGTTGTGTGTTGAGTTTTAATTGGTTTGGTTCTCAATGATGGGGCCAACCCTGTCCTACTTATAATTCCTCCAGCTGTTGTTTGGTGTTTTGTTTAGCGAGAGCGCAAAAGGTGGATTATATATATTTCTACATGTTTACCATATTATTATTATATGAGGTTGTGTTTATTTATTCCCGTTCGAAAAAAATTTTATCGCAAAGGCCTCGTCAAAGATGCTTCTCCCAAACGTCCTCATCAATTTACTTTAGAATGAATAGGTATGCTTAATTTGTGTTTTATGTTTAATGTAGAATTTCCTGGTCATAATGGAGTTCCATGTCCCAATTAGAGAGGCCTTTGCAATTGATAATATAAGTTCTACAGCGAATTCTTCGACTTTTCATAATAAATTATTTTTTAGGGTATCTAAAACAATTGCCATGCGCAACAAGATTCAAAAGATCTATATATACTCAAATCAAATTTTTGTGAGAACTTGCCTACTCATAAAGGAAAATAACTTGAAAGCAATTTGCAGAGGAATATATAATGACTATCTTAAAAAGAAAAATCACCAATTTACAATTGAAAACTTAAAAGTAATTGTACATGGTCTGATGAAGTACCTGAACAGAAAGAATAGTTAGCATCACCAGTAATCCCCACAGGTGCATGCTCCATTGATGAAGTGGTGGAAGCGGCTTGCATCCCTTAACACAATTTCGCGTCCGATTACCTTTGATATGTATTTGATTGCATTATGGCAATCCCCACAAACGCGGAGGTTCTTTATAACTCGAATTCTAAGCGGCAGAGGTACACTCAAAAGGCCATAGGCGATAGCCAGCTTCTCACTGTGATAGCATATAGCGTGCTCTTTCTCCTCTTCCTCAACATCTAAAAGCACAAAATCAGTATCAGGCACATACCCTTCATCTTTAATCCTATTTATCAGATCCTCTAGCTTACGATAAATAGCAGCTGTTTCAGGATGAGAACGGTCATCGACGACAAACAAATGCACCTTGTTCTTCACCTCTATCCAACTATAACCAGGGTCTTTCTTCACATTCCTGCTCTTCATACTTTTCCTAGCATCGACTACATCACCCCATTGGTTAGCTGCAGCGTATATATTAGAGAGAAGAACATAAGCTGAGGAGTCAAGTGGGTCCAAGCTCAATAGCTTAGTTGCTATTCGCTGTCCAACTTCCATGTTGCGCTGAATCCTACAGCCACCAAGTAATGCCCTGTATAAAGAAGCCGAAGCATCAAAAGGCATCGACTTGATGACATTTTCTGCTTCAGAAAGAAGCCCTGCGCGGCCAAGAACGTCAACCAAACAAGAATAGTGCTCTACTTCTGGCTCGATGCCATATTCTGTGCGCATAGAGTTAAAGTACCCATAAGCTTCAGACACCAATCCTGAATGGCTACACGCTGAGAGGACACCGATGAATGTAATTTTATCGGGCATTAGACCTTCTAATTGCATCTTCTTGAAAAGTTTCATTGTTTCTTTGCCATTTCCATGCTGGGCGAAACCAAGCAACATTGCATTCCAGGAAGCTATACTTTTCACGCCCATGTTCTTAAATAGAGTAAATGAATCTTCCACATTTCCACATTTTGCATACATGTCCATGATGGAGGTCCCAACAAAGGCATCTGATGCATACTCCAACTTGATGGCATTGGCGTGAATTTGCTTTCCTTGTTCCAATGCAGCCAAGCAAGAACAAGCTTTAATAAGGGAAGCTAAAGTAAATTCATCAGGAAATGTTCCTGACTGCCTCATTTGCTGGTACAAGCTAAGGGCATGCTCTTCATCTCCATTCTCTACACATCCATCAATCATAGCCGTCCAAGCTACATCATCAGGTTCACTGATATTGATAAAGGTAGTGGATGCATCACCAGCATTGCCACATTTGATATACATATCTAAAATCCCACTGCTGACACATAAATCCAAATCAAAACCAAGTTTTACTGCTTGAGAATGAATTTGTTTCCCTTTTTCAAGGGCAATGAGGGAACTGCAGGCTTTCAGGGCAGTTGCTAAGGTGAAGTGATTAGGTAGTTGGCCTGTTCCTACGATTGATGAGAAAAGCTCTAATGCTTTGTGATTATCTCCGACAGCTACATAACCAGTAACCAAAGCATTACATGAAGCTATATCAAAACAATCCATGTGTGAGAAAAGTAGTTTTGCTTCATCCATGTATCCCATCTTCGAATACGAATCAATCAACGCAGTCAATACAAAGCTATCCATAGTCAGGTCCATTTTTAGGGCAAAAATGTGTAACTGTCGATGTAAGGAGGAATTTCGCGTAATTGCAGAGCATGCTCTAAGAACGCTTGCCAAAGTGAACTGATCAGGAATTACGCCATGCTTTAACATATCCATAAGAAAATTTATAGATTCTTCCTCCAAACCATTATTGGCACAGCTTGTTATCATTGAGTTCCACGAAACCAAATCTACTTCGTCCATCTCATCAAATACTTGCCTTGCACAATCTAAGTTGCCCATCTTTGCATACATGTTTATAAGATTATTCGACACCGAAACATCCATAGAGAATCCTACCTTTATGGTCATTCCATGTATCTGTTCACCCAAATCAAAATACTCTGTTCCCGCGATTGCACTAAGCACTACGACAAATGTTACATTGTCATACCCCATATTTAACTTTCTCATATCCATAAAACAATCCAATGCAAAACCACTCTCCCCATTCTTAACATATTCCGAAATGGTTTTGTTCCAACTTATCACATCGGAGGAGTCATCAATAAGGCAAGACTTAATACCGTAAGCCTGAACCTGTTCAAGTTCCCTACTCAATTCTCTTCCCAAAAGAATACCATGGATACTACCATTATCAGGTTGGAGTGATTCACTCCGATGCAACTCCGAGAACATCAAAAACGCATCTTTAGTGAAACCCAATTGAGTGTACCCCTTGATCATTATGTTCCACAACACCACATCCCTCTCAGTCATTTCATCGAATAGAGACCGAGCATTCTCTAAAAGTCCAAACTTTGAGTAGACATTGATGAGAGCACTCGAGACCAACGAATCCGAATCCAAACCGAACCTGAAAGAGCAACAATGGACGGCTTGCGATATCGGGAGCATGTGGGAAGAGGCCGAGCAGAGCTTAAGGATGGGAGTGAAGGTTAGATTTGTTGGGGCCACGGCGGAGCGGAGCATGAGGCGAAAGAGACCGAATGCGTTGGCAGTGACGCCGTGGAGGGCGTAGGCGGAGAGGAGGGAGTTCCAGGAAACGGTATCTCTCTTGGGCATTTGGTCGAACACGTCGCGAGCGCTCGGGAGGGAGCCACACTTGGCGTACGCGGCGATGAGGTTGTTGGCGAGGAAGCGGTCGGAGGCCGCACCAGAGGCAACGACAAGGGCGTGGGCGCGGCGCGCGCAGCCGAGGTCGCCGGAGTGCGCGGCGGCGCGGAGAGAGGGGAGCCATGGCCAAGGGGAAGGGTGGGGAGGGGCGGAGGAGAGTGAGGACGCGAGGAGGAGATGGAGCGGTGAGCGTAATCGGGCAGTGAGTTTACGGAGATGAGGAGGTGTTGAAACGCGAGGTGAAAATAGCATCTGGGTAGTTCATTCATTGTGTGGAGTAGCCCCTCATATAAACACACTCAAAATCTTAACCCTCCTATACACATTACACACATTCACAATCTAAATGTGGTCTTGGGTCGGGTCGTGTCATGTCGTGTAGTGTCGTGTCGGAGTTTTTCATTATTTAAATTTCAATTTCACTGTTAATCTAACTATTTATGTCTAGTTACAATTCATGAGCCACTTCCAATCCTACATAGAGACTTAAATTAAGCTTTGATATAGTACTTAATTAATCTGAGGGATTTCCATAGTTGAAGCTATGTAAGTATTTATGTATGTAAAGCATGTAGATTTTCTTTCTTTTTTGTTGAGAAAAAGTCTTTCATTATGCACAAACATTTCTAGCAGTTCATTTACTTCTACGCAAACAGAAAGTCAGCCCATCAAAATCTACAAGCTAAATTGCAGGTAGCTTATTCTGCAAGTTAATTCAGCTTTCAATCCTTTCCTCCGTGGTTTCTTTTTACATCATAATTTTATATATAAGAAAAATATTCACGCCGCCGACAACAAATTCAAAGTTGAAATTATTGTACGTCTTATTTTAACATCTATTTACACATCTCATATATAATATTTATAATTCTATATATTTAGTACTGATCCATATTTGACTTTTGTGTTAATTTGAATTGTTACTATTTGATTTCACTACAACAAAATTAGATTATAGGGACACATATTTGTGACACTTTTGTATAAATGTCCTATCTATATTCCATCTATATCCAAAATTAGATTATAGGGACACATTTTTGAGACATATTACAAAAATGTGTTGCTATACACCCTAGCGACGGCACATATAGCAACACTTACAATAAGTGTCGGTATTTTTATCAGCGATACTTTTTTTAGATTTTAGAAACACTTAAAAATGTCGCTATAGCCTAATTTTATTGTAGTGTTTTTCTTTCTTTATTTATTTTAGTTTAGGGTCATTTAGTGAGTGATCTTAGATTATAGAAGATAAATACAATGGAGATACCATGCTCTCCAAAACTAATGAATGTTTCTAGAGATAGCAACTAATTAACTCTGCTGTTTCAAGACCCATGACAAAGTGTTAAAAATAATTTTCACAACTTTTTCTAATAATAATAGAAAGTTATATTTTATTAGCATTTGATTGGAAAAATCGAGTAGAACTTGCGTACTTTTAAAAGTACGGAGGTCTCCGTATTTTTAAATTATTTTCGATGTTGGGACTTCCGAATGGTTGATTGGTTTTATTAAATTTGATTTAGAATATTTAAATTATTTAAAAAATAAATTTTACGATTTTTCGATATTATTTACCTAATAATTAAAAATGACTTAAAATTAATGGCTAAAAAAAAAATCTCACAAAATGTGATAATATGATACTAAAATTTTAGATCAAAAATATTGATCCTATTTTATATAGTATAAAGAGTTTTTTATCAAAATTTTAGATGATTTGAATATTTCTACATCGTTAAACTTGCAAACGGCTTACTTCAACTATTAAAATTATTGATTTTCAACTTTTTTTTATTACGAGCCAAATGATATCAACAAATTGTAAAATTTATTTTCTAAACCTTTTAAATACTCTAGATCAAATTTAACAGAATCTATCGTTCATTCGAAAGTCCCAACATTAAAAATAATTTAAAAATACGAAAACCTCGAAATAGGGGTATTCATAAATGAGTTAATGAAATATTGCGGCACACTACGTATCTTGAACATTTTTACAAGCTTTGCATGTTTACGCCGGACTCAAACTCTCATCCACAATATATGTATTCTATTAAAAAGAATATATTATTTTATTTTATTTTTTTTTATGTATATATAATATATAATATAAAATAATAAATATTTTGATTTTTTTTAATAAATGAATATATGGTGAGAATTTTTTTTTTTTTTTTTTTTTTTAATTTCTAACCAAGCCTTTATATTGACTATATATATATATATATATATATATATATATATATATATATATATATATATATATATATATAAACTTTCCCTTGATAAGAAACAGGGATCAGTCAATGTAGGGAAACCACAGCACCCATAGATTTGGTAGGCAGCTATTTCAATCCTAACAATTTGACTAGTTGATTCCAGAAACTCAAGTTTATTCCAGATGTTATCATAACTATACACCTGGCAATTAGTTATAATTAAGCTATCAATTTCTCAACAATGTCACTCTCAATAATAATCTGAAAAAGAATAAATCCAACATGAAATAGAATACAGCTCATAACAAGAGTGTCCTCTCACTTTCTCTTACATTATCCTCGAATCCAATTCAATTTAAAGCCACCTTTCGTTCATTCAGAATAAGAGAAAGAGATTGAGAGGAAAAAAAAAAAAAAAAAAAAAAAAACATGGGAGGGAATCGGACGGTGGGGATCGGAATGGACTACTCGGCGACGAGCAAGCTGGCCGTGCAGTGGACCGTCGATAATCTGGCGAGAAGCGGCGATCGCATCGTCTTGATCCACGTGCACTCCGGCAAGGGCGACCCGGCGCAGAAGCAGCTGTGGGATGACAAAGGAACGCGTACGTATACGTAAAATCTATTCCATGGTGTCGTTACGTGTTAGTTGCTATTTATTTATTTATTTATTTCAAACGTAAATTTTATATAATTGTAGTTTTTTTTTCAAAATTATATATATATATATATATATATATATATATATATATATATATATATATATATATATATATATAATTGAAACATATGAATTGTGACGATTTCAAAGGTTTTTTTTTTTTTTTTTTTTTTTTACAATATATATAATCTGAGTCAACTATATTTCTAAAATAATGATCCTAAGTATTCTTGAGTGATCGTGTAATCCATAGTTTGTTTTATTTTTTTTTAAAATTTTTGTATTTCGTATCAACCAAATAATTCATCGAATAGTGATGATCGTTGCTAACTTTGTTTTTCCTAGCGTTTCATCAACAGTTACTAGCTAGTAGAAGAACAATTAAAAAAAAGAAATAGTTGTTCTGTATAGTGAGGCAATGAATTTATGTTTAGTTCATTTTATAGATGTGTTGATGGATTTTTGGAATCGTTGCAGCTTTGATTCCTCTTGATGAGTTTACAACAATGAACCTATCAGTGCAGTATGGGATAAATCCTGATATGGAGGTATTGGATATCCTAGAGACTGCATCAAAGACAAAACAGGTATTATTATTATTTTTTCTTTTTTTTTTTTCTTTTTAAATGATTTGATCTGTATTTTGCACATTCTAATTCTGTTTATATAGTTTCTCATTTAATTTCCAATTTCCTACATAAAACCATAATCTCATCTCTCTCTTTCATCAAAAAAAAAAAAAAAAAAAAAAAGGAGGAAAAAAAAGGAAAAACAAAACAGAAACATGCATTGGTAATTCTAAATAATTATGCCCAAGCAATTTAACTGTGCACTTTTTATGTGTCTCAAGACATTTTTTATAATTTCAAGAGACAAAATTTGGTGAAACAATTATTGACACCATTTACTTGGTTGGATCAGGTCAAAGTAGTAGCAAAGATCTATTGGGGTGATCCGAGGGAGAAGATCTGCGGTGCGGTCCACGATCTCAAGCTAGACACTCTTGTGGTTGGGAGCAGAGGCTTAGGACCCATTAATAGGTCGAATCCAAATTCACACAATATTCAGTTTCTCAACTAAGTTCTACATTATATAGGATTAATTTTATACAGTTCTTTATAAATATATCAAGTAGTAAATATATTCGTATAAATTTTTTTTGAAAGAGTAAATAGATAAATTTATCTCACTAACTAATCAAGATTAAGTATTTAATTAATTGTTAACTATATTTTTTTAACGGATATTGACAGTAAGGATATATATATGAACAACTTAGTACTTTTGAAAAAATAAATATAAAATATTAAATTTTATAGAGATATATTTGATATTCGATATATTTACAAGAACTGTATAAAATTAATCTTTCTTATTATATCAACACGCACTGCATTAAATTTTAGATTTTCAAAGAGAGGCTTCTCTTCTAATTATCCTTTTTATGTTTGATTTTGATGCAGGGTGTTGCTAGGGAGTGTTAGCAATTATGTGGTCTTATATGCAACTTGTCCTGTCACAGTTGTGAAGGGATCCAAGTAAATGAAGGGATTTTCTGAATAAATACTTTGATATTAAGTCCATGCTTTGATTGCTGTGGTTGTACTTCAGACATACTTTTTTTCCTTTTTACCTTTTGTGTTTTTGGGATTTTTTTTTTTTTTTTTTTATTTATTTCAGTTTGTTATATTTGTGTTGTTCTTTTCTGCTATTTTTATGTCATGACAATGTTGAAAGGCTTGTTCATACTGAAATAAATTGATGGAAACTGAAAATTCACTTGTAAGTTACAACTAGCCCATAGACCACCTAATTAAATTCACTATAAATAAATTTTTGTGCATTAACCTTATGCTGTTCACCAGTCCCAGATAATATTTTCATCTTCAACAAACTTATTTACTTTCTCTCAAAAAAAAAAAAAAATATATATATATTATTAACACAAGCAAATACTTTTCATGTCAAGTTCTAAAAAGCATTTAATTCTAAACATATCAATCACATCTTGGGTGTTCTAATATTATCACCCAACTACTTCACAGCAATCACAATGTATGAGAGAAACTTCTTCGGCAACAGCTAGATCAAATCTTCTAAGACTATCACTCAAAGTGTTAAATATAAAAATATAAAATAATATATTATTTTTTTTTATTTAAATTTTTAGAGTATAATTATTATTCGTATTATTTCACATAATATTAAAACAGAAGATTGAGTTTAAATCATGTCAGATCTATTAAAAATTTTTAAATTCAGACGTGCCAAAGAGTTTAGTGGTTGATATTCGAGATTCTGAATTCGAAATCTAGTTACTTCATATTTTCAGCTAATTTTTTTTTTAAAAATAAACAAAACGTACAACATATACCTTTCTCTCAAAATAAAATAATAATAATAATTATTTCGTATTATTTCATACGAAGAAGAAGAGCCGAGTGATGTCTATCAATAGACAAAGAGTAAGCTGACACCTTCCAACAAAATTTTTGTAGTGCTTCTGAGAGCACGAAGACCCTATCCCTGTTCTTATTTATAAGTGAGAATACTACTAATGGTAGCCCTCTTCGCGTGCCCAGGATCTCTTGTTCGCGAATTTCTTCCTACGCTGCAACCGTGCATTGTCCACGCACTTCTTCGTTACTTTCTTGTAGCCCTTAAATTTATCCAAAGCGAAAGCTATGAGAGCTAATAGTGTCAAATTAAGCATAACGCGATCCAAAACCATGTAAATAAGATTACACGCGAACAAATCAGTACATAGTAAGTTGAAAGTGCAAACACCTATTAGAATATGTATGGCATCATTTTGAGTAATACTCCGATACTTATTTTTATAAATAATATATAGTAAAAATTTTAATCGTTGATTGATGAAAAATAAGAATATAATTTTACTTATTAACAGATTAAAAGGTAACTTCATAAAGAGAGTATTTTCGTTATTAAAAATTACAAAAAAAAAATAATTAAAATATTTTTTTTTATAAATTTAGCCATTAATTTAATTTGCAATAATTTAAAAGATTTAATTTTAAAAGTTTTTAAATTATAATTTACGCATTAATTTAAAGAGTTTTATAATTAGAATTTAAACATTAATTTAAAGAGTTTAATTTAAAAAAATTTAGAATTACAATTTAGAATTACAATTTAAAGAGTTTAATTTAAAAAAATTTAGAATTCAACATATTTAATATGTTTAAAGAATTTAATAATTCCTCTAATTTAGCCATTAATTTTGCACTAATTTAAACATTAATTTTAAAATAATGAAAATTACAATTTAGGCATTAATTTAAAGAGTTTTAGAATTCGAATTTAGACATTAATTTAAAGAGTTTAATTTAAAATATTTTAGAATTACAATTTAGGTATTAACTTAAAGAGTTTTAGAATTACAATTTAAATATTAATTTAAGGAGTATTAGAATTAGAATTTAGTCATTAATTTATATCAATATTTTTTTAAAAAAATTGAACGTAGATTAATAATCAAATTCAACGTATTTAATATGTATAAAGAATTTTAGAAATCCTCTAATTTAGAAATTAATTTTGTATCAATATTTTAAAAAATTTGAAAATGAAGAAATTTTTAAATTCAATATATTATGAAAGTTTTGATTCATATACTTTTTACAAATTTAGATATTAATTTAATTTGCACTAATTTAAGCATTAATATTAAAAGTTTTAAATAACAATTTAGGCATTAATTTAAAGAGTTTTAGAATTAAAATTTAGGCTTTAATTTAAAGAGTTTTAGAGTTACAATTTAGGCATTAATTTAAAGAGTTTTAGAGTTACAATTTAGGTATTAATTTAAAGAGTTTAATTTTAAAAAAAATTAGAATTACAATTTAGACATTAATTTGCAGAGTTATAGACTTAGTGGGCACATTGTTGGACTTGGAGACGATACCCACTGAAAATTACTGTTTGATATAGTTCTCACACCTTCTGTTGGTGACAATTTTTCAGAGGCTTCCCCTTTCGTTCCTGCTCCAGCTGGACCGTCGGATCAAGGTAAGGGAGTCGCGAGCTAGACCCCTACCAGTGTTGCTTATTTTGGTGAGATAGATATACCAATCCGCATTGTGGGTTTATCCTGTACACTGATGTATTATTATTTTAGTATACCTCCTTTTTGGGTTGATAGATGTTGTACCTGAGGTATTTTGAGTTGTATTCAATGTTACAGTGGATTAGATGTTTATTTAGCAGATTTTATTTTCAGCTCTATTATCTGTATAGTTGTTAGTTGTTATCTTTTGCATGTTAGATGTTTCGCCTATACGGGGTTTCCCATATGGGTGGCGAATCTGTTGGCGATTCCGGATCGCAGTTTCGACCCCAAGGTGTGACAAACTCCGCCGTAGCCCACGACAGTCGTCGACCACTCCCTTTGACACCCCCTTGTCAGACCTGTCACCTTTGGGCATAGGTTTTTCTCTGCTTGCTTCCTGAGGAGATCCTCTACATGATGCTGCCTAGGGTATGTTGTTGGCCGAGGTTGGGAAAACCACAAGCACTATTCCGGCCAAGTTGGACTCCGGCGATCTTCCCGAAGATGAGCACGACTCTCCTGGGGGTCTGTACATGATCGTGCTCCATCTTGTTGAGGTCAAAACTGTTCCTTTTTGCTATTGGTGTGACGTCGATTCTGATAACTTAGAAAACAACAATAGATGATGGACCAGCGCATTTTTCAATATACCGTTTCGCTCCGGACAGCGAGCACTAGACTCAGATTGTCGAGACCTTCGACCTGGCGAAATTGTTTCGGTCTGAAACGCGATGTGTGAGGTAAACGACCCGTAAAACCCTATTTTTAGCAAGTAATTAAGCAAATTTTGTGATGTTAAGGGGGTTAAGTATAAATAGGTCACTTGTGCTGCCTTGGGTAGCGTGTATGGGCAGTGTGTGACCTTCGGACTAATCATCCGAGGTCCATATGCTTTTGCAGAGCAACAATCGATTTTTCGATGTGGTTTTCGACTAATTGTCGACCCGATTCGTTCAAGAATCATGTTCAAACTTCACAGAAGCTTTAGATTTGTCCTTGGCTGATTATTAAATACCCCTATGTTGTTCGGAGACAACAGATTGGCTTACAGTGGGTCCCGGTGCTAAATCGATATTTTTCGGATACTCGACGGAGCTAGTTTAGCATTTGTTCGTGCCCGACTTGCACCACTTGGCGTGTGGCTGTCCCGGCACTCAAAGTGGAGTGTCCTGGGACAGTGAAAAATTTTGATTATTGTCTGAAGCATTTCAAGGCATTTCGGAGTCGAATCGGACCAGAAATCGACATTCCGAGCAATACCGGACTCGGTTTCTTATTACACGAGTTGCTGCTATTTGCAGCAATTGGTAGGCATTTGTTGTTGGTCATTGTGTGAGGTTTGACACCTCTGGTCACACCGAGAGAGCTGCGGGTGGTTCTGGTGCTGAAATAAGAATCTCGAGAACCTAGTCGGCGAGTTTCAGGACCTAGATGGTTCGATTTGGCTCACCAGTTGTGCTGCTGTCCCAATATCAAAATTATTGATGTTTTGGTACAGCAGGTGTTCCACTGAGGCTTGTGGCACATTGGGAAAGCATTCTAGAGAGTTAGCTTAAGCCTCGATGGCCTTAACGATGCAAATTGCATAGTTCTAAAATCGGTTAAAAGAACTGATGTTCCGATTGTTTGTTCGAATTGGGTTGATTGGCGACATAGAGTCGCAGTTGGATGTTGGTTACTATGTGATCTTGTTGGACTCTGATTGAGTCGGCTCAATGGATGGTTGTGTTATTAGTGGTTGGTTGTGGGACTGACACTGCAAATGTTACCTTGCACTTTAGTGCAATGTCGGACTTGTTGGATGTTTAGTGGACTAGTAGAGACTACTGACGTGTGGTACTTATACCTAGGTTTCCTTTGCGCCTAGAGGATTTAGTAGAGTCGTGGACTCAGGAGGTCGTCTGTCAGGTGGGTACTCCGATCCGAGTATTGGCATACTGTAACCAGATTGGGTATCGTAGTTAATCGGACCCTTGGTTATCTTGCTAGCCCTTTTTCAGTTGTTATTGTCCGCTCTGTGATTACATCTGCTTTACATATACATGCTATGATTTTCAATGTTAGTAGACACTTCCAGTTATTATTCGATTTATATCTCATATTGCTACTTTTATACTTGTCACAATCTCTAGATTATCTTGCATAATAGAGTAGAAAGATATTATTGTACTATGACATTGTGGCATTGAGATTGACTTGTGATCTCGTTGGGGAGTTTACGGCTATTTGTCATATTTCCGGTCTTTCGACCGCGAGTATTGAGCATCCGCATTATGATCGCCATACACCTGCTAGACATGTTACATACGCCTGCGGATTGATTCCCGCATTGGTGTTCTTTACTGGTAGAGTGGTCTGATTGACCCGTGAGCCCCTTTAGCTGTACCGCTGAGTACGGGGGTTGTTGTCAATTTAGCTGGGTGTTCTGTCATGGCATCAACCTGAGATCCTAATAACTAAGAGTGGCACCTGATTGGGTTTGTTGGTTATCGCTACAGTTGACTCATTCTCGCTTATGATTATATCGTGCATATACCTGTTTACTGTCTTCAATATTGTTTTATTACATGCTCTTATAGTTATTGTTTTTATACATGCTCTTATAGATATTGTTTCATATCAACACTTTTTACTGTCTTTTAATTATTGTATACCAATAGGTACGACTCGGTCCGAGTGGATAGAGAATTTTCTATACACGTGGCGATCTTGTTGCATCCTGGGAGTTATGTTTTACAACTCTGATTTCATTTTTAAAAAAAAAAAAAAACTTTTTTTTTTTTCAAATCCGGAGCATGACAGTCATAGTTCCCAAACTAATTTGTTTGGGGACGATGTGAATGCACCGCGTGGCGGATCCGGCACCCATCTATTTCCCGCCCCACTGTTCTCTCTCTCTAAATTTCTCTTTCTCTAAACCCAATAAAATTGGGTGCATGGTTGGCGCCAATTCACATTATCCCCAAACTATTAATAAAGTTGGGTGCATGATTGGCGCCCATTCACATCGTCGCCAAGTTATTAATAAAGTTGGGTGCATGGCCAGCGCCCATTCATATAATCTTCAAATTAACTAATAGTTGTGTTCTTTTCATCTTTCGAAAGTGTGTATCAACCGCAAGAAGATGTTGGATCAGATATAGATTTAATATTTGTCTTATAATAATCATTTGTAATACTTAATTCGTAAAAATTATTATTTTTTTTTATATTTCCGTCTTGTTTTTTTTTTGGCCAAGAGAACATTCTACAGGATTAATGCATTTCATTTCACCACGTAGAAGCAAAATAATCTATATGAAACCTCCTATAAAGAACAGAGCAAAAGTGAAGAGTAAGCAGCGTATTTTCTATCAAAAAATGACTAACAAGAAGTATAATTTGAAGTTTAAAAAGAACAATACCGAGTGATAATTCGTAGAAAAATAAAATTTTTGACTTATCTTCATTCTACTACTCATTTTTTCTCCTGCCTCATCAATTAGATTAAAAAAATTTCTTATATAGAGAATTAGATAGTATGGCACAAGAATAATATAATCTTTTTATTTTTTTTTTGTTTTTGTTTGAAAATTTAATATACTCAATCTCTAGGCTCACAAATATTTTATATTGAAGTTATCTACTGTCGCATATTGTAGAAATTCAAAAATAAATTATTAATTTATTTATTTTTTTTATTCCATTTTTTTAACTTAACGGGAGAGAATATGAATTCTGTTGCTTATGCCTAGCGTAATAGAATGTTTTCAAATGTTTTAGTTTTATAACGTGCGAGTTCTTCATCCTTATATATATTACTTTTTTTATTTTTACAGAATAAAAAAAAAATATGTATAAAAAATGTATATATTATTATTTGCTTTTTATTTCACATTCTTTTATATTAGCGGTTGACAAAAATTTTATCAATTTTCGTCTATTTGCAGAAGAAGAAATTCAGATAGTAAAAACAAAAAAACACCTTGGTAGAGAATTAATTATAAGTACACTTTTGTATTAATAAAAATTTATAAATTTTTAATGTTAACTGTAAATTTAATTTTATCATTATCATTAAATTAATTAGATTTTAATTACTATCATATTTATAAAATATTTTCGCCGGATATTATTATTTTTTTGTTAAGTTTTTGGATGAGATAAGTATGCCGTCTCTCTTCGGAGAGTACATAAATAGACATGGCCTAGTCTTTTTCTAGACCCACATGTCTACTGGACCCACATTCGTACATGTATATTGGCAATTCAACAAAATTAAACAAATTAATCACACTCGTTCTCCCTAGAAATAGAGACATAAATATAACATGCACAGATGCACTTCAATACCATAATATCCATATCCCACACCTCCATTTGAAAATGGAGTTGATAATTTTTGTTCTTTGGATTTCACTCGTACTCTTGTTTCTCTACCTCCCCAAGCACAAGCTAAACCTGTGAGTAGAAAAAATTGCAACACTTCCCCTCCCGCCTGGGCCGACACCGCTCCCGATCATCGGCAACATGCTCGACATGGGAGCACAGCCGCACTGCTCCCTCGCGCGCCTCGCGAGGATCTACGGGCCGGTCATGTCCGTGAGGCTGGGCCTCACCACCACCGTGGTGGTCTCCTCGCCCGCGGCGGCGCGCAGGGTCCTTCATGTTGGATTATTTAAAACCATATTTCGAGTCGATATCACGATATTCAACTCCGTGACGGATTGAATATATTGAATTTGATCTTAATTTGATCCAATCTTGTTCATAAAGATTAGGGATGATTTACGAATACTTTAAAGAGGATATCGACGGCGAATTGGAAACTCGAATGGACGATGGAGGTCGTTTCCTATTAGAATTAGGTTTAGATTTATATTAACCCTTGTGATTCATCTTTTATTTTTTAGAGCTTCATTGAAAAAAATCATAATTGAGAGGAAAAATATGAAGAGCCTCCGTGAGAGAGTTTTTTGTAATCCAATTTTACTTCTTATACTTTTGTGTCGTGAATTAATCGAAGAACGCATTGAGGTGGTCTTGCCCGTGGACGTAGGTTGACACATTGTTGGCCGAACTACATAAATCTTGTGTTCTTGTATTCTCATATTCGTTTCATTTGTTTAGTTATTCTCGTGCTTGTTTTCTACGATCGTTCTCGTTTACTTTCATTTACGAAAGGTTCTGTTTCCGCTGCGCTCGTGTGCTGTGTGGGTTGAGGTGTGCTCGATAATCCCACGATCGATTCTGCCTTCAATTGGTATCAGAGCGTTTGGTTCTTCGTAATTCGTTGACAATGAAACGATGGCGGGAAAAGTTTCAGTGACAAAGTATGATATTTCTCGGTTTGATGGAGCGAACTTTGTGTTGTGGAAATTAAAGATACAAGCAGTTTTGATTAAAGATGCTTATGAGATCGCCCTGCAAGGAAAGGAGAATAAGCCGGAAGGAATGATGGATAAATAATTTGAAGAGAAAGATAAGATGGCTTTGGCAAACCTATATTTGTCACTGGAGATTCGGTGCTATTCAATGTGGAGACTGAGACTACCGCAAAAGGGATTTGGGATAAATTGAAAAATCTCTATGAAGGAAAGTCATTGGTGAACAAAATCTTTTTAAGACGACAATTTTACAATCTAAAGATGAAGGACGGGGCACCGATACAAGAACATCTAAGTACATTCAACTATATCATAAGCAAGCTTGCTGCCCTAGACGTGAGAATCGATGAACAAAAAAAGGCAAGTATTTTACTTTGCTCGATGCCAGAAAATTAGGATAATTTGTTTATAAACTTGAGCCATGTTGAAATCCTTAAGATGGAGTCGGTTGTTGCATCGTTACTTACCGAGGAGATGAGGCAGAAGTCTAGCCAAAGAAGTTCTTCGAGGGAGACTATGATAGCACAGGAAAGACCTTTCGAGAGGGAGCATGGTGATTGAAGAAAGTCGAGATCAAAATCTAAGGGCAAAAAGAAAGTAAAGTGCTGGAATTGTGGAAAGTTGGGGCACGTGAAGAAAGATTGTCGAGTTAAAGGAGTTGATGGTAAATTCGATTCAAATAATTTTCAAGGTAATATAGCTGAAGCGAATGCTAAGTCGGCTAATTCGGAGGACGGAGATGCGTTAGTCGCATTGGATAGATCCGAGCTTATTTATCATTGGATCTTGGATTCGGGGGCATCATTCGACATGACTCCCTAAAGGGAGTGGTTTCATTCTTATAAGTCACGGGATGGTGGAGTTATCTATTTGGGTGACAACACGACATGTTCGGTGGTTGGAGTGGGAGACGTTCGGATCAAGATGTTTGATAATGTTATTCGAACGGTTTCTAATGTTCGACATGTTTCTGCACTTCGGAAAAGTCTTCCATCACTTCAAAAATTTTACAAACAAGGGTTTAAATTCATCGGCGAGAAAGATCACTTGAAGGTATGTCAAGATTGTTTGGTGTTGATGAAAAGAGAGCAAGTAGGTGGTCTTTATAGAATAGTAGGCGAGACTAGGCGAGACTAGGCGAGACTCAAGTGGGAGAAGCGGTTGTGTCACGCCCCGGGGTCGAAATTGCGACCCGGGCTCGCTAACAGATCCGCCGCCCATACGGTGAACCCCGTATAGACGAAGCGTCTAACCTGCAAAGAAAGATGCTATACTAAACAGATATCAGAGCTGAAAGTAAACTGCTAGAAATAAAATATATACAACACAAAGTTCTCACCAAAAGTACAAGTCTCTCTCAGCAATAAAGGAAAGTACAACTCTATCCCTCGCTACAAGTCTCTCAACAAGAAACTCTCAAAATAATAAGGGTACATCTACTCTCTGGACGACGACTGGTAGGGATCTAGCTCATGACTCCCTCACCTCGATCTGAAGAAGCAGCAACTGGAGCAGACGTCCCTGGGAAAAAAGACACCACGACGGGTGTGAGAACTACATCCCACAGTAGTTCTCAGTGGGTGCCGTCAACAAGCCCAACGGTCTGCCCACTAAGTCTACTAGAGGCATGCTGTAACAAATGAAATACTGAAGAAAAGAGCTGGAATGAATAACTCTACAGCTACCATACCCCTATCTAGATGCTCAAAAAGTGGAACAGATGATAACATGGTGCATCTACTAACATGTCAATATAGTCACCCAATCTGAAACTGACTGCCTCCTCGGGTCTAGTCAAACCTGCGCCTACCTACTGCCGCACATCCTCAACAGGACGGGTCTACCGTAGGTATGTCCGTAGCAGCCAAAACTGGCTCAGCCAGAGGGACTGTGTCCGTAACTGCCAAAACTGGCTCAGTCAGAGGGACGGCGTCCGTAACTGCCAAAACTGGCTCAGTCAAAGGGACGGCGTCGACAAGTCGCGATACCAAAGTGCAGACCCACCCCGGACGTGGCACTCGAGGGGAGCGACCCCAACGAGGACAAGGGTATCCACGCACTCTGTCGAGTTGGCACTGCAGGCTATAGTTAGAATCCACGCTCACGCTTTGAACGAAACAAACTCAGGATCCTCAAACATCTCGCACAACGGTCGGAGCACTCTCGACGACTCAGCTGATCAGCTCTCTCGAATCTCAAGACACAAGCAACTCCACCAACTCAAAGCACAAAGTCGCATCCACTACGAACAACTGCCGCATCAGGCCAAACATCGCATCCACTGCGAGAAACTATCTCAACATGCCAAACAGGCCTCAACATCACATCCACTGCGAGAAACGGTCTCAACAGGCCAAACAGGCCGAACATCGCATCCACTGCGAACAACTGCCTCAACAGGCCACAATATCCCAACAGGCAGACTCACTGACAGGATAAACTCCACCACTGGCACAATGAAGGGTCCGGGAACCACGAAAGACTAGAACCTACAACCCTAATCAAACAAGAACAGGCTCTAGGCATAGCCTCTCGTTGTTCTCGTCCCAAGAAGAAGGCAGACCTTAGAAACCAGACCACTCGAATCATCTCGGGTGGTTAAATTATAGGAAAAAGGTGACATTTCTTACTGAAAGCCATTTGATCTGGAAGAAATCCATATTTAATGATTTTTAGTTCTTTTAGGAAAACAATTGAAAACAAGTTTTATACCCAAGCCTCGTAGAGCTATAGCCTTTGTCCAATCAAACAAGAACAGACTCGGGCGACCCTACGATGCTTGGAAGAAAACATTGGTTGGTTAAAATCATATGTGTGTCCAAAAACAGTTCTGGGTTCAAGGTTTTGCTAACACTGGTAAACCGCTGCCACTAACACAGCAGCGACAAATGAAACAAGAAAATAAAACATCTCGGGACCGCCGTCCTCCCAAACGGCTCCCGCCATAGATGAACGATCAACTACCTCTACCAGACTCCACTCTACTCCCAAGCACGAGTGTAGAAAGCATCCCACACTAAAAGAAACCCGACCACTCGGCCCACTACCCGGCCGAGTAAAACACTATGTCCAGGAAGAATGAAAGTGTGGATGTCTATAGTAGAATAAACCTAGCCCAAGTTGGAGTTTTCTAAAGTCTGGCTGAATATGCTGCATATGACGGGGGTGCTAGGTCAAGTTCCAAGATAACAATAATTTTAATTGATCAAAGAAAGCATGGAGATGACAGTATCATCAGGTAACATAAGGAATAACAATTCCTACATTCTAGCATGCTAAACAAGAATTAGCTATCATGCATAGTCCTACAATAGCAGGCTTAACGTACAGTCCATCAATCTTGGAGACAGGGCCACCCACCTGAACGTGCCAACTGTCCGGGGTCGTACAGCTAAGAAAGCCCAGAAACAGCTATAACCCAAAGTCCACCAAGCCAACAACACGGTAGCAGTGCTCAAAACATCTTGGGTACACAACACATTCCAAAAATTACACTTAATTCCACTAAATTCCACATATTAAAAATCTGCGGTGAACAGTCCTCTTTCTGCGAAAATTTCACCTTTAAAACAGCCTCCAAAAATTCCAGTAAAAATATGACGGCGATCCTCGCGAAGTGTAGATGTCGATAGAGTCCTGAAACGTCGAATTCCGATGTCCGGATGCGGAGATAAAAATCCGCGAAGACCTTGCTGTCCAGGAATCTCACCAGCAAAACAAGGGCTCAGTAAAGCCTCGGAAACTATGCCAAAAACCCAAATCTAGACGAAACACTCAACATAAAAGTCGAAGATATACCTCTTGTGAATCCAACGCCGCAAAAATCGTCCAAAAATATAGTCAGGGTAGCTCTGTACACCTCTCAGACTAAAGTGCGACGGAAACGGGCCTCCAACTGAAAATCGTCGCACTGCGCTCCGATGCCAAAGTCGTCGACGCCGCGGCTTCCAAAAATTCCGGGCCTCTGCCAGAAGATGCGCAACATGAAGATCTCCAACTTTGCTAAAGGGGCTAAGGGTAGAAGAGCTCGGGAAAGGGGGCACAAAGCCCCAACAAGCAGCCTATCGAAAATCCGCACTTTGGACTTTTGGCCCAAAGATTCGGGCGCCCGGTACTTCCAAGCTGCTACAGTAACGGGCCCGGCCCGTTACTGTTCACGCCCGAAAAATCCCCATGCCGCCACGCGTCCACCCAAACAGCAAACAGCTGTTTGGGCCAACCGCGCTGCGCCACGTGGCTGAAGCTGGTGACGACACGTGGCGCCATCGAGCGGGTATCGCGGGTCAGCGCGCCCACGTCGCGCCCACGCCGCGCCCACGCACGCCTGTCGGGCACGCAGCCCGAGGCAACTGCTCCCTACCCCGCGGACCGCGCGCACAACGCCCAACCAACCACCAAGCGACACGTGGCCAGCCCTCGGTCCACCGTACACCCCGCCAAACCCGTGGACCGCGCCCACTGCGCCCGCCAACCGGGAGGCGCCACATTGCGAGCGCCCGGGTGCACGCCTCCGCGGTGGACCGCGCGCCTCCGCCGCCGCCAGCCGCCGCCGCCGGTGCCTCTCCGGCTGCCGGAACAGTGCTCCCCCACCTCGAAAAGCGTGTTTTCGCATCCGTGCTCTGAAAAATACAAGTAAATAGTCCATCTTGACCGTTTTCGCGCGCTGAATCCAAATACGAAGTCCGTTTGGCCAAATTCCACTTCTAAAATTTCCCGAAAATTTCCGAAAAAGTAAACTTGATCCAATTTTCTTACCGGGTCAATTTTTTGGTTCCAAAAAGCGCGCAAAAATCTCAATCACCCAAAATGGCCTCCTGTTAAGCAATCTTGCTCCCAAGTACACCAGGAATCCATTTTCGGGGCTCGACACGCACACAAACACTCCCAGAAGCCACTAATCCATCAATAAACCCTTAAGTAGGGATTCGGGTCCTCACATCCTCCCCCACTAAAAGAAAGTTTCGTCCTCGAAACTAACACGGCTCAAAAGGGAGTCTCCAAGCCCAATGTAAGCATCCAACAACACAGTCTCCAATTCCCCAGTCGCTACTCACTCTCCACCAAGCGAGTCCAACAGCTGGATAAACCTCAGGAATTCCAAATACTGGGGACGAGGAAGAACAGCCAACTCTACGCGTCCAAACTACACGAATTACGCCACACAATTAACAAGAAAGGGTAAGGGCCCCACCAGCAGGAGAGTCATCAACCCCCAACTCTCCAATTTAGAAAACAACTGAAATTAGCGAAAAGTTCGAAAGTGCCGAAAGATCAATGCCCTCGCCCCAATCAAACAAGAACAGGTTCGGGCACCGTCTCCATTTCTGAAGTAGTCCTTCGAATCTTTCGTCCTGTTCGCAAATTTCAGCGTAAGAGCGAGAGAAAGGAAGAGAAGTGTTGATTCCGTTCCTGCTGTGGCAACAAAAACAAAATCTACGATCTATCCGTGCCCCTAAAAGAAAAACACAACCCTATCCGAGACCCCTAGAGACATAACCTCTAGTCCTAGGCGTCACCTACGCTCGACAAACAGCAACTAACCCAAAACCGCTGAAGCCGCTGCTGCAGGAAGGATGCCCTGGTGACCTGTGGAAATGATCTCCTGCTGTCCAACTCGCGGAAAGGTCACTGTTCTCAATCCACAATCAATCGTTGCACGATACCGCACCAGCTGGTCCATCCCGTATGCTCGATCTGAGTCGTGGAGCTGTAACTGAACCGTCACACCTGCCGGTGTACTTCCCGAAGTCTCAGCTATCCTGATCATGCCCCAAAATCCTCCTCTGCTCGCAGGATACTGTGCAGAATCCAAAGGCAATTACCGGTAGCAAACTTCCTATCTCCTATCCATGCAGAGATGCAAAAGCGCTACTAACATGTGCAGGAGGAATGCAGCGGTATCCAAAAAGCTCAACTCAGCTGACAGAAAATAAGGTCATACCTGCGGCGACAGGATCTGCTGCCGGGGTGCCCTCCACCAGGGCTGTGTAAACCCGTCCACTGGGTGCTAAAGGCCGTCGTCCCGTCTGTCCCAACGTCGTACCCCACTCTGTCTAACGGTGTACCATAGGGGCTTCCACTTCCTGAATAAGCAAGGGGGGGTGCTATAGCAAGGGGTCGCACTTACAGAATGGCTCGGGGACAAGCTGCTCGAAAATGTCCCAACTCTCCACATAGGGAAACACCGTCCCTGTCTCTGGTTACACTGCGACGGTGGATGAGGGCCGCCGCAGATGACACACCGCTCATGTCGCTGTTGCCGATACTGCTGCTGAAACTGCTATCGCTGCTGATACTGCGGCTGCTGCGGGTGCCCACCTGAACTCTAGCGCCTCTGAAACTCACGAACCTCAGGGTGAGATCGTGAAGGTCCCGGAGGTGCCTGCCGACTCGTCTGTCCCTCATCAACCGGTGCTGGGCGCTTCGCCCCTGGAATCACTGCGGAAGTTGGAGCCACCTCATCCATCACCGCCTCTCCGCACTCAATGTAAAGTGCCTGCTCCATAGATGCATCCAACGTCTGCAATCTACGCGAACGGACGAACTGATAAATCTCTCGGCGCAACCCCCGCTCAAACAAGCAATTCCAATGCGTTTCGTCCCTGGCCGCGTGTAGTAGTACACAGTCCAATAGCCGGTTGAAATCCATGATGTACTTCTGTACCGAACAGTCCCCCTATTGGAGGTTCCTCAGATCCTCTTCCAGCTTCTATCTAACACTATCGGAAAAGAAGCTTCAAGAAGGAAGCTGCAGAACTCTGCCCAAGTAAGCAGCTGGGTCCTAGGCGGACCGACAGGTCGCACTCGGCGCCACCAAGCCTCGGCGTTGCGCTCCAAGAAGTGTGTAGCCAACAGCACCTGAAACCGCTCCTGAATAAACATGCTCTCAAAATGTCGCTCCATGGCCGTGATCCAAGACTCAGCCTCCCACGGCTCCGAACTCAGTCCCGAAAAAAAAACGAGGTGGGTCAAACTGACGAAACCTCATCAACAAATCAACCACCTCACGCTGCTCTGCAGGTGTCAACTGTCCTGCCGTCCCGGACGGCTGATCACTGGTAGTCGGTGCAGTAGGGGCTGCCTGAGCTGCTGATACAACTGGGGGTGCCACAGCTGGCGAAGGAGGTGCGGGGAAACTCTCAGGGGGAGTAACAACAGGCTGCACTCTCTGCTCCAACATGCGCATCATCCGGTCCATGGTCTCTTCCTGGCGCCGGACAGCCTCCGACATCTGTGCCATCTGGATCCATAACTCTTGGGTCTTGCCCTGCTCTGATAGCTCTGCCTCCCGCTGCTCGGGTTAGTCATCAGATGCGAGATGTGCCCTCTTCACTACACGACGTCTCAGGGGCATCGTAGTCCACTGCACAATAACAAACATCAGGACACAACAACCATTCAACCCAATCCAGCGAAAGTCTAAGACATGTCATCCATTCCATAGCATTATGTTGTCTGCAGCCAACATAATCGCTTAGGAGAATAAACATGCCGATCACTCATCCCATCCCTTGGGAGAGGTATAAAACTCAATCAGGACTTTCGCTAAAAGTCACGACTCTCACGTAGTCATCCTAATGTCCAACCATAAGCCTAGGGTTTCTAAAGCCTCAATGACCTAAAACCTAAGCTCTGATACCACTCTAATCTGTCACGCCCCGGGGTCGAAACTGCGACCCGGGCTCGCTAACAGATCCGCCGCCCATACGGTGAACCCCGTATAGACGAAGCGTCTAACCTGCAAAGAAAGATGCTATACTAAACAGATATCAGAGCTGAAAGTAAACTGCTAGAAATAAAATATATACAACACAAAGTTCTCACCAAAAGTACAAGTCTCTCTCAGCAATAAAGGAAAGTACAACTCTATCCCTCGCTACAAGTCTCTCAACAAGAAACTCTCAAAATAATAAGGGTACATCTACTCTCTGGACGACGACTGGTAGGGATCTAGCTCATGACTCCCTCACCACGATCTGAAGAAGCAGCAACTGGAGCAGACGTCCCTGGGAAAAAAGACACCACGACGGGTGTGAGAACTACATCCCACAGTAGTTCTCAGTGGGTGCCGTCAACAAGCCCAATGGTCTGCCCACTAAGTCTACTAGAGGCATGCTGTAACAAATGAAATACTGAAGAAAAGAGCTGGAATGAATAACTCTACAGCTACCATGCCCCTATCTAGATGCTCAAAAAGTGGAACAGATGATAACATGGTGCATCTACTAACATGTCAATATAGTCACCCAATCTGAAACTGACTGCCTCCTCGGGTCTAGTCAAACCTGCGCCTACCTACTGCCGCACATCCTCAAAAGGACGGGTCTACCGTAGGTATGTCCATAGCTGCCAAAACTGGCTCAGTCAGAGGGATGGCGTCCGTAACAGCCAAAACTGGCTCAGTCAGAGGGACGGCGTCCGTAACTGCCAAAATAGGCTCAGTCAGAGGGACGGCGTCCGTAACTGTCAAAACTGGCTCAGTCAGAGGGACGGCGACGACAAGTCGCGATACCAAAGTGCAGATCCACCCCAGACATGGCACTCGAGGGGAGCGACCCCAACGAGGATACGGGTATCCGCGCACTCTGTCGAGTTGGCACTGCAGGCTATAGTCAGAATCCACGCTCACGCTTTGAACGAAACAAACTCAGGATCCTCAAACATCTCGCACAACGGTCGGAGCTCTCTCGACGACTCAGCTGATCAGCTCTCTCGAATCTCAAGACACAAGCAACTCCACCAACTCAAAGCACAAAGTCGCATCCACTGCGAACAACTGCCTCATCTGGCCAAACATCGCATCCACTGCGAGAAACTATCTCAACAAGCCAAACAGGCGTAAACATCGCATCCACAGCGAGAAACGATCTCAACAAGCCAAACAGGCCGAACATCGCATCCACTGCGAACAACTGCCTCAACAGGCCACAATATCCCAACAGGCAGACTCACTGACAGGATAAACCCCACCACTGGCACAATGAAGGGTCCGGGAACCACGAAAGACTAGAACCTACAACCCTAATCAAACAAGAACAGGCTCTAGGCATAGCCTCTCATTGTTCTCGTCCCAAGAAGAAGGCAGACCTTAGAACCCAGACCACTCGAATCATCTCGGGTGGTTAAATTATAGGAAAAAGATGACATTTCTTACTGAAAGCCATTTGATCTAGAAGAAATTCATATTTAATAATTTTTAGTTTTTTAGGAAAACAATTGAAAACAAGTTTTATACCTAAGCCTCGTAGAGCTATAGCCTTTGTCCAATCAAACAAGAACAGACTCGGGCGACCCTACGATGCTTAGAAGAAAACATTGGTTGGCTAAAATCATATGTGTGTCCAAAAACAGTTCTGGGTTCAAGGTTCTGCTAACACTGGTAAACCGCTGCCACTAACACAGCAGCGACAAATAAAACAAGAAAATAAAACATTTCGGGACCGCCGTCCTCCCAAACGGCTCCCGCCACAGATGAACGATCAACTACCTCTACCAGACTCCACTCTGCTCCCAAGCACGAGTGTAGAAAGCATCCCACACTAAAAGAAACCCGACCACTCGGCCCACTACCCGGGCGAGTAAAACACTATGTCCAGGAAGAATGAAAGTGTGGATGTCTATAGCAGAATAAACCTAGCCCAAGATGGAGTTTTCTAAAGTCTGGCTGGACATGCTGCATATGACGGGGTTGCTAGGTCAAGTTCCAAGATAACAATAATTTTAACGGATCAAAGAAAGCACTATGTCCAGGAAGAATGAAAGTGTGGATGTCTATAGCAGAATAAACCTAGCCCAAGATCTAAAGTCTGGCTGGACATGCTGCATATGACGGGGTTGCTAGGTCAAGTTCCAAGATAACAATAATTTTAACGGATCAAAGAAAGCATGGAGATGACAGGATCATCAGGTAACATAAGGAATAACAATTCCTACATTCTAGCATGCTAAACAAGAATTAGCTATCATGCATAGTCCTACAATAGCAGGCTTAACGTACAGTCCATCAATCTTGGAGACAGGGCCACCCACCTGAACGTGCCAACTGTCCGGGGTCGTACAGCTAAGAAAGCCCAGAAACAGCTATAACCCAAAGTCCACCAAGCCAACAACACGGTAGCAGTGCTCAAAACATCCTGGGTACACAACACATTCCAAAAATTACACTTAATTCCACTAAATTCCACATATTAAAAATCTGCGGTGAACAGTCCTCTTTCTGCGAAAATTCACCTTTAAAACAGCCTCCAAAAATTCCAGTAAAAATATGACGGCGATCCTCGCGAAGTATAGATGTTGATAGAGTTCTGAAACGTTGAATTCCGATGTCCGGATGCGGAGATAAAAATCCGCGAAGACCTTGCTGTCCAGGAATCTCACCAGCAAAACAGGGGCTCAGTAAAGCCTCGAAAACTATGCCAAAAACCCAAATCTAGACGAAACACTCAACACAAAAGTCGAAGATATACCTCTTGTGAATCCAACACCGTAAAAATCGTCAAAAAATACAGTTGGGGTAGCTCTGTAGACCTCTCAGACTGAAGTGCGACGGAAACGGGCCTCCAACTGAAAATCGTCGCACTGCGCTCCGATGCCGAAGTCGTCGACGCCGCGGCTTCCAAAAATTCCGGGCCTCTGCCAGAAGATGCGCAACATGAAGATCTCCAACTTTGCTAAAGGGGCTAAGGGCAGAGAAGCTCGGGAAAGGGGACGAAAAGCCCCAACAAACAGCCTATTTATAGGCCCAGCCCGAAAATCCGCACTCTGGACTTTTGGCCCAAAGATTCGGGCGCCCGGTACTTCCGGGCTGCTACAGTAATAGGCCCGGCCCGTTACTGTTCACGCCCGGAAAATCCCCAGGCCGCCACGCGTCCACCCAAACAGCAAACAGCTGTTTGGACCAACCGCGCTGCGCCACGTGGCTGAAGCCGGTGACGACACGTGGCGCCCTGGAGCGGGAATCGCGGGTCAGCGCGCCCACGTCGCGCCCACGCCGCACCCACACACGCCTATCGGGCACGCAGCCCGAGGCAACTGCTCCCTACCTCGCGGACCGCGCGCACAACACCCAACCAACCACCAAGCGACACGTGGCCAGCCCTCGGTCCACCGTACACCCCGCCAAACCCGTGGACCGCGCCCACTGCGCCCGCCAACCGGGAGGTGCCACGTGGCGAGCGCCCGGGTGCACGCCTCCGCGGTGGACCGCGCGCCTCCGCCGCCGCCAGCCGCCGCGCTCCGCCGCCAGCCGCCGCCGCCGGCGCCTCTCCAGCTGCCGGAACAGTGCTCCCCTACCTCGAAAAGCGTGTTTTCGCATCCGGGCTTTGAAAAATACAAGTAAATAGTCCATCTTGACTGTTTTCGCGCGCTGAATCCAAATCCGAAGTCCGTTTGGCCAAATTCCACTTCTAAAATTTTCCGAAAATTCCCAAAAAAGTAAACTTGATCCAATTTTCTTGCCGGGTCAATTCCTTGGTTCCAAAAAGTGCGCAAAAACCTCAATCACCCAAAATGGCCTCCTGTTAAGCAATCTTGCTCCCAAGTACACCAGGAATCCATATTCGGGGCCCGACACGCGCACAAACACTCCCAGAAGCCACTAATCCATCAATAAACCCTTAAGTGGGGATTCGGGTCCTCACAGGTTGTTGCAAGCGCAAAGGTGGAGTCTTCAACGGTGTGCCATCGCCGTTTAGGACACATAAGCGAGCACGGATTGCAGGTATTATCCAACCGTGAACTTATACAAGTTCGCGCCATTAGATTTTTATGAAGATTACATCTACGGGAGGCAACGAAGGTTGTCTTTTTCTCTATCACATCAAAGAAGTAAGAAGCATCTCAAGTTGATTTATACGGATACTTGGCAGTCACCCGATACATCGTTGGGCGGATGTTCTTACTTCATTTCATTCATTGATGATTACTCTCGGAAGGCTTGGGTATATATTCTAAAACGAAAGTCCGATGTGTTTGAGACTTTTAAGAAATTCAAAACTCTTGTGGAGAATGAAAAGGATTTTAAAATTAAGTGTCTACGTTCTGATAACGGATGAGTGTATTGTTTAAGAGAACTTGATGAGTTTTGTAATGAGTATGGAATTAAGCGGCATCTCACGGTACCCGGTACACCGGAACAAAACGGTGTAGCGAAGAGGTTAAATAGAACACTTATGGAGAGGGCCCGTAGCATGTTGAGTACCTCAAAACTCGACAAGAGATTTTGGGCGAAAGTCATGAGCACAGCTTGTTATTTGATTAATCGAGCGCCGACAAAATCATTTGGTTTGGAAAATCCAGTAGAAGTCTGGAGCGACAAGTTCGTTGATTACTCCTATCTTCGTGTCTTAGGATGTGATGCTTATGCATGGATACCGAAAGAAAAAAGATCAAAATTGGATAAGAACTCTCGGAGGTGTATATTTCTTGGCTATGCGAAAGGTGTTAAGGGGTATCGATTGTGGGACCTTACTACCCACAAAATAGTCGTAAGTCGTGATGTTGTCTTCAATGAAGGGTCTTTTCAAGGCACCAAGAAAAAGCAAGATGATGATACTATGATTCCAATTTAGCTCTTTGAAGCGCGCGATGAGGTGCAAGTTGAGCAAGCACAGCAGGACGATGAAGTGGTTGATGATGAACCAGACTTGGAATCTCCGCAAGCATCCGAAAATACAAATTCACCGGTAGAATCGCCAGCGGATTCCGGGCGTCCTAGGAGGGTCATTAGACCTCCTGCAAGGTATAATGACTATATCACATCATTTATTCCTTCTGCTAACCATGTTAGTGCATATATTGTTTTGGCGGAGGAAGATAAGCCGACTTCGTATAAGGAGGCTTGTGAGTCGACCGATGCTGGAAAGTGACAATGCGTGATGGAGGAGATGGAGTCAATTCGAAAGAACAGAACTTGGGAACTTGTTGATTTGTCGAAGGGAAGAAACGCGAATGGATGTCGGTGGGTGTTTAAGGTGAAGAAGGATACATATGGGAATGTGGAGAGGTTCAAGACAAGATTGGTGGTGAAGGGATATGCTCAGAAGCCGGGAATCGACTTCGATGAGATCTTCTCACCGGTGGTTCGTCTTACCACTATTCGGGTTGTTTTGGAAATCGCAGCGGTTATGGATTTGGAGCTTGAGGAGATAGATGTAAAAACAACATTCTTGCATGGTGATCTGGAGGAAGAGATATATATGTCGCAACTGGAAGGTTTTATCGAAAAAGGTAAGGAGTATTTGGTTTGTCGATTGAACAAATCATTGTACGGCTTGAAACAGGCACCAAGGTGTTGGTACAAGCGATTTGGTTCCTTCATTATGAGTTTGGGTTTTGATAGGCTTGAAGTGGATCATTGTGCATATTTCTGCGATTATAATGACGGGATATTCTGTATTTTGTTATTATATGTCGTCGATATGGTGGTCGCCGAAAATAACAAGGGTCGAATATCCATCTTGAAGACTCAATCTGCCAGTGAGTTCGATATGAAGGACTTAGGAACTGTGATCAAATACTCGGGATGAAGGTACAACGTGAGAGAAAGAGTAGAAAAGTTTGGCTTTCACAGAAGAGTTATGTGGAGAAGGTTCTGCGACGCTTCAACTTGCATAATGCAAAGCAAGTTTCTGCCCCGTTTCCTATTCATTTAAAATTGTCGGCCGAGCAATCACCAGGTACGGAAGCAGAAAAAGCTGATATGGCTCAGGTACCATATTCATTGGTAGTAGGGAGCCTTATGTTTGCCATGGTATGCACGAGACCCAACATTGCTCAAGCAGTGGGAGTAGTGAGTCGGTATATGGAGAATCCAGGTTGTGAACATTGGAATGTAGTGAAGTGGATTCTCAAATATTTGAGAGGCATTGCGGATTTCTCACTCTGTTATGGTTCTGCGGGTTTGGAGTACGTTAGATATGCGGATGCAGATTTCGTAGAAGATAAAGACAAAAGAAAGTCTACCACGGGTTATGTTTTCTCCATGAGCGGTGGTGCTATTAGCTGGGAGTCGAAGCTTCAGCCGGTAGTCGCTTTGTCGACGATAGAGGCGGAGTATATAGCAGTGACACATGATTGTAAGGAGGCTATCTGGCTAAAAAAAATTTTAGGAGAATTGAAAGTGAAGCAAGATGTGGTGGGAGTGAATTGTGATAGTCAAAGTGCAATACACTTGGCAAAGAATTCGACGTTTCACTCTCGGACGAAACACGTTGATATTCGTTATCACTTCGTGAGAGATGTGGTGGATGAGGGTTTTATCTCATTGTTGAAAATTCACACAGATACGAATCCAGCGGATATTTTAACGAAGCTAGTGACTCGAGAGAAATTTAATTGGATCATGACTTCTCTCGGTCTTGGAGCTACATGAGAAGAGTGGGAATTTGGCAAGATCTTCAATTTTGTGTTTTATGGAATTGGGCACATGTTTTGAAGTGGGAGAATTATTGGATTATGTAAAACCATGTTTCGAGTCGATATCACGATATTCAACTCCGTGACGGATTAAATATGTTGGATTTGATCCTAATTTGATCAATCTTGTTCCTAAAGGTTAGGAATGATTTAAAAATATTTTAAAGGGTATATCGACGACGAATTAGAAACTCGGATGGACGGTGGAGATCGTTTTATATTAGAATTAGGTTTTTAGAGTTATATTAACTCTTGTGATTCATCTTTTATTTTTTAGAGTTTCATTGAAAAAAAACCCTAATTAAGAGGAAAAACGTTGAGAGCCTTCGTGAGAGAGTTTTTTGTAATCCAATTTTACTCCTTATACTTTTGTGTCATAAATTAATCGAAGAACGCATTGAGGTGGTCTTGCCCGTGGACGTAGGTTGACACATTGTTGGCCGAACCATATAAATATTGTGTCCTTATATTCTCTTATTCTTTTTATTTGTTTAGTTATTCTCGTGCTTGTTTTTTACGATCATTCTCATTTACTTTCATCTACGAAAGATCATGTTTTCGCTGCGCTCATATGTTGCATGGGTTGAGCTGTGCTCGGTAATCCCACGGTCGGTTCTCTCTTCACTTCAGAAGAAGGATCTGGCCCTCTCGGCGTGCCCGATCCCTGACACTTTTCATACCCTTGACCATCACGAGACCTCCATCGTCTGGCTCCCCTCCAGCAATCCCCTATGCAAGAACCTCCGTGCCATCATCGCCACCCACACCCTCTCCCACAGCAGCCTCGATGCCACTATCGCCGTGCGAGAGTGCCAGGCCCGCGAGCTCGTTGCAAACCTCTGTCGTCACACTGGGCAGCCAGTCAAGTGAGTGAAACAATTCTCAATCGTATGTATGGTTCGCGTAAATATAAAAACTGTTTATTTTATAAATAAATACAAATTTAGATATAAATTAGAACGAGAACAAACCTCGGTCGAAGATGAACAATGTCATTTTAAATTGAATAAATAAAATTTTAATAAATCAGGAGTTTGACGTGATTAGAATATCATATTCTGATATAATATTGAATAGTATGAAATACTTTTATTCTTTAAAAAAATTAAATTAATAACGAATGGTTTGAATCAATTATTTCAGTGTAAATTGTTTAATTTTTGTGACTTGTGCAATATTTATGGGAGAATTTTTTATATTTTGGAGACAATTTTTTTTTTGATTATTTTAGAATTATTTGAATCTGGTGTAATTAAGGGGTTGTAGATTGTTACTATTGATTCAAGTGATTTGTTAAATAAACTATATTAACACGAGAATGGACTTATATTTTACTTTATGTGTAAAGTGTTGTAAGTAATACTTTATTAGTGGGATTTTTTTTTTTTTCTTACTACTACAATTTTAATATAATTGTTGAGGTCAAACAATTTCGTCACCTAAAAAAGTGACACGTGGCGTATATGATCGACCAAAAATATCAGCCAATAAAAAATTGAGTCAATAAAGAGGGACCCGTATCTTGACCACCGAAGACAAAGGGGCCGCCTCAGTCGAATGACAAAAGAGGTGAGGTTAGGATTGACTCTCGATTGCTCAGGCCACAAAATGAAAGAACTTAAAAGGAAGGGGTGCGAGATCCAGCCCCGAATCTCATAACTGATATCGGAATGGCAAGCGGCGCCCCACATTGTAAAACGTCGGGGATCACGCTCCAGCTCGTTTATTTGGAGATGAATATGAATGAGAAAGGGACTACTATATATATCCAATTGAGGAAAATCGATTCAAAAAAAAGTAGTTGAGAAATCAACGATAATTTTCCTTAAGTTTTGCCGATAACCTAAATCGGCGACTATGCGTCTGGTTCGAATGAGTATAAATAATCGAATCATCGAAGAAAAAAAGATCCTGCAACCTCGTAAGCCAGTGATCATCCCTATTTTTCAATACCTTTCAAACCTACATTTACCCCTTTCCTAGCTAGCCTTTCATATTCATAATTACTACTTTCCTTACTACTTTTCAAGGAGTAGTTTTAATTGTAATCGTTTCTTGTAACCCTTTTCAAGCAATACAATTTCAAAATCGGCTATTCGGCCGTGTCAAGTCCATGTCTCCAAATTTCAGTTCGGCTCCTCTAGGCCGAACTCTGTGAGAGTTAGATTGAGAAAAATCCGACCGCGCAGATCCCTAATCAGTCCGATCGCTTGATTCCTTTTTTGACACGCGGCGCATTATACTCAGAGAGTCAATTCATGGGGCGATCGCGGACCACATCCGATCAACGATCAGCATCACATTTCGATCCAACAATAATAAGATCAACAAATGGTCGCAGAAGTAAACTTGGTATATAGTCAGTTGTACATATGCAACATGACGTTTTATAATTATTATTAAGGGTATATATAAGCCCATCAATCCTCCAAAAAATGTGTGGTTCTTTCGTAGTTCGAAAGTGTTTATCAGCACCATAAAGCTGATGTTGGATCAGATATAGATTTAAGATTTGTCTTATAGTAATCATTTGTAATATTTAATTCATAAAAATTATTATTATTTTTTTATTTTCTTCTTATTTTTTTGGACAAAAGAATATCATATGAGCATGTATTTCATTCCACTCTTAGAAGTAAAAAAACCTATAAAGAACAGAGCATAAGCTAGGGATAAATAGAATATTTTCTATGCAAAAATAACTAACAAGATGAATAATTTAAAGTTAAAAAAGAACAATACTAACTGATAATTCGTAGAAAAATAAAATCAATAACTTATTTTCATTCAACTCGTCTTTTTTTCTCCTGTTTCACTCAACAAATAAAAAAAAAAAAAAAAAATTATATAGAGAATTAGATAATATGGAATAATATAATCTTTTCAGATTTTTTTGTTTGAAAATTTAACATATTCAATGTGTGAAACTCAAAATTAAATTTTTTATTTATTTATTTTTATTATTGTCTTTTTTTTAGCGAAAGAAAATTCAATCGGCACTTTTTTTGTTTCTTTCGCTTAGCAAGAGAGAACATAAATTTATTTCTTGTGTTTAATGGAATAGAATGTGGTCAAACATTGTCTGCGACTCCACCCCACTATATATATATATATATATATATATATATATATATATATATATATATATATATATATATATATATATATATATATATATATATAGAGGGGTGGAGTCGCAGACAACGTTTGACCACATTCTATATATATATATATGCTGGGAAGTGACAATACGTGATGGAGGAGATGGAATCAATTCGGAAGAATAAGACTTGGGAACTTGTTGATTTGCCGAAGGGAAGGAACGCGAATGGATGTCGGTGGGTGTTTAAGGTGAAGAAGGATACATATGAGAATGTGGAGAGATTCATGACAAGATTGGTGGTGAAGGGATATGCTCAGAAGCCGGGAATCGACTTCGATGAGATCTTCTCACCGGTAGTTCGTCTTACCACTATTCGGGTTGTTTTGACAATCGCTATGCTGGGAAGTGACAATATGTGATGGAGGAGATGGAGTCAATTCGGAAGAATATGACTTGGGAACTTGTTGATTTGCCGAATGGAAAGAACGCGAATGGATGTCGGTGGGTGTTTAAGGTGAAGAAGGATACATATGAGAATGTGGAGAGGTCCATGACAAGATTGGTGGTGAAGGGATATGCTCAGAAGCCGGGAATCGACTTTGATGAGATCTTCTCACCGGTAGTTCGTCTTACCACTATTCAGGTTGTTTTGGCAATCGCAACAGTTATGAATTTGGAGCTTGAGGAGATAGATGTAAAAACAACATTCTTGCATGGTGATCTGGAGGAGGAGATATATATATCGCAATTGGAAGGTTTTGTATTCATTTAAAATTATCGGCCGAGCAATCACCAGGTACGGAAGCAGAAAAGGCTGATATGGCTCGGATACCATATTCATTGGTAGTAGGGAGCCTTATGTTTGCCATGGTATGCACGAGACCCAACATTGCTCAAGCAGTGGGAGTAGTGAGTCTGTGTATGGCGAATCCAGGTTGTGAACATTTGAATGTAGTGAAGTGGATTCTCAAATATTTGAGAGGCATTGCGGATTTCTCACTCTATTATGGTTCTGCGGGTTTGGAATGCGTCAGATATGTGGATGTAGATTTCGCAGAAGATAAAGACAAAAGAAAATCTACCACCGGTTATGTTTTCTCCATGAGCGGTGGTGCTATTAGCTGGGAGTCAAAGCTTCAGCCGGTAGTCGTTTTGTCGACGACAGAGGCGGAGTATATAGCAGTGACACATGATTGTAAGGAGGCTATCTGGCTAAAAAAACTTTTAGGAGAATTGAAAGTGAAGCAAGATGTGGTGGGAATGAATTGTGATAGTCAAAGTGCAATACACTTGGCATTGAATCTGACGTTTTACTCTCGGACGAAACACGTTGATATTCGTTATCACTTCGTGAGAGATGTGGTGGATGAGGGTTTTATCTCATTGTTGAAAATTCACACAGATACGAATCCAGTAGATATTTTAACGAAGCTAGTGACTCGAGAGAAGTTTAATTGGATCATAACTTCTCTCGGTCTTGGAGCTACGTGAGGAGAGTGGGAATTTGGCAAGATCTTCAATTTTGTGTTTTATGGAATTGGGCACATGTTTTGAAGTGGGAGAATTGTTGGATTATATAAAACCATGCTTCGAATCGATATCACGATATTCAACTCCGTGACGGATTGAATATGTTGGATTTGATCCTAATTTGATCCAATCTTGTTCCTAAATATTAGGAATAATTTAGAAATATTTTAAAGAGTATATCGACGACGAATTAGAAACTCGGATGGACGGTGGAGATCGTTTTATATTAGAATTAGGTTTTTAGAGTTATATTAACTCTTGTGATTCATCTTTTATTTTTTAGAGTTTTATTGAAAAAAAACCCTAATTGAGAGGAAAAACGTTGAGAGCCTCCGTGGGAGAGTTTTTTTTAATCCAATTTTACTCCTTATACTTTTGTGTCGTAAATTAATCGAAGAACGCATTGAGGTGGTCTTGCCCGTGGACGTAGGTTGACATATTGTTGGCTGAACCATATAAATCTTATGTCCTTATATTCTCTTATTCTTTTTATTTGTTTAGTTATTCTCGTGCTTGTTTTTTACGATCGTTCTCATTTACTTTCATCTACGAAAGATCATGTTTCCGCTGCGCTCGTGTGTTGCGTGGGTTGAGCTTGTTGGGTTTAGGTTAATAACGGATCTAAATAGGGGAAAAACCACCTAGAGGGGGGGGTGAATAGGTGCAAACAATAAACACACCAAAATCGTTGCGTAAAAATAACCCAATGCGGAAAATAAATAACACGCAAGATTTTACGTGGAAAACTCCAATCCAGGAGTAAAAAACCACGGGACCGATCACACGGTGAAATCTACTAAGATTAAAACACGTACAAGGTGATATAACGCACACACACGACTCAACCTTTTCCATACGCTCCGAGTAGATCTTCGCCGCTCGCTCCTGAACGCACCTCGAATCCACGAAGGCGTCCAACGCCGAATCCACGGCGTGTCACGTCGAATCCACGACGCCAGACCGAATCCACGGTCTTCACCAAGTAGCACGTCTCGAATCCACGAGCGCACCTCGTCTCGAATCCACGAAACGGTAACACCTTGAGTCCACAAGGCCACGCGAATCCACGCGCCGATTTCTTGGGAAAATCGTTGTTTTGTTGGTGATGATATTTTGAATACTTAGATCATCATAGATAGACAAGGAAGCACCCTCTAAGTATTCATCGATTTGATTCTTTCGAAAGATATAGATTTTGAAAACCCTAGAATCAAACCGATCAATAGAGAAAGAAAACCTAAAATAAAGAGGTGTTTACCTTTTCTTCTCTATGTGGATTCTTACCTTTGATCCCCCTTGGGATAACCCTAAAAGATGATATTAGGGTCTATTTATAGGCTAGAAACTTTTTGGAAAGAGATAAGAATCAAAAACCGCCTTTTCTGGAAATTTACAGGACGGCGATCCGGATCGGATTTACTGCGATCCGGATCGTCGTAACGAGATTGACGATTCCAGAAATCCAAGGGTTCGGGATCCGGATCACAAGGTCCGATCCGGATCGTTCATGCAATTCAGCCAACTCCCATGTTCGGGATCCGGATCGGAATGGCCTAGGATCCGGATTGAAATTGCCAATGAACAATCACCCTTCGGGATCCGGATTGCAGGGTCCGATCCGGATCCTGAACATGTCCCATGTCCAGTTTTTGATTCTTTGGCCATAGAAAATATTCCAAAGTGTTTCTAAGCTATAAGAATGTATTCAAAATATCAAAGATTATTTAATTTAACGTACCTGAACATTTGAATCCATTCTTTTGAGATTGATGTAAATGATTTGTCAAGTCTTCATCTTCAATCTTCAACATCACGAAATACGCCAATACAAAAATCCTTAACAGAGCTGTGCTCGGTAATCCCACGACGGTTCTCCCTTCACTTTAGAAGAAGGACCTGGCCCTCTCGGCGTGCCCGATCCCTGACACTTTTCATACCCTTGACCATCACGAGACCTCCATCGTCTGGCTCCCCTCCAGCAATCCCCTATGCAAGAACCTCCGTGCCATCATCGCCACCCACACCCTCTCCCACAGCAGCCTCGATGCCACTATCGCCGTGCGAGAGTGCCAGGCCCGCGAGCTCGTTGCAAACCTCTGTCGTCACACTGGGCAGCCAGTCAAGTGAGTGAAACAATTCTCAATCGTATGTATGGTTCGCGTAAATATAAAAACTGTTTATTTTATAAATAAATACAAATTTAGATATAAATTAGAACGAGAGCAAACCTCGGTCGAAGATGAACAATGTCATTTTAAATTGAATAAATAAAATTTTAATAAATCAGGAGTTTGACGTGATTAGAATATCTTATTCTGATATAATATTGAATAGTATGAAATACTTTTATTCTTTAAAAAAATTAAATTAATAACGAATGGTTTGAATCAATTATTTCAGTGTAAATTGTTTAATTTTTGTGACTTGTGCAATATTTATGGGAGAATTTTTTATATTTTGGAGACAATTTTTTTTAATTATTTTAGAATTATTTGAATCTGGTGTAATTAAGTGGTTGTAGATTGTTACTATTGATTCCAGTGATTTGTAAAATAAACTATATTAACACGAGAATGGACTTATATTTTACTTTATGTGTAAAGTGTTGTAAGTAATACTTTATTAGTGGGATTTTTTTTTTTTTTTTCTTACTACTACAATTTTAATGTAGTTGTTGAGGTCAAACAATTTCGTCACCTAAAAAAGTGACACGTGGCGTATATCATCGACTAAAGATATCAGCCAATAAAAAATTGAGTCAATAAATAGGGATCCGCATCTTGACCACCGAAGACAAAGGGGCCGCCTCAGTCGAATGACAAAAGATGTGAGGTTAGGATTGACTCTCGGCTGCTCGGGCCACAAAATGAAAGAACTTAAAAGGAAGGGGTGCGAGATCCGGCCCCGAATTTCGTAACTGATGTCGGAATGGCAAGCGTCGCCCCACATTGTAAAACGTCGGGGATCACGCTTCAGTTCATTTATTTGGAGATGAATATGAATGAGAAAGGGACTACTATATATATCCAATTGAGGAAAATCGATTAAAAAAAAAGTACTTGAGAAATTAACGATAATTTTTCTTAAGTTTTGCCGATAACCTAAATCGGCGACTATACGTCTGGTTCGAATTAGTATAAATAATCGAATAATCAAAGAAAAAGGATCCTGCAACCTCGTAAGCCAGTGATCATTCCTATTTTTCAATACCTTTCATACCTACATTTACCCCTTTCCTAGCTAGCCTTTCATATTCATAATTACTACTTTCCTTACTACTTTTCAAGAAGTAGTTTTAATTGTAATCGTTTCTTGTAACCCTTTTCAAGCAATACAATTTCAAAATCGGCTATTCGGCCGTGTCAAGTCCATGTCTCCAAATTTCAGTTCGGCTCCTCTAGGCCGAACTCTGTGAGAGTTAGATTGAGAAAAATCCGACCGCGCAGATCCCTAATCAGTCCGATCGCTTGATCCCTTTTTGACAAGCGGCGCATCATACTCAGAGGATCAACTCATTGGCCGATCGCGAACCACATCTGATCAACGATCAGCATCACATTTCGACCCAACAATAATACTTACTTATTAAGATCAACAAATGGTCACAGAAGTAAACTTGGTATATAGTCAGTTATACATATGCAACATGACGTTTTATTATTATTATTAATTTCAATCCTCCAAAAAGTAGTTGTTCGAAAGTGTTTATCAACACCATAAAGCTGATGTTGGATCAGATATAGATTTAAGATTTGTCTTCTAGTAATCATTTGTAATATTTAATTCATAAAAATTATTATTATTTTTTTATTTTCTTCTTATTTTTTGGACAAAAGAATATCATATGAGCATGTATTTCATTCCACCCTCTTAGGGCTCGTTTGGATAGGGGGATAAGGGGGGAATACCCCCCTTATCCCCAAATCCATACCCAAACGGGTATGGATTTTTCGGGAATCCGGGTTCTGGGTGATGGGGATTAGCAGGTATGGATAGGGGGATTTGGGTTCTGGGTTATAGGTGGAATTGGCTGGAATTGGAAATCGGCACAGGGATCGAGGCATTTCTTCCTTCTTCCCCATCGCGCCCCTTGCTTCCCAATCTTGCCCCCTCCATCTCCTCCGATCTCCTTCTTCTCCCATCTCCCCTCTGCGCCCCTCTCCGCGCCCCTCTCCGCGCCCCTCTCCGGCCATCTCCGCGCCCCTCTGCGTCTCTCTGCGGCCCTCCGCGCCCCTACGCGCCCCTCTGCGCCCCTCTGCGGCCCTCTCCGCGACCCTCTCCGCGCCCCTCTCCGGCCATCTCCGCGCCCCTCTCCGGCCATCTCCGCGCCCCTCTGCGCCTCTCCGGCCCTCTCTGGTCCCCTCTGCGCCTCTCTGCGCCCCTCTGCGGCCCTCTCCGCGACCCTCTGTGGCCCTCTCCGCGACCCTCTCCGCGCCCCTCTCCGGCCATCTCCGCGCCCCTCTCCGGCCATCTCCGCGCCCCTCTGCGCCTCTCCGGCCCTCTCCGGTCCCCTCTGCGCCTCTCTGCGCCCCTCTGCGGCCCTCTCCGCGACCCTCTGTGGCCCTCTCCGCGACCCTCTCCGCGCCCCTCTCCGGCCATCTCCGCGCCCCTCTGCGCCTCTCTGCGCCCCTCCGCGCCCCTACGCGTCCCTCTGCGCCCCTCTCCGGCCCTCTCCGGGCCCCTCTGCGCCTCTCTGCGCCCCTCTGCGGCCCTCTCCGCGCCCCTCTCCGCGCCCCTCTGCGCCTCTCTGCGCCCCTCCGCGCCCCTACGCGTCCCTCTGCGCCCCTCTCCGGCCCTCTCCGGGCCCCTCTGCGCCTCTCTGCGCCCCTCTGCGGCCCTCTCCGCCACCCTCTCCGCGCCCCTCTCCGGCCATCTCCGCGCCCCTCTGCGCCCCTCCGCGCCCCTACGCGTCCCTCTGCGCCCCTCTCCGGCCCTCTCCGGGCCCCTCTGCGCCTCTCTGCGCCCCTCTGCGGCCCTCTCCGCGACCCTATCCGCGCCCCTCTCCGGACATCTCCGCGCCACTCTGCGCCTCTCTGCGCCCCTCCGCGCCCCTACGCGCCCCTCTGCGACCCCACTGCCCCCCTCTGCGCCCCTCTCCGCGCCCCTCTGCGGCCCTGTCCGCGCCCATCTGCGGCCCCTTTGCGCCCCTCTGCGACCACACTGCGCCCCTCTGCGACCCCACTGTCCCCCTCTGTGACTTCTCCGCGCCCCTCTGCGGCCCTCTCCGCGCCCCTCTGCGGCACTCTCCGCGCCCCTCCGCGCCCCTCTACGCCCCTCTCCGCGCCCCTCTGCGGCCCCTCTTGCTTCTTAACACGTTGTGATTCTTTTTCACAAAGGTATGCCCCCCTATCAGTGCCTTACTCAGTGCCTTATTCAGTGCTTCTTATAATGTTGGTGGCATAATGTGTGCATGTCATTGCCATAATATGTGCTGGTTTTCATGTTGTGTTCCAATGTGATGTTTGTGTGTATGAGGCCTATTCCATGTTGCCATTTTGAGGGAAACAAGTGTGAGTATGCAAGTCTATCCCCTGTAGCTTCAAATATGGACGATGATGATGATTGCCATAGGTATCTGATGGCATGGCATGTAATTACTGCACCCCCATACCAATTGGCAATCAATTGAGTCAAAAAATATTTTATAAAAATTATTTACAAACGGGTGATAGGCATTATACACACGAACAACACTTAATTGCAACATGGTCACAACCAGCACACATGAAAGGACGATGATGACGATTGCCATAAGTATCAGATGGACGGCCACTGGCTTTTAAAGCCAATGCTACCCCATACTATATGGCAATCAAGTGAGTCCAATACTTAATAACAATTTCCCTCTATTTCTACTTTATTTATTAGTATCAATGTGCCTTCAAATACATTATATAACTCAAATTCCAGATGCGTCCCTTCAAGAAACAAGGAAAACATCAAGCTAGAAAAAGTGTGGTTTTCGACCCACTTTCTAATTTCGTAGCATCTCAGGAGGGTCCTTGTGGGCAGCGTGCCCAACCTCAGACCCGAACACATAATTGGACTGATAATATGGACACAATATTTATGGCTTTGCTCACAGAAGAGCATACACTTGGGAATTATGTCAATGGGTCGTTCACAACAGTAGCGTGGGTTCGAATAAATGCGGCATTCAATGCTAGGACCAATTTATCACTCACGAAGGACCAATTAAAGAATCGACTCAAAGTTTTAAAACGGACATTCAGTATGTATAACAATTTAGCCAACAAGAGTGGTTGGGGTTGGGATTGTATCCACAATATCCCGACACCTGGTGATCCAACCGACTGGGATGCAGTCATAGCGGTAATGACCCTATCTTCGATGTCATAAAATTTGTTCGACACAATTGATTCGCGTAATATCATAATAATTGACATTGTACATATCTTAATCCTATTCAACAGGAAAATCCATCATATGCAAGATGTCGAGATAGGCCATTTCCGCCATATAAGGATCTCGAATTTTTGACAGAAAAAACCACGGCCACTGGCCGATATGGATTTGCATCCAGTATGCCTGCAGCACAAACTGTTGAGAGTTCATCCTCATCGTCCCCGGGTGAGGATGATACAAATCTTGGAATAAGAATGACGGGTTTTAATATCTCACCAAATCCATTTGAAGCAGGTTCATCTGCAGTGCCTCAATATGCAAATCCATGGCCGTCAGAAACCTGCGACTACCCTTCGTCAACTCCTGATATTCCCAATGTCGGAGGTAGTGCAAGCGGGAGCGGACATAGCTCTGGAAGCAAACGACCACGCTCTCCACCACCTACAAACCCTCAACCCAAACCTACCGCGTCCTCTGGGGGACGGCGCCGCAAACCAGATGCCAATAATAGTGTATTATCTGAACTTGTTAATCTAGGCAAGCAAAAACTTGAACTGGCACGTGAAATGTATCAATATGAAAAGGACTGCAAAAGTAGTATTCCAACAATTTCCATTTGCATAAGCCGTGTCTATGCGATGCCAGGCATGACTACAGAAAAAGCGCTGTGTGTAGGGGAAGCACTCAAAGATGTTAATAATCGTGAACTATTTATGACCATGAACGACGAGATGGCATTAGCGTGGGTTGAGCGTCAAGTGTCAAACCAGTCGTCTGTATATAGGGCATTTTTTCCTGGACACTAGTTTTTGTTTTCAATGTGTATGACTTTGTTTGAATGCTCTTGATGTACTTTTTAATCATCATGTAATATGCTCAGAAGACATTTCAATTTGGTTTGAATGCTGTTAGATGTACTCTTTAATCATCGACTATATTAACAAGCATGCTAGAAATACTGTTATATTACAACGTCATTTGTTGCGCTTGTCAATGTTGAATATATATTGTACTTACAGTATTAATGGGTGATTCGAGTCCTCGTCATGTGTTTTCCTCCAAAATCAATACCATAATAAGGGAGCTTTTAGATGATGATGACGACTATTGGGATGAGGTAATAGCGATGTTGGTTGAGGAAGGTTACTTTACATCTACCCATACTGTCTACAAGCAACCGTGTCGAACCCGCCCATTCACAGGGCACCAGGTGATATGTGATATATTGAATGGCCATCCTGACCGTGGGTACGATCAGTTTCGAATGCGAACAACGACTTTCATCGCACTTCGCGATGAGCTAGTCCAAAAGGGGTTGTTACGAAACACACGCCATTTGACAATTGAGGAACAGTTGGGAATTTTTATGTTTTGTGTTGGACATGGGGTGGCTAATAGGGTAATCGCTGAAACATTTCAACATTCGGGTGAAACAATCAGTCGACATTTCAACAATGTGCTTCGGGCGATTGTGACGTTGAAAGACGATTACATAACATTTCCGGCGAATAATGTGTCGGTGCATGCCCGGATTAGAGATAATGTCAATTTTCACCCTTTCAAGGTATGTATGCTTTTCTATTTTTTAGTTCACTTATTTATATGTCACCAGTGTTCATTATAATAAGTGACTGCATGTTGTTTCATGTTTATTGCCAGAATGCAATTGGTGCAATAGATGGGACACATCTTCCGGTGGTTGTCAGCACGAGCAAGCAACCGAGATTCCGGAATCGCAAAGGATTTACTTCGCAAAACATGATGGCTGCAGTATCCTTTGACCACGACTTTCTATTTGTGGCCACTGGTTGGGAGGGATCTGCAGCTGACATGAGAGTACTCCGATGGGCATGCGAAACTGGAGGATTCACTGTGCCCGAAGGTATATTGTACACATCAATTTTTATTTTGCATTTCTTTATTGATGGGGAATATAGATTTTAACATTGTACATGTTGTGTAAAATTTATAGGCAAATATTATTTGGTAGATTCTGGCTATGCAAATACACACAGATTTCTTGCACCATATCGGGGGGAGCGTTACCATATTAGCCAATTTGAGGGAAACACACGAGGTCGCACTCATCGCAATCCGAAGGACCTATATAACCATCGACATGCACAGTTGAGAAATGTGGTGGAGAAAACATTCGGTATTTTAAAAAAACGGTTCAAGATCTTGACTGTTGCAACACCCTTTCCATATAAAGTCCAATGCCAGATTGCGATGGCATGTTGTGTTTTGCATAATTTTATTCGACGACACTCTGGTGCGGATGCCATATTTAACGATGTGATGGAGGAAGAACCAAATGTCGAATTAGATGTCGAGGAAACGGTTCATAGTGTTGGTACTACTGAGTCACAAAGAGGCGACGCGCTGCGCACATTTATAACAGACGAGTTATGGAATAATCGCAGTTAGTTATATATTTGATTGCAATGTAAGAAATGTGTAATATATTTGATTGTATGATTACAATGTGTTTGTAAAATTATGTATGAATTCGAGTATGTAAAGGACTTTTTTGATGTGTATTGAACTGAATTATGCGGCATTCAATGGGATTGTAAATGACTTATTATTTTCTGATCTTTATGACCATAATGGACTGAATTGTATGTGATTTAATCTTCTAAATATTATGTTTGTTCTATAATTGGGGGAATTTTTATTAGTGTAACGTCATTATTTCACACAATTGTTTGATTCGTTATTTACTTGATATCTGGTCATGACATTCTGTTTTACTGTTATTTAACATCCAGAAAGTTATTATTAGTGCTTGAATTTTTTACAATTTTTGTACTCACTATTTCACCATTTATGATTAATTTTAAAAAATAATAAAATATGCTATTAATCAACCTTATAATAAATTTAGATTAATATTAAATTATACTATAAAAATATTTAAAAGGACAAAATTAAAATTTTCTTAGCTATTGTTTACTGGTTAAACTGTCAAACATTTTAAATATTTTAATATGTAATTTTCTATAATTTTTTAGTATTTTTATTTATTTATTATATATTTTTAATTATTTTTTACAATTTTAAATAATATTTTAAATTATTTTAGGTTGATTAATATAATAAATTATTTTATTTATATAATAAATTATTTTTATTTATAAAGGGCAAAATAGTCAATACACAAATTTATCACTTATCAATTCTTCTTATTCCTCTATACTCAACCAAACACAATTTTTACCAATTCTTCCTATTCTCCTTATTCCTATATAATTTACCAAACACAATTTACCTTAATTCCGGTATAACTCATAAAACGAACCAAACGCAAATTTACACCAATTCCTGCTAATACCAGAATCTGTACCTATCCCCGGTATAACAAAATTTTTCTAATCCCCGACCCAAACGCTACCTTAGAAGTAGAAAACCCTATAAAGAACAGAGCATAAGCTAGGGATAAATAGAATATTTTCTACGCAAAAATAACTAACAAGATGGATAATTTAAAGTTAAAAAAGAACAATACTAACTGATAATTCGTAGAAAAATAAAATCAATAACTTATTTTCTTTCAACTCGTCTCTTTAATTTTCTCCTGTTTCACTCAACAAATACAAAAAAAAAAAAAAAAAAAAAAAAAAAAACAAAATTATATAGAGAATTAGATAATATGGAATAATATAATCTTTTCAGATTTTTTTTTGTTTGAAAATTTAATATATTCAATGTGTGAAACTCAAAATTAAATTATTTATTTATTTATTTATTTTTAATATTTATTTATTTATTTATTTTTTTTGGAGCGAAAGAAAATTCAATTGGCACTTTTTTTGTTTCATTCGCTTAGCAAGAGAGAACATAAATTTATTTCTTGTGTTTAATGGAATAGAATGTGGTCAAAGATTGTCTGCGACTCCACCCCTATATATATATATATATATATATATATATATATATATTGTTCTTACAAAATAGGAAGAACAGATATTTAAAATAACATATTATTATTTGCCTTTTAGTTTACATTTTTTTTATATCGGCGATTGAAATAATTTTTATTGATTTTCCTGACGATCGTATTTGTAAGTTGAATTTTCTTCCGATCGTATTTGTAAAAAAAAAAAAATTCAGATTATTTTTTGAAAAAATAAAAATACGCTTTAGTACATAATTAAGTATGTTTCCGTATTAACTTTAATTAATGTTATCTGTGAATTTAATTTTATCATTATCATTAAATTAGTTAGATTTTAATTACTATCACATTTATAAACTATTATCCACCGGATATCATTTATTTATTTATTTATTTTTTGTTAAGTTTTTAGATATGACGTCTCGTTTTTCTTTCGGGAGTAAATATAAATGTACACTCCATAAGAGGGGTACATCCTACACTTCATTTTATTTTGGGGTGGAGTGAATTTTACTGGTCATATCGAAGTAACCAGTAAAAAAAGCCCCACCTCACGATTGGGTGGGATGTAGGATGTACACCCATAAAAGGTATATATCTTACACCCCACTACATTCTGGAATAGGATGAATTTCACTGATCATATCGAAATGACCAGTAAATTGACAATTCAACATGACTAAACGAATTTATCACACTCTTCCCTCCCAGAAACAGAGGCATAAATATAACATGCACTTCAATACCATAATCCATATCACATACCTCTATTTGAAAATGGAGTTGATAATTTCCTTTCTTTGGATTTCACTCATACTCTTGTTTCTCTACCTCGCCAAGCGCAAGCTAAACCCGAGAGCAGGAAAAATCGCAGCACTTCCCCTCCCGCCTGGGCCGACACCGCTCCCGATCATCGGCAACATGCTCGACGTAGGAACGCAGCCGCACCGCTCCCTCGCGCGCCTCGCAAGGATCTACGGACTGGTCATGTCCCTGAGGCTGGGCCTCACCACCACCGTAGTGGTCTCCTCCCCCGCGGCGGCGCGCGAGGTCCTTCAGAAGAAGGACCAGGCCCTCTCGGCGCGCCCGGTCCCCGACACCTTTCACGCCCTTGGCTACCACGAGACCTCCATCCTCTGGCTCCCCTCTGGCAATCCCCTGCGCAAGCAGCTCCGTGCCATCATCGCCACCCACATCTTCTCCCACAGCAGCCTCGATGCCACTCTCGCTGTGCGAGAGCGCCACGCCCGCAAGCTCGTTGCAAACCTCCGTCGCCACACTGGGCAGCCAGTGAAGTGAGTGAAACAATTCTCAATCCTATGTATGTATAGTTCGGGTAAATGCAAAAACTGTCTATTTTATAAATAAATACAAATTTAGATATTAATTAGAACGAGCGTACATTTTATTAAGCTTGAATGAGAATTTGGACAGTGTCCAGTATAAAATAATTAGTATTTATAAAATAGAATAAGAAAAATAGTAGATAGTTATAGGGGCAATTTCCTACGTACCCCTAAAAATTTTCCTATTTTCAGATTTACCCCTCTTAGAAGGCTAATATTAAAGCTACCCTTCTTACGTTCCAATTTCTTTCCAAAATACCCCTGAAGTTAAACTCTGTTAGTGTACCGTTTGAAACTGCCGTTATCGGTGTGTAATTACTATTTTGCCCTTTCAAATATACCCTAAACCCTAAACCCTAAACCCTAAACCCCTAAACCCTAAAACCCTAAACCTTAAACCCAAAAACCCTAAACCCTAAACCCTAAAACCCTAAAAAATCCTAAACCCTAAAAAATCCTAAACCCTAAACCCTAAACCCTAAACCCTAAAACCCTAAAAAATCCTAAACCCTAAACCCTAAACCCTAAACCCTAAACCGGGGCAAAATAGGTATATCTGATAGTTTTCAACTCCGATTATTATTTAACTCTAGTTTAACCCTAGTTAACTTAACAAAGGGAAACGGTAGGGGCATTTTTAATAACGGTGGAACGTATGAGGGGTATATTGGAAAGAAAAAAATAAGAGGGGTAAATCAGATATTTCTTCATATTTCAGGGGTACACAGGCAATTATCCCATAGTTATAAATATAAAATAATAATTTTATCACTCTCATTATATGTGAATTTAAATTTTTAATTTTAAATCGTAAAATTTATATTCTAATATTCAAAATTTTAATTTTTAAATTTAAAAAGAAATTTAAATTTGAAATTTTAATATTTTAATTTCAAATTTATATTCAAATTTAAATTTGAAAATTTTAAATTTTACATTTTAAAATAAAAAATTATATGTTATATGTTTTAAATTATAAATTATAAATTACAAATTTTTAAAATTCAAATTTTATATTTTATATTTTATATTTTATATTTTACAAAAAAAATTTAAATTTAAATTTTAAAAATTTTAAATTTTTAATTATTGTTTGATCTTAAATTTTAAGATCAAACAACAATTCCCACCTTAACTTTCCTTTTCTTTTTCTTTTTCTTTTTCTTTTTTTTTTTTTTTTTTTTTTTTTTTTTTTTGGTCTTATAGCCCTGTAATATCTAAACCAAGCAAATCCCTATAATAATACCCTATAAAATTATTCTATTTTCTGAATCCCAACTTATATTTTTGAATAAAAAAAATTAAATTAAATTCCATCAAATTTGAGCTGTGAGAACCAAATTTCAGCTGTGAGAAAAATGATGTTATACTACTAGGATTGCTATTATGGTATTCAACACGGTGCTCAACATGTTATCGAACCTCTTCTTCTCGGAGGACGTGGTGGACTCCACATCGGCCGAAGAAGCATCTAACCAAGAATTCGAGCGTCTCTTCTCGGGCATCATCAAGGAGATAGGGACGCCGAACATCTCGGACTTCTTTCCCTTCCTCCGACGGCTAGACCTGCAAGGCCGGCGCCGCATCATGTCAGGCTACCTCAGAAGGTTCTACAAGTTCTTTGGCGACATATTCGATCGCCGCTTGGCCGAAATGAATTCCGGCGCTGAGAAGAAGGGTGACTTCTTGGACTCCCTCCTGGAGCTGCACTCCCAGTCCAGGCTTCAACGACGAGAGATCTTTACTCTTCTCACGGTATGTAGCCATACATATTTTTTTGAAATTTATGATGCGCATTTTATTTATTTAATGAGTCAAATTTATTTAGTTGTTATATAATGTGATAAAATAATTTTATATTTTAAATAAATAAAATATACATCATATATTTTTTTTCAAATATATAAATAGTAGTATTACTTGTTAGCCAATTACCTACTGTTTTCAATCACATGTTTCTTTTTTTTAGTGTTATTTTAACCGCAATTACTTTGTGGTGAAATATAAAAAATATATGTTTTTCAGTTTAGGAGTGTTAGATTTAATTTTCGGAACGACAAAAAATAGATTCAAAAAACAACTGATACGGAAAAATAGAAAAGAAAAGAACACACCGATATAACGTGGTTCGGCCAACGGCCTACGTCCACGGGCGAAAACGAAGCAAATACTTTATTAATGTCGAAAAACGAAGTACAAAGAAGATCTCACCAGAAAACCCGAAAAACCAAGAAAATATATAATCGACGAGCGTTACCGCATACGGTACGTTCTTAGCACGTCCGAACAAAATATCTTGGCTTAGCTCTCGCCCTGATTACGACCGCACCTCTTAATTAATTAGAGCATGCCTCTAATTAACTCCTTCCTCTGTAATGTGGATGGCGGCTCCTCCACAAAGATGCATACTTAATTAATTAGAGCTTTCAGGTTCGGCTCTCTCTCTCTCCCGGCTATACGCACCGCGCGGCGTACGAATGGATGGTCCAAATTAATTAATTACGCATGGCTATACGCATAGCTAGCCCTCTCTCCGACTCCTTAGCATGCATATATAATGCATGAATCTAAATAATAATTTGATTAGGATTAATTTTCTAATCATAATCCATATATGCCAACCTAAATTCAAATTATATCTTATCTTAATTAGATTAAGATTTAACTTAAATTTGGATAACTACAAATCTAAACCAAATAATAACAATCTCCACCTTAGTTTAATTTGTAGTGTAGCCATAATGTCGAGATCATCATAAAACTCCACCTTGAATTAATTTCACCTTAATGCTCCTTAATACTCCGTGCTCCGTCTTCTCCAAACGCCCCATAGGGCCTCAAATGCTGCTAACTGCCACCAAGTCCAAACAATGTTTGAACTTGGCAATTGTAAGAGACTTAGTAAGCATGTCCGCCGGATTGTCCTCGGTACCAATTTTCTTAACAGTCACTGTGCGCTTTCCGATCACATCCCGAACAAAGTGAAACTTTACATCGATGTGCTTCGTCCTATTATGAAACATTTGATCTTTAGACAAATGAATAGCACTCTAACTATCTGAATAAACAATTGTCGGCTCCCAACAAGAAGTAAGCTCTCCATATAAGCCTCTTAACCACATAGCTTCCTTCACACCCTCTGTCATAGCAATATATTCTGCCTTGGTCGTAGACAAGGCGACAATGGATTGTAATGAAGCTTTCCAACTAACTACACATCCTCCAATAGAGAAAATATACCCTGAAAGTGATCTCCTCCTATCCAAATCACCTGCGAAATCCGAATCAGCATATCCAACCACACCATCCTTATACCTCCCAAACTCCAAACAAGTGCTAGTGGTACCTCGTAAGTATCTCAGAATCCACTTAACAGCTTGCCAATGAGCCTTACCAGGATTGATCATATATCTGCTAACCATGCTCACTACGTAAGAGATGTCTGGTCGTGTGCAAATCATGGCGTACATGATGTTCCCGACAGCGCTAAAATATGGAACATGTGACATGTACTGCCTATCATCATCGGACTGTGGTGATAACTCGGTCGAAAGTTTGAAATGCGCCGCAAAAGGAGTGCTCACCGGTTTTGCGTCTGCCATACCGAAACGCTTTAGAATTTTCTCAATATATTTTTCTTGTGATAAATGCAGAAGTTCTGAATTCTTGTCTCTCTTAATTTCCATACCAAGAATTTTCTTAGCAGCACCCAGATCGATCTTTCATCTCAAACTCACCCTTTAATGAAGCCTTCAACTTATTAATCTCAACTATGTCGTCGGAAGCAATCAACATATCATCGACATAGAGCAACAAATATATGAAAGATCCCTGATCAAGCTTCCTAAAATATACGCAACTGTCACGCTTGCTTCTCGAATATTCGTGACCTGTCATAAAGGAGTCAAACCGCTTGTACCATTATCGAGGAGACTGCTTCAAGCCATAAAGCGATTTTCTTAACAGGCAAACATTGTCACGCCCCGGGGTCAAGACTGTACCCCGGGTTTGCCAACAGATCCGCCGTCCCTACAGGAAGCCCTGTAGAGGCGTAGCGTCTAACCTGCAAAAAGGAAGATACTGCACTAAACAGATATCAGAGCAAAATAAACTGCTAGAAATAAAATAAGTACAACTCTCATAATACAATAAGTCCTCACCAACAAATACAAAAGTCTCTCAAAGAAAGAAGTAATGTACAACTCGATACCTCACTACATAATCTCTCAAACATGACACAACCAAAATATAAGGGTACCTCTATAACACACTGTAGCTGAAGGGGGAAGGGATCTATCTCGCGACTCCCTTACCTCGGTCTGGAAGAGCAGGATCAGCAACTGGCACCGCAGGAACTGGAGCTGAAGTCCCTGGGTAAAAGACACCACGACGGGTGTGAGAACTACCTCCCACAGTAGTTCTCAGTGGGTGCCGCCAACAAGCCCGACGGCCTGCCCACTAAGTCTACTAGAGACAAAAAGTAACAAAAGAAATGCAGTATGAAAAGCTGGAAAGTAAACATCTACTGCTACTATGCCTCTATCTACAATGCCCAAGGGAAAGAACAGGAGGACGATATGCCACTACTGACACTCAACTCAGAATACCCAATCCAAACTGACTGCCACAACGGGTCCAGTCAAACCTGCGCCTACCTACTGCTGTAGGTATGTCCGGTACTCCAACCCGGTATCTAACTCAATCTCCAAGCCGGTACTACAACCCGGTCTCGCCTACTCCGGAGTGGCACTCGAGGGGAGCGACCCGCTCGAGTCAAATAACTGCGCAACACTGTCAAGCACAAATGTGGCACATGCAGGCTGTGATCCAATCACTATCTCACTCACTGGCTAAAAAATCCACACTGTCACTATGACCATGTCCCAAAGATCCCAGATCCACTATCACTATCACTATGCAAACTGGTCTACAGACTGCTACAAACGCCACTCGGTCCCCAGACGCGAGTGCAAATGAAATCCCCAGCTAATAAACCTCCCGGCCCCCGACTCGGGAGAAAAAAAAATCACTATGACCAGAGTGACAAGGGTACTACCACTGTGGAAAAGCTAAGGTGATAAATAAATCTGATGTATGTTCGAGTTACTGTAGTTTAATGGCGCATGCTAAGTGAATAACAGGCAATTATGCTAAGTTAAGTTCCCAAGTTGCAGAGTTAATCAAGAGATCGACAGATTTAGCAATTAGCTACAGTGGTTTTCAACATACAGTTTACACATATTATCTGGCTCATATACTATGCATGCTACCATATTTGTAGAATTAGAGTGCAGTCCATAGAATTTGAAAGCAGGATCACCCACCTGATCGCGCTAACTGTCCAGGACGATACAGATAACAAGTCCAGCCACCGCTAAATTTCCAAGTCCACAAAGCGAAGAGCACAAGAACGATGCTTACAAAGTCCTGGGTACAACAACAATTCCACAATTTACATTAAATTCCACACTAATTCCTTATACAAAAATCTGCAAGAACAGTCACTGTTCAAACGTAATTTCCACCTGAAAATAATTTTTTTTTAAAATTCCAATAAAAATATCACGACGATCCTCGCGAAGTGTGGATGTCGATAGGCTCTTGAATTGTCGAATTTCGATGTCCGGATGAGGAGATAAAAATCCGCGAAGTGAGTGCTGTCCAGAAATCTCACAGCAAAACAGCGGCTCAGTAATGCCTCGAAAACCATGCCAAAAACCCAAATCTAGGCAAAACACTCAACACGAAAGTCGAAGATTTACCTCTCGTGAATCCAACGCAGCAAAAATCGCTGAAAACGGCTGTCGGGGTAGCTCTGTGGAAATTTTTGACCGAAATGCGACGATAACGGGCCTCCAACAGAAATCCGTCGCTCCGCACTTCGAGGCAGAAAACACAGTCGTCGCGGCTTCCAAAAGTTCTGAAACTTCACCGGAAGATGCGCAAGAGGGAGAGGAAGAAATCTTATGAGGGGGTCAAAGGCTGAATCTCCCGGGAAAAAGCTCAAAAACTCGGCCCAAGGTGGCCTATTTATAGGCTCCAAAGAAAAACAGCCCAAAATGCCAACCCATTCACTTTCGGGCCCAACTTTCGGGCGCCCGAAAGTTTTCGGGCTGCTACAGTAACGGGCCGGCCCGTTACTGTGCGCGCCCGAAACTCCCAGAGGCCGACACGTGTCCCTTTTTCCGCCTCTGCACCCGGCGCACGCACCGCGACCAATGCCGCGACGCCACGTGTCCCGACCGTGGGTCGTGCACCGGTGCGCCCGACCAACCACGGGGCGCCACGTGGCGCCCCCCACGCCGACCCGGTCAACGCGCACGTCGCGCGACGTGCGCGGCCGCGCCGCCGCCGGACCCGGGTCGGGCACGCGCCCCGAGGCACCGCCTCAGCCGCCACCGCCGTGTGGACCGGGTGCACCAGAACCCGCCAACCACACAACGCCACGTGTCCCCGGTCTACCGTGCACCAGAGGCAAAAGTTCGTGGACCGCGTGCACAACACCGCACCAACCACAAAATGCCACGTGGCCTACCCTCGGTCCACCGTACACCCCGTCAAGGCCCGTGGACCGCGCCTGCTGCGCCGGCCAACCGCAGCGCGCCACGTGGCCCGCGCCCGGTGCACGCGCCCCGCGGTGGACCGCGCGCCTGCGCCACCCTCCGCCGCCGCGTTCCGCCGCGCTCCGCCGCCGCCGGCGCCTCTCCGGCCGCCGGAACAGTAACCTTTGCCTCGATTTCCGTGTTTTTGCGTCCGGGCTCCGAAAAATTCAAGTAAATAGTTCATTTCGCTCGTTTTCGCGCGCTGAATCCAAATCCAAGGTCCGTTCTGCCAAATTCTGCTTCTAAAATTTCCCAAAATTTCCCGGAAAAGTAAACTTGATCCAATTTTCGTGCCGGGTCACCTTCTTAGCTCCAATAAGCGCGCAAACACCTCACACACCCAAAATGGACTCTCAGCAAAGAAAACAAGCTCCAATTTCACCAGAAACTCAAATCTGGAGCCCGACACGCACACACACGTTCCCTGAAACCTCCAAACCAACAGTAAACCTTAAAGCGGGGATTCGGGTCCTCACAAACATGGTCCTCCTTCCCTTCAATAATGAATCCCTCTGGTTGTTTCATATAAATTTGCTCCTCAAGTTCTCCATGAAGAAAAGCTGTCTTAACATCAAGCTGCTCAAGATACAAGTCATTTATGACTACTAACGATAAAAGAACACGAATAGAAGTATGCTTCACGACGGGTGAGAAAATATCATTAAAATCAACACCTTCTACCTGACTGTAGCCCTTAGCAACCAAACGAGCTTTATACCTTGTATCTTCCACGCCAGGGATTCCTTCTTTTTTTTTGAAGACCCACTTGCAGCCAACAATTTTCTTGCCTGTAGGCAGTTTTACTAACTCCCATGTGCGATTCTTGTGGAGCGATTCTATTTCTTCATTCATCGCGAACAACCACTCCGCAGAACTGGCACTAGAAATAGCTTGATTATATGTGGAAGGTTCTCCTTCTTCTTCTATATCTTGTGCCACTGAAAGAGCATAGGCAACCATATCTTCATAAATATATCTCTGCGGTGGTTTTATCTGTTTCCTCGCTCTACTTGTAGCAATGCTCTGCCTCTCAACTTGTGGGGTTTCAGTAACTGAGGTGTCTGGCGACTGAACTTTCTTTGACTGAGAAGAATTCTGTGACTGAACTATACCATCGGTCTCTACCTCCACCTACTTGCTAGCACTCGGGGTCTCATCAGAAGAATTTCGGTTAGGATATAGCATAATAGACTCATCCAACGTGACATCCCTACTAATAATTAATTTAGACGATTCAGGACACCACAATCTATATCCCTTAACCCCCGTCGCATAACCAATAAAGATGCACTTTTTAGCCCTAGGTTCTAATTTGCCTTCATTTACATGAAAATAAGAAGGACAACCAAATATGCGCAAATTAGAATAATCAGAAGGGCTATCAGACCATACCTCCTCCGGAGTTTTGCAATCAAGTGCCGAATGTGGAGAACGATTTACCAGATAGCATGCCGTAGAGATCGCCTTTGCCCAGAAACTCTTCGCTAAGCCAGCATTAGAGTGCATGCAACGTGCTCTCTCTAAAAGAGTTCTATTCATTCGTTCGGCCACCCCATTCTGCTGTGGAGTATGCCTAACGGTCTTGTGTCGAACGATCCCTTCATTCTTGCAGAATTTTTCAAACTCCGATGAACAGAATTCCAAACCATTATCAGTCCTTAATCTTTTGATTTTCTTTTCAGTTTGCTTCTCGATCATAACCTTCCACTGTTTAAAATAACTGAACACCTCGTCCTTACTTTTCAGAAAGAATACCCACACCTTACGAGAATAGTCATCAATAAAAGTCAACATATATTTAACACCACCATGAGTAGGAGTACGAGATGGTCCCCAAAGATCAGAATGAATATAATCTAAAGTACCTTTTGTTCGATGAACTGCGGCCTTAAAGCTGACTTTCATTTGTTTGCCAAGAACACAATGCTCGCAGAAATCCAACTTTTCTAAACTCTGATTACCAAGTAAACCTCTCTCGTTCAACTTAATTCATCATACCATACTCGCTCATATGGCCTAGTCGCATATGCCATAATTTAGTGCTATCTGAATCTGACATAGAGGAAGAAGTCACCGCTGCTGAACCTGTCACAGTGGAACCCTGTAGAACATATAATATGTCGGTCAACTTAACCTTCATCACTACAAGATTCCCTTTAGCGACCTTCATTAATCCATCAGCCGAAGAATACTTAAAACCTTTAGCATCAAGTGTACCTAATGAAATGAGATTTTTTCTCATATTCGGAACATGCCGAACCTCAGATATAGTCCTCACTACTCCATCGTACATCCGTATCTGAATAGTGCCAATACCAATAACTGTACACTTAGAGTGATTTCCCATCAATACATCTCCACCATCAATAGGCTTGTACGTCGAGAACCAATCTCTATGTGAACAGATATGGAAGGAACATGCGGAGTCCATAAGCCACTCATCCTGCCTGCGTGTCTTATCCGTAACTGTGAAGACAATATCGCCGCCATCTGATTCTCCTGCTGCAACACTTGCTTCTGGTTTAGCATTGGTATTTTTCTGATCTTGATTCTTATCACCGTTATTCTTCCGCTGCTCTTTATTTTTCAACTTGAAACAACCAGCTTTTATGTGACCCTTCTTATTGCAATAGCCGCAAATCAGATTCCTGTGTTTTGACTTTGATCTCGATGTACCTCTATTACCGGAACCCCTTTCCCGAGACCTCCCTCCAGCAACTAAACCTTCTCCTGAAACTCCACATGTCTCATTACTTATCTGCATCAATCCTCTCCTTTGATAATAAAGAAGATTTGACATCATCGAGACATAGAGTATCTCGACCGAATAAGAAGGTTTCGCGAAAATTCTTATAAGAGAGTGGTAGAGAACATAATAATAAAAGGGCTTCATCTTCCTCATCGATCTTAACATCTATCGAGCGAAGATCCATAATAATAGAATTAAATTCATCTAAATGTGATTTAATAGAGGTACCTTCCGCCATGCGCAACATGAAGAAATGTTGCTTCAAATATAACTTGTTGGTGTGAGACTTCGTCATGTAGAGATATTCCAATTTAAGCCAAAGCCCTGCAGCGGTCTTTTCATCCAAGACCTCTCGCAATACCTCATCGGATAAACATAATTGTATTGCCGTAAGAGCTTTGTCATCAATCTCCTCCTTCTGCTTAGGCGTCAATGAATCGGCCAT
>CM054933.1:22362243-22369743 GCA_029168755.2 Tillandsia fasciculata | reverse complement strand
CCCGCGTGGCCTCCGGACAGAGAATATTCTCAAACCCCAAATTAGAAAGCGAGCCAAAGCGGCGGATCCAATTTGAGACCGAGAGATGCTTGGGGGAGGCCACAGCAAATAAATTAGGAAAACGGTTCCTTAGTAAAAGGTCCCCACTCCAGCGCGCGTTCCAGAAGCTCGTCGTCTTGCCGTTACCGATTGCGAAGGAGGTGGAAGAGGTGAAGATAGGGGCGGTAGAGAGCATACCCTTCCAGATAGGGCAGCAGCCCGCCGGTAGCGCCTCTGCTGAAAGGGGAGGCCTACGAGCGTAATGTTTCAGGGACAACAATCGCACCCAGGGTAGCGCCTTAGAATGATGAAAAGTCCATAATCCTTTCAATAGGAGCGCCGAATTGGAGTTGCGGAGGTCACGGATGCCCAGACCCCCGGAAGAGATTGGTCGACATAAGTGCTCCCATTTAACCCAACAGTGAAAACCGCTATTCAGATGTTTTCCTTTCCAGAAGAAATTCCGGCGAATCTTATCAATCGATTTTACTACCCAGCTAGGGAGTCTGAAAGCAGCACAATAAAAGGACGGAATGGATGAAAGAACCGAATTTAAATGCACCAACCTCCCCCCCGTAGAAAGCAAAAGACCCTTCCACCCCGCAAGACGCTTATCCAATTTCTCGATGATAGGAAGATAATCGGATTTGCGCATAGCCTTAGGGGATAACGGTAAGCCCAAATACTTGATGGGAAATCCCTGAGTAGAGCAGCCGAAAACGGATGCAAGCACCTCGGTGTTAGAGCTTGGCAGATTAATCGAAGAAATAGAGCTTTTGCCAAAGTTGATTTTGAGCCTCGAATTCTCCGTAAAGGCATCCAAAATGAGTTTGATGACCCTCGCCGATCTGACAGAACCGTCGAAGAAGATAAGGAGATCGTCGGCGAATTGGAGAGTGTGGACCCTTAGATCCCCGATGCCCACCGAAGGGAGAAAGTTGGAGATCGCCGCCGCCTGGAGCATTCTGAAGAGCACATCGATGCAAAGAATGAAGAGGAGAGGCGATAAAGGATCGCCCTGACGCAGTCCGCGTTTGCAAGGGAAGAAGTGCCCCGGGTTGCCGTTAAGCAAGACCGCCGCGCTGGAAGAAGATAGGAGGTCCGATATCCATCCTGTCCACTTGGCGCCGAATCCCCTGGCTAGAAGCAGATCCTGCAGAAACCTCCAATCGACTTGGTCGAAAGCTCTCTCAAAGTCGATTTTAAGGATCGCAGCTTGTTGGTTTGTTGAGTGAAGATGATGAGTAAGAATATGGGCACAATAGAAGTTGTCGAGGAGAGACCTTCCTTTAATGAAAGCTGTCTGAAACGGGTTAATAAGCTTTTCCAAGATGCGCTGAAGTCTATTAGCCAAAACTTTAGCGATAATCTTCACTAGGCTGTTCTCCAGGCAGATGGGCCTATAATCGCTAGCGAAGAGAGCTTCGCTCTTCTTTGGAATGAGACAGATCCAGCTGGCGTTGATCTCGCGGAGGTCGAGGCCACCGTTGTGGAAGGTGGAGAAAAGGTCCATAATGCCCGCTTTGATAACGGGCCAAAAACGATGAAAGAAAAGCAAAGGGAAGCCGTCGGGTCCAGGGGCCTTGTCCGGAGCGCAAGAGAAGATCGCTCCTCTTACCTCCTCCTCCTCGAAGGGGGTCTGGAGACACAGAAAATCCACCTCCGAATCTAAAGGGGGGGGGGGGTAAAGTGAGTCGAGGTTGAGTGTAGATCGCCTTTCAGCGGCCACTCCCAGTTGACACATGAAGAAGGTGAGCAGAAGAGCAGCGATGTCGTCGTGGGTGGACCGAGTGGTAGCCTCATCGGCAAGATGAGAGATGAAGTTTTTGTTCCGCCGACCGCTAGCTTTAAGATGGAAGAATTTGGTATTAGCATCCCCTTCCCTTAGCCATTGCACCCTTGATCTCTGCCTCCACTTAATTTCCTCATGTAGGCAGAGTTCTTCATATCTCATTTTGAGCTGGGGTCTAAGGCCTCGCTCGCACCCGTTGAGAGGCCTAGCTTCTTCAGCAAGGTCTAACCACTCGAGCCACCCAAGACAAAGATCAACTTGGCGAGCACAGGAAGTCTTGAGCCCCGCACTCCAGGAGCTTAGGGCAACCTGAACGCTCTTGAACTTTGATGCGATTCTGTTAACGGTGTCGGCCCCGATAAGGCTATCATTCCACGCCTTAGAAATCACCTCAGGTAACACCGGGTATCGAAGCCAGTACGACTCGAACCTAAACACATTAGGGGAAGGCACAAAAGAGAACGCCGTTAACAGTAAAGGAGTGTGATCAGACCTTGGCCGAGGTAAGGCACGAAGAGTAGAGCGCGGGAAAGAGAGAAACCAGTCTTTAGACACGAGAACACGATCGAGACGTTCCAGAGTAGGGAGACGTCTGCCGTTCGACCACGTGAAAGACTTGTTCAGAATGGGAAGATCGATTAGGCCGATATCAGACACCACACTCCTGAAGTTGAGGATGTCATTCAAATTCGAGGGGGAACCATTCTTATCCCGCAGAGACAGGAGAACATTAAAGTCCCCTAAGAGCGACCATATTCCCGCCGATTGTGAGCCAACAGAACGAAGTTCCAGGAAGAAAGCCGGTTTTAGAGCCGCCGCGGTGGGGCCATAGAAGTTGGAAACGGTGAAAACCAAACCGTCCACCCTTCTTCTCAAAACTAGGTTAACAGAAAAGGCCCCGACCCAGTCGTGCACACAGTCGAAGAGGGTGGGGTTCCAAGCGGTCAACAGGCCGCCCCTCGTCCCGACCGCATTGAGGGTGCGAAAGTCCCGGAGATGAAACCCGCAGAAAGTAAGGAATTTGGAAAAGGAAGTGGACGAAAGCTTGGTCTCTTGGAGACAAACCACACAACAGTTAGCCTTCTTGATAAAGGACTTGACCGGGCGCATTTGGAAGGATCATTAAGGCCGCGAATGTTCCACGACAAGAATTTAAACATCCTGTTTCTGGCCATGAAGACGAGGGAAACACCGTCAGCAGGTGAGAGGCGTGGAGGGCAAAAACTCAGGCCACGGGGCCGTCGCCCTCCATACCACCGCCACCCAAAACGACACCCGGCCCTGAGGAGGAAGGAGTGTCCGGAGAGATAATACCACAGGCTTTCTTGATCATTTGAACTTCCGCCAACGAAAGAGGGTTGTGAAAATCCGATCTGGCGGAGGGAGAAGGCCCGATATGCGGAGATCCGGGCGGCGCAGACGAAGACGGGAGAGATGACGAACTGCCCCCCGCAATTGCCAGATGGGCGGGGGGAGAAGCCGAACAGGAAGCGGATGCAACCGAAGCCGGGCGCTCGAGCGTCGAGGAGAAACGCGCCAAATGAATATCCTTGCGCAAGATGCCTTGGGCCCTTAGAAGAGAAGGCTTATTAGCCCGACGATGTTTGTTCGCCAGTCGGGGGCTTCGCCAATGATGCAGAAGCTCTCCGGTAGCAAGAAGGTCCATGCGAGGAGAGGAGAGCAAACCCTTGCCGCTGTCCACGACTTTCCCTGGAGAAAATTCCCTCGAGATGCCCGATACAAAGGAGGTAGGCTCCCCCAGGTCCTCCACTCCCGGCTGAAGAGCCACACAAGAATGGGAACGAACGACTTCCCCTGAGGGAGGACCAATCGCCGGGGTCGAGACCGGGAGAGGGGAGGCCGTGGACGGACCGGCCTTAACCGGAAGACGAGGGAAATTGGACTCCGAGACCGCCAGAGAACAGACCCTCGGTCGTCCAAATCCCGAGCCGCCAGCTCCATCAGTAGTAGAGGTCCGCTGAACATCGAGCGGAGGCCGGGCCGAGTCAGATGCAGGAATGGCAGAGAATCCCGATCGCGTAATAAAGTCATCTTGTGCCTCCGCCGTGTCAAGTCCCAGATGGTGGTCCAAGGTTTCTCCTAGAAGGATAGGACTAGCTTTCTCCCACGAGTCGATGAGGATGGGAATGCGAAACCGTCTATCCTCCACCATTAAATTGAGAGTTTCAGGAATAATACCAACGTCGGGACAGCGGATGCAAATCCTATAGCTGGAGACGTCCTTCAGATCGGTGCAGCGGTTGTCGCATTCCCACAATTCTCCGAAACCGCTCACAGCGGCCTTCACATCATTCGCATTCCAACAATGAATGGGCCAATTACACAACCGGATCCAAGCCTTATGATAAAGGCGGCCCCTGGCTATCTCGCTCGTTTCCACCCAATTAGTAAAAGAGAAAGAAGTACCTTCGAAACGGAGAGGGCTGCGGCCGATTGCAGATTCCCTGGTCACCCAACTCGGGAAAAACACAGCCGATGAAGAAGCCCGAAAAGACGCCACCAAGTAATCGGTTGGGGATCCCCCGAACCGGCTAGCCAACCCTCTCGAAAGCAACAAAGGGTCCGGACAGGAAGGGGACCCGTCGACCGTCACTCTCGCAACGCGTCCCGACAAAGAAGTCTGCCCCGAGGGGGTGGGCGCGGCTGGTAGGTAGGCGGAGATCCCGCCAGGGCGGCGGACCGGGATGAGCGGCACCGTAGGACCAGAACCAGGGGGGGCTCTGCATGAGGAGGCAGGGTGGCCGATGCCCATACACAGAAGGCACCGGCGCGCCTTCCTGCAGCGCGCCGCCCGATGCCCCTTCTCGAAGCACCGAAAGCAACGACCGCGGAGCGAGGGATTGAGGAGGAAGCGTGGCGGGGAGGCGGGCAGGGCGGCATGGCGGGTAGACCCCGAAGTCCTAGTGGGCTGAGGAGGAGAGGGTGGACTCGGAGGTGGAGAAACGACCGCGTCCCTGTAGGTAAAGTGTGGTCGAACTTCAGCTCTTCGCCGGAGCGGTGGGAGGGGGGGAGGGGAGAGGGGGGGAGCAGCTGCTCCGAGTGCGAAAGCGCCGCGGAAGGGAGGCGGAGGCGCGCCCAGGTCGGCGCCGAGTGACGAGGTGCCGATCGGGTCGGGGGGGGTGGGAACGATGCAGAGCGTAGCTGGGGGCGCGTGGTTGGAGGGAAGCAGAGCGGGTGGTGCAGGGTTAGGGCAGCGAGTGGCTGAGGATGCTGGTGTGGGTCGGGGAAGATGCGGCCTGAAGCGGGAGCGGGCCCTCATCGGGGGTGGGTGGGTACGGCTGGGAAGCGGCGATCGGCAGGGCCCCCTCATCGCCGCTCGAACCTCCAAACTTGCCTTTTCAGCAGTTTTATAGTTTTTCTACTGTCGGTTTTTCGAGTTTCTCAGTTTATTAGTTTAGGTATCCTCTCGTGGGGAAGCTCTTTTTAATTTCGTTCGCTGGGAGTGCATTAACTTAGGACCTGCTTGTGGGGGGGACCGACACGACCTCGATCACGATGGAGTGGGCGATGGCGGAGCTGCTCCGCAACCCGGCGGTGCTCGCGAAGGCGCGCGCGGAGCTACGGGAGACGCTGGGGCCGAAGGAGGAATTCGAGGAATCCGACGTCGCGCTGCTCCCGTTCCTACAGGCCGTGATGAAGGAGACGATGCGGCTGCACCCGGCGGGCCCGCTGTTGCTCCCGCACAAGGCGTCCGAGACCGAGCGGGAAGTCGGGTTCGTGGAGGTGGCCGGGTTCGCGGTGCCGACTGACGCGCGGGTAATGGTGAACATGTGGGCTATCGGCGGGACCCGAAAATTTGGGAAGAGGCCGAGGAGTTCCGGCCGGAGCGGTTCGTGGGGCGGAAGGTAGACTTCTGGGGTAAGGACTTTGAGTTCGTGCCGTTCGGGTTCGGGCGGCGGGCGTGCCCCGGTATGCCGCTCGCCGTGCGGGTGGTGCCGCTCGTGCTCGGCTCCATCCTGCACGCGTTCGACTGGCAGCTGCCGCGCGGGATGCGCCCCGACGACGTCGACCTCTCCGATAAGTTCACCACCGTGCTCATGCTCGCCGTCCCTCTAACGGTCGTGCCTGTGCTGCCGGTGCCGCTCTGCTAACGTGTCAATTAAATCGGAGTTCGACAAAAAAAATAAAAATAAATAAAAATCGAGCAATGTGTAATTTGAATCTGTCGTTTCCAAATTTGAACGTTAGATATATCTATTGAATAAGAGTGCTCTGCGGGTTTAAAATATATACTTTTCTATTTTGAAGGTGTCAGTTATTTATGTCACATCAGACGTCACGTCTACTGTTTTGGAATTTTTCATGTGCTTCGCCAAACACATATTTGTGCTGGGAGAGAAGGCACCCACATTGGGATGAGAGTGAGCTCAACACCAAGAAAGAAATGGGTCGGGCCATATCTGGAACAACAAATTCAGTCCAGTCGTAAAAGAATTTATTAGAGCGTTGATATCAATTTTATGAGGACATGTGATTAGAATATCATTAACGTAATTAAATAATAATGTAGATACTTGAGCACGATGTGATCATGTAGAAAAGTGAGTGTCTGGACCCACTAAAACCAAGAGTGATTTAGGAAAGTTCTCTGCCGATGGAACGATACTCGAGGAGCCTGATGAAGACCATACAGGGATGGACACAGTTGACAGATGTGATGCGGGTATTTTGGGTGGATGAAATTGGGCGGCTTGTTAGGAAGTCGGACGCCGCACGAATTTTTTGCTACTTGAAAAATTTAAATTCATGAGAGACTGCTTCATAAAAATAAGTTTCTTGAGATTGCCATGAAAAAAAGCATTCAAAATATCTAGTTGTGGAATGGGTCTGGTGGAAGGAAATGGCAACGGAGAGAAGAAGACGAAAAGTAATGATTTTAATCAACGGGCTGAAAGACTCGATGAAGTCCACCCCATGCTTTGTGGCACTCAATAGATCCGATGGAGCGTTGTTTGGTCTTAAATATTTATTTACAGCCGACTATATTTATATTCATCTGGCCTGGAATAAATTGTCGGATATTATTTAAATTTTAAATTTTAAAAATTTAAAACTTTTAATTTGAAAATTAAAACTTATAATTTTAAAATTCAAAAAATTACAAAATATAAATATTATCTTAAATTTAAAATTTTAAAACTTTTAAATTTAAAATTTAAATATAAATTTAAAATAAAAATAAAAATTTAAAATTTGAGTATAAACTTACAACCAAATTTTAAGATGTAGATTTTAGCCACTTTTCATTTTTAGCCTGAAAAATAAAAAAATCAATTTTAAAAATTAGAATCAGATTTTAAAAATAAATTTTTCCGGATGCTCTATTAGGCTAAAATCATTTTTAAGCCGAAAATCATTTTCTAAAATTAGACCGACCATCCACTTAGATCATTTTTATTTCTTCGATTTCTATAAAATAAACAATAATTACCAAAATAAGTTAAACTAATAGTAATTTTATAATTTAAAATAAGTGAACCAAATAAATCTTTAATATATAGGTAAACTTATGTACCATGCATTTTAAACAATGGTTTTAAAAGTAATTAAAATCTTTGATGTTGTACTGAGAAATTAAAATCTTTAAACAATGGTTTAAAAAGTAAGTGAACCAAATAAATCTTTAATATATAGGTAAACTTATGTAC
>CM054933.1:22230555-22362143 GCA_029168755.2 Tillandsia fasciculata | reverse complement strand
CAGGAATATTATTGAAAAAGTTTTTTCTCCATCATCGTCGGTGCAGCGGCAAAATTTGAGTTGTCAACTGGACGGATGGCAGATGAATGGATCTCAAAACATTTTGACATCTTCAGTCATGCACCCTACATTTGGACGGCTGAGATTGGACGGAGGAGAAGTGGTTTAAATTTCTCTCTTCGGACTGGTCTAATTAAACATACGTCGTCCTTAATAAGGGCACAAAAATGCACAGGGGCAAATTCGTCAAACTACACTTTCAAACCACCTCCCCGCCCCCTCTCTCTCTCTCTCTTTCTCAAGCGACGCCACTCTCAATTTAAACGCCCGAAATTTTCTCATATACGTTGTAAACTCTCAAACCCTCTCTCTCTCTCTCTCTCTCTCTCTCTCTCTCTCGAACACCTCGAACACACTGGTGCTCTTCTTCTTCTTCTTCTTCTTCTTCTTCGAGGTATCGTTTCCGAGATCACGTCGAATACACTGTTTCTATTCGTTTCCATCTCGGATTCTGGAAATTTTCTGTTGAATTTAACATTAATTTTGATCTTCAATTGACATCATAAACTCTAGGGTTTATTTATCCCTTCTTCTTTCCTTGTTGATTACTTCATAGATCTCTAGCTGAAGTGAATTCAAGCTCCAGACGTTCTCGTCGATTTGACAACCATCTCGGGTAATGCAATTGCATTTTTTCGTCCCATTTTTTTCCCCCTTTTTTGGTATATTTCTCGCTAAATTTGATTCAAATTATTACCTGAAAAATCTAATCAGATTGATAGAGTAGGGTTTTTTTGTTTTTTTTGTTTTTTTTCTCTCTACCGATTCCTTGATCGGATTCCCCCAAAATTTCCCCCAATTTCTCGCAGTTGCGCGTCGAAGATGAACAATCTCATGACCAAATCGTTCCTCGACTACGTGGAACTGAAGAAGCAGGCGACGTCGATCGAGGGCGCCGGCGCGGATCTCGAGGCTGGGGGCCTCACGCCCGCGGAGGAGGCGAACCTCGCCCTCTTCTTCTCCGAGGTCGACGAGATCCGATCCGCCATGGACGCCCTCTTCGCGCTCCTCTCCGACCTCCGCCTCCTCCACGACGAGTCCCGCTCCGCCCACTCCCCCAAGCTCCTCCGCGGCCTCCGCGACCGCATCGACTCCGACGTCGCCGCGATCCTCCGCACCGCCCACTCCATCAAGGCGCAGCTCGAAGCCCTCGACGCCTCCAACGCCGCGAACCGCGCCCTCTCCCGGAGCTTCGCCGTGGGGACCCCGGTCGATCGCACCAGGATTTCGGTCACCCACGGGATCCGGGCGAAGCTTCGTGACGCCATGGTCGGGTTCCAGAAGCTCAGGGAGACGATCCTCTCCGACCACAAGGAGACCCTGAAGCAAAACTACTACACCGCCACGGGCGAGCCCGCCTCCGACAAGGTGCTCGACGAAATGCTCAAGTGGAACGGCCGGGTCGAAGCAGTGGATAAGGAGGAAGGGATGGACGTGGAGGTGATGGAGAGGAACCGGGCGGTGAGTGAGATACGTCGGAGCCTGATGCAGCTGCACCAGGTGTTCCTGGACATGGCGGTGATGGTCGAGAAGCAGGAGGAGCAGATGAACGACATCGAGGAGAACGTCGTGCGCGCCAAGGAGTACATAAGCGGCGGCACGGACCGCCTCGTCTCGGCCAAGGCGATGAAGAGCAAGAACAAGAAGCGCGCGCTCAGTTTGGTTTGTGCTGTTCTTGTGTTTGTGATATTGCTTGTGCTGATTCCTATTCTTGCTGATTCTTAGATATTTCCTTTATTTCATGGTTTTGTTTAGTCTACAATATTAACATAGATTTGAGTCTTTTAGTAGCAATTCTCTGACATTTTGTGAATGCTGCATTTCCTTCTTGTTGGAGGTTTTTCTTAACATTTTTGCGATCATTTTTTCCCTGATTGGAATTTAAGGTCTTTTGAATTTGGCTGCATCTTTGCAAGTGATCTTAACAACATTCAACGAGATATTTTAGTAGACACAAAATGTTGTTTTAAATTGAATAAATAAAAATTTAATAAGTCAGAAGTCTGATTAGAATATCTTACTCGGATATAATATTAAATAGTATAAAATAACTGTTATTTTTTTTAAAAAATTAAATCAATAAAGAATGATTTGAATTAATTATTCCAGTGTAAATTGTTTAATTTTTTTAACTTATGTAGTATTTAAGGAAGAATTTTTTATATTTCGGAAACAATTTTTTTGATTATTTAAGAATTATTTGAATCCGCTGGAAGTGGCTGTAGATTCTTATTATTGATTCGAGTGATTTGTTAAATAAACTATATTAACACGAGAATGAATTTATATTTTACTTTATATATATAGTGTTGTAAGTAATACTTTATTAGTGGGCTTTTTTTTTTTTTTTTTTTCCTTACTACTACTATTTTAATATAGTACTTGCTTATTCCAATCAACAAATGGCCACAGGAATAAACTTGGTATAGAGCATAGTTAATTCGCGTATTATTTACAAATGATTTGCGAATTATTGAGAATTCGAATTAAATGCACTATTTTTAATTTTTTCAAAAATTTGAAGTAATTCAGAAAAAAATTTTAAAAAAATTATTATTCGCGAATAATTTGCGAATTCTGATTTTTTTCTCAAAAAATTCGACTCTATTTTTTTCTTTTTGAATTTCAAAAACTAACTCAATCCTCTCTAACCAAGAATCTAAGACTCTCATCAGTGTGGTGCACACTGCACTAACCAAGGGTGGTCCAACACTGCTTTACATAAATACAATACTATACTTTTCAAGAAAAAATAAAATAAAAAAAAAAAAAAAAAAAAAATCTCCTTCACTTTTCCCAGCACAGGCGCACAAGGACAGCACGCATCCTGCTTCTCTTTTCCACTTCGCCGGCTGGCGTCACCACTCGCCATCGGAACCCTCCCGCCCGCGCGCCGCTCGCCATCGGAAGTTTGCAACCCCTCCCGTCCCGGCCCGTGTGCTACTCGCCATCGGAACCCTCCCGACCCGTGCGCCGAAAACGCTCGCCATCGGAACCCTCCGGGTCGCGTGCCGCTCGTCTTCTTCTTTGCCGGTCACCACCATGGGGCGTGAGTATGTAATTTTTGAATTGTGATTTTGTAAATTTGTATTTTATAAATTTTCATATTAATTTATAGTTTTGATGACTTATGAATAAAATTAATATTTACTCCCCATTAAAATTTCACGTTCCTTCAAACTTTAAACTTAAAATCTCTTGTTAGTCTATCTATTTTATTTTATATCTATTTATTTTTATATTTTTAAAAATTATAACTAATTATATTGATATTATAAATCTAAAAAAAAACAATAATTTAATAGTCGAATTTTTGATCCAAAATTTTTAATTGGTGAACATATAATTTTCGTATAAATTACGTATCAAAATAATTATCAAATTTATTTTTTTATCTAAATTTTTAATAAATTTAAATATTATAATATAAATTTAATCCGTATTATATTGAAATCAAATTTTTATAAAATTGGAATTAACTAATTATGGTTTATTGTCAATTGTAAATATGCAAAGTGACGTTTTACTAGTATTATTAATTTTAATCCTCAAAAGGTAGTTGTTGTGTCTTTTTCATGTTTGGGAAAGTGTGTACCAACACAATAAAACTGATGTTGGATAGACAAAGATTTAAAATTTGTATTATAGTAATCAATTGTAATACGGTGAAAATTGTTATTATTTTTTTATTTCCTTCTTGTTTTTTTTGGACAAAAGAATATCCAATGAGCATGCATTTCATTCCACCCCCTTAGAAGTAAAAAAAATCTATATGGACCCCCTCCTATAAATTACAGAGCATAAGCTAGGGGTAAATAGAATATTTTCTACACAAATATAACTAACAAGATGGATAATTTAAAGTTAAAAAAGAACAATACTAACTGATAATTAGTAGAAAAATAAAATTAATAACTTATTTTCATTCAACTCCTTTTTTTTCTCCTGTCTCGTTCATCAAATACAAAATTTTTCTTATATAGAGTTTTAGATAGTATGGCATAAAAATAATATAATATTTTTATATTTTTTTGTTTGAAAATTTTGTTGGAATAAAATTCAAAAATTTTAAATTTTTAATAATTATTTTTTTATTTTATTATTAATTTTTAATTTATTTATTAAATTTATTTTTATTTATTATTATTTAATTTTTATTAAATTCCGACGTTTCACACTCCGTTTATAGGTGATGTGAACGTTGAGATTCCAACGTTCAACTTACTCCTTTCACTGTATATATAGATTTGTACATATTTATTGTTGATATACAGGTAAGAAAAAATAAAGTGTGAAAGAATTTTTTCTTTGAGAAGTAATTTTAATTTTTTATTCTCTTCTATTTGTTCTGTAATATTATCGGGTGTAAAAAGAGTCTCCATCTATCTCTTCTACGATCGTGCTCGTAGGACGAGAAATTCCTGTCGTACCTTGGGGTAGTATTTTCGATTAATCCGCATGAATGACAGAAATATGTCTTAGTCAGTGCCTCGCACGTTTTCGGATCAATTTTCTTTTAATTTTTTTCTTCTATAATTTTTTAAATTTTCATAGAGGTTAAAAGTAAGTTCTGTTATTTAATTTGAATATAAAATTATTAGTTAGTTAATCACAATCAGATTTTAGTGAATTTATTTTTTTAATAGTTTAAGACGTAATTCTAATTTGATTATGATTAAAATCTAACAAGTGCTAATCCGAAATTTTTTTTTGTATATTATATATAATTTTATTGTTAACTTGTTTGTATAATTGACATTCAAATTTAAACATACTAAGATTAGCATTTTAAAATTTTTAGTTGCATATAGTTTCTTGCAATTTTAGTTTATCTGTTAAATTTAAAATTAATTTTTTAAGATATATATATATATATATATATATATATATATATATATATATATATATATATATATATATATATATATATATATATTTTAAAATACTGTGTAATTCTTAAAAAAAATATTTTTACTATTTTTGCTATAGTAAAAATAAAAAAGAAATTGATTTACTATTTTAATTAATATAATTGCTACAATAGAGTGTTACTATTTGCTACAGCAAAAAAATTTTAAAAAATTATTTATTGTTTTAATTATTATTATTTCTACTGTAGACTTAAAAAGAACAAAAATTTTCTGCTTTTAGCTACTGTATAATTTCTTTAAAAAAATTTGTTTTAAGCATAATTTTTACATAATCTTTACATATAAAGCTCTAACCAACAAAGAGAAAATCTTATTATTTATAAAAATTTTAGTTTATCTTATATCGTTTCCTACTGTATACATATTTATTTAATTGTATTTATATCCAAAAATATTTAAATCAAATTTAAACTTTTAATTGTTTGGGCCATCTGTTTGCTGTTGAACCAACTGAGATAAGAGATTAATATTAAAAACTTGAATACTTAAAATATTTTGGATGACCAGGATAGAAATCTTAAATAACATGTTTCTTTTTCAAAAAAAAAATTTTGATTTTTTTTTGCAGCTCATTCTTATCATTCTTAATTTTGTTATTTCCTCAAGTAGATTGCCCAAAATGACTTTTGATGATTCTTCTAGCCTTAATCTTGAAAAATTTAGAGGGATATGATTTCTGAGGTGGTAAGAACCGTTAGAGATTTGGCTGATTACCTTAGACTTTATGACTACAACTGGCAAAACACTACCTTATTCTACTTCTAAAACATCTCCTACTGATTCTTCTAAATCTATTATTAGCTCATTTACTAAACTTAAGTATGACAGATCCTCCGAGGAAGTTGAATTTCACTGTAGATTTGGAATTCTAAGTTGTCTATCCAATGAACTATATGAAATATATAGAAAAATACCTAATTGTCAAAGATTTATGGTGTGCCTTAAAAGATGCATACATTAGAGATAATAAAGGCACTGCTGGATTTATCATTATTGATTTTAACAATTTTAGAATAGTAGAAAATATTTTTATAAACAATCAAATCCACCAATTTCAAAATTTTGTCCAAGAGTATAATAAAAATGATTCAACTTTAGATGATACCTATCGACCTATCTGCCTATTGGACAAATTACTTCCTTTCTGGTCAAAATTTGCCCATAAACTTGGAAGAACCCAAGGAACTCTTAACTTAGGTATGTAATTCAAGCTATTAGAATAGAAGACCAATATCGATTTAGGGAGGTTAAACTGACCAACAACCGATCAAACATTAACCTGATCGAGATTTCGAACCAAAGTCATGAGTCTAAACCCAAAGGTAAAAATTTTAAATCTAAGGGTAAAGGATTTAAAGATACGAACCCAAATCGAAATCGAAACTATACCCATAAACCCAATACCAACCAATCCAGTGGGAATAAAAAAAATGATGGATTCTGTTATGTCTGTGGCCGGAACAATCATTTTGTTTCAAAATATTTTTATTGAAAAAAAGAAAAGTTTGTCTACAAGAAGGGTCAAAACAATCAGAACAATTAGCATAAATCTCAAGTCAATATGATTGAGGGTGAATTTTCGAACTCCACTTTTAGGTCAATTTTTTTTATACCTAATGTTAATTTTACCTATCATGATTTAGATTGGTGATTAGATTCAGGAGCCAATATCCATATTTGTACTAATAGGTTCCTATTCTTTTCCTATCAGGGCTCAGGTGGAGGATGTGTGACTTCTGGAAAGACTTTGATCCTTCACAATGTGCAACATGTTCCCGAGATCCGACGAACCTGATTAGTGGATTTTTATTAGTGCAATTAGGTTATAAGATTGTACTTGTATGCTACCCGCTTCGTTTATTTTTGAAAATAAACTTAGCTGAAAATGTGAAGCAACTAAGCTTTAAACTCCGATCTCGGGTATCAATCACCAAACACTTTTCCACTTGGACTAGGGACGATTTTGTATCTAATAAAGTTATAAGATTGTACTTGAATCTAATAAAGTTATAATTTCTAAAGGGAAAATGTTTATTGGAAAAGGTTTTGTATCTGATGGTTTATTCAAATTGAATGTACTTTCTTTGGCTGATAATAAAAATTCTTCTTCTTCAATTTCTACTTCTGTTGTTTTAAATACTGAATCTTATGATATATGGTATGGCAGATTAGGATATGTGAACCTTAAATCTATTCTGAAATTGACCAATCTTAATCTTTTACCCAAAATTAAGATTGATTCTAAATCCAAATATGAGATTTTTTCTTAAACTAAGCAGCCTAGGAAACATTTTAAATTTGTTCCTTATAGGGATATCTAAATTCTTGAATTGATTCATAGTGATGTATGTGATTCTAAGAGAGTACCTATCCGTGGAAGAAATCGCTACTTTGTGACTTTTATAGACAACTACTCCAAATATTGTTACATCTATCTCTTGAAGACCAAAGATGAAGTCCTCTATAAGTTTAAGGCTTTTAAAGCTGAAGCTACAAATCAATTAGATAAGAGAATTAAAATTCTAAGATCGGATGAAGGCGGTGAGTATATTTCAAATGAATTAAGTCTATTCTGCGAGGAACATGAAATAATTCATGAAGTAACAACTCCTTACTCACCTCAATCTAATAATGTAGCTGAAAGAAAGAACCAAACCCTATTAGACATGATTAACGCCATGATTTTAAGTAATGGTATACTTCAGAACTTGTAGGGGAGGCTCTTTTATCAGCTTGTTATATCTTCAATAGGATTCCCGCTGAGGATAGAATCAAGGCACCTTATAAATTTTGGAAAAGAAGAGCATCTATGTTAAGTTACTTCCGAATGTGGCGGTGCTTGGCTAAGATATCTATTTGTAAACCTAAAAGAAAGAAGATTGGACCTAAAACTGTAGATTTCATTTTCATTGGATATTCCTTACATAGTAATATCTATAAATTTTTTGTGATCAACTCTGAGATTTCTGATATTTCTAATAATAATTTGAATAAATCTAGATATTAACTTGATTTTAAATTATTTTTCCTTTCAAAATCCGCATCTCTAGATCAGCCTCTGATTATCAGCCTACTTTTGATTATACATTTATTTCTAATCATATACCTACATCTGATTTGCATTATAATTTAGATCATGTAGAACCTAATCTAATACCTGAATTAAGGAGAAGTAAGATAATTCGCTTTGAGAAAAACTTTGGTAAAAACTTCTTTACTTTCTTATTTGAAAGTATACCTGTCACGCCCCGGGGTCGAACTGCGACCTGGGTTCGCCAACAGATCCGCCACCCATACGGGTAATCCCGCATAGGCGAAGCGTCTAACATGCAAAAGATAGTATTATAGCTATGCAAATATCATAGCGGAAATAAAATACTGTAAAATAAAATCCGACTACAGAACATCACGAAATAAGGTACAATATCCATCTCCTTAAATAAAGGTAATCATCATACAATATCCTCAGTACAACATCTCTCAACTCTAAAAAGGGAGATAAACTAAAACTATAGTACATCAGTCTCTCAAAATACAAAAGATCCCTCTCAGAGTAAATAATAAAAAATTCAGCTGACAGTGCTAGGAATCTCCAACTAGGGGATATAGCTACACTCCTCACGCAGTAAGGATCTAGCTCGTGACTCTCTCGCCTCGAACAACGACCGAAAGAACAGCAACTCCCGCTGAAGACTCTGCAAAACAAATGGAAGAAGAAGAGGAAACAACAATGGGGTGAGAACCACTAGTAAACCAGTAGCCTCCCCCTATGGGTAAAGCCTCAAACTCCGGCGTACCCACTAAGTCTACCAGAGGCAAAGGGAAAGGTAAAGAGGTAAGCAATAAGACAGTTGAAAAAGAAAACTACCACTACTATGCCTCTAAATGCAGTCCCGAAAAGGATGACTGTATGTATGCATCAGTAACCGCATCTGTCCAAATAAACCCAATCTAGCCACCAGTAAAAACTGGTACTGCCTGTTGCCGCTATCATCATCGTGCAAGCTGATCCGCACCGAAGTGATAGCAATAAGTCAATACCGTCCGGTACCAATTTGGTACCCCGCACGCTCCGGAGTGGCACTCGAGGGGAGCTACCCACACGAGGAAAATAGTCAAGTCACAACTATCATAATATAGCAGGACTGGATCATGAGTATGATTAAAGTAGAAAACCCATCCACTAATGAAACCCCGATCCACCAAATCTGATGCAAAAATAAACCTCCGGTCAACTGCCCAATGTCCGCGGTTGCCACAATTTCCCACAAGTCCACAATCTGATAAAATAAACAATATCCGGTCAACCGCCTACTGTCCGCGGTTGCCGCAATCCCCCACAAATCTATAATCAAGTACCACCTGTCCTAGACTCCAAGGTCCCGACTACACTATCCGAAATTCCTGCTCGAACCCGAGCAACATGAATCAAAAGTCTAAATGAGAAGGAGAAAGAAAACAATCATGGTTTCTCCTAAGTCAAGTCCCAATATGATAGTGTAGCAATAAATAGTGGCCTATCTAGATGTCCATACAAGCATGCAAATGTCCTCATGAAAGATAAAAGAGTGTATCAAATAGTAGCTCCATATAGATATAACCATCATGTCAACATCACTAACAGACTACATATGTCTATAATCCATGATCCATGATAAATCATCAAAGTAGCACCCGCACATAAATATGTCCTCCTGTTCCATCTAATCATCCATTTTCATGAAAGACTAAGTGCCAACATGGCATGCTAACATATCACCATCATAGTATATCAATCCCACAAAATAGGCCAATAATTAATCAGGAACATTTATTTACGCATGATTTTTAATGGGGTGCCAAATAAATTAGGGGTCTCTCTAATAGTCCTAGTGAGTAAATTGCAGTAAAAGGTAAGCAACAACCATCCACATCGAAATGCGCAATCCACAGTTGTAGAAGTCACCTCGCCGTCCAACCCTCATTTCCTCGCAAAACACCTAAAAACTGTGAACCACTGCACAAGAGCCACTTTCGGCATACAAACAAATTCCCAAAACAACCCCCTTTGCTGTTTTGCAAAACAGCAGAGAAAAACATGGATTTTCACCTCTGCACAATCCTTCGAAAAATCCAAAAAAACACGGTTGCGATCCTCACGACGAGTAGATCCAAAATGAGTATTTATATGCCCTGATCTGATGCTCGTAGCCCAAGATAGAAAATAAACAAGCCCATGCTATCCAAAAAATCCATCACAGAACATAGGGTCAAAAGATGCCTTGGGAACCATGCCAAAAGTTCGAAACGGAGAAAAGTGGTCAACACGAAAATCGAAGCCTTACCTCTTAGGAACACGCTGCCATAAAAATCGTCCAAAAATTCCTCCTGGGTTGCGCACGTGAAATTTCCGACTGAACCGCGACGGAAACGGGCCGAAAATAGAAATCTTCGAAGCGCGCCGCGTCGCAGAGAACTCGCTGTCAACAACTCCAAAAATTCCAAAACTTCCTAGAGAGATGGAGGACACAGAGAGGAATATGTCTTCCTTAGGCCACACCCTCAAATTCTCTCTCTAAAACTCGAAAAAGGCAGAAGAAAAGAGGGGTGGTGGGCTTTTTATAGCCCACCAAATATTCGGGCTCACCCAAAGATTCGGGCGCCCGAATAGGCCGCAGCCCAGCCCACGGTAAGCGCCCGGATTCATCCGGGCGCGACACATGTCTCCCGAACAGCAAACAGCGGCGCCCGCGAATCAGGCGCTGCCGCGTGGCCCGCGCCGAACAGCGCACCAGTGGCTGGGCGCCACGTGGCGCACGTGGGCGGCGCCCCGCCCGCCAACCGACGCCCGACACGCCGCGTGTCCCCCGCCACGCGTGCGTACGGCGTCAGCGCCGCGGCCCCGCGTGCTCCGCGCGCTCATGAGCCAACGAATCCGGGGCCGCCACGTGGCGCGCCTCGGTCCATGCATCGAGCCGCCCAACTCCGTGGACCGCGCAGCGTAAACCCGCCAATGAACAGCCTCCACGTGTCCCCGCCGGTCCACCGTGCACCAGCGACACTCCCCCGTGGACCAAACTGCGTGCGCCGGCCAATCCCAGGCTGCCACGTGGCACTCCGCCGGTCCACAGCCCCCCCCCCCGTGCACCGAAAACACCGTAAACCTTCGGGGTCCATTTTTGGACGTCCGGACTCAGAAAAATATAAGTAAACAGCCGTTTTCCATCGTTTTTCCACACTGAATCCAAATACGACCTCCGTTTTGCCCAATTCTGCTTCTAAAATTTATCGAAGGCATCCGGATACGTAATCTTAATCTAATTTTCGCGCTGAGTCCAATTCTTGAGTCCGATTCGCGCACAAATACCTCCAACACACAGCATCGGTCTCCAAAAGCGGCTAACCACATCGGAAAAGCTCAGTGGAGATCTGGGTCATCACATCCTCCCCAACTAAAAAAAAGTTTCGTCCTCGAAACTAACACAACTAAAAAAAAAGTCTCAAACACAAGAAGGTAGGTTTCCATCAACACCGTCTCCAGCTTTTAAGTCGCCACTCTCACCCCATGATTACTCCTTGACAACAACAATCACCATTACGGCATGACACGATTGCACAATCCTCTCATCACACGAACCAGAATTTGCAACGGGCGTCCCTCGTACTCCAAGCACTCACAGATCACAAGTGTAGCGAGTCAATCACGGGCGAGGGATCCAAAAGCATAGCACTCCTGAGTTGAGACATGGAAAAATCCGCAGGGACTCCAAAAGGTCGGGGGGAGAAAGAAAAGAACAACCAGTGCAACACGCACCAAAACCACTCCTCGGGCGCCAGCTCAACCGGGGCGACCCGCAACACACCCTCAAGCCGGGGTCCTCGCACAAGTAAGGGGGGGTAGGTGTCCAATCATCAACGACTGAAGCTCCCAGGGCTGTCGAATACCTCCTCCAGAGACGCGAAACAATCCTCGGGTCTCTATCTGGAACAAAATAGAGGCGGGCACTCCAGGTAACCGCACCACCTCATCCGAATATAGCAGGGCTAACCGTTTGAGTGACCAAGTAGTCTGCATCAGCAAAAGCATCCGCTCCTCCAGGGACCCCGGTAATCCAACCATAAGTCCATTGACAAAAAAAACTCGGTCCATGTACTTCCGTACACCCGATGTATCCACTATAAAGTTCCCGGCCCGATTGCTCGGAATCTAATCTCTAATCCTGGTCAAAAGGGGGTCCTCACTCTGTCTCTCTCTCTGATCCTACCCCGCAGAGTGGGCTGCACGACTAAACACGTCAGTCTAGCAGAGACCCCTGAGGACACAACCTCTAGCTCGAGGCGCCTCATCCCCTCTGATAAAGGTGCCTATCTGCAGTCGACCAAATCAAGCTCCGCACAACTCTCCTGTCCAACGCATCCACAATCCTGCTAGCATTGCCGAGATGATAAGGACAGTCCATAACATAAGCCCTCAATCCACACCAATCATCCGTGTTGAAATTTTCAATTCAATCTATCCACAAATGCGGCAGTGGCATTAGTTAATCCAAAAAGCACAACGGTGAACTCATAATGCCCGTACTGTGTCCTGAAGGCTGTCTTCAGGAAAATCCTCGACCTTCACCTTCAGTTGATGATAACCTGCTCCTGATGGTCACTAAACTCAAATCCCAACAATCCACACATAAACTAAGTGAACCATCCCATTCCGCACGAAAGCCTCGGCGCTCACTGAGGCGACCCGTTCGGTCTAACAAGGTCCCTCTCCATCAAATCCTGCCACTAGGGCAACAACTTCCTTAACTAGTGTTTCTATCACCACCGCCCACGATCCTCCTGTGACCATCAGATCCACTGCCGTCACACCCTCCAACCGGGCGGCACAAACTCATCCACTCGATGCAGGTGGTCGTCGCTCAGTCTCCCCGCAAATGTCAAGACTAACCACACAAATGGAGCATGACCTCTACCACTGTTCACACAATCGACGGGCCCACAGCTCGTCTGTTGTCAAACTGTCCACCCTGCCTCGGTGCCCGAAGCTCTCTGACCTCCAATCCGGGTATCCGGCCCCAAAACGATCCGCTCAGGCTCAACTGCTGCGACAAGTGCACACGAATCCGCACAACGTGTCGGGGGGACACCGCTCACCCCGACAAACTGCACCACAGCACAAAACAAAACTCGACCCAATCCGGCGAAAGTCTAGAGCATGTCAACCGTTCCGCCGCATTATGTTGTCTGCAGCCAACATAATTGCTTAGGAGAATAAGCATGCCAATCACTCATCCCATCACTTGGGAGAGGTATAAAATCCAATCAGAACTCTCGCCAAAAATTACGACTCTCACGAAGTCATCCTAGGGTCCAATCACCAGCCTAGGGTTTCTACAGTCCCGACTGACCTATCCCTAAGCTCTGATACCAACTTATCTGTCACGCCCCGAGGTCGAACTGCGACCTGGGTTCGCCAACAGATCCGCCACCCATACGGGTAATCCAGCATAGGCGAAGCGTCTAACCTGCAAAAGATAGTACTATAGCTATGCAAATATCAGAGCGAAAATAAAATACTATAAAATAAAATCTGACTACAGAACATCACGAAATAAAGTACGATATCCATCTCCTCAAATAAAGGTAATCATCATGCAATATCCTCAGTACAGCATCTCTCAACTCCAAAAAGGGAGATAAACTAAAACTATAGTACATCAGTCTCTCAAAATACAAAAGATCCCTCTCAGAGTAAATAATAAAAAATCCAGCTAACAATGCTAGGAATCTCCAATTAGGGAATATAGCTACACTCCTTGTGCGGTAAGGATCTAGCTCGTGACTCCCTCGCCTCAAACAACGACCGAAAGAACAGCAACTCCCGCAGAAGACTCTGCAAAACAAAGGGAAGAAGAAGAGGAAACAACAATGGGGGTGAGAACCACTAGTAAACCAGTAGCCTCCCCCTATGGGTAAAGCCTCAAACTCCGGCGTACCTACTAAGTCTATCAGAGGCAAAGGAAAAGGTAAAGTGGTAAGCAATAAGACAGTTGAAAAAAAAAACTACCACTACTATGTCTCTAAATGCAGTCCCGAAAAGGATGACTGTATGTATGCGTCAGTAACCGCATCTGTCCAAATAAACCCAATCTAGCCACCAGTAAAAACTGGTACCGCCTGCTGCCGCTATCATCATCGTGCAAGCTGATCCGCGCCGAAGTGATAGCAATGAGTCAATGCCGTCCGGTACCAATTTGGTACCCCGCACGCTCCGAAGTGGTACTCTAGGGGAGCTACCAACACGAGTAAAATAGCAAAGTCAAAAGTATCATAATATAGCAGGACTGGATCATTACTATGATCAAAGTAGAAAACCCATCCACTAATGAAATCCCGATCCCCCAAATCTGATGCAAAGATAAACCTCCGGTCAACCGCCCAATATCCGCGGTTGCCGTAATATCCCACAAGTCCACAATCTGATAAAATAAACAATATTCGGTCAACCGCCTACTGTCCGCAGTTGCCGCAATCCCCCACAAATCTATAATCAAGTACCACCTGTCACGCCCCGGGGTCAGAACTGTACCCCGGGCTCGCCAACAGATCCGCCGCCCCTACAGGAAGCCCTGTAGAGACGTAGCGTCTAACCTGCAAAAATAGATCAACTATACTAACAGATATCAGAGCTGTAAAGAAACTATCCATAGATGGAAAATAGAACAGTCTCTCACATAAAATACATACCAACCTCACCTCAATACAGGAGTCTCTCAAAAGAAAGTAATAGAGTACAACTCGATCCCTCACTACAAGATCTCTCAAACATAAAGACACAACCAAAAAGAACATCGGGTACCTCTATCTCTCGCTGAAGCTGAAAGGGAAAAAGGATCTACCTCGCGATTCCCTTACCTCGGTCTGTAGGAGCTGGATCAGCAACGGGCACCGCAGGAACTGGAGCTGAAGACCCTGGGGAAAAGACACCACAACGGGTGTGAGAACTACCTCCCACAGTAGTTCTCAGTGGGTGCCGCCAACAAGCCCGACGGCCTGCCCACTAAGTCTACAAGAGGCATAAAGTAACAAAAGAAATGCAATATAGAAAAGCTGGAAAGTAAAACATCTACTGCTACTATGCCTCTGTCTAAATGCTCAAGGAAAAGGACCGAAGATCAATATGTCTCTACTGATACTCTACTCAAATCACCCAATCCAAACTGACTGCCAAAACGGTCCAGTCAAACCTGCGCCTACCTACTGCTGTAGGTATGTCCGTAGCTGCCAAAACTGGCTCAGCCAGAGGGACGATGTCCATGACTGCCAAAACTGGCTCAGCCAGAGGGACACCAACATCGACAAGCCGCGATAGAAGTAGCAAGCCCAACTCCGGAGTGGCACTCGTGGGTAGCGACCCCACCGAGCAAAGTGTCCGCGCATCTCTGTCGATCTCAAATATGGCTCCTGCAGGCTATGATCCAATCACTGTCACACTCACTAACTAAGAATCCGCACTGTCACTATGATCATCACCCAAAGATCCCAGATCCAACATGTCACTATCTCCATGATAAACAATCTACAAACTGCTACCAACTCTACTCGGTCCCCAGACGCGAGTACAATGCATCCACAGCTACTAGACCTCCCAACCCACGACTCAGGGGAAAACTACTACTATGTTCAGAGTGACAAGGGTAACAAGCAAAGTGGGAGACCTAAAGCAATGCATAAATCTAACTGTAGTCGTCTGAGTATGCTATACAATGCATAATAGATGTGCTAAGACAAGTTCTCAAATTAAAATGATTCATATGTTGCAAGAGTTCCAATAAGATTATCAGATTTAGCAATTATCAACTGTGGGTACTAACATACAGTTTGCACAAATTAATTAGCTCAAATACTATCATGCATGCATTTATAATTGCAGAATTAGAGTGCAGTCCATAGATATTGAAAGCAGGATCACCCACCTGAACACGCTAACTGTCCGGGACGGTACAGATAAACAGTCCAGAAATCGACAATTTCCCAGATTCACAGAGCAAGGAGCACAGAAAAAGTGCTCTTACAGTCCTGGGTACAACAACATATAACAATTATACACCAATCACGCACAACAATTACTATTCCAAAATCTGCAAGCAAGGTTACTGTTCACACGAAAATTTCACCTGAAAATACTCCTCAATAAATTCTACTAAAAATATTACGACGATCCTCGCGAAGTGTAGATGTCGATAGGCTCTTGAATCGTCTGAATCCGATATCCAGAAGTGAAGATAAAATTCTACGAAGTTGCTGCTGTCAGGATTCCAAACTGTAGCAAAGAGGTATAAAAATGTACCCCAAACCCCAACATAAGCTCATTTCTGGGAAAAGTGATCAACACGGAAAATGTAGATATACCTCTCGTGCAACCGCTGTCGAAGAAATCGTCCAAAAATGAGGTCGGCGTAGCTCTACAGGTCTCCCAGACTAAACTGCGACGGAAATGGGCCTCCAACAGTATACCGTTGCTCCGCACTACGAGGCAGAAAACGCTGTCGTCGCGGCTTCCAGAAAATCTGAAACTTCACCAGAAGATTGGCAAGAGGGAGAGGAAAAACTTTTGTATAAGGCACAAGAGCTAAAACCCACGAAAAGAGGTGGAAAAACTCGGCCCAAACTGGCCTATTTATAGGCTCAAAAAAAAAAACAGCCCAAAAAGACAAAGTCCACATTTTCGGGCCCAACTTTCGGGCGCCCGAAAGTTTTCGGGCGGCTACAGTGTTGGGCCCGGCCCAATACTGTTCACGCCCGAAACCTTCCCGTGCTGCCACGTGTCCCACCGAACAGGGAACACCGGTGCAGGGCCATTCAGAAGCTGCCACGTGTCCCACTGAACAGGGAACACTGGCGCGGACCGCGGAGAACTCGCCACGTGTCCTCCCACCCAAACAGTAAGGCGGTGGCGCCCGCCAATGAGCGGGCGCCACGTGGCCTTCCCCGTTGACCGCCGACCGCGCGATGTGCGCGCCGGTCGCACGACGTGGGTCGCACGTGGGCACGCTTCCCGAGGTACCGACCGCGCGCGTTCCGTGCACCGCGTGTGCTGCACCCGCCAGTCAGGGAGTGACACGTGTCCCCTGCACCCGATCCACGCCTTCGACAGGAATTCCGTGGACCGCGCCGCGTGCACCAACCAACCCGAGGCTGCCACCTGTCCCCCGCCTGGTCCATGCACCGCCGCGCACCTCCAGTAGACCGCGCGCCCTGGGCCCGCCAATCAGGCGGTGCCACGTGTCCATGCGCCGGGTCTGTGCACCCCGCCGCGCAGCTCTGTGGACCACGCATCCAGAACCGGCCAATGACAGGCCGCCACGTGGCATCCCGGCGGTCTACGGCCCCTCCCATGCACCATTTTCCACTAAAAACTTCCGGGTGTCCGTTTTTGGGCATCCGGACTCCAAATTAAGCAAATAAATAGTCGTTTTCAAGCGTTTTTCCGTGCTGAATCCATCTACGACCTCCGTTTGGCCTAAATCTTTCCAGAAATTTCGGCAAACCCAGCCGAAGGCCAATACAGCAAATAAAATCACACAGGGTCCATCAGTAGCATCCTATTGATGCACTGTGGGCCAAATACACCAATACTAGGTGTTCCAACAGTGGATTCATCGGAAAAATACTGCATGGGAACTAGGGCCACTACACCACCTGTCCTAAACTCTAAGGTCCCAACTACACTATCCCAAATCCTTGCTCGAACCCGAGCAACATGAATCAAAAGTCTAAATGAGAAGGAGAAAGGAAACAATCATAGTTTCTCCTAAGTCAAGTCCCAACATGATAGTGTAGCAATAAATAGTGGCCTATCTAAATGTCCATACAAGAATGCAAATGTCCTCATGAAAGATAAAAGAGTGTATCAAATAGTAGTTCCACATAGATATAACCATCATGTCAACATCACTAACCGACTACATATGTTTATAATCCATGATCCATAATAAATCATCAAAGTAGCACCCGCACATAAATATATCCTCCTATTCCATCTAATCATCCATTTTTATGAAAGGCTAAGTGCCAAAATGGCATGCTAACATATCACCATCATAGTATGTCAATCCCACAAAATAGGCCAATGATTAATCAGGATCATTATAGGTACAGGCCTATAACCTAATTTTGTTGTAGTGGAGAGAGTCCGGCTACTATACTCTTATAAGTAAAAAAATTTCGTACTCATAAGTTTTTATCCCTTAGATGAAGGAATGTGCGGTTAGGATTATAGTAGTTCCTAATATTTATATTATTTCACCAACAACCTAGTAAACCCTAGGGGGACCACTATCATCCTACCCGCACATTCTTTCATTCAATGGCTAAAAAGTAATGAGTATAAAAAGGTTTATACTCATAAGAGCATGGTAGCCCTACGCTATATATATATATATATATATAGAGCTAGACTGGTATACTATTAATAGTACCAAGTCATTGGTGCTATTAAATTATTAACCCTTAAATTAAAAGATGTGTGGTTGAGATGATAGTGGGCTCCTTGGGTTTAATAGGTGGTTGGGAAAATAGTAAAATCTAACGGGTGAAAATGATTAAAGGAGTTGATCTAAGGATAGAAAACTTGATAGTACCAATAGCTTGTACTATTAATAGTATAGTAGCCGGACTATATATATATATATATATATATATATATATATATATATATATATATATATATATATATATATATATATATATATATATATATACAACTATACTTTTATGAGTAAAATTTCTTCGTATTCATGAGTTTTCGGCTCTTTGATGAAAGAATGTGCGGTTAGGATTATAATAGTCTCCTATTATTTATGCTATTTTACCAACAACCCAGTAAACCTTAGGAAACCACTATCATTCTAACGCGCACATCCCTTCATCCAAGAGCGAAAAAGTTATGAGTATAAATGGGTTTATACTCATAACAGTGTGTATATATATATATATATATATATATATATATATATATATATATATATATATATATATATATATATATAGTTGAGCTTCTATGCTTGTAAAAGTACCATATTATTTGTGCTTGTGAGTTTTTTACCCTTGAATGTAGGATTGTGCGGTTAAAATGATGGTAGGCCCCTTGGATTTAGTGGGTGGTTGGTAGAATAGTATGATCTAAGGGGTAGAATTAATCAAAGCGTTAGATCTAACGGTAGAAAACTTACAAGCACTAATTGCTTGGTGTTTGTACAGGCACAGTAGCCGAACTCACACACACACTCTCTCTCTCTCTCTCTCTCTCTCTCTCTCTCTCTCTCTCTCTCTCTCTCTCTCTCTCTCTCTCTCTCTCTCTCTATATATATATATATATATATATATATATATATATATATATATATTAGGGTTTATATGTTTTTAAAATTACAAGCACATTCATATTTGTGACCAATTGATTTGTATTGAAATTTGTGTTTTTTATTTTATCTTTCTCTCTCTTTAGCTGACTTTATCAGAACACAAATCCTAATACAAATTCAATGATAAAAAATTTACAAGTATGAATGGACTTATACTTTTAAAAGCATATAAGTTCTACTAATATATATATATATATATATATATATATATATATATATATATATATATATATATATATATATATATATATATTATGAAGTTGGTATTTTTTGTCTTTTATTACCATATTTATATTATACTTATACTATTTTTTTTTCTCTTATTTTATTTAGATAAAATAATTTTTAATAAAAAAAAAAATTATTAATCGGCCGTGAAATGTATGGCACAAAAATAATAATATTTTAAAAAAAAAAAAAAATTGATGTAGCCAATATGAAAGAAGAGATATGAGGCCAGAATTTCAACACACTTGAATTAACTTCTCTGCGGGGTCACAAATATCTTGAAGTTATCTACCGGCTCACAAATATCTTGTATTATTATTTTTATTACCATACTTATATTATACTTATACTATTTTTTTTTTCTCTTACTTATTTTATTTAGATAAAATAATTTTTAATAAAAGAAAGAAATATTATTAATCGGACGTGAAACGTATGGCACAAAAATAATAATATATATTTTTTTCTTTTAAATTTAATGTAACCAATCTGAAAGAAGAAATATGAGGCTAGAATTTCAACACACATGAATTAACTTCTATTTTATTTTTTAATTATTATAAAATTAAATTTTATTTTATTTTTTAATTTTTGTCAAACAAGCTTTTAGATGAGATAAATGCGGTGTCTCTATTTGTAGTCGTATATATAAGTATACACCCCTACTTATATATACCCTATAAATAGTCATGGCCTAGTTTACTGGAGTCATGTGCCTACCGATATATTGAACATTCAACGAGATTAAAACTAATTCAACGAGATTTATAACTGAGACATAAATATAAATATAAATATAACCCGCTCTTCTAACCATCTCCACGGAAAAATTAATGGAGTTTCCAATCTACTTTCTTTGGATCTCACTGATCATCCTCTCGTTTCTCTATCTCGCCAAGCACAAGCTAAACCTGAGAGCCGGAAAAACGGCAGCACTCCCCCTCCCGCCTGGGCCGACGCCGCTCCCGATCATTGGCAACATCCTCGATGTGGGCGTGCAGCCGCACCGCTCCCTGGCGCGCCTCGCGCGGGTCTACGGGCCGGTCATGTCCGTGAGGCTGGGCCTCGCCACCACCGTGGTGGTCTCCTCCCCCGAGACGGCGCGCGAGGTCCTTCAGAAGAAGGACCAGGCCCTCTCGGCGCGCTGGCTCCCCGACACCTCGCGCGCCCTCGGCCACCACGAGACCTCCACCATCTGGCTCCCCTCCGGCGACCCCCTGCGCAAGAATCTCCGCGCCGTCATCACCACCCACATCTTCTCCACCCGCAGCCTCGACGCCACGCGCGCCGTGCGCGAGCGCCAGGCCCGCGAGCTCGTCGCAAACCTCCGTCGCTGCACCGGACAGCCGGTCAAGTAAGCGAAACAACCGTTAATTATTCTCTAAAATCTTACTATTCTATTTTTTATCAATCCCAACTAATGAATCCCCAGTTCTATATAGTCTCGAGGATTCTTATTAATTAGAGTGTAAACTATCTGAAAAATATCCAACTATTTTTTATTCAATATTTATTTTTTTTTTTTAATAGAACGGAATAGTAGATTCGAATAAAATTAGAAAAATTGTGCTCTGAGAAAAATGATGTTATACCACTAGGATTGGCGTTCCGATATTCAACGCGGTGCTCAACATCATCTCGAACCTTTTTTTTTCGGAGGACGTGGTGGATCTCGCATCTGGAGAAGAAGCATCTAACGAGGAATTCAAGCTTCTTATCTCGAGCTCCGTCGAGGAGATTGGGAGGCCGAACATCTCCGACTTCTTTCCCTTCCTCCGGCCGCTCGACCTACAAGGTCGGCGCCGCATCATGTCAAGCTATATCAAAAGATTCTACGAGTTTTTCGGCAACATATTTGATCGCCGTTTGGCCGAAATAAACTCCGACGACGCTGAGAAGAAGGGCGATTTTTTGGACTCCCTGCTGGAGCTGCACTCTCAATCCAAACTACAACGGCGAGAAATTTTAACTCTACTCACGGTACGGTACTTATCAGTCAATTATTTTAACCCTACTGCTAGGTTTCTGGAGCACTGCTATCTATACACCCCAAATGAGCTGTACATTCTACATCCACCCCATCTTGAAATAAATATTTTTCTACTCATCCCATCGATGGACCCCAAGATAAAGTGAATATAGAATATACACTCAATTGGAATGTACAGGTAGCATTAACCTTCTCTTAATTGTTTTCTCCGAAGTCACTACAGACAGCCGTTTTCAATCACATTTACATTTTTTAGTGATAATATATTATTATTATTATTATTAAGGCCGGAAATGTAGTTTTCAATTTATATCCTGCCTTTCAGAGTCAACCACACCTTTCTTATCAGTGGAAATATATAAAAAATATTTATTTTCGAGTTCGGAATATTTAATAAAAAGGACGTCATCCAGACCTCTCTCTTTTTCCTATAATACCCACTCTCTACTCGAGGACTTTTCTGTATTTCTATTTTAAATATATTTATTATTTATTTAATAAATTATCCAATAAAAATAATAAAATAATAAAATATTTAAATACTTAATTTTATAACTAATTAAAAAAAATACTTTAATCTTTAATAAATGAAAGATAAAAGTGTTGTTTTATTTTCTTAAAAGGTTAAAAAAGGTAACCTCATGAAAGTGAATATTTTGATAATTAATTATCATAATTTTTTTTAAAAAAAATAATTGATATACTTTTCGGATATTAATTTTGCACTAATCAAGATATTAATTTGAGTTTTAGAATTACAATTTAAATATTAATACGAGTAGTTTTAGAATTACAACTTAGACACGAACATAATTTTTTTTTATATTTGCTCGGTGTATCATACAATACAAATACTTCCCAAGTATAGACACGTGAAAATATTATATACTCAGTCGAGATTCGGAGGAAGAGCCAACCTGTATGCCACTGGACCAACGTGCTCCAGGATCTCAAACGGTCCAATAAATCACAGATTAAGTTTGTTTTGCATCCCGAACCGTTTGATTCCCCTAGACAGCGACACCTTGAGCAACACATGCTCACCGAGCAGAAACTCTAGGTCATGCCGTCGTTGATCCACGTAGCTCTTTATTGAGACCAAAATTTCCACCACCTCGGGATTGACACGTGGCATATACCATCGGTTAAAAAACATCAGCAAATAGAAGAATGAGTCAACAAAGAGGGACCCGTGACTTGACTAAGACCGACCTCAGTCGCGTGAGCGTGTGACACGCGACATACGCCATCGGCTAAAGGCATCAGCCGATAGAAGAAGCGGCCAACAAAAGGATTATCGCCTCATCCAGGACTGACCTAGGTTGAATACAAATATCGGACTTCCTCAGTCGAGCGACGAAAGAGCCGAAACCAGAGTCAACTCTTGACTGTTCAAGCCGCAGAAGGAAAGACCCTGAAAGGAAAGAGTACGAGATTTGAGCGCGAATCTCGCAACAGACTCTAGAACGACAAGCGACGCCCAGCATTGGAAAGCGCCGAAAATCATGCTTCAGCTCAACGATTGGGGATGAACCTAGACGGAAAACGGCTACTATCCTATTAAGAAAATTAACTCAAAAAGAAGTAGTTGAAGAATTTACGGTGATTCCCCTTAAATCACGCCGATTTTTAAAATCGGCGGTTATACACTTGGTTTGTAAATGTATAAATAAGCGAACCAACGAAGGAAAAATGGTTCTGCAACCTCCTAAGCCAGTGACCACCCCTGTTTTTTCATATCTTTCATATCTACATTTACTGCTTTCCTAGATAACATTTACCGTATTTTCTAGGAGTAGATTAACTTGTAATCGGCTACCCGTTACTCTTGTAACCACACTCCAATTAATACAAATTCCTAATCGGCTCCTTAGCCGTGTCAAATCTTTGTCTCCACATTCTGGTTCGGCTATTCTAGACCAAACTCTCTCTCTACCTCCACATCCCGTTTCGGCTAACCTAAGCCGGACGGTCGCGAGAGTTTGATTGAGAAGGACCCGGCCGAGCGGATCCCTCCTCTGCCCGATCGATTGATCCTTTTGACACGCGGCGCATCACACTTCCGGGGTCAACCCCGAGGTCGATCGCTGACCGCACTCAGTCGATGGTCAGCATCACTTTTCGGCCCCAAAACTCTTCTGTCTACTCTACGCGGTTAATAACCGTTGTCTCGCACTACGAATCTTGGCTTCCGCATCCTCCACTAAGTATGGCCCAATCACTCGGTGTTCAACGACATCGTCCCAACAGATTGGAGACCGGCATTAATTGAAACCTATACAAAGTCTCATATGGTGCCATCTCGATACTCACCTGATAACTGTTGTTATAGACGAACTCCACCAATGGTAGATACTTGAAGCACCCTTCACCGTAAATCCAAGACACAAGTACGGAGCATGTCTTCAAGAGTCTAAATAATACGCTTAGACTGGCCGTTGCTCAGCGGATAAAAAGTCATGCTGAAGTTCAAATTCGTATCTATTGCTTGCGGTAAGCTCCTCTAGAACTGACATACGAAACGCGTGTCTCAATCAGACACGATCGACTCCGACACTTCATGAAGCCAAACAATCTCGTCAATGTAGAGCTAGGCTAATAGATCTTTAGACCAAGTCATGTGCACCAGCAGAAAGTGGGCCAACTTCGTTAACCAGTCTTTAGACCAAGTCGTGGCCTTGCTGTGATCGAGACAAACCTATGACAAAGTTCATATCGAGACAAACCTGTGACAAAGTTCATAGTAATCTGCTCCCACTTCCACACGAGCACAGAGAGGGTTGTAGTTTCCATTCTTGTTGTTGGTGTTCAGTCTTCACTTGCTTGTACAACAAACACTAAGCCACATACTGAGCCACATCCATCTTCATTCCCAATCACCATAAGTTCTACTTTAGGTTTCGGTACATCTTGATTCCGCCGAGATGCACGGCATATGGAGATCGATGCACCTAGGATAGGACTTCCTCAACTCCAAAACATCTAGCACACACCATCGACCTTAAAAACGAATAGTATTGTCAAAGTGGATCGTAAAGTCCCTCGCTTTTCCTTGCTCAAAATCTACCCACACTCTCTACAAATACGGGTCTAACTGTTGCCCGAGCAAAATCTTGTCCACAAAGGTGGGCTATACTACGAAGGTCATCAACTGGTAGTGGCCTCTGTGGGTACAACCTCCAACTCCAAACAACGAAACTCCTCCACCAAGCGGTCTTACTCGGTGATCATGAACGATAGCTCAGTCGATGACTACTTTCGACTCAAGACATCAGTCACCACATTTGTCTTTCCCGGATAGTATTGAATAGAAATATTATAGTCCTTCAAGAGCTCGAGCCACTGCCTTTACCTGAGGTTTAGCTCATTTTGTGTGAATAGATAAGTTCAGGCTCTAATGGTCAGTGAATACCTCGTAGTGCGTCCCGTATAAATAGTGCATCTATTTCTTAAGGGCGAACACCACTGCCGCGGGCTCAAGATCGTGAGTCGGATAGTTCTTCCCATAATCTTTCAGCCGGCGCGACGCATACACAATAACCTGATCCTGCTGCATGAGCATACACCCAACCCTATTTGTGGGGCATCGCAATAGATCACGAAGTTCTCACTAGGTCTCGACAATGCTAGGATAGGAGTTTGTGTCAGCCTGTCCTTGAGTTTCTCAAAACTACTTTGGCAGTTAGGAGTCTATTGAAACTTTTTTCCTTTTCTTGTCATCTGGTTCAGTAGGATGATTGTTAGAAAAATAATCGCACTAAATCTGATTGTGATTAAATTATCTAATAAAATTGTGAAAAAATTAAAATAACAAAACTTACCGTAAAGCGCTATAAAAAAATCCATAAATTATAGAAGAAAGAACTCAAAATAAAATTAATCCGGAAGCGTGCGAAGCACTGCCCTAAGGCGTATTTTCGTCCTTCGTGCGGATTAATCGGAGATACCACCCCAAGGTACGACCGGAACTCCCCTTCCTACGAGCACAACCGCAGAAGAGGTTTGACGAAGTTTCTTTCAACACCCGATAGTAAAAAAATATAAGAAAATGAAATCGAAATATAAATCAAATATCTCTAAAGCTTTTCTTTTTATTTCTCTTGCTTGTGTATGTGTGTGAGTGTGTGTATATTTGTAAACATGTACACAACACTATATATATAGGTGTAAGATGAACGTTGCCCAACATTCACATCACCATAAAGAGAGCAATTAAAAGTCCACACTGAGTGCAAAAAATTTCCAAAATTAATTAGAAAATTATTAAGGATTAAATGATAATAAATAAAAATAAACTTAATAAATAAATTTAAAAAATTAAAATTAAATTAATAATAAAACAATTTATTGAAAATTTTGGAATTTTGAATTTTATTCCAACAATCCCCCACAAAATTTAAAATTTTGAAATAATATTTAAATTCAATAATTTTTTTTTAAAAAAAATTATCGGGTGTTTATACTATATAACAGGTAAGGTGTTTTTAAAAGACTTAACCTTACTTAGTGCAAGCAATTTTCATCAGTCGGAGTGAATCAGATCTTGAACTACATTTCTTTGACCCTGACTTTAACCGCCACACACACAATACAGAATTCTCCGTCGCGAGTCTGTGCGTTAAAGGCCATGCACAATATGTGACACCCCCGGAATTTGGATTAGTCCTCTATATAAATGATATAATAGGACTAAATCTCTAACCCGGCTATAGCATTTTGGATGGTAGCAAAATCCAAGAGGAACATGAGAGTTAAGCGTGCTAGAGCTAGAGTAGTTCTAGGATGGGTGACCCCCTGGGAAGTGGGGCGTCACAGTTGGTATATCAGAGCCATTCACCAGCCGGAAATGTGAGATGAGTCTCGGCTGAGCCAGGGTTATATAGCGGGTAGAGCGAGGCTCCCCAGCTAATGACCGTTGTGAGTGGAGTGCAGCTCCTCACAAGGTCGGCTAAGGCTAGCGAGACGAGTCTCACATCGCCTGGTGCTTGTGAGTGTGCTTGAGCCTGACGTGGACGTCAGGGCTTAAAGGGGGGAAGAATGTGACACCCCCGGAATTTGGATTAGTCCTCTATATAAATGATATAATAGGACTAAATCTCTAACCCGGCTATAGCATTTTGGATGGTAGCAAGATCCAAGAGGAACATGAGAGTTAAGCGTGCTAGAGCTAGAGTAGTTCTAGGATGGGTGACCCACTGGGAAGTGGGGCGTCACACAATATCTTGATTTTTCATAAGAATTTCTATAGACAGCCTACATCTCATAGTCGCGGCCTTATACGAATATTCTTATATAGGTGGTCTCCTCCAGGAATGTGTGTAGAGTCACATCTCGCAAAAATTATCGCCTCGGATTCCATTAAGAGCTATAAGCTCAACCTCAACCACTACACAGAGCACAACTCATCATATGGATGGAATTAGAAATAAAGTTTCTCTGAATAAACTGTAGAAAGTGCTCTTTGACCAACCTGACAGCTTGTTTTTACCACATTGAAGCTACTTCAAGGGATCTCCTATCACAAATGTTGGATTCCCACCGTAGGAAGGCCCTTTATAGGCAAAGTTCCATCCCCCTCGATAACTCTAGGATCTCCTATCACAAATGTTGGATTCCCACCGTAGGAAGGCCCTTTATAGGCAAAGTTCCATCCCCCTCGATAACTCTAGGACCTTAGTCCTATTCAGATCTTTCGTCAAACAATCTGTAAAATTCTTTTCAGATCTGATAAAACTCAAAAAAATAATATCATTAAAAATTAGTCATATAACATACTTTTGTCTTAATTTAATATATCTACTAGTCTTAGAACTTATTAATTTTTTTTTTTACAAAAAATAATTGCAGCTCGAGAATCGCATCGAATAGATATAGAATTAAACTAAAATATATAAAAGTATTTTTTGAGTTGACTCCTTAAAAGTTTTTATGTAAATATTTTGACTGTGGGTTCCCTTGAAACAAATAAAATCTATTTTATTTTATTTATCATTTTTTTTTACTATAGGATAATAAAAATTAAAACAGTAATTTTTTCTACTGTTGCAAACAGTAATATATTTTTAAAAAAATTAATGTAGCAAAATAATTAAAACCGTATTTTTTTTTTAATTATAGTAGCGAAATAAATATACTGTAGAAAAAAAAATTATATATATATATATATATATATTATATATATATATATATATATATATATATATACAGAGAGAGAGAGAGAGAGAGAGAGAGAGAGAGAGAGAGAGAGAGAGTCCGGCTACTGTGCTTGTACAAGCACCAAATAATTGGTGCTTGTAAGTTTTCTACCGTTAGATCTAACCCTTTGATTAATTCTATCACTTAGATCATACTATTCCGCCAACCACCCACTAAACGTAAGGGACCCACCGTCATCCTAACCGCACATTCCTACATCCAAGGATAAAAAACTCACAAGTACAAATAATTTAGTGCTTTTACAAGCATAGGAGCTCAATTTTATATATATATATATATATATATATATATATATATATATATATATATATATATATATATATATATATTTCACTTTACTGTAGCAAACAGTATATATATATATATATATATATATATATATATATATATATATATATATATATATATATATATATATATATATATACTGTTTGCTACAGTAAAGTGAAATATATATATATATATATATATATAAATTGTAGAGAAAGGAATTTTACTATGTCAAAAACAGTATTTATTTATTTATTTTTTAAATATTACACTGTATTTTAAAATTTTAAAAAATTAATTTTAAATTTAACAGATAAACTAAAATTGTAAGAAACTATATGCAATTAAAATTTTAAAATGCTAATTCTAATATGTTTAATTTTGAATATTAATCATACAAGTAAGTTGACAATAAAATTATATACAATATGTATTTTTTTTAAGATTAGCACTCGTTAGATTTTAACCACAATCAAATTGGATATACGCCTTAGACGGTTAGAAAAATAATCACACTAAATTAATTAAATTATCTAAAAAATTGTTAATAAATTAAAATAACATAACTTACCATAAAGCGCTATAAAAAAATTCAGAAATTGTAGAAAGAAATCAAAATAAAATTGACCCGGAAGTGTGCGAGGCACTGCATTATGACGTATTTTCTTCCTTCGTGCAGATTAATCGGAGATACCACTCCAAGGTACGACCGAAACTCTCCTTTTTGCGAGCACGACCGCAAAAGAGATTTGACGAAGTTTCTTTCAACACCCGATAGTAAAAAAATATAAGAAAATAAAAACGAAATATAAATCAAATATCTCTAAAGCTTTTTTTTTTATTTCTCTTACTTGTGTATGTGTATGAGTATGTGTATATTTGTAAACATGTACACAACACTATATATATAGGTGTAAGGTGAACGTTGTCCAACATTCACATCACTATAAAAAGAGCAATTAAAAGCCCATATTGAGTGTAAAAAACGTCCAAAATTAATTAAAAAATTAATAAGAATTAAATAATAATAAATACAAATAAATTTAATAAATAAATTTTAAAAATTAAAATTAAATTAATAATAAAATAATTTATTAAAAATTTTAGAATTTTAAATTTTGTTCCTACAGCGACAATCTTAGATTAGCCCTCGACGAATCACCAATAATAACCCGCCAAACCGAAAAAATTTCTGATCTAAGTCACGTTGGTCGGTCGATCCCAATCAACCACCGAGCCCACTTTCTTCGGATACGCAGCGATACCCGATGAATTCCCAAAAGAGTAATAGAAAAAACAAAACAAAGAAAGAAAAAGAAAAAAAAAAAAGTTAAATTAGATAATATAATATGAATAAAATTACTTAATTATTTTTTAATCAAAAAATTAAAATATTTTTTTTAGAGTTATTTGGTAAACGGTATTTTTTTCAAAATAATATGCTATTACATATCACAACTAAGTAAAAATTAAATCTAAACGATTGAATAAAAATAAATGCATGATATTTAAAAATAAAAAATATAAAAAATTTGCTCATAAAATACTTAAGAACCAGAGAAGAGAGAATGACTAGAATTAACAAATGCTCCATAAACCGTTTATTCGAACCTAACTTAATTTGCAGCTAAGAAAGACTTTTGATTAAAAACAAATAATATTAATAATTTCTCCATCAAAAGAGCACCGTAGTTAAGATCAAAAGTTCATATAGATTATAAAATTAAATTTAGAAGAATAAAAAATTTTATAATTAACTAGTAAAAAAATTTCACAATAAAATAAATAAAATATATATCATACATTCTTTTTTAGATGTTTGCATAGGATTGTTCGAGATGCATAAAAGTAAATTGTGTTAGACAACTTGAAAGGTAAAATTGGAGAGTAAGTAAGTGTCCTAGAATCTGAAAAATTAATTTTTAAAAATTATTTTAAAAATTAATTTTCGTTAAAAATAGTAGAGCATCTGGCTAAATTTAGATAAAAGTGATTTTTTTTAATTGCTTGACAATTTTTTTTTCATTTCTAAATAATATTTTTTTTAAAAAAATAATTTTAAAATGTTTTAAATTTTAAATTTTAAATTTACAAAAAAAATTTAAATTTTGATATTTTAATTTAAAATAAAATTTTGATATTTGATATTTTAATTTAAAATAAAATTTTGAAATCTAAAGAATTGAAAATAGAAAAATTTAAATTTAAATTTTTAAATCAAAATTTAAATTTTTAATTTCAAATTGAAAATCAAAATTTGAAATTTAATTTTTTTAATTTTAATTTTACATTTATAATTTATATTTTATAATTTATAAATTATATTTTATATTTTAAAACTTAAAACTTAAAATTTAAAAATTGAAAATAATATTTAAAAATTTTAAATTTGTTATTTGAAAACTAAATGTCATGCCCCGGATTGTAAAATCAGTCTAATTTTTTTTTAAAAAAAAAAAAAAACAAAATTGAAAACTTGAATCTCACGGCGATATTACATCACTGTCCAACCCAAACATATGATTAGCTCTGATACCAAATATAACGACTAGACAAACTAGCAATAATAACTCGTTGCACCCAAAGCACAATCCAAAATACTTAAACTAATTATTATTAGGGGCAATTTCCTACGTATCCCTAAAAATTTCTCTGTTTTCAGATTTACCCCTCTTAGAGGGCTAATATTAAAACTACCCTTCTTACGTTCCAACTTCTTTCCAAAATACCCCTGAAGTTAAACTCTGTTAGTGTACCGTTTGGAACTGCCGTTATCTGTGTGTAATTACTATTTTGCCCTTTCAAATATACCCTAAACTCTAAAACCCTAAACCCTAAAACCCTAAACCCTAAACCCTAAAACCCTAAATCCTAAACCCTAAAACCCTAAAAAATCCTAAACCCTAAACCCTAAAACCCTAAATCCTAAACCCTAGAACCCTAAAAAACTCTAAACCCTAAACCGTAAAACCCTAAACCCTAAACCCTAAAACCCTAAAAATCCTAAACCCTAAACCCTAAACCCTAAACCCGGGCAAAATAGGTATATCTGATAGTTTTCAACTCCGATTATTATTTAACTCTGGTTTAACCCTAGTTAACTTAACAAAGGGAAACGGTAGGGGTATTTTTAATAACAGTGGAACGTATGAAGGGCATATTGGAAAGAAAAAAATAAGAGGGGTAAATCAGATATTTCTTCATATTTCAGGGGTACACAGGCAATTATCCCTTATTATTATTATTATTAGTGTTCATGTCTCTTATATTCTCAATCACAAGTAACTTCATTCCAATCCGATACGAGACTATTGGGGTTTCACACTAAAACTTATAATTTAAAATTTTAAAATTCTAAAATTTTAAATTTTATCATAAATTTTAAATTTTAAATTTTAAATTAAAATTAAATATCTAAATTTATAATTAAAATTTAAAATTTAAAATTAAATTTATTTTAAATTTTAAATTTTAAATCATAATAAAAAAATTTTATTTGAGTTCAAATTTAGAATTAATTTTCAACAAACAGGTTTTAAGTGTTTCTGATTTTGATCTCAAAAATAAAAAAAAAAAAAATTAATTTTAAAAATTAGGATCTAATTTTTAAATTTTAGTTGTCAATCGTTTTAATTAATTATATTTTATAATTATTTATAATTTAATTAATAGAGAAATAAGATAGAGAATATAGGTGGAATTACTGTTTCCTATCTTAACGAACTATTCTAAAATAATTCCATAATAATTCCGTAAAAAAAATATATTTTTTTTTAATAAATTCTAGCTAACATCGTTTTGAAAAAATAAAGAGAATAATCCCTTCAACCTAAAAATATATTTATAGCTATTCTGCCACCGGTATCTTTTCGAGTTTCAATTTCTTGGCTGCGCAGGTTCTTAATTTTGTTTGTTGAGAGTGCATTCACTTAGGACTTCTTTGGTGCGGGGAGTGACACGAGCTCGAACACGGTGGAGTGGGCGATGGCGGAGCTGCTCCGCAACCCGGCGGTGCTCGCGAAGGCGCGCGCCGAGCTAAGGGAGACGCTGGGGCCGAAGGAGGAATTCGAGGAATCCGACATCGCGCGGCTCCCGTTCCTACAGGCCGTGACGAAGGAGACGATGCGGCTGCACCCGGCGGGCCCGCTGATGCTCCCGCACAAGGCGTCCGAGACCGAGCGGGAAGTCGGGTTCGTGGAGGTGGCCGGGTTCGCGGTGCCGACTGACGCGCGGGTGTTGGTGAACGCGTGGGCGATCGGGCGGGACCCGGAAGTGTGGGAGGATGCGGAGGAGTTCCGGCCGGAGCGGTTCCTGGGGCGGGAGGTGGACTTCCGGGGGAAGGGCTTCGAGTTCGTGCCTTTCGGGTCCGGGCGCCGGGCGTGCCCCGGGATGCCGCTCGCCGTGCGTGTGGTGCCGCTCATACTCGGCTCCATCCTGCACGCTTTCGAATGGCGGCTGCCGCACGGGATGCGCCCCGACGACGTCGACCTCTCCGATAAGTTCGCCGCAACGCTCATGCTCGCCACCCCCCTGACGGCCGTGCCCGTGCATGCGACCGGTGCCGCTCAGCTAATGAATTAATTATTAGTCACACCAGTATAATTAAAACACATAATAAAAACAAATTTAATAGTCGTGCTGCCGTGCCGTGATTAGTAAAACCTATTTTACTTTGAAATAAATTTATGGTACCGTTATCATGTATAACATTATATTTTTAGGCAATATTTGGTTCGGGATAAATTTAAGAGATATAAATTTTTTTATACCTGGGATAGCTTGCTATTCCGGGATAATGAAGTATAAAAGTTAAATTACGTTTGGTTGAAAAGTTGGTATTCTCTAGAATAGTTAAAATTATGTTTGGTTAAAATTATGGAATAGTTGAGAATAGTGGAAAACGAAGATAGAATTTTTATAAAAATACCAACTTTGCCCTTAATTTTTTTTATAGAAAAATTAATTTAATTATTATATTAAATTTGAAGCAATTTAATTATAAATAATAAAATAGGTTAAAAAAATAATATTTTTTATTTTATATTATATTTTAAGAATATAAATAATAAATTATATATTATATTATATTATATTATATTTTATATATTTTATATATTTTATATTATAATTTATATTATATTTTATATTATATTTTATATTATTTATATTTTATATTATAATTTATATTATAATTTATATCTTATATTATAATTTATATTTTATATTATAATTTATAATTTATATTATAATTTATATTATAATTTATATTTATATTATAATTTATATTTTATATTATAATTTATATTATAATTTATAATTTATATTATAATTTATATTTTATATTATCATTTATAATTTATATTATAATTTATATTTATATTATAATTTATATTTTATATTATAATTTATAATTTATAATTTATATTATAATTTATATTTTATATTATAATTTATATTTTATAGGCTAAATTACAGAAAACCCCCCTGTCATATCCCACTTTTTTACTTTACCCCTGTAATTAAAAAGTCGACAATCTGCCCCCACGTAATTACCGAATTGTATTTAGGGGGCAACGACGTTAACGGAAATGGTAAAATGACGAAAATGCCCTCTTTTTTTTTTTATTCCGAAGTCTTTTTTTTTTTTAAGGATATTTTCTAAGGGTATTTTGGGTATATGAAATTATATTTTTAAAAAAACTGACGGTCAACTGACGGCGGGGGTTATTGCACAATTCGGTAATTACGAGGGGGCAGATTGTCGACTTTTTAATGACAGGGGGGTAAAGTGGAAAAGCGGAATATGACAGGAGAGTTCTCTGTAATTTAGCCTATTTTATATTATAATTTATAATTTATATTTTTTATTTTTTATTTTATATTATATTTTATATTATAATTTAATTATAAATAATAAATTATAATTTTGCCCATTCACTACCCCAGGAATAAAACTCTATTCCATGGGGGGAAAGGAATAAGACTTAACGGGTTATTCCAGAATAACCCGTTAAGCCAGGGATAAAAAAAAATTTATCGCATGTCATTTTATAATACTGTTTGACAAGAATTGAGGGATAAAAGGGGTTATTCCCCTTTTATCCTCCAACCAAACATTGCCTTAGATGAAAATATATATATATATATATATATATATATATATATATATATATATATATATATTATTATTATTATTATTATTATTATTATATATATTACTATATATATTCTAAGGCTGCGTTTGGTAATGAGATAAAAAAGAACTAGATATACAGAGATAAATTTAAATAAAGTTTTTGCCCTCAATCATATTAGTTTTTTTAAAATAAATAAAAATTTTATTTGTATGATTTTATATATTTAATTTAAAATATTTATTAATAAAAAGAAAATCTAAAAATTTATATTTTATTTATATATAAAAAAAATTATTAAAAAATTTTGAAATTTTAAAAATTTTAAAATTTTTTTTTTTTTTAAAAATTAATTTTATGAATTTAAATATTATAAAATTTAAAATTTACAAAAAAAAAAAAAAAAAAAAAAAAAACTTATTTGGGACCTCCATTCATTCAAGAATACTGACATTTATTGTTAGTGTTGCTATATGTGCCGTTGTTAGAGTATGAAATCTAATTTTGAATATAGATGATTATAAATAGAACAATTATAAAAAAGTGTTACAAACATATATTTTTATAATCCAACTTTGTTGTAGTGAACATGAGTGAGTTGTAATTTGAGAATGTGAAGTCAGGGCTTTTGGTGCTTTCATCTGGACTGGCCCAATTAGCTGGCATGCCACCAGTGCACAATGCGGTTCCAGTCTATTTTGCTTGATTTTTTATTTATCTCCAATTAATTGGATTGTGACGAGTCACAAATTAAAATCTAAATATTAATGTTAAAGTATGGATCTCAAAAGATTGGATCCAACGTTTTCAAAATTGGTATATATAAGTATACATTCCATGAAGGGTGTACATCCTACATCCCACTCCATTCTGGAATGAGATGAATTTTACTAGTCACATTGAAGTGACCAGTAGAAGAAGCCCCACCTCAGAATGGAGTGGAGTGTAGGATGTACACTCCTTATGGAGTGTAGGATGTACACCCCTTAAGGCTTTATTTTTTATTTAATTATTTATTTATTCTTCTACTTTTCTATTTTCTCTAATTGAGAGAAATTTTACAAATGTGATAAAAATTTATTGTTTGTATTCTTTTAATTTTTTTATAAATGACAAAGCCTTTGCATTTCCTAGTTTGCATTCCTATTATCGGCTACCTAATTTTTCAAATTTTTAATTTTATTATTTAATTTTTTAATTTATTTTATTTGAATCGATTGAATTTACTTTAATTTTAAAATTTAAGCTAATTACTAACTACTATAATAAATTTATAATTGTAAGAATTATTTAAAATCTACTAATTAAATCTGTAAAACTAAATCACTTATTTTAATATTAAAGTTAAAATGATATTTATCAATTCAAATCTAACAATTTGAAAAAAATTTATAAATTTAATAGTAAATTCAAAATAATTCATAATTTAAAAAGTTACGCATATTTTTATTTTTTATTATTATTATTATTATTATTATTATTATTATTATTTACATCCCCAAATTAGTGTGGGCCCACAATGTGGTTGCATTGGACAATGTGGTGAACTGGGTTCAGGGAATGTTTTCACATGGAGACATATTCTAAAGTCTACATCACCTGCATGCCCTTTTGCCTAAAAGAAACCAAAGGCGAGGTGAAGAAGTGGCAACAAAAGGACATAAAATTTAGGTCTTCGAGGAAGCTAATCATCTTCTTTTTCCTATATGATGTACTGCTATGTGATGTTCTTTTTCCTGTATGATGATGCACTGCTGTTTGAAAGCATATATGTCACGCTCCTCCGTTTCAAAATGAAAGAGCCAAATTTAATTTCGCTTCATTCGTTTATTTCATGTGACTATATATATATCTAAGAAGTTCTATGTGTAAATTCTTATCTCCGCTTTGTTAAAAAGTAAATACTAAGATGAAGTGAATTTTATCTATCGTTTTGAAATAATAGATAAAAAAAAATTTATTTTCTGATGGATAAAATATAAGATTTATATTTAATTTTGAATGTAAAAATAGCAGAGCTCTTGTTAAAATATGAACAAAAATTATGATCTTCTAACTCATCTATTAATTAAGAAAGATACAAGATGTATAATATTCACAAAATCTTTTTTTTGTTCGATACATTACTTAATAATACCATAGTGTTTAACCATTGAAAAAAAAACTAAGAGCATCTTCTCTTTTTTTTTTTCTTTAACTCGAACCAAGACCAGCATGAGAGATTACAATCATCTTAATCGTACACTACTTCATCCAAAAATTGAAAACTTAATAACACTGATAATTTGGTGTTATAAATAGTATTTTAATACTGTTCTTAAAAAAAATAATTAGGAGACTAAAATTATTCAAACTTAAAATCCTCTACTTTAATACCATATAAAATAATTATTAATCTCTTATATATATATAAAATAATTATTAATCTTTTATATATATATATATATATATATATATATATATATATATATATATATATATATATATATATATATATATATATTATGAGTAGGTCGGTATGCTTATGAAAGTAAGGAGCCTTGATATTGGGGTTATCGAATCAACGGTCGATTTTATTGGACTTGATCTAAAATATTTGAAATATTTAGAAAATAAATTTTGAAAATTTTCGATTACATTTGTCTAATGATCAAAAACATAAAATCAATAATTTTAATAATCGTGGTGAGCCGTTTGTAAGTTTAACGGTGTAGACATGTTCAAATCACATAAAATTTTAATAATTTTTTTTATATACTATATAAAATAAGATTAATATTTTTGATCTAATATTTTAGTATCATACCATCATATTTTATAAGATTTTTATTTTCAGGCATTGATTTCCAGCCCTTTTAATAAGTAGGTAAATAATTTCAAAAAATCACAAAATTTATTTTCTAAATTTTTCAAATATTCTAAATGATTCAAAAATTTCAATATAAAAAATAACTTATAAATACGAATGCATCCGTGCTTATAAAAACAGCACGCGACTCTAATATTATTGTTTATTGATCTATGTCAAATCTATAGTCGATTAAAATTTGTGCTATTGATCCGAGAATACCATTTAGGAAACCAAAGAGATTTAGGGACAATTTCATAGCTATCCATCAAAATCTTAAAAATATTTTAAATATTTTTAAAAATTTCAAAATATCACGTATACCCGTCCAATATAGCGAGTTATATTATAAATGTATATCCCTCTTGTTATCCTAACTTCAGTTTGAGGCTACTTTAAAACTAGTTAAGTCTTAAAATATCAATTGATTATTTTATTTTATTTTAACTTAGATTCGCACAAATTTAAATTTAAATTTTGAATTTAAATTTAATTTTGGATTCAAATTTTAAATATAATATTTGATTTTGGATTCAAATTTTAAATTTAAATTCAATATCAAATTCAAATTGAGATTTTGTACTTAATTTTACTTTCAAATCTAGATTTTGAATTAGTTTTAGATTTAATTTCAAACTTTTATTTTGAAATTCAAATTCAAAATTTGAATTTGATTGAATTTCATATTTGAAATCGTCTTGAAATTTTAAATTCAAAATTTAAATTCAAATTTAAAATATGAATTTAGATCTCGGATGTGATTTTAAATTTAATTACAAATTTTGATTTTAAATTTAAATCTTAAATTTAAACTCAAATTATTCGTATATATATATATATATATATATATATATATATATATATATATATATATATATATATATATATATGTGTGTGTGTGTGTGTGTGCGCGCGCGCGTGTGTGTGACGATTAGAATTGCTGGTAAAAAAATTTAGAGGTTAGTTTTGAAAAGTTTTAAATATCAGCGGATAGAACGTTTAAAGACCATTAATGATATAATAAATAAGGATAAAATGGTTACGTACGTATTTAATTTGTAACTAAGTGATATTTGTGATATTCCTAAATATTTAAGAGAGTATATATACCTAATATTATTATTAAATTTAAAAGAATATTTATAATAATATAATAGTACGTACGGGAGTATTTATAAAATTATTTCTAAAAATTATGAAATTATTTCTGAAGAGAGTATAATAATAATAATATAATTGTACGTACGATATCGTATCCTATTAGACGAGAATTTGGATGAAAATATATAGAAATACGTTGTGTAGTTTTCAGTATATATAATTATGGAAAATATGGTATAATAGAGTAATATTTATAAAAAGAAAAAATTATTTTTTTGTATATTTCTTTATGGTTACGGCGACAAAGGGAGGGATTCAAACAGTCTGGTGCTGGTAACCAAACATTATTGTAAGGAGCAGATCATTTTCTTTGAGAGATTATTGCCTGAACTGATTGTATCTGAGGGTGTCAACGAGCTGAACACGAAAGAATCGAATACATTGAAAAATTCAGCTCGTGTTTAGCTTGTTTATCAATGAGCCGAACACGAACTAGCTTGCGAACAACATGTTAGATTTTTATTTTTATTATTTGGTGTAAAATTTAAAAAAAAATTAAGAAATTAAAATTTTAATCTAATAATTAAAATTCATAAAAAAATTATTGGTCTAAAATCTAAATAGTAAAATTTACATGAGTATTTCATATATATATATATAGTTCGGCCAACGTGCTTTCGAAAGTATTAAAATGTTGATACTATAATATTTTTAACCGTTGAATTAATTCTAATAGTTTTTTGGATCATACACAATGGTTCACAAATAATTATTATTGTTGACTTTTGATCCAATTACCCAAAAGTCAATTTCATTGATTAAATTTTTTTAATATTTTTAAAAATATTCTAGCTCAGCATAAATAAATAAGTTTTTCTATAATTTGATCAATCTATATTATATATATAATTGTAATATATATATATATATATATATATATATATATATATATATATATATATATATATATATGACTCCAGCTACTGGTGCTATCAAGTTTTCTACCCTTAATTACATCAACCTCTTTGATTATTTTCATCTGTTAGATTTTATTATTTTCCCAACTACCCATTAAATCCAGAGGGCCCACTATTATCTCAATCACACATATTTTAATTCAACAATTAAAAACTTAATAGCACCAACTTAGTGCTAGTAATAGTATTTCAGCTTAGCTCTCTCTCTCTCTCTCTCTCTCTCTCTCTCTCTCTCTCTCTCTCTCTCTCTCTCTCTCTATATATATATATATATATATTCGAGCGGTTATCGAGCCGAACACGAGCGAGCTGACTCCCGCTCGTGTTCGGCTCGTTTATTAAACGAGCTGAAAATTTCGACTTATTTACTAAACGAACGATTTGATTTCGAGCTCATTTCGAACTGAACACGAGTTGATTCGCGAACAGCGAGCCTGATTGCCACCCCTAATTATATATTGTGTCCATTTCTAGCCGAATCGATCGATATCTTAAAATTAAAATCTATTTTTTTTAAATATATTTTATAATTTTCAAAAGCTTGTGTATTTAAACAGCAAAATCAATTTATAGACATTAATTTTAACACTAGTCCGCTGGTACACACAGATACAGATACGTACACAGATATTAGGTTTTAAGTTTAAATCATACTTAAAATGTGAACGGACCTATAAAGACGCTTCTTAAGCGCGGCGTTGGAAAGCTATAAATTTTCGCTGTTTACTATAATTTTAAAATTTTATACATTTTAAAGTATCAGAATTTTAAACATTTTAAAGTATATTTTATCAACGTTTGGTATAAAGGACAGCATATAAGTGGTTGCTCTTTATTTGCATAAGTTTTAACAAATATTTTTAAATATAATGCTAAACTATATATATTGGGACATTTTTAAGTATTATTAAATATTATAAAAAAATATTTTAAAATATTAATTTTTTTGTAGTGAAAGATATATAAAAACTTTCTATTTTGAATCAATACATTATCCTTGTTAAATATTTTTTAAAATTTTTTGTAGTAGTTATAAATTTTAGATATTGTAGATTTAACCAACCCAGTAACACCACCAGGCTATTCTATTGGGAGGGTGGTTTAACCCCACTTATATTGGGAGTGGGCACATGGGAGCCTGGGAGGGTTTTCTGAGGTAATAAGTAACCTGCTGCACCCAACATGTTCTGAAAAAATAAAAGAAAAGAAAAGAAAAGAAAAAAATCACATCTATTAAAAATTTTATTTTCATTTTATTTTAAGATTTATATGAGTAAATATATAGCTTAGCAGTGCACAAGCAATTTAGTGCACAAAGAGCATGCAATAGTTTCTCCAATTGTTTGGTTGCAGCCACCCAACTGGGATGCAAAAGAAAACAGCTAACAACATAACCCCACAAACCCCACATAGAATAAAAGGAAAATAATATCATATGTTTTTGAAAACAATGAAAATAATCACCCACCACACCTCCCACAACGGCCAGAGCCGAAAAAAATTAATAATCAATAAAAGAATAGCCCCCAGTACAACACAAGCCTACAGTTTTCTGCACCAAAACGAAACCCCCCACAGCTAACAAAAGATGCCTTATCAACCCTTCACCACAATCTTCTCAACAATATCATGCTGTCACACATTATATATATATATATATATGCTAATCCCACCAAATAAACTATGATTGAAGATAAATATAGTGATGCATGGTAGATAAATAAACATCTTAGAAATTAATGTGCAGTGTTAGAAACATAACTATATATTGATCATAAAAATGTCACGAGTTGAACCCAGATCAAGCCTCTTAAAATAAAAGAATTTAAACTCAGAAGATAATATAATCTCTTAGGATTAGTTCTAATATTTTTCGACTCAGAAATAGTCTTACATTAGTAATAACAATATATATATATATATATATATATATATATATATATATATATATATATATATATATATATATATATAGATAGTAACGCTTGCACCAAAAAAAATTAAGGTAATGTGTTCTCCTAGCTAGTTTGGTTCTCTAGAGTAGGAGAATATACATGCATAGAGGGAATATTAAGTACTCGTTGAGTGCAATGAAGCATGCATATACTAACTTTCCATACAAGAAGAATTTTTTACTGCAAAAATTGAAGCACATTTTCTCGATCAGAGTAATTAACTGCAGGTTGATCATTAATTTCTATGCTTTTTCAGTACTATATATCGAGTGGTGGTGATGGAGGTGGTGGTGATGCGGTCGAAGGCACCGGCGTCGACGTCGTGTGGCTACCGTTCGTTTTGTCGAGGAGACTGCTGATCGATCGGGCCTTCACCATTCCGATCTTCCGCTTCTTACTCCCTCTCACCGCCTTCTCCACCACCTCCTCCTCCAAAAGCACTTCTTTTCCGTTATCGGCTTCTGAGCTCAGGTGCTGCTTCAGCGGCGGCTTCTCCACAAGCTCCTGAGAGGAAGAAGATACAGCAACAGAACCATCTCGGCCTTTCGCACAAGTGCTTCTTTTCGCTTTGGCTGTGGCACCCAATTGGCCGCGCACACTACTCATGCTCTTTAGCCTCCCTTTGCCGAGATGGTGCTCGCAAAGAGAGTAGCCCACAAGCGTTTGCTGGCAACACCTCCACCCTCTTCCGTTCACGCGGCTGCACCGCGAGCCCTCCATTAACACCGCGGGGCTCCGCCTCTTCTTCCCCGCGCTTGCGTTCGACGTTACTCCTCCCTTCTCGTCCTTCGTCACATCGCCATTGCCCTCCTTGCTATCGCCGCCGTTATCGGCGGTGCAATGGTCGGTAGGTGGAGTGGTGTTTGCTTTTGCTCTCCCCATGAGTTTCTTCTCTTTCTTAACTGGGTTCTCTACTGATACCTCAATGCTGTGGCCACCATTGTCACACACTCCTTCTCTTTTCCTATGAGAGAGAGCCTTCTCTTTGGAGCTTGAGCCACTCCCTATTCTGTGGAGACAAAGAGGTGCCCAAAGTGGAACAATGGATGTGGGGTGTAACTAAGCACGCAATACATATGCATCACACCTAGTTATCATTATCAACATATATAGGGGATATATATATATATATAGGTCCATTCAAGAAACCATATGGCCGGCAGCACTTTGTGCAATACAATAACACATACATTTTATGAGTTAATGGAAAGTCTTAGAGAAAATAAAGATGTGTGTGTGTGTGTGTGTGTGTGTGTGTGTGTGTTTATGCAAGTGTGTCAGTGTGTGGATGGGTGCATGGATGGATGGGATGGTGGGATGCCATGATGGGTCAAGCTGGCATGCATGGTATTAGCAAAAACATGGGATGCTTTTTGCCCCTTTTCCTTTACCACCAGCTATAGAAGATGTAACAAGGCATTTCCAAAAGGGCAAAAAACAAGAAAAAAAAAAAAGAAAAAAGAAAGGGGGGTTAAACTCTTTTAATTTACCTACCTCTTATTACTATTAACTTGTGCATCCCATCTCCTTCTTGAATCAACCATCTCCTCCCCTTCCTTCTCATTCTTCACTTCCTCAGTCAACAACTGCACCAAAAATTCCAAAAAAAAATCATTAGTGACACCACCACCAACATCTCACTTGTAAACCCAATTGAGAGAGAGAGAGAGAGGATATTCTTCTATTCAGTCTCATTGCACCCATTTTGAAACCTCAAAAATCAAGAAAAAAAACCAAAAAAAAAAAAAGGAAGAAGAAGCTAGATAGAGCATAAGAGTGCAGTAGAGAAGAACAAATTAAGAGAAAAAAATGAAAGGTGAGTGAGTAAATACCTGAACATGGGTAGTATTTGGGGGAGTAATGCAACAAGTGGAGATGTGGGAAGGATCCACTACTATTGTTGGATAAGGATTAGTAGAGAGAGGTGGATCCTTTAAACCCCTCTTTGTGGGATCTTCCCCCAGGAAATACCCATGGGATTCTATTGTTAGATCCCCATCTGGGTGCAACCCATCTCCTATTTCTCTCTCCTTCACCCCCTCTCTTGTTCCATTTTGTTGTGTTGTTGGTGGTGGTGGGAGTGGGAGACATGGATCTGAGACCACCATAGAAGAAGGGGGAGGAGGAGAGGAGGAGGAGAGAGGAGGCCTCTTCCGGATCCTCATAGATGAGATTGGGAGAGATGGTTGGATGAGGAAAGAGAGAGAGAGAGAGAGAGAGAGAGAGAGAGAGAGAGAGAGAGATTTGGAAGAGTGCAAAACCCTCCCCTCAAGAGGGCCAAATAATAAAGAGGGGGCTTTTGGTTTTGGTGATATATATATTTTTTATTTTTCTTTTCCTCCAGTGTTTGTGTATGGGTATTTAATATCAAGTAATTAAATAATTGAGTGTGGTGCAGTTCCAGCACAAGCTTGAGGCAAGGAATTATACCATTCAGTGCATAAATAAATGCACAAAAACCCTCTAAACTTTTAATTTCACTAGCTAGCTTTTTTTCAGGCCTAAATAGATCCTTATTCTCAATCCAACAATCTTATGAAAACACAAAAAATTATGTCTTTTCTATCAAATTGAAGATAGATTAATGCTACTTTTTAATCTGAATATTTTTGTATTATCTTCTTCCTCTTCTTCTTCTTCTTTTTTTGCATTTTGAAGCTTTGTTAGATTATTTGCAAAATATGTTACCTGCACAATTATTTAATTAGTAAATTTGATATATGGAAAAAGTTAAATGATACATGTAATGAAGTTTATAGAATATTAAAGTTACCACAATTATAAGCTTAATAAGAATGTTATGTGATAAGGGTCTGAAATTAGTTTTTTGTTTTTCCAATTTGTATTAGATTAAAATGTATAAAATTTATCTCAACTATCACCCATTTGAATTTGACTATTTAATCTTTAAAAAAAAATAATTTTAATTACTTCTAGACCTTTTAATTTATTTAATTCGAGCGAATTACTGGCCCTTTATCGATTTAATTAACATATTTTATACAATTTATATAATAAAAAATTTATTAAAATAAGTAATTGACTTAAAATTTATATTCAAAAAGTCACCAAATTATTTAAATCAAATAAATTTAAAGATTGAATATTAAAATTAAAATTTTGAAAGATTAGATAATCAAATCAAAATAGTCTATAGTTTATTATATAGTAAACTTTTATACATATTTACCATAATATTATAGAAACTTAATAAATATCTTAATTACTTAATTAACTATAAAAATTTCAATTAAAATTACAAGTTAAAAAGAAAATATCAGTTAAAACTTAAAAGTCGAAAGAATCTGCGTACATTTTTACTAAATTTAGATTATAGTTAATTATATCCATTAGATATATCTCAATTATATTTATTAAATAAAACTTCAATTTTAAAATATTAATTGTTGAAAATTATTTATTTAACAGTAAATTGGCACGTCGTTTTGCAAGGGGTGCGAGCGAGGCACGTAATAAGAGGGGGGGGGAGTGGGAGATGATGCTGGCGAGTAGCACGTGCGGCGGTGCCACCGGTAAACCTGCTGTTACCGGTGGACTTGTACGGAGGATACTTGTAGGGATGTAAATGGGTCGGGTTTGATGGAGCTCCGTCCTATCCGTCCCCAATAAGAGGGTAAGGGCTTATTTGGTATTGAAATTATTTGGAAGATAAGGAGGTATATCGAGAATATTTTGTTCCAGTATAATTAAAATAAATGAGAATTATTGTTCTCACTCTTCCCAACCACTCATTTTTTTTTTTTTTTCTTAAATGCTCTTCCACGTCTCCCGAAGTACCATCTCTCACCTCATTATTACATAATATAGTTTGAAGATAAAAAGTTTATTGAAAAGAACTAATACTCTTAATTCTTCTTATTCTTCATTATCATACCAAACATAAAATTTTTTATTCATTTCAAACGTTTTTTTACACTAGTTCCGTATTTTATACTTATCCCTGTAATAGCTAGTTTTATTTTATCTTGTTACCAAACGGGCCCTAAGTGACTAATTCGAATTGGATACAACTCCGTGTGTCGGATCCACTTCGCACGGGATTGATCCTGTCGATAAATTTTAATAAGTATCGCACATTACAAATTAATTTTATTAAAAATTAACAGCTGGTTGAATTTGTGGATATAAAATTTTGCAATTTTTTTTTTTTTTTTATAAATAAGAGACCACAAAAAAAAAAAAAAAAAAAAAAAGTTGAATCCAGCTAAATCCACTTAAAAAAACAGAGCGGAAGGAAAATGTTGGTGTAAATACACAAAATAGAGATTAGACTATAATAAAATATGAAAAGTATCAACGAGTCGATCAAGCCGAGGTACGGATATTTCGCTCTCTTTAAGAAGATTCAAACCCTGTGCGGTAGGCAAAGCCTTCGAACCGATGCAGTAGAACACTAACTTGTCCCCTCCAGGATACAACGACTCGACCCTCGTCGTGTGATTTCACCAACTCTGCACAAGTAGATGAGCCCAAAGCTCCACAAAAAAAAGAATACCTTTCTTTGACCTCTTTCTATTATTGTAAAATATAAATATAAAAGAAATAATATAGAAATTACTTTTTGTTGTTTTTTCAATATAGAACAAAGTCACTATTTATAGGCTTCATATGCCTATAGGTTATAACTAATTAAATTCATAATTATGAGTTAGCTTTTTTTCATGGAGTTCAACAACAAAATTTTGTTAACAATGAATGCAAAATATAAATGATGTAACATCAATTAACTTAATGTATTGTGTAGGTTATAGAAATGAATGCATTACATATGCATAAATTAATTTATTTAATATAAAATATTACAATAGAAAGAAAAATACGCCCCTCATCTGTCTATTGGGACGAAAAGTTATATTTTAACTTTACTGAAATAATTTAACATACCACTACTACTGTATTAGTCTACAATCAAACAACAATTCAAAGTACAAATTATATAATATATTTAAACTTAAATAAAAAGAGATTTATTTTCATGTGAACTTTTCTAAATTGACTTCTTATGGGGAAATTTATTAAATTTATGTGATTATATTTCATTCAACATTAAAATGGTTGTCTTGTCGTTAATAAAGTTTTACACCTAATGTTATCAATCATAATAATTTTTAAATAAATAGGACATACGTTGGAGCCCGAGATTCAAATTGAAAGAAAAATTTATATGCGGAAGGAGGATTTGGATTTTAGCCGAAAAGCAATGGAAAGTCTAAGTAAGTCCAATTTGGATTTTCGCAGCTCAGATTCGGCACAGGATGATCCGATTCAACCGATCAGATTGAACTTTAAAATTTGAGGCTCGATGATCTACGATGGCTCCGATTCAGTTTTTTTATTTTTTTAATTAATCTCACAAGACTTGAGAATTTCGTACGTAAATTGGTCTATCCAGCCCACCCTAGTCCCTCTAACTGATTCAAAATTTCGAACTCAGGAAAAACATATCAAGCTAATTTTTTAGCTAAAGTTGATCCAGATTTGGTAACATTAACCTGATTGAAAATAGTCACCACCCTACCTAATTTTTCCTAACATATATTTCTCAAAAAACTAATATATATATATATATATATATATATATATATATATATATATATATATATATATATATATATAGTCCGGCTAGAATACTATCGATAGCACCAAGTAATTGGTGCTATCAAGTTTTCTGTCGTTGGATGAAAAAATATGCAGTTGGAATTATAGCGGTCTCCTAAAATTTTTACTATTTAACCAACCACCTAGTAAATCCTAGGGGACCACTATTATCTTAACCACATATTTTTTAATCAAAAGAATAAAATCTTAATAACACCAATGACTTAGTGCTATCGATACTATTCTAGCCTAATTCTATATATAGAGTCCGGCTAGAATACTATCGATAGCACCAAATAATTGGTGCTATCAAGTTTTCTGCTGTTGGATGAAAAGATATATGATTGAAATTATAATAGTCCCCTAAAAAAAACTATATATATATAAAAAAATATATATATATATATATATATATATATATATATATATATATATATATATTTATTGTCAAGGACTTAAGGCCTATTTGTTTTCGAACATATGATTTCGAGAAATTGGTGGTATCAACATTTGTTTCAGCACTGAATTAATTGTGAGATCGTCCGATTTGGCCGATCAGCAAGATAAGGTGGAGGCGTAAAATTCATATTTTTTATTCCACCATTATTGAATATAAAATATATAAATATTAATTTTTAATAGTTTAAGTTTTTAAAATATGATGATTGTTTCGTATAATTTTACATAGTATTAGTATCAGTGCAGAAAATCTGAAATTAGAATTTCGTCGGACTTCTAACGTTATTTAATTTTCTTCAATTTAATTAAATTCATATCTTAAATCTATATATTAAAAAATATTTCAAATTCAGACGTGAATATAAAATATATAAATATCGTTCTTTAATAATTTAAACTTTTAAAGTATAAGAAACATCTGGCCGCCGCTTAACTGCTTAACTGCGCTATAAGAATAAGAATGCGATTGAAAAGTAGAGAGCATAAGGAGACTCAGATTAATCTCGCGGGACATTGCAGCAGGACCAGATTACATGTGAGAATTATCTATATATAGGATGTAAAAAATGTGCTTCTGGAACAATCCAATCCATCTAATTTGGCCTACTGAAATGCAGATATTAGAAAACAAAAAAGGAGAATTATTTGGCTTCCCCTGGTTGAGTCACCGTACGCTTCGCGGCCCCAGCGGAGGCTGATACTCGGGGCCCGCATTACCTTTTCAGCGAGTGGGGCGCATGAGTGCAAGAACGGGGGACCATTTAGGTACGCACATAGAGGAACCTCTCAACACTGGACCCGAGTTAATAATACGAAAAGAAGAATACTATTCATACTTTCTATTTTGGAGTCTATAATACACATTTTATTCATTCAAAAATAAAATTTTTTTTTTAAAATAAATAAAATATAAAATGTATATCTTTAGGAGTACACAACTCTCTCAACTTATAATTTTTTCTTTTAAATTTTTATATTTAGTCATTTTAAATTTTTTTCTTCAAATTTACTAGCTTTATTAGTTATTAATAATTATTAGAATTTGATTAGATTTATAGTTAAATTTTAGCTAATTAGATTAGAATAAATATTAAAAACTATTAAAAATAAATAAATTAAAATTTAAATATTAATTAGAATAAAATTTTAGTTAAACTAGAATTATGGTAGGATTTTAGTTGTGGTTCATATATAATTTAAATATTAGGGGTATACGGCTAATAAAAGAGAGAGAAATCTTTTTTGGGTGGCTGTGGAACATGACATGGTCAAAATATTTATAATTTTAAATATACTTAGTGCATGAATGCATTAGAACGCATATTTTTGTGACCGTGGGTTATTGATATATCTTGCACATAGCTGAGCATGATGAAAGAAAAGTATTCTATGTTTATAAAAAACAGAAGGGTGAGAGAGATATAGAAAAGATACTCAGGTTGAAATTATTTTATATAGAATATGAGTTAGATATAATTCTTTTCTTTATTAATGAATGTTATTTCATCCGCATTTCATGTTTTGACAGATATAATTTTTCTCTTGATTAATAAATATTATTATTTATTTTATTTTATTTTTATGCTTGCATCTATCTCATTTGAATAGATAAATTTATGGTAAAAATTCAGTTTAACACATTCGTTGCGCGCAATCTCAACCATCAGTAGCAGAGCGAGTATTAGGTCAAACAACAGTCGGTACCGGATCAGATTATGAATTCATAAAACATGGTAACCAAATTTTCAACAGTAATTATTTTTTTATTATTAAAATAATAAAACTTTAAAAAAAACTTTAAAAAATTAGAACTTAAGGGAATCTCATAAAAAAATAAACGAGGATTTGTTTTCAAATCACGGTCGAGAGTTACATGTGTGGGCACGTACATAAATGAACATTCATATGAATTTCCTTTTAGATATATAAACTGGAAAAGGATAAATTTACATGTAAAAAAAGCATTGGTGAATTTAAAAATAATCACTAGAGTGAAAATTCAGTAATAAAAGAAAATTATGTGCAATGAAATTTGTAAGAAAAGATTGTGTAGAATTAATCAAATTCGCAGTGAGTCAAAGAACAAGGTAAAAACAATGTCAATTAAATTTGCAGTGAGTTACTTATCCAATTATTGTTCTGTGAAATTATTATCTTAACCTACTAGTAAATGTAGTGCTTATTACTTTACCTAAATCCACTTTTATACCATTTATTGCAAATTTAATATTCATTCAATATCCGTTTGTTTCGGCCAGTTGAACTGAAATATTCAATTAAATTTTTTTTATAAATATGTCTGTTCAAAAAAGCTAATATAATTATAAAAAAAAAATCAAACTAAAATACATGAAAAATAAAATTTAATAATTATAAAAAATATTATATTCAACTTTTTTTTTTTTTCTTTTTCCTCCACAGAATAATTTCAACAGATGGTTCCACGACCGCACAAACCGCACACCAGAAAATACACCAGAGGTGGACCATAGTTCATAATTAACTTAATAGCAAAAAATTCAACAATAAATCTAATATCTAAATGGGTTAAGTTAAATTAAAATTCTAAAAGTTATAATTAAGTTTTTAAGTGTAATAAATTTATTCCTTTTATTAACACGTATTTTTGAAATAACTGATTAGCACTTATAATTCACAAAATAGATGTATTTAGATTAGTCACATAATGTGACTAATGAAAAACTACGACCGTTCAATCGATCAGGGTGTATAAATGTATGATATATACACCCTTTTTAGGTTTTAGTACTGGTAGCATTTAGGGATGTCAATGGGTACGGATATCTGAAATTTTATTCAAATTTGAATTCGGACGGAATATATTTACCCGATGTTAAACGGATATGAATTCGGATATAGATATAAAAAATAAAAATTCGACGGATTTAAATTTAGATATGGATTTTAATTGTATCCGATCCGAACCCGATCCGAATCCGAATTAATTTTATATTATATAATATATGTGTATATAAATATTTGATATTATATTTAAATTTATATTTTAAAATTTTAAATTTAATATAATATATTTTGAAATATTGTAAGAGAAAAAAAAATAATTGTTTCGGATTTGGATTTTCGGATTCGGGTTCGGATTCGGATTTTAAATTTTTGGTCGGATTCGGATTTGGATATGGATTTTTAAAATCCGTCGGATTCGGGTTCGGGATCGAGTTTGGTAGTTGGGTTGGGTTCGAGTTCGGATTTTTAAAAATTCGCCCCGAATCCGACCCGTTGACATCCCAAGTGGCATTGTTCTTCGTTATTATTTCTAACTTTGTTGTATAAATTGTTATAATTAAGTCTTATAATACAATTTAGTTAGTTAAATATTAATATATTGATAATATAAAAATAATATTATCATATTGTGATAAATAATAAGATAATAATTAATATATCATATTATTTCCTAATAATAAAATTTTAATATTTAATCAATTAAATTAGGTTATAATTTATACTATATATCGAGTGTTCTTCGAGAGAGCCACCTTGCCACTTAACATTTAAACCAATAGAAGCTTGTTGCATCCTAATAAAAATTTTAAATACACCTATTGCATCATAAACAACTCTAAAATATTCAATAAAAATAAATATTTTAAATATTTTATATTATATATATATATATATATATATATATATATATATATATATATATATATATATATATATATATATATATATATATATATATTACAGTATTAATTATTAAATATTTTATAAATCTTCTATATTTTGTACGGGTATAAAATATTAGTATGCATTAGGCTCAACAAAAAATTTCTCATCTCCCATAAAATTAGAAGCTTGCCACACGTGCCCACATACCAATAAAAATTTTAGGTGCATCTATTGCACGTAAACTAACTCTAAAATGTTCATTACAAATAAATTTTTGTAGTACAAAAATTTATTTAAAAATATTATATTATATTATATTATATTATATTAATTATCAAATATTTTATCAATTATTTTATATTTTATGCAGTGTATAGAGCATTAGTATGCACCAAATTTTAAAAAAGATTTCTCCTATTTTGGAATTATGAGCTTACTGAAGGGGGACCGGCCGTGGGGTTACCGAGCACACCTCAACCCACACAGCACACGAGCGCAGCGGAAATAGAATTTTTCGTAGATGAAAGTAGGCGAAAACGATTGTAGAAAACAAGCACGAGAATAACTAAAGAAATAAAACAAATAAGGGAATGCAAGGACACGAGAATTACGTGGTTCGGCCAACAATGTGTCAACCTACGTCCACGGGCAAGACCACCTCAATGCGTTATTCGATTAATTCACGGCACAAAAAGTACAAGGAGTAAAATTGGATTACAAGAAACTCTCTCACGGAGGCTCTCCACGTTTTTCCTCTCAATTAGGATTTTTCAATGAAGCCCTAAAAAATAAAAGATGAATTGCAAGAGTTAATATAACTCTAAAAACCTAATTCTAATAGGAAACGATCTCCACCGTCCATCCGAGATTTTTAAATCACTTCTAGTCGTCGTCCATATCCTCTTAAGAATTATCTTTAAGATATTCCTAAATCATCCCTAATATTTAGGAACAAGATTGGATCAAATCCATATGGACTCGAAACATGATTTTACATAATCCAATAATTCTCCCACTTAAAAACATGTGCCGAATTTCACAAAATTGAAGATCTTGCCAAATTCCCACTCTCCTCATGTAGCTCCAAGACCGAGAGAAGTCATACTCCAATTGAACTTCTCTCGAGTCACCGGTTTCGTTAAAATATCCGCTGGATTCGCATCTGTGTGAATTTTCAACAGTGAGATAAAACCCTCATCCACCACATCTCTCACGAAGTGATATCGAATATCAATGTGTTTCGTCCGAGAGTGAAACGCCGGATTCTTCGCCAAGTGTATTGCACTTTGACTATCACAATTCACTCCCACCACATCTTGCTTCACTTTTAATTCTCCTAAAAGTCTTTTTAGCCAGATAGCCTCCTTACAAGCATGTGTTATTACTATGTACTCGGCCTCCGTCGTCGACAAAGCGACTACCGACTGAAGCTTCGACTCCCAGCTAATAGCACCACCGCCCATGGAGAAAACATAACCCGTGGTAGACTTTCTTCTGTCTTTATCTCCTGCGAAATCTGCATCCACATATCCGACGCACTCCAAACCCGCAGAACCATAACAGAGTGAGAAATCCGCAGTACCTCTCAAATATCTGAGAATCCACTTCACTGCATTCCAATGTTCACAACCTGGATTCGCCATATACCGACTCACTGCTCCCACTGCTTGAGCAATGTCGGGTCTCGTGCACACCATGGCAAACATAAGGCTCCCTACTGCCGATGAATATGGTACCCGAGCCATGTCGGCCTTTTCTGCTTCCGTACCGGGTGATTGCTCGGCCGACAATTTTAAATGAATAAGAAACGGGGTAGAAACTGGCTTTGCGTTCTGCAAGTTGAAGCGCCACAGAACCTTCTCCACATAACTCTTCTGTGAAAGCCAAACTTTCCTATTCTTTCTCTCCCGTAGTACCTTCATCCCGAGTATTTGATTCACAGTTCCTAAGTCCTTCATATCGAACTCACCGGCTAACTGAGTTTTTAAGATAGATATCTGGCCTTTGTTATTTCCGGCGACCACCATGTCGTCGACATATAATAACAAAATACAGAAGCTCCCGTCATTATAATCGCAAAAATATGCACAATGATCCGCTTCAAGCCTATCAAAACCCAAACTTATAATGAAGGAATCAAATCGCTTGTACCAACACATTGGCGCCTGTTTCAAGCCGTACAACGATTTGTTCAACCGACAAACCAAATACTCATTGTCTTTTTCGACAAAGCCTTCCGGTTGCGACATATATATCTCCTCCTCCAGGTCACCATGCAAGAATGCTATTTTTACATCCATCTGCTCGAGCTCCAAATCCATGACCGCTGCGATCGCCAAAACAACCCGAATAGTGGTAAGACGAACCACCGGTGAGAAGATCTCATCGAAATCGATTCCCGGCTTCTGAGCATATCCCTTCACCACCAATCTTGCCTTGAACCTCTCCACATTCCCATCTGTATCCTTTTTCACCTTAAACACCCACCGACATCCAATCGCGTTCCTTCCCTTCGGCAAATCAACAAGTTCCCAAGTCTTGTTCTTCCGAATTGACTCCATCTCCTCCTCCATCGCGCATTGCCACTTCCCAGCGTCAGTCGACTCACAAGCCTCCTTATACGAAGTCGGCTCATCTTCTTCCGCTAAAGCAACATATGCACTAACATGGTTTGCAGAAGGAATAAATGAAGTAATATAGTCATTATACCTCGCAGGAGGTCTAATAACTCTACTAGGACGCCCGGAATCCGCTGGCGACTCTACCGGTGAATTTGTATCTTCAGATGATTGCGGAGATTCCAAGTCAGGTTCATCATCAACCACTTCATCATCCTGTTGTGCTTGCTCAACTTGCACCTCATCGCGCGCTTCAAAGAGCTCAATTGGAATCATAGCATCATCATCTTGCTTTTCCTTGGTGCCTTGAAAGGACCCTTCATTGAAGATAACGTCACGACTTATGACTATTTTGTGGTTAGTAGGGTCCCACAATCGATACCCCTTAACACCTTTCGCATAGCCAAGAAATATACACCTCCGAGAGTTCTTATCCAATTTTGACCTTTTCTCCTTCGGTATCCACGCATAAGCATCACATCCAAAGACACGAAGATAGGAGTAATCAACGGACTTGCCGCTCCAGACTTCTTCAGGAATTTCCAAACCAAGTGATTTTGTCGGCGCTCGATTAATCAAATAACAAGCCGTGCTCACGGCTTCCGCCCAAAATCTCTTGTCGAGTTTTGAAGTACTCAACATACTACGGGCCCTCTCCATGAGTGTTCTATTTAACCTCTCCGCTACACCGTTTTGTTGCGGTGTACCGGGTACCGTGAGATGCCGCTTAATTCCATGCTCAATACAAAACTCATCAAATTCTCTTGAACAATACTCCCCTCCGTTATCAGAACGTAGGCACTTAATTTTTAAATCCTTTTCATTCTCCACAAGAGTTTTGAACTTCTTAAAAGTCTCAAACACATCAGACTTTCGCTTTAGAATATATACCCAAGCCTTCCGAGAGTAATCATCAATAAATGAAACAAAGTAAGAACATCCGCCCAACGAAGTATCGGGCGACTCCCAAGTATCCGAATGAATCAACTCGAGATGCTTCTTACTTCTTTGATGTGATAGAGAAAAAGACAACCTTCGTTGTTTCCCATAGATGCAATCTTCACAAAAATCTAATGGCGCGGACTTGTAACCTGAAAGAAGTTCACGGTTGGATAATACCTGCAATCCGCGCTCACTCATGTGTCCTAAACGGCGATGCCACACCGTTGAAGACTCCACCTTTGCGCTTGCAACAACCGCTTCTCCCACTTGAGTCTCGCCCACTAATCTATAAAGGCCACCTACTTGCTCTCCTTTCATCAACACCAAACAACCTTGACATACCTTCAAGTGATCTTTCTCGCCGATGAATTTAAATCCTTGTTTGCAAAATTTTCCAAGTGATAGAAGACTTTTTCGAAGTGCAGGAACATGTCGAACATTAGAAACCGTCCGAATAACACCATCAAACATCTTGATCCGAACGTCTCCCACTCCAACCACCGGACATGCCGTGTTGTCACCCAAATAGATAACTCCACAATCCCGTGACTTATAAGAATAAAACCACTCCCTATAGGGAGTCATGTGGAATGACGCCCCCGAATCCAAGATCCAATGATAAATAAGCTCGGATCTATCTAATGCGACTAACGCATCTCCGTCTTCTGAACTAGCCGACTTAGCATCCGCTTCGGCTATATTACTTTGAAAATTATTTAAATCGGATTTACCATCAACTCCTTTAACCCGACAATCTTTCTTCACGTGCCCCAACTTTCCACAATTCCAGCACTTTACTTTCTTTTTGCCCTTGGATTTTGATCTCGACTTTCCTCGATCACCATACTCCCTCTCGAAAGGTCTTCCCCGTGCTATCATAGCCTCCCCCGAAGAACTTCCTTGGCTAGACTTCCGCCTCATCTCCTCGGTAAGTAATGATGCAACAACCGACTCCATCTTAAGGGTTTCAACATGGCTCAAGTTCATAATCAAATTATCCCAAGTTTCCGGCATCGAGCAAAGTAAAATACTTGCTTTTTCTTCTTCATCAATTCTCACGTCTATGGCAGCGAGTTTGCTCACGATAGAGTTGAATGTACTTAGATGTTCTTGTACCGGTGCCCCGTCCTTCATCTTTAGATTGTACAATTGTCACCTTAAGAAAATTTTGTTCACCAATGACTTTCCTTCATAGAGATTTTTTAATTTATCCCAAATTCCTTTTGCAGTAGTCTCGGTCTCCACATTGAATAACACCGAATCATCCAGTGCCAAATATAGGTTTGCCAAAGCCATCTTGTCCTTCTCTTGAAATTGTTTATCCGTCATCCCTTCCGGCTTATTTTCTATTCCTTGCAGGGCAATCTCACAAGCATCTTTAATCAAAACTGCTTGCATCTTCAGTTTCCACAACGCAAAATTCGCTCCATTAAATCGAGAAATCTCATACTTTGTCGCTGAAACTTTTCCTGCCATCGTTTCACCGTCAACGAACTACGAATAACTAAACGCTCCGATACCAATTGAAGGGAGACCGGGCCGTGGGGATACCGAGCACACCTCAACCCACACAGCACACGAGCGCAGCGGAAACAGAATTTTTCGTAGATGAAAGTAGGCGAAAACGATTGTAGAAAACAAGCACGAGAATAACTAAAGAAATAAAACAAATAAGGGAATGCAAGGACACGAGAATTACATGGTTCGGCCAACAATGTGTCAACCTACGTCCACGGGCAAGACCACCTCAATGCGTTATTCGATTAATTCACGGCACAAAAAGTACAAGGAGTAAAATTGGATTACAAGAAACTCTCTCACGGAGGCTCTCCACGTTTTTCCTCTCAATTAGGATTTTTCAATGAAGCCCTAAAAAATAAAAGATGAATCGCAAGAGTTAATATAACTCTAAAAACCTAATTCTAATAGGAAACGATCTCCACCGTCCATCCGAGATTTTTAAATCACTTCTAGTCGTCGTCCATATCCTCTTAAGAATTATCTTTAAGATATTCCTAAATCATCCCTAATCTTTAGGAACAAGATTGGATCAAATCCATATGGACTCGAAACATGATTTTACATAATCCAACAATTACCACATGTCTGGCAAGAAAAATTTTGGTTGTACCTATTACTCCGTAAACCGACTAAGATGTTCATTAAAAATAAATTTTGTGGTATAATAAATTATTTAAATATTTTATATTACATATATTATACCATATTATATTTTACAGCATTAATTATTAAATATTTTATCAATGATTTGCGCACTAGTATGCACAAGGGACAAAAAAGATCTCTCCTCTCTTTTGAAATTAGTACCTTGCCACATATGGAATAAAAATTTCGTACGCACCCATTGCATCATTAACCGACTCTAAAATATATAATCAAAGATAAATTTCTAAAGTACAATAAATTATTTAAATATTTTATATTACATATAATATATCATATTATATTTTAAAATATTAATTATTAAATACTCTATCAATTATCTTATATTATGTATAGCCTATGAAATTTTAGTATGCAACAGTTGCAAAAAAAAAAAAAAAATCTCTTCTATGAGTGCACCTCATTAAATATTTTGTCATGCCCTGAGGTACGCCAGAATTCGACACTGCCAAAATATGCTTGTAGAGGCGGTTCTTAGTTATTGTAGCGGCGGTTTAAACCGCCTCTACAAGATCTAGAGGCAGTTCTAATGACCGCCTCTGGACCGCCGGCGTAGACGCCGCCTCTACGTTGTAGAGGCGGTTTGGGGGACCGCCGGGGAATACTAGAGACGGTTCTCTAGTGGCGGTTTGGACCACCGCATCAAATTTTTTATTTAAATTTATATATATATAATTTCATAAGAACATAAAGGCGGTTTAAACTTCTGCTACGAATGTTGTATTGTAGAGGTGGTTCAAACCGTCTTTACTGATATTATTTTATAGAGGTGGTTTAAACCACCTCTACAGATTAACAAAATCTCATTATAAAGAGGCAGTTTGAACCGTCTCTACGTAAAAAATAAAATAAAAAATTATATTTAATAATTATTTTAAACCGCATTTATACACATAACATTCCAGATTCGATGACAATCATACAAAATTTATCATTTAATTTCAAACATACACTAACAATACAAGAAACAAAACAATTCTCAACAAGCAGTAAAAAAATATCATCAAAACTTCATAATTTAAGAAAACATACCAATCAAAACACATAACATATCGTTCAATAAGTATCATAGAAAGTAGTAATGTCGTAATAAAAAAAGTATCATAATTTGTCAACATTTGAGTTGTCAATCATTCACAAAAATTTAAATTGCATTTTAATGTCCTTCATTTGTGGCCTCGGGCTCGTGACTTGCATTCGATGAAAAATTATTTGGAGAAAATGCCCCAACCATATTTGTTTTGTCCCCAGCAACCTAAAAAAAAATCAAACATTATAAAAATTATTAATTATATGACAACCCAATTATATATATATATATATATATATATATATATATATATATATATATATATATATATATATATATATATATATATATATATATATATATAGAGTAACTTGCGATTAATTTAACATACCTGTAATAAATTTGTTTTTAGCTGAGCCATTTCCTCTCGCATCTCGCGCATTTCTTCTTTGAGCTTTTTTACTTCCTCTGATTGACTTTCTCTTGATTCATCCACTACAACAAAATTAGGCTATAGCGACACTTTTAAGTGTTTCTAAAATCTAAAAAAAGTGTCGCTGACAAAAATATCGACACTTATTGTAAGTGTTGCTATATGTACCGTCGCTAGGGTATATAGCGACACATTTTTGTAATGTGTCCTAAAAATATATCCCTATAACCTAATTTTGGATATAGATGGAATATAGATAGGACACTTATACGAAAGTGTCACAAACATGTGTCCCTATAACCTAATTTTGTTGTAGTGATCTATTGTAGGTAAATTTATATGTTTTACGCCATAATATGATCTTAGCGTAAGTCCCAACCCTAAACCTTTCACACGTCCATTATACTCAGGACCCATGACATCTAGAAAGGCTTCATCCATCAGCTTGTTCGTATCAGATTCGGAACTTTGTGAAAGTGTAATGAATTTTGCACGCGCATCATCCTATTAGAGATTTGAAAAAAAATATTAATATTTCACAAATTATATGAATGTTAAATATGACTATATGATAGAAAATTATACTTACCAAAAAGTAAGCCGATCAGGTTCTTTACCAAGAACATTTTTCTATAATTATAAATAATAATTTCTAAATTATAAAATACATGGCATATTACTTAAAATAAAATAAATTTAAATGTCGAGTTATTACCATTTCCTTTCGCTTCCGTGCATAACTTTTCCTTCCCGAAGTATGGGCCATCTTCACTATCTTTGCAGAAGTTGAATTAACTTACAACGTTTCTACAATAAATAAATATGTTAAAAAATGAATAATGCACTATCAATAACATTGCTATAAAAATAAAACTTTTATATCATACTTTCCTCGGTGGACCAATATGCTACTAGACTAGTCCATTGGTCTCTAATCACACCTGTTGGTACATTGTCAACTAATTCTTGAATCGGTTTGTCTTCTTAGAAGAATTCACATTTTAATTCACTTTTATAATCTCTCAATTTTTTGTTCAATGATGCCAACACCCAATGTCTCGTTCCCTCCGGATATCTAAACTTTGCCTATTCATAAAATAAAAAGTTTACTATTAAAAATGTAATATAACTAGTATATAAATATGCAATAAAAAAAATAATGAGCAAAAATGAAAAAACCTCAATATGTTTTAGCATTTTTTCCGTGAATGGATTAAAAATTTGATTATCCCATCGCGGAATATTTAAAGGAGCAAATATTCTATTTTTCGCGATTACTCCTAAAAATGATCCAAGGACAGATCCTGCATAGGTACACGGAACCCCATATTTATCAACTTCGACATCAATCCTCTCTCCTTCAAGTAGGTTCCACACATCTGCTAATGTTGTTCTTCCTCGTTTCTTACGTCGATTTTTATCAGTACTTGAAAATAAACTTAAATCTATTAACTTTAATAGAAAATCAAGCTTATATACTATATAATTAATAAATAATATTGCTTACCAATGATCCAAAGAAATAAATCATTTTGATTATTATTTTCAATCTCAGTGGTACTTGCATTTGTAGGAGTTTCTGGAAAAAATGGCAAATGCTCATCTCCTACTGGTCCTTGAACTTCCAAGTCATCTTCATGAGTAGAATATTTAGTAATCTATAGAGTCCAAAGAAATAAAAAGAAAAATTAAAGTATAGAATATTTAGTAATTAGAACTAATAAACAGAGAAACATCGACCTCTCAACTTACAGAGAATTCTGCAACCAAGCAATTCAAGTGCACTCAACTATCAATGTCTATTCCCAAACAAAATAGCTCTGAATATGACAAAACACACCAATCGTACAGTCTCAACCTTCAAACAGAGTCAACAAAGCTCACTATACCCAACAAAAAACCCAAGTTTTAACCAAGCAAAATAAACTAAAAGGAAGAATGAGATCACCATGAACTTATTCAACTGCTGTTGCAAATGAAATTCTAGAATGGCACCCTAAAAAAACTCTGATTTTAAGAAAGAACTACAAAGGAAGAATTATTGACTGACTCAACAACTATTGCCTCAAAAAATTCAACCTTTATTCAACAACCATTGTCTTCTAATTAGACACATAAGCACAAAATGGCCACTAAAAGGACAAACTTTTTGATTAGGAACAATTGGTAATTGAATGTAATAAAGAATGAAGACCCTATAGTAGTTGTACCTCACAAAACCCTAATTTAAGCAAGCAAGAGCACAATATCGTTATTCAACTCTTATTGTCCTAAAAAATTCAAGCTGCATTCAACTATCATTATCTTCTAATTATCCAAAATAGAAAAAGAGATTTACAACATGGAAAAAAAAAAAAACCTTTTTACTTAGGATAAATTGCAAGAATTGAAGGCAAATAAACAATGAAAAATCCTAAATTGAGTGCACCCTCAACCTCAAATTCATACTACATTGGACTATCATAATCTACTAATTACCTAAAATAGCACTAAATGACTACAAAATAGGCGGGGGCTGCGGGGGTCGCGAGGGGGGGTGGTGGGGGTGGGTGGGGGGCGGCGCTGGCTGCGCGCGGCGGAGGGGGCGGGGTGGGCTGCGGGGGGGGGGGGGGGTCGCGCTGGGGTGGGGGGGGGGTGGTGGGGCTATGCATGCGCGCGGCGGAGGGGGTGGGGGGGGTGGTGGGGCTGTGCATGCGCGCGGCGGAGGGGGCGGGGCGGGCGGCTGCAGCGGGGTGGGCTGCGGGGGCTGCGCGGGGCGGGGGGGGGGGGGGGTGTGGTGGGGCTGGCTGTGCGCGGCAGCTGGGGGGGGGGGGGGGGGGGGGGGGGGGGGGGGGTGGTGGTGGGGCTGGTTGGGGCTGGTTGCGCGCGGGCTGGGTGGGGGGGGGGGGGGGGGGGGGGGGGGGGGGGGGGGGGGGGGGGGGGGGGGGGGGGGGGGGGGGGGGGGGGGGGGGGGAGGAGAAGGGAGGGAGGGACCATACCTTAGCCGCTGACGGAGGGGACCATGCCACGCCGGTGATGCCGCCGACGGGAGAGGGGAGAGTGGGAGGGGAGAGTGGGTGGGTGTGGGAGGAGATGGTTTTGGGGGGAAAAAATTAGGATTTCTTGTGAGAAAAGAAAAGAGGGGGGAAAGAAAAAAGATATCAGAAAAAAAAATTTTAACATGTAGAGGCGGTTGTGCCAAACCGCGTCTAAGACGTCTCTATGGTAGAGCATAGAGGCGGTTGCAACAACCGCCCCTACGCAACCGCCTCTACATGCGCCTTTTCTTGTAGTATACACGGGAAGCTGCGCACATGAAAAGTCAATAACATGCTCAAGCATATAATGGTCATACAATAAAATAAAACAAAGCCAAAATAAATGATAATTATCAGACAAAACTGTTTAATAAAAACTCTAAAATATAATATCCATCTTTCAAAATAAAAAATATAATTAGTTAGTGAAAAGTCAGACCCAAAATGTATAATAGTTTGACAAGAAAAAAATAACTGCAAGTGCACAGCTTGTCACGCCCCGGGAGGAATTTAAAAGCGGAAAGCGATCCTATTTTTTTTCTTTTTTTAAAAAAACTCCCACCCAGGCACGTGCACAGACCCGCTACATATACAAGGTCTCCCTTGTATATACACGCCATCCTTATGTACTTCACATAGCCCGAAAAAAATATCAACCACCTTTGCCTTAAAAGTTACAAAGACCATAGTATGATTTGAAAATACTAATATCTCGTTTCATAAAACGGCGCATACCTGGTGCCTTAATATGTTCGAAAGGATAAATCCCATGGTTTAAAAAACAGTGCCCACAAGACACTTAATTTTCTAAAGCCATTTTTACAATTCCTTTTTGAGTATGAAAACCCGCGTCCACACAACGCGTCCATAAACCATATTTTGAAATCATAGTTTTATAAAATATATTCATTTGACAAAAACATAAGGTCTGTCTCAATATCCACACCATCCACAAAATACACGTCCACATGCATAGCATTCGACCATAAAGAAAATAACCAACTAAAAACGAAAGAAGGAAAAGAAATCTGACCAAGGTAATCTCACACCTCACCAAATAGCGTCCTCACCATCGTCCTGATCCCCAAACCCGACCAAACCTGTCACACAGTGGGAGTCAGTGACATGAAGAGTAGACATAAAACACAACTACAAGTACGATGCTAAAAGGTGCGGATAATAAATCAAACTGTAAAACCAGAGCATCCATAATTCCATTCTGCAATCAATCATGTCATCCCCGAGAAACTGAACTGAGCACCTTATCATGTCGGTCCGAGGACCTCAGGCAAAAGAAAACCGCCCCACTTTCACCTTTGGTGCATTAAAACCCCCCACTGCACAAGTGCAGCACCGCAAATAACCGCAAGGGGCTCCCACTAATGTCACCTCGTGGGTTTCACGGGTCCTCAGACCACATTTCTGAAAAGGTACACCGACACGGTGGCCAAACCGCTGGTGTGCGTGCAAGCGCCATGAGCATAGTAACCATAATAAAACAAGTGTCATAAACACCTGCGACACTCGTTGCTCCAAAAAGTATAAACACCAATACACATGCATAACATGGGGTTAGTCATCAACTCATAACATTATTCAGGTCCAAATCCATGTGTCGCGACGAAAGTCGCCTAAGTGATGAATCATAATATGTCATAAAGAAAACCAATAAAGTGTAAGGTCAGATATTACCAGTTCACTAGAGTTCCCGACTGCAAGTCGGGGGATCAATCTCTACCCGTAAGTCATCTTGCGTATGAGGCTCCTCTACGAGCTCCTGTAAATCGCCCCCCCCCCCCCCCGACCTACCCAGGGTCAATCGCACCAGATTTTACCTTACCGAACCCACCTTCCGACTTCCGAAAAGCCGCCACGATCACTCACAAAATCACTTAATATGACGCAACATAACAATAATGAATTATGCAACAAAGGGGTTCTAAGAGTGCACCCACCTGAAACGGAGATAAACGACCGCGCCCGCGACCCTCCTAAGCAGTGCGCGGTGGTGGCGGCGGCGGCGGGAGCATCCAGTGGCGGCTGCGGCTAGGGCATCCAGCAGCGGCGGCGGCTAGGGCATCCAGCGGCGGCGGCTCGGCTAGGGCATCCAGCAGCGGCAGCGGCTAGGGCATCCAGCGGCGGCGGCCTGGCAGGGCGCCGCGCGCACATCCGGCAGCACCACACGGCGGCGGCCTGGCAAGGCGCGGCCCTGTGCGGCGTGGCCTGACAGCGCAAGAGCGGCGCGCGGGCGGCAGCACTCCTGGCTGCGCGCGGCAGCAGTGCCTGGCTGCACGCGGGCGTCAGCCCGCATGGCTGCGCGCGGGCGGCAGCGCGCATGTCTGCGCGCGGGCCGCAGCGAGCCTGGCTGGGCGCGGCGGCAGCGCACAAGGCTGCGCGCGTGCGGCAGCGAGCCTGGCTGCACGCGGCGGCAGCGCGCATGGCTGCGCGCGTCGCGCGTCCTGCGGTGGCAGCGCGTGGCAGTGGCCCGGCTAGGGCGTCGAGCGGCGGCGGCAGCGGCTCGGCTAGGGCATCGAGCGGCGGCGGCTCGGCTAGGGCATCGAGCGGTGGCGGAGCCATCGTCCACTATCCTTAAGCAATCCCATCGAAAAACCCAAAAACTCCTACAAAAACCTCCTCAAACAAAACCCAAGAACGAAGTCAACCGAAAACATCAACGAACGTCAATCAAGAACGAAACCCAACAATCAAAACCAACGAACGAAAACCGACGATCAAAACCAAAGAACGAACCAACGATCAAAACGATAAAAGAGGAGTAACGATCGCTAATCTTGCTTCGACGGAAAAGACAGCGCGATCCCGATCCCCGCAGACTGTGGTGTTTCTGGATCCGCTCCCTGGTATTGGCGACGCTTTCGGTCTCGATCTTTGGCACGCACGGCGAGGAAGAAGAAGGAAGATACGGTCTTTTTCCCAAAATAATCAGGGTTATTTTTTATTTAATTATTATTTTCGTTGTATGTACAAAAAACCTAAAATTCGATATTTAAAATCAAAAGGAATTTTTTCACGACTTCCTCGATAAGCGTGCCGATTCTCTGAAACGCCCCATACCTGCTAGCACAGATCCCGATGCGCCGACAACACCTAACGGGTCCCGAAAACTACCGAACTTACCCTTTTCGGACCCGCTAACAATGAAACCCTCGTTCCGGAAGATCCGTAAGTCGGATTTCCAATCCGATCGCATCGTCGTTCTCCGTTTAACGAGCTCTACTGCGATACAGTAACCGCAACCCAAAATCCAAGCGTACCAATACCAAGAAAAATTCACAAAAAAATAAGCTTAAATCCAAAAGACGTCAATAAGAAAACAGTAAAAAGTAAGCGTCATTACACAGCTACAACCAAAAGAAAAAAAGGAAGAAATCTATCTAGCTCGCGTCGGTCCGCAGTCACCGCTATCGTTGTAGAGGTCTCTGCAAAAAAAAAAGAAGAAGTCAACAGAGGCTATGAGAACTATAAAAACCAACCGTTTTCAGTGGGTTCGTCATTAATAACTCCAACCTACTCACTAAATCTACCAGAGGTATAAAAGAGAAAAGTAGTAAAGAACAGGAAAAACTGCTGAAATAGAAATCTGCCACTACTATATTTTCTAACTGATATAAATGAACTGTATAATGTAAGTGTATGCACCAACTATAATAAACCGTCGAGAATGACCCAATCAACCGACTAGTTCAAGGCCCAGTCCCGCTTGCACTAGTTTCACATCTGATCTCACAAACAAACCGTGGATCGTCAACATGAAACCATACCCAATAAGAAATCAAGTCGCCAAACTCCGGAGTAGCACTCGAGAGGAGCAACCTGCTCGAGGAAAGTAACTAGATCGAGTATGTAGCAGGCTAAAATCAAACTCGTGACTAAAGTAGATGACCCTAACCATTATAATAAAATTCCGGTCCAAACTAATGCATAACTAACAATTCAGTCCAGCCATCCGAAATTCACGACTATTGAACATCTCAAGAGTCAAACAATCATGTACTATCCCACCCTGAACAACCACATTATAACTAACCCATGCTCATAACTCCGAGTATAAATGAACCACAAAGTAAGATAAGTAAAGATTTTCTTCTAAATTCAATTTCATGTATAGATAGTGTAATAACAAAAATATTCTATCTAAATGGCCATAAAACTCATGCAATTGCCCAGAACAAGATAGGTTCAGTTTAGGGTTTAATCATCAAGTTTTTGCTTGATATAATCGAGAGTAACCAATAAGGGATCATACACTACACATACTGAAATTTAGTAAATATAGTGTGTAGGATATAGTTTTGATGTACATAATCAACCCACCTCTAGAGCACTAATCCAATCTCGGATCACGACGAAACTCAACGTACACGAGCCTCGGGTCCCAAAGCACCAAATGGAACAATAAAATCCCGAGGATCCCTATCAGATAGAGCTGAATCGAAAATTGATCAACAGTTCAATACCACAAAAATCCCTAAATTCTGCATTCCAGTTAATGAGCTGAATGGAAATTGAAATCCACTTAAAACCAACCTTGAAAAGAGCTAAAATAAAGTTTTCGCTTGTTCAAAATGAAGTCAAGACCATCTCCATCCACTTGAAAACTCAACTCAAAGAGAAAAATCCAAAGAAAATCTATAAAAATATCAACTTGTCCAAAGATCAGCCATTATTACAAAAATTTCAAGAAATTCATAAACATCTTGAGTTTGGATGCAAGAGAATCTTCCACAAGCTCCAAACTTAGAAATCTATCAGTGGAGAAGCTTCCCAAGGAGTTTCAAGTCATGAAACAATTCCAAAAGCTCAAGAAAGAACTATCCAAGAGGTCACTCTTGCCAGTTGTTGGTTGAAACTCCCAAAGCCAGTAATGGTGGACAAAGAAGAAGATAGAGCTCAAGACTTAGTTAAAATGGAGTTTCTAGAGTTGAAGATGGAAAAGGACTTTAAGGAGTCTAATTATAAGGGATTTGGTCAGATACAATGAGCCTAAGGAACCACATAAGAAGTAGTTGTCCACACAACAAAAATACAGCTTTGGGCACCCACAACCCATTTCGGGCATCCAAAACCCAAGACCAATTCTTGCTGGCCCATGTTAAGCTCTCTATGACTGCGCTCGAAAGTTTCCGGGCACCGAAACCCTATGCCCGAAAGTCCACCAACCACACAACACGCCCGAAAGTTTTCGGGCACCGAAACCCTATGCCTGAAAGTCCACCAACCACCCAACACGTGTCACACATCAACGATGATCACGAGGAAGGTTCACCAACCCAATTTGGGCTGCCACAGAAACTTAAGGGTGCCCGAAACCTAAGTCCGAAACAACCTCCAACATCCCTACAGCTCCGTGCACAATAAGGCGCCCAGAACCTCTGTTATGGCGCCCGAAACATGTAGAACTTCAATTCTACACCAATTTTGCGCACTGAGTTCGTTTTCGCGTCCATTTTGCACTCAAACGTTTTTGACTCATCTCGACAGTCGTGGCCCTCATAAGGGATTTCTTTTGGAATGGTACTGCAGATGTACAAGAGTGGGGACGGCTAGTCCCCTGGAGAAATATGTGCAGGACTAAGATAGAAGGAGGCATGGGTATCCTGGATCTGAGAGCTATTAATGTGGCTCTCCTCTATAAATGGTGGTAGAAACTCTTCATGACACCTGACCTACAGTGATATAAGCTCATTCAAGGTCTATATTATCTGAAAAAAAAACCTTTGGGGGAGAGGAGTTCCTTTAGGCCGAGCTCACAGTGGTGGAGGGATGCCCTTAGCATCAGAGAGATATTTAAAATAGGGGTTTCCTACCGGCTTGGTGATGGGAGACTTGTGAGCTTTTGGACGGACAGGTGGTGTGGCGAGGTGTCCTTGCAATCTCTTTGCTTCGAGCTGCTCAGCGAGGTGGATAGGAAGTCGATCAAAGTCTGTACGTGCTTTGACCGGGATAGATAGAGATGGCGAAAGATCCTACGAGGAGCTTTTACGAGGGGACAGTTGGGCAAGGATCGAGTGAAAAAATTGAAGGAGTTGATGTGGGCCACCAACCAGGGAATAGGAAGGACGAATTGGTTTGGAGGTGGAACGACAAGAGTATTTTTACTGTCAAGTCTACTTACACCTTCCTTATCGATGGGGGAGTACGAGACCCTACCGCCTCCCATATTTGGAGGTTGCGCTTGCCGGCTAAAGTTAAAATTTTTATCTGGATCGCCCTAAAGAATCGGCTTCCTACGGTAGATAACCTTCTAAGAAGGGGTTGAAACGGAAACAATCTCTGCGTGCTCTACGGGGTTCAGATGGAGACGACGGACAACTAATTCACGAGATGCGTGTACTCACAGTTCTTGATCCGGATGGGAGACGGGGTTGCAGATATCCAGGCTTTAGGGGATAACGTCTGGGGGATGTGGGAGAGACGGGCAGGAAGGAGAGAGTTTCAGATGTGAATAGATCCCTAACCTGGCAGCAAACTAGTGGGTGCTCTGAAAAATCAAAAATCGAGTTATCTTCCAGTAGGTTAACACTGACCCCCTTTTCGCAGTTCGTTGGGTTAGGGGTGAAGTGGCGTGTTGGACGGGATTGGACTGACTCCCTCATTTTTAAAAAAAGAAAAAAGAAAAGAGAGACTTCGTTATCTCACTCTTCTTGCTTAGTTTAGTTTCTAGTTGAATGGAGCAGATAGCTTGCTGTCCTTTTTTTCAAAAAAAAAAAAAAAAAAAAAAAAAAAAAAAAAAAAAAAAAAAAAAAAAAAAAAAACTATCATCCTAGAATGGGTGAGTGTAAAATGTATATTTAAAGTCTAATCATGACTGAAGATCTAATCTAAATTAATCAGTAATTTAAATTTTAAACAGTTAACTTTGAATCCCAAGTTAACTAGAATTCTTACTCCCTTTTGGAAAGCTATAAATTTAACCAAATCTTACTAATAAACAACATTTATAAACTAGCAAAATAAAATATTATCCCACAAAAATTCCTCAAAGTAAAAATAAAAATTAAGCCTAGATAGGAATACTGTTTTATATTATATATAAAATAATAATTATTCTTTAAAGGTTTAAATTACCAGAAAACAGAGTGTTTAATTTATATTCAACTTGAAACATGGGATTAAAATTGAATTAAATAAAACTTGAAACATGACCGGATATAATTTCAAAATCTCTAGCTCTGATAATATTTGGTTATATAAGAATTATATTATGGAAAACTCTTAGCGTGCAGTATTTTTAACTATTTGTACCATTCAGAGACGGAGCCGTGTGGAGTCCCAAAGTGGCCATCCACCACTCTAATATTTTTAAAATTATATAAAAGTTCATTATTAAGTTATTAGAAAAATTATAATAGTATAAACTTTAGGGGCCAAAATATATATATATATATATATATATATATATATATATATATATATATATATATATATATATATATATATTAAATAATGTTGCCCAGGGCTATCAAAATATAAATTTAATTGACTCATAATACTTGATTTACAAATTATACTAGATCTTAACACTTGATATTTTGATATAATTTTTTGTAAATTTCTAAATCATTATTATTTTAATGGTAAAGACAACTATGCTCTATTTTTTTTTTAAAAAAAAATATTAATATCTCAAAAACTAATAAATAAAAATAATATTTATATATTAATTTTTTGTTAATATTTTTTTTAAAATTAATATATTTTATATAATTTATTTTTTACCCTCCTAAAATTACAATTCTTGCTTGGTCCTCGTACCACCAACAAGTATAGAATAGGATTGCTTGTTATAAACTCACATGCCAGGTTTTTGGGACTATAAAACAGAGACTTTGTTAAGATTTGATTAAATTTGTAGTTGAATTTTTTGAATTAGAATAAATATTTCAGTTTGCTAGAAATAAATTAATTAATATTTGAATACTTAATTAGAGAAAATTTTTAATTAAACTAAAATTAAAGTATGTTTTTGTGACGCCCCAGGCCACTTTCCAGGGGACAGTTTTAGTGAGGCTTTATATATAGCCCCATGATACATAATTGTTTAGAAACTTTAGGAATAGTGAATCGTATTAGAGAGAAATTCGTACGATTTCGTGCACCTAGTGCATAGGTGTATAGAAATAGTTGAAGTTGGATGTTTTGGACGTAGCTCTGATTTCAACTAGAAGAGTTTTCTTAATTTATAAAAGATGAGAGAAGGATGAGAAAGATTCCGAAAAATGGTTCGGGTTGTAACTATTCTATTATAAAAAATGAGTACGTTATAATTTTTATCTTGATTGGTAAATTTTATTTTATCTGTATATTTTTCTATTCAATTTTTTCTCTTTTCATGATTATGCCAATTTTTGTTTAGAAGACAAATTTTTAACGTTTTTATTGGAATCCCAATAATCGATACCGAAGTAAGTATCGGATCAACAACAGTCGATTCTAAAACGAGTTGTAGATTCTCAACATCTGGTATCAAGGCAAATATCATATTACCAACAGACTTAATTGAAATGTTGAAGATTATTTTTATTAGAATTTTTTTGAAATATTTCTGTGCAATATTAAAAATTTAAATTTTTGTTTGCAGGCTTCCATTAATTGTTTACTCCAAAATTTTATTTTAGTAATTTTTCATTAAAAAAAAAATAAAAAAAGCTTGCCCCATTTGACCTGCCGCTTAACAGGGCCAAAGCTGTTCACAAGGAACTTCAAAAATCATTTATGAACAACACTTCTTAATTATTTTGTCTTTTGATAGTTTTGAGGGCTTCAAAAACACTTGTTAAGGATTGTAGATCTTCTCTTCTTATGTTATAAAATAATAATGAAATAGCTCATGGTAAAGCATTTTGGTGGTAATTCTTTATATTTTTAGACTCTCTCGATAGTGTTTGTATTGAAAACAATGTATGAAATAAGATCTTGTTCTAGTCTTATTTTCCTAATACGTTTAGTTTGGATGGAAGGAGTAGTTTTGATTTTTCTAGAATAAATTAGTATAAAGTTAGAACTACTGTTACAATTTTTTTCTTAAAATAAATTTGTTTACATTTGAGAATAAATTTAATTATTGTGTTAATTATTTAATTAATTTAATATTTTGACCAATCTAATTATTTTATTAATTAATTATTTAACTATTAGATAATTAACTATTTAATTTATTAATTTATTAATTTATTTATAGTTAATTAAATTATTTATTAACAATACTCATTATTGTTAATTATTTTATTAATTAATATTTAAGATTATTTAGCAATAATTAATTAAATAAATTAAATTATTATTTAATTAATATTTTTATATCAATTAATTAGATAAAATATTATTATTTTAAAATTATAATTATTTTTATTCTCACTATTCCAATCTAACTATCCAAATATTATTTTTCTTATTCCAAGAGCAATCTAATTTTTATCCAAATGTAAAATTAATTTTATTCCTGCTTATTTCTGAATTTATACCTATTTCTAAAATAAGCAATTTTAATTTATATCTAAATCTAACGCAGCCTCCAGAGTATTGTAATAAGTGAGCTTCGACGATAAATTTGTGCTCATCTATTTCTTTATTTTGTTTGTTAATTTGGTTCAATTGGTAGACTAAAATTTAGCATGCAAGTAACAATCTATATATACTTTTCCATACTAATATTTAGGGATCGTTTGGTTGCACGCCTTTTTAACTGTATAGTCTGTTGTACACTTTTTAAATTTAGATTAGTTCTATATATAAGATAGAAATAGGATTAAACCTCTTAATCCGGCTATAATATTTTGAGTGATGGCTAGGCCTAAGAGGTTAAAAGAGTTAAGCGTGTTAGAGCTTGAATAGCTCTAGAATGGGTGATCCTCTAGAAAGTTTGGGCGTCATAGTTAGTATCAGAGCCAATCACCAGCCGAAAGTGTGAGATGAGTTTCGGCTAAGTCAAGGTTCTATAACGGGCAGAGCGCAGCTCTCGAGCTAATGATTGCTATGGGTGGAGCGTGGCTCACCACAAAGTCGACTAAAGGCTAACGTGACATATCTCATATCGTCTGGTGCTTGCGAATGTACCAGAGTCTTACGAAAACGTCAGAACTTAAGGGGGAGGAATGTAGCACCCATAGAATTTGAATTATTCCTATATATAAAGTATAAATACGACTAAACCTCTTAACCCGGCTATAATATTTTGGACAGTGGTTAGGCCTAAGAGATTAAGAGGGTTAAGTGTGCTAAAGTTAGAGTAGTTCTAAGATGGATGACCCGGATGGTGGTTAGGCCTAAGAGATAAAGAGGGTTAAGTGTGCTAAAGTTAGAGTAGTTCTAAGATAGATGACCCCTGAAAAATTGGAACGTCATATCTGCATTGTAGTTATAAATGCATGCAACTTTAATTTTTTTATTTGGTTTAATACAATTGAGTCCAAGAGTTGGAGTTGTAGTTGTACAAGAAGGTCCAAATGCTGTAGTTGGATCTATATCCAAATTAGCTACAGTTTCAACTACAGCAGTTTGTAAAAGATAGAATCACCCACTAATTAACAATAATAAATAAATAAATAATTTATATATATTTGTATATAGGTACTGAAAAATACTTGTACTTGTAAATAATTAAATCTAATAAAATTATTTTAGGCAATAAAAGTTTTGCGTAAAAAAAATAATTTTATTTAAAATATATATAAAAAAATTATTCCTAAATTTTTATCAAATGTGATCGTGTATGTTAATTTAATAAATTTTAATTAATCATAATTATTAAATTTGATAAAAAAAATTGAGAGAATTATAATAATTTTTTAAAGTTTAATTTATATATTAAAATTAAATAGATTGAAAATTTTAATTTGTGCCGATTAATAAATTAAAAATTTATTAAAAAATATAAAAATATTACATATACTTACTTATTTATTTATAGATAACAAGTTTAAATAATTAATAAAATTATATAACTATTTTATGTATAGTGAAGCTAATCTCACCATTCTATCGGAAGATATGACAAAATTTACAAATACAACTATCAGTTTCATATTACCAAATAACAAAAATACAACTATAATAGTTGCGCATCAATACAAAATCAAACAAATAATGTGTAATTACAACTACTGTATTAATTTTTATCTGTATATATTTTTTACTAGGGGCAATTTTCTATATACCTCTAAAAATTTTTCTGTTTTCAGATTTACCCCTCTTAGAAGGCTAATATTAAAACTACCCTTCTTACGTTCCAACTTCTTTCCAAAATACCCCTGAAGTTAAACTCTGTTAGTGTACCGTTTGGAACTGCCGTTATCTGTGTGAAATTATCATTTTGCCCTTTCAAATATACCCTCAAACCCTAAACCCTAAACCCTAAACCCTAAAACCCTAAAAAATCCTAAACCCTAAACCCTAAAACCCTAAAACCCTAAACCCTAAAACTCTAAACCCTAAACCCTAAACCCAGGCAAAATAGGTATATCTGATAGTTTTCAACTCCGATTATTATTTAACTCTAGTTTAACCCTAGTTAAGTTAACAAAGGGAAACGGTAGGAGTATTTTTAATAACGGTGGAACGTATGAGGAATATATTAGAAAGAAAAAAAATAAGAAGGGTAAATCAGATATTTTTTCAGATTTCAGGGGTACACAGGCAATTATTCCTTTTTACTATACTGTATTTATAACTACGTCTAACCAATCCACCCTTAGTTAGACAATCCACCCTTAGATTATTACTGCCTAGTCTAGTTTTTCATTTTATTTTGAAAGGCTCTAAAAATTTAATGACATTTTTATATGTTTTTTTTATATTATAAGTAATTTTCACTACAAAGACATGTGATTATATATGCTTCAAATACTTTTATGATGGCACTAATCACGACAATTTTTAAACTGTAATAAAATATTAAGACAAAAAAATACTTTTAAAATATTTGAAATTTTTAAAATATAAAATTAATTATTTTTATCCATCGCACTACCAACATAAATTTGAAATTCAAACGTGACGAAGCAAATTCGAAACGTTTATGTTATGCTCATCTCTAATCACAGTTGAAGATCACATCGAACAGGTGATGAAAAGAAAAGGATGTATCCTATGATCTGACCTAAAAACAATATTTGAGATTATTAGGTTAAAAAGATATAGCAAAATGGGAGTTTTATATGGAGAGGAGGAGAAAAGGTACCAGCCATAGAAATTTTTTTTTTTAAATTTAGAAATAATTAAAAAGAGAGCATTAAGTTAAACTCTTTGCAAGTAATATAATGTGTGCTTATTCAGCTAAAACTTCATTAGAAATTATTAGGTTAAAAAGATATTGCAAAATGGAAGTTTTATATGGAAAGGAAGAGAAAAGGTACCAGCCATAGATTTTATTTATTTATTTTTTATTTTTTATTTTTTATTTTTTTTTAGAAATAATTAAAAAGAGAGCATTAAGTTAAACTCTTTGCAAGTAATATAATGTGTGTATTTGGTTCACGTTAAGTAGGATTATTGATTATCTCAACATAACTAGTGATTTAAAGTACGTACTACTAATATTGTATTACTTTATTGTGTATGTAAAATTATTTTGTTCGATTCATCTTATACGTTTTGATAACTCTGACGATCAAATCTATCTATATTATTCCGAAAACATCTTTTGTTTATTTGAAATTTTAATATAAACTTTAAATTACACTCGTGGTCCTCAAAATATGAGGCATGTGACACTTTTGCCTTTAAATTTTATTTTACGGCAATGTTTGGCTCAAACTTTTTAAATATTTTCTATTAAATCTCACGATCCAATTTTATATATTAGCTAAATATTAATGTGTCGGTAATATAAAAGTGGTGTGATAGTGTTATGATTAATGATACAGTAATAATTAAAATATCACATTATTTTCATATTAACAATATATTAGTATTTAGTGAACAAAATTAGGTCATCGAACTTGATTGCAATAATTTAAAAAATTTGAATGAGATATTGCTCCGAATTAAAGTTGGAGGACTAAATTGCCATGCACTTTATAGTTTAAGGACCAAAATTGTAATTCACTGGTAGTGCTGCAGAGTTCAGATTAGCTGGGCCAAAATTAAAAAAATTAAGCTCTCATCGGACCGGACCGGGCAACTTGTTTTCGATCCACATCTATTTGACATTGGACCCGATTTAGGATATTATAAGAAATTAAGTGGGCCCTTTAAGGGATCGCGAATCGTTAGTAATGTATTTGATGAGTCAATAACTGGTAATTTCAAAGTAACAAATCTTAATAGTCTAGCTAATTTCAAAAAACAAATTAAAGTAACTTATTTATGAGACAATCAAATTAAAGTAACTTATTTATTCTACCTAATTTCAAAAAACAACTCATACATCGTCATAAACATCACAAACCTTGTGAAAGATTACTTCTTGGCCTATAAATAATCTTAATATTTTATTTGAGTTGCAAAAATGATAATCCTATTCTAAAGCTGCAATGTTTGAATCTCTCTGTAAAAGTTCAAAGATCTATAATTCTTGTCCCAGTTTTTGTAGTTAGAGAATCTGAATAATACTTCCTAAAGTGCAAAATTTTGACGATAGGCGTCGAATTTGAGAAAATGTGAAAAGTTTCTGTAGAGCAATGCATTTGCAAAAGAAGCTCAGCCGTAATTAAGGAAGATTGCTCCCATTTCTGCAGAGCAAGTATCATGGACTATCATCAATCCTTCCTAACGCAAGTGGAAAAGGACTTAATGCACTTAATATTCGAGATCCCGAGTTCGAAATCTAATTGTTTCATATTTTCAGCTAAATTTATTTCAAAATAAACGAAACGGGTAGCATGCTACGTATCTTTCTCTTACAAAAAAAAAAAAAAAAAAAAAAAAAAAAAAAAAAAAAAAAAACTACAACGAAATTAGGCTATAGCGATATTTTTAAGTGTTTTTAAAATTTAAAAAAATGTCACTAGCAAAAATACCAACACTTATTATTAGTGTCGCTATATATGCCGTCGTTAGGGTGTATAGCAATACATATTTGTATTGTGTCCCAAAAATATATTCCTATAATCTAATTTTGGATGTAGATAAAATATAAATAGGACATTTATATAAAAGTGTCATAAGAACGTGTCCCTATAACCTAAAAATATATCTCTATAATCTAATTTTGGATGTAGATAAAATATAAATAGGACATTTATATAAAAGTGTCATAAGAACGTGTCCCTATAACCTAATTTTGTTATAGTAAAAGAGTATCGTGGACTACGTAATTACTTCAGAGATGCATGCAATGGTTCCATACTGATCGGCAATCAGGCATCTTACACCACCCCCAGAACGGCCCTTCCAACTTCCCATATATACCCCCCACACATGGTAAGAGGATATCATGGGTTCTTGAATCAGAGTTGGGTCCTGAATGCTGATCATTCTCGTCATGTTCTCGTTGGAGTATAATTAAAGGCCAACTGCTAGCCATTGAAATGATATTAGTGATAAAAAAAAAAAAAAAAAAAAAAAAATTCTTTCCCTTAATATATAATCATCGTCTATCACGCGTCATGATTATATATATATATATATATATATATATATATATATATATATATATATATATATATATATATAAAATTAGGTTGGAATATGTGCGGTTAGCATGATAGTGGTCTTCTAGAGTTTAATGGGTGGTTGGTTGAATAGTAAAAATTTTAGGAGACCACTATAATTCCAACCGCACATATTTTCATCCAAGGACAAAAAAACTTGGTAGCACCAATTACTTGGTGCTATCGATAGTATTACAGCCGAATTCTCTCTCTCTCTCTCTCTCTCTCTCTCTCTCTCTCTCTCTCTCTCTCTCTCTCTCTCTCTCTATATATATATATATATATATATATAGCCACCACCATACCTATTTTCATTCAATGACTAAAAACTTGGTAGCACCAATTGCTTGGTGCTATCGATAGTATTCCAGCAGAACTCTCTCTCTCTCTCTCTCTCTCTCTCTCTCTCTCTCTCTCTCTCTCTCTCTCTCTCTCTCTCTCTCTCTCTCTATATATATATATATATATATATATACCGATGACATATATATATATATATACCGATGACATAGCGCCACCATATTCTCATACCAGGTGTCTTTATAATTTTATTATGATAAAAAAAAACTCAATTTAACTTGCAATTAGAAAAACACCATAAATATATTGAGTGTCGCATGGAACAATTATGTTAATGTGGAACAAGTCACATGTTTGTGTTCCACTAACAAAAACCAAATGCGCGTAAACAAAAAGCTACATTTTATAGCGAAACCAACAATAATAAAAATATCAGATTGTTTCTCGAAATAGTGTGATCTGTCGATTCAAAGGTGAGGTAAGATAGATCTAAAAACTAGATTGCACACGAGCCGAAACAATTTAATTTTATATACATAAAAGAATTTTAATCTATTGCAAGTCACTAACTTTTAGAGTACAAAAAGTGAAAGTTTATTGCTTGAAATATTTAAGATGCTTCAAACCAACCACAAAATTTTATATCTAAAATTTACTATGTGAGAATATTATAGATTATAAACTTAGTGAAGGAGATCCGAATTTGGTATAGGGGATCATGCTCCCAATTTTACAAAAATATGAAAAGAAAATAAAATAAAATAAAATAAAGATAAGTGTAAGCCAATTACCACTGATGTAAGAAAACCAAAACACTATGTTGGGTTTGGGAGGGTTATATATTCAACTCCCAGCAGGAGAGAAATGTGATGTTGTAATTTAGCCTCTAATTTTTTTTAAAAATGAGCAATATTATCTATATAGCATAATTGAGGAGTATGATATCACTATAATAAAATTATACTCTAACGACATTTTTAAATATTTTTAAAATCTGAAAAAAAAATATCACTAGCAAAAATATCAATATTTATAATTAGTGTCGCTATATGTGCAGTCGCTAGGGTGTATAGCGACACATTATTGTAATGTGTCCCAAAAATATATCACTATAACTTAATTTTGGATATAAATAAAATATAGATAGGACACTTGTATAAAAGTGTCACAAAAATGTGTCCCTATAACTTAATTTTGTTGTAGTGTATACATCCCATCCATCCAAAGATGAAATATTCTTCAGATCACTTCGAAGTGATCAGTAAAATTTATCCCACTTCAGAATAGATAGGATGTAAAATGTACACTCTTTTTTAGGTGCACCGATAAAATTTTTCAAAATATAATTGTGCTAAAAACCTGCTTAGTTGGTGGACCATCAAGGCTTGTGAAGTTTAGTTGGGAATATATGAGAAGAATTTAAATTTGAAACAATAATGTTGTGCACTCTTCTAACTTGAAATTACTCCGGGAATTGTTTGAATTATTTCAAACTTTTGCTCAAATCATGCAAGCATAGTGTGTGAATTCAACAAAACTATGAGCCAAATATAAATACCAAACATATGTTTATAATTTTAATTTTTTTGTAGCCCAATTATAGTTCTACTGAGCCCGAGATACATACATATTTCCCCTTTCATGATTCGGTAGAAACATATATTTGACCTCCAAAATGGTTTATCTTATTTTTTAAAAAAGATTGAATTATCTTTTTTTTTTTCTTTTCCAAAAAAAAGATAATAGCATATTTAATTTCTGCTTACAGAGACAACTAATCTTTTTTTTTTTTTTGTGTTTATTAATCAAACCAAATGGCTCAGACGGTTTGATTTGGTTCGAGCTAGAAAACCATCAGTTTCCAAATTAATTGTGTTGAAATCGTCTACAAATTATATAAATTTCTTTACCACATAAAATCTCAGCGCATTTTCAAACTAAATCTTACTGTTCATTAGACCTCTCGACTTTGTTTGTGTTAAAATACAAAGTAAAGCATAAATGTATGTGAGCATGAAGATCTAACTGAAAACGAGACAATTTTGTGAAACTAAAACCACATATATTGAATCGAACGACTAATTAAGTATTAGATTACCCTAATTAAGGTGAGTTGAAATAGTAAGATGATGGATTTAGTCATACCTCTAAGATTCTTTTCTTTTGTTCCTTCGCTCTTTCTACACGCTAAATCCTTCCAATAACGATATTCAAATCAGTTAATATATCAGTTTATTAGGTGTGGGACTAATTTTTCAAAGAACATTGAAAGGGGAAACTTAGAAAAATTGATGCGCAACACAAGAAAAAAAAGAAACCCCTTCGGTTGATCAAACAATTTATCTTTTTTTCAATTGAGTCAGAGCGAAAGTTACACTACGTTTATTAAATTTAAAAGGTCGTGCAAAAATTCGTTAACTTGTTATGAGCATCTTACTTGGCTTTTGATCGATTTGTTGTTGTTGAAGATAATTCTTTCTTGCAATTTGACCATAGGGAGCAAAAATCACTGCAATTGTCATCATGATTACACGACTAAGCATGCGAATTGGTTTAATTAGAACGATACCATCATGGTTTTGTTAGGTGAAAGATAATTACTAATTATATAATAATCATCTTAATCAATAATGAGGTAAATGGTTGAAACAACACCATCTATCTCGCGACCAAAATGAAACTGTGATTGCGACCGAGCAAGGAAGAGTTCAAAAGCCTCTTCCTTAGCACTCCCAAGTCTACAACATGCGAACGTTGCAATTAATGTAGTAAAGTGGAACTATACATAGTGATGAATCCTTCAACTCTGACCAAATCAAATGAAGTTATATTTCATAATCGCTTTTTGTTTCACCTACTGAGATATTAATAATCACGCATAGAATCAACTCACTTTCACCGAAAAGTAAATAGTTAATAATATGTTTGAAAACAAGATGCATGGTACGTATAGCTCTACTCATTCAAATTTAATGAAGGATATTCAACTTTGTGCACTAAATTTCAGTTGCTTAAGTCACCTATATTTAAGACCAAAGGAGGGGTATATAAGGGAGAGGGATCGAACTATGTACGAATATATATTATCGCTCTTTTGCAAACTTATATAATAAGTTATAGACATTGCATTGATTCATTGTTGGTGGTCCTAGTTTGAAAAACAGTCACACAAATTTGTACAAATTTATGTGGTGTAACCTTATTGACAATAATGATTTGCTAAATAAATAAAATAAACAGAAAAATTATGTCAAATCAAAATATCGTTCCATCACGTATGATATCTCAATATTGATTTGCTAGATTTTTTCTTTACGTACACCGTAATTTTTATTATTATTATCTATTATTCAATTTGGTTTGCATGGTACGAGAGTCCATCGTAAGCTGATCATACAATCTTTTAAGATTATAGATTTCATCTCTAACTTCATATTTATTTACCAAATTAAAATTTTATTTCTTATCTCACATGTATGTGGTCAGATTTGTTAATAGGCTTAATTTTCATCTCTTATTTGAATGTGAGTGAGTTGTTACGCTAAACTCTATTTGAAACCAGAGACAAAGTTTATGATCTTTTTTTTTTTTTGCTCTAATTTAACTTTAGCTAATTTTCAGTGGAAACAACTCCTAATAAAATGTTTAGTTAATAAAATAAGTTTAAAATTATGCTGCAGTGGAAAGTAAAAAGGAGATTTCGATTCTGAAAGCAAAGCTTAAATTTGGTGTTTCTAATTTTAATAATTAAGAAAAAAACTGGTAAAAGCATTCTAATACAACTAGTGGTGGTAGCTCGCTATTCCGAAGTTAGCTTGTGTTTGGCTCGAAATAAAATCGAGATCAAATCGCTCGTTTAGTAAACAAGTCGGAAACGAGTCAAATTTTTCAACTCGTTTAATAAATGAGTCGAACATGAACTGTGGTCAACTCGCTTGTGTTCGACTCGATAATAGCTCAAAACCATATATATTATATTTATATAGAATCCAGCTGCAATACTATTGATAGCACCAAACAATTTGTGGTACCAAATTTCTAGCCTTTGAATAAAAGATTGTGCGACTGGAATTATAGTGATTTCCGAGAATTTTTACTATTCAACCAACCACCGACTAAATCGTAGGGGACCACTATCATCTTAACCACACATTTCTTAATCCAATAGTTAAAAAATTGATAGTACCAATGACTTGCTGCTATCAATAGTATTCCAACCTAGTTATATATATATATATATATATATATATATATATATATATATATATATATATATATATATATATATATATATATATAGTCCGGCTAGAATATTATTGATAGCACACCAAACAATTGGTGCTATCAAGTTTTCAGCCGTTGGGATTATAGTGGCCCCCTAAGATTTTTACTATTCAACCAACCACCTAGTAAACCCTAGGGGACCACTATAATCCCAACCGCATATTTTTTCATCCAACGGATAAAAACTTGATAGCACCAATGGCTTGGTGCTATCGATAGCATTCTAGCCTAATTTTATATATATATATATATATATATATATATATATATATATATATATATATATATATATATATATATATATATTATAGAGTAGGGGCTATATACTTTCAAATGTACAAATTTATTCATACTTGTAAATTTTTTATCATTAGATTTGTATTGAGATTTGTGTTATTATAAAGTCAACTAAAGAAAAAGAAAGAGAAAGTACAATAGTACAAATCTCTATGCAAATTTAATGGTAAAAAATTTACAAATATAATTGGACTTGTGCTTTTGAAAGTATATAAGCTCTACTCATTAATTATAATTATATATATAATATAAATTTTTATTATTTAATTTTTATTTTAACTTAAATATAAAATCCAACTTCGTTATAAAGAGATATAATTATAAAAAAGACTTATTTATTAATACTGAGCTAGAATATTTTTAAAAAATATTAAAAATATTTAAATTCTTAGAACTGATTTTTTAATTATTGAATTAAAATCAACAATAATGATTATTTGTGAACCATTATGTAGATTCAAAAAATAATTAGTATTAATTCAACGATTAAAAATATTATAGTGTCAATATTTTGGTACTTTCAAAAATATCTTGACCAAACTTTATATATATATATATATATATATATATATATATATATATATATATATGTATATATATATATATATATATATATATATAGAGAGAGAGAGAGAGAGAGAGAGAGAGAGAGAGAGAGTCCGGCTACTTTTTTACCAACAACCTAGTAAATCCTAGGGGGACCACTATCATTCTAATCGTACATTCTTTCATGCAAGGACGAAAAAGTTATGAGTACAAAGAGATTTATACTCATAAGAGTATAGTAGCCCTCCTATATATATATATATATATATATATATATATATATATATATATATAGAGAGAGATAGAGAGAGAGAGAGAGAGAGAGAGAGAGAGAGAGAGCTAGGCAGGAATACTATCGATAGCACCAAGTCATTGGTTTTATCAATTTTTTAGCCCTTGTATTAAGAGATGTGCGGTTAGGATGATAGTGGTCCTCTAGGGTTCAGTGGATAGTTAGTTAAATAGTAAAAATTTTAGGGGACAACTATAATTCCAATTGCACATCCTTTCATGCAAGGGCTGAAAATTTTATAGTACCAATTGTTTGATGCTATCGATAGTATTCCAGCTGAACTATATATATATATATATATATATATATATATATATATATATATATATATATATATATATATATATAATATATATACTTCTGTAAATTTTATTATTAAAATTTTAGGCCAACCTAATATAAAAAAAATATTTTTTATAAATTTTAATTATTAAATTAAAATTTTAAGTTTTTAATTTTTTTTTTAAATTTTATATCTAATAGTGGGAATGATAAACTAACTTATTGTTCGTGAACCAGTTCTTGTTCGACTCGTTAATAAACAAAATAAACACGAGACAAATTTTTCAGCTCGATATTTAAACGAGTCAGCTTTTATTTATTAAATGAGCCGAACATGGGCCGGCCCACTGATCACTCATATTCGGCATGTTGATACTTCTAACTTTTTTAATAATATTATCCAGATAATAGTTTATTATAATAACACTGTATTCAATGACATAGTCAAATAGGCTCGTACACCTTTTCATCAAAATCAGGAGTAAAACTATTGTGGAATTCAAAATTAGATGTCAACCAAGCTTAGATTACTTAATTTAGGTCTTGGGCAGATGATTTAAATATCAATCAAAAAATATTTACCATATGTTGCATCCAAAAGTTTACAGCGCGCGCTGATCATTGATCTAGTTCAGTCTGCGATCGACTTCAGAAAAGATCCTCTGATGTGAATGCGCCACGTGCCAAAAGATTAGGTTAAGGAGGAATCCACTCGACTGAGTTCTTCTCAATCAAACAGTGCGATGTCCAAACTTTTCAGGAGGTCATCCATTCTAGAACTTCTCTAACTTTAGCACGCTCAACCCTCTTAACCTCTTGGATCTAACTACCACCTAAAATAGTAAAGCCGGATTGAGATATTTAGCCATATTTATTCCTTATATATAAAACTAATCTACATTGTGGGTGTATAACATTCTTCTCACCTTTAAGCCTTGATATCCTCATCTTTCTAATTTTAGCCGACCTTATAGGGAGCTACACTCCACCCACAAATGTCATTAGCGGGGGAGCCTCGCTCTACCAACTATATAATTCTGTCTCAGCCGAAACTCATCGAACATGTTTGGCTAGTGAATGGCTCTGATACCAACTGTAACGATCCGACCCACTAGCAATAATAACTCGTTGAACTCAAACAACAATCCAAAATGCTTAAACCCAGTTATAATTAGTAATGTTCATTGTCTCTTATATACTCAATCACAATCTCATTCTCATCCTATGTGGGATTATTGGGATGTCACAAACAACAAAGTGAGTTCGACCAGTAAGAGCTGAACTGGCGGTAGTGTTGGAATTAGAGGGCAGCGGAAACTTACAAACTGGATAGTCAATGTATCCAGGAACCAAAAGCAGGATCGGGTAGCTTGTTTTACTAGTCTTCTTGGATCGTCCTTGTCTTGATAATTCTTGACTCTCTACGAATCTCCTGGTTGCAGATCGAATCAGATGCGAAGAGTATCAGAGTCCTCTTCTATGTCCACACTCCAAAACCTCGGGAACGAAGGTGGAAACTCAGAGAGAACGTAAAGAGAGAATGAGGAAGAAAAAAATCTTTTTTCTTTTTGTGTATCGTATGTTATGTATACCGTATAGAAAAAGGGATTCTATTTATAGGTTATTAGGACTCCTTAGGATATTCTCTTTCTCACGTAGAGATAAGAGAATATCGGTTAGGATATGGATTAAGATATATTTCTTAATTGATAAGAAACATATCCTTATCTTTAACCCATAATCTTATCCTTAACATATAAGGATAAATCCGATCTTATCCTTAACACAAAAGGATAAATCCTAATCCATATCAGATATGGATTGAGCCAAATTAGAACCAGCCAACATGGACACACCACATGGCTACAGGTAGAAAGCTAGGATTGACTCATGATGCTTAACGAAATACACTCGGCCGAACAGCCAAATGACTTTGTATTGCTCAAAGAGAACGGGTTATAAGGTTCGGTTACAATTAAGACTATTCCTAAAAAAGCCATAGGGAAAGGTATAAAGGAATGTGGTAAATCTATGTTGGAAAGCTACAAGGAATGTTGTAAATCTGTCTAAGAAAATTGTAAGTCAAATCTAGAAAGCAGTAGATACAGATATTGAATGTATTGAAAAGCTGGAGTGGTCTCTACCTTACGCGATTACTAGACCCCTTTCGCTTATTTATACATATACGACCGCTCTTAAAACTAATCACCGTTTTAGATAACGACGTATTTTTCAAAGAAAAAAAAAAAAAAAAGGAATAACGACATATTTTTCAGAAATTTTATTACATATTTCTCGGCCTCAAATCAATAGTAACGTTTTTCTGTCTACGTCCATCCACATGGTTACGAAAATTGCACCCTATGATTTTATCGGTTTAATCTTAAACGTTATTTATCTCTTTATTCTCGGTCCTTATCCTCAATTGGCTTATAAAGTCGATGATCGATTATTTATTTTAGTTTTTATCCTTAATCGGCCGATGTCCGATTATTTATTTCTCCTTAATCGGTCGATGACCAATTATTTATTTCGGTTCTTATCCTCGATTTTGAACAATTCTTTATTTCGGTTTTTATCCTCAATCTTGACCGATTTTTCGATGACCGACTATTTATTTCGGTCCTTATCCTCAATCTGCTTATAAAGACTCTCGGTTAAGATTTAGATTTTTTTTTCTTGACTCTTATTTCATTTCAATTTATTTAAATCTGTTGACACGTTGGCAGACTTTCACGCCACTTGTTACTTTTGATTCGGTTCAATCGGTTCGATCATATCGATCATATCTGTTGTCACATATGTTGTCACGTGGTTTTTTTTTTTTTTTTTTTTTATTCAACACTATAAATACATCTACTTTGACAAGCAAAATAGATTTCAAAAAAAAAAAACTTTTTTTATTTGAACTACACTAAAGCTTCTTAGCCTGACCTGGTCCTATGTTTTGTTACAATGTCGACCCCACAACTAAGATCTCTCCATTTAACCTACTAACCACCATAGTTTCAAAAACACAAAATTTGTAGTCAAAAAAACAATTGTAAAGTTGATTCCTAAAGATAGTTAGGAGGGGATCCATCAGTCCTTGCCCCTCATATTTATTTATTTATTTATTATTTTTTTTTTTTTTTTATACATGCATATGATTGCAAGGGGCATGCCTAATTGATGATGATCTCTCTTTTTCAATTTCTTTGTTTCTATTATCCCTCTATACTTAGGTTGTTGACATCAATTTCTCCTTGTCATCATTGTATTATTTTATATATATATATATATATATATATATATATATATATATATATATATATATATATATATATATTGTTGTTGGGTCTTATCAAATATGTTGTTGTTGTGTTTGTACCTATTCCATCTCTTGCCCCTTTTCCATGGCCACTTCTCTCTGTTATTATTATGTGAGACATAATTGTGTGGGTGGGAGAATGAATGTCTCAATTGTGTTGTGGGTTGGGTGGGAGAACATGTGACGAGCCCTTGTCCATGTCATGTCCCACCATTATTTATATTTTATTAATAAATAATTAAAATTAAACTTGTATATTTTTTAAAAAAAATACTTTTTATACATTCCAAAAGGGATATATATCTTACAGTCCATTCATCCAAGGGTATGATGAATTTCATCCATCATTTGATATGATGGGTAGAAAAGCCTCCATCTTTGGATGAATGGGGGTGTAAGATGTACACCCATAAATGGGTGTACATGTAACATTCCTCATTTTTATATTACTATTATAATTAATTATTTTTAGAGCGTAAATAGTAAAAAATTTAATGATCGATATTTGAGATTTCGAGTTTGAAATTTTATTTCACATGTCTAGCTAAGCAGATAATATACTATATTTTTCTCAAGAAAATAATAGTAATAATAATAATAATGTTTTTACTATAATATTATTTTAGATGCTGAAATTTTAGAATTGATTATCAGTTCAGTTAGATTTAACTTAGAGTATTAAAATTATTTAAAAAATAAATTTAATATTTTTTTAATATTGCTTATCTAAAAATCGAAGGAGTCCAAAATTAGTGGTTATAATGATTAGAGTATTAAAGTTATTCAAAAAATAAATTTAATATTTTTTTAATATTATTTATCTAATAGAAGAATTTCAAAATTAATGAATATAATAATTAGAATATTAAAATTATTAAAAAAATAAATTTTATATTTTTTTAATATTGTTTATAGGAATTCAAAATTAATGGTTATATTGATTGTACCGAATCGTTTGCAAGTTTAACTGTATAAAATTATTAAATCATGTAAAATTTTAATAAAAAAAATTTTATACTATATAAAATAAGATCAATTATTTTTATCTCAAATATTAGTATTATATTATTATTTTTTAAATTTTTGTTTTTAATTGTTAATTTTAAACCATTTTAATTACTAGATAAATAATAATAAAAACTCATAAATGTCTGCCGCCACGAACGAATCAACTCACGATGAGCGGTCATTCATAATAGAGACCGAGTTTATTTAGGATTTTATTTGAAATCAGGTTTGTATGCTCATGGCTTCCAACAGACTCAAAAATCTGTTGTTAATTATCTCACACTGTCAATGTTAAGGAACCCTCGATTAAGAGACCAAGTTTAATGCTGATAACAAAAAGAGACCGCAATATAAATACAAACTTTTATTAATATGACTTTCAAGTACATAACTTAAACAGGGGCATATTCTCACTGTACAAGAGTAAAATGCTCAATTTATGAACTTGGTTTCCTTCAAAAGTGGGTTGTTAAGTTTAACGGCATGGCGGCCAAGTTGGGTTCGGCTTGCGAGTCGACGAAATTGACTTAGCCAATTGAATTCAACTCGGTTTGAACTGTTGATCTGCTTCAGTTCAAGTGGAGTTGATTTAATTGATTCGATTCATCCTGAAGTTTGGTTTGAACCTTCGTTTAGGTTGGGCTCGAATTGAACTGGTTTAAATCTTTTGTATTTGATTTAGGTTGAGCTGTCTTAGGCTTTCGCTCAGTTTGTCCCTTTTGAATTTGATTTGAGTCGAACCGTTATACTTTGGTTCAAAACCTGTTGAGACATGGTTTAGGTCGAACCCTTATAATTTAGTTCGAAACCCTTTGAAATTGACTTGGGTCGGGCCCTATAGTTCGGCTCAACTTGGACCTTTCTGTAGTTCGATTTGGTTCGAATCGTAACCTTATGGTTTGGTTCGAGATCCGTTTGAACTTGAAACTCAGATGCATTTGGTTTGGATTGAATCTTTGTGGTTTGATTTAAGACGCCTTTGAGTTTGGTTTGAGTCACTCTCTTTGCGGTTTGGCTCAAAACCCTTTGACTTTGATTTGGAGTCGAGCTGGCTCATTGTCCGGTTCAAGTTGTGGAACCAATATATGGTTTTGTCTAGATTTGATTTAGGCTGGATCGGCTAATGGTTTGGTCCGGCTTGGCTTGATCTTCTTGCGGTTCAATTCGAGTTGAGCCAGTTTGTAGTTCAAGTTGAATCCTTTATGGTTCAATTCAAGTTGAATCGACTTGTAGTTTGATTCAAATCAGATCTGTGACACCCCCGGAATTTGGATTAGTCCTCTATATAAATGATATAATAGGACTAAATCTCTAACCCGGCTATAGCATTTTGGATGGTAGCAAGATCCAAGAGGAACATGAGAGTTAAGCGTGCTAAAGCTATAGTAGTTCTAGGATGGGTGACCCCCTGGGAAGTGGGGCGTCACAGTTGGTATCAGAGCCATTCACCAGCCGGAAATGTGAGATGAGTCTCGGCTGAGCCAGGGTTATATAGCGGGTAGAGCGAGGCTCCCCGGCTAATGACCGTTGTGAGTGGAGTGCAGCTCCTCACAAGGTCGGCTAAGGCTAGCGAGACGAGTCTCACATCGCCTGGTGCTTGTGAGTGTGCTTGAGCCTGACGTGGACGTCAGGGCTTAAAGGGGGGAAGAATGTGACACCCCCGGAATTTGGATTAGTCCTCTATATAAATGATATAATAGGACTAAATCTCTAACCCGGCTATAGCATTTTGGATGGTAGCAAGATCCAAGAGGAACATGAGAGTTAAGCGTGCTAGAGCTATAGTAGTTCTAGGATGGGTGACCCCCTGGGAAGTGGGGCGTCACAAGATCGGCTAGAACCTCCTATAGTTTGGTTCAAGTTGAATTCTTCGTGGCTCGGTTTAGGTCGATCTGGCTTGTAATTCGGTTCGACTTGGCTTGGTCCCCCTGTGATTATGTTCAAGTTGAACCGACTTGCAATTTGATTCGGCTCGGCTTGGGCCTCTTGTGGTTCTATTTGGGTAGAACCGACAAGTTGAATCCTTTATAGTATGGTTTAAGCCGAACGGTCTTGTGGTTTCGTTTAGTTCAAACCTCATGCAGTTCAGTTTAAGTTGAATCCACTTAGGTCCAAGGTGTATCCTTTATGGCTCGATTTAGCTCGAGCCGGCTTGTAGTTCGGTTTAGTTTGGCTCGGTTTTCCTGTGATTCTGTTCAGGTTGAACCGGCTTGTAATTTGATTCGGCTCGGCTTGGGCCTCATGTGGTTCTATTTGGGATGAACCAATTTCAATTCACGTTGAATCCTTTACAATTTGGTTCACTATTTGTGAGGACCCGGATCCCCGTGATAGGATTACTGTTGGATCATCAGCTTCTGGAGGCCCGTGTTGTGTGTCGGAGGTGTTCGTGCGCAAATTGGACCTCAGGATTGGACCCAACGTGAAATTTGGATTAAGATTACTTATCTGGATGCCTTCGACAAATTTTAGAAGTGGATTTGGGCAAAACGGACATCGGATTTGGACTCAGTGCGAGAAAACGATGGAAATAGATTATTTACTTGTATTTTTTGGAGCCCGGATGCCAAAACACGGATTTTGAGGCACTTGGTTACTGTTCCGGCCGGCGAGCAGCACCGGCAGCGGCGGGCAGCACTGGCACCGGCAGCGGCAGCGGCGGGCAGCAGCGCGGGTTGGCGGGTCCACGGGGCTTGGGCTTGCACCGGGCGCAGCCAACGCGGAAGCTGCCACATGGCGAGCTCCCATTGGCTGGGCGGCGGCGCGGGAGTCGAGGCGCCAATCGCTCCGGGCGCGGCGCACGGTGGACCGCGCCAGGACGCGTGGCGCGCGCCCATTGGCGGGCACAGCGACCCGGCAGTCTCGGCGTGGACCGCGGCCCGTGCGCCCCGCCATGAACCCCGCTGCCACGCATCGCGGCGTGACTCGCGGGGGCGCGGACAAGGCCACGTGGCGCGCCCAGGGGTTTCCGGGTGCGCACAGTAGCGGGCCAAGGGGCCGAATTCGGGCGCCCGAATCCGGATCCCTCTTGTGTGGACTTTGGGCTATAAATAGCCCTTTTTGTTGTTCTTTGGGCCTTTTCCCGTGCTTCTCTTGGATTGAGGCCTTAAGGAAGGTTGTTCCTCACCTTGTCCTCTACTTCTTGATGGATTCCCATAATTTTTGGAGGCCGCGGTATCGGCGTTTTCTGCGACGCGGCGCACTTCGATGCTCCTTCAATTGTGGCTTCTACCGTCGCATTTCAGTCCACGAGCTCCCCTGGATCACCTCGATGGAGTTTTGAGCCGATTTTTGTGGCAGCGCGTTCACGAGAGGTACGCCTTTGATTTCCGTGTTGATCATTTCACTCCGTTTCAAGTTTTTGGTGGTGTTCCCGTGGTACCTATTGACCCCTTGTACTGCTGCAATGTTTGGGACAGCGGAGGAGTATTGTTGGGATTTCTCGGCCTACGGGCATCGGATCGGGGCGTGTGAGGACTCGATCGGCATCTACGCTTCGACAGGAACGCGACTATATTTTTATCGGATTGTTTTGAGGTTGTTTCAAAGGTGATATTTAAGCTTCTTCGTGACTGATTTTTGCAGATTTGTGGGTCGTGAATTGATTGGTTTACCGCGATGTTTTAATTGTATCTTGGCCTACAGGTGTCGGAACGAGGATTATAAATACTCGATTTGTATTTACTCGTCGCGAGGATCACAGCCGTGAATTTTTTGGATTTTTCGGAGGACCGCACACAAGTGAAAATCCCCTTTTTCTGTGCTGGTTTGTAAAAACAGCAAGTGCTGTTTTTGGGGTGTGTTCTGGTGTTGTTTGATTGTTGGCTGTGATGTTGGTTGGAGCAGAGGCTTGTGCGACCGAGTACCGAGTGTGCAGTTTCAGCGAATTTTGATGGCGAGTGGCTACGCACTTCACCAACTTTGGCTTTGCCTGCGGAAAGCGTTTCAGGTAGGTTGCTTCGTCCCCAGAATCGGTGGACGGTTCTCTAACTCTATTTGTTAGTATGCATGCATAGTTTAATGTACAATTTTGATGATTATGATCAAAGCATGAGAAATGATTTGAATGATGGGATTGAGACTTAATTAATAAATTGTACATGATTTATTTACCCTTATGCATGAGGGAGAGTTACAAGATAAAGATGGTTATCCTATACTAGTGGAAAAGCATATTAGATGATGAAGTTCACTTACTTGTTGGAGAATATGATTGATGCATGTCTGCTCTATATTGTTTAAGCTTGTGAGCATGTATGACTAGAGTATACTACCTTGATTGGAAGCAAGCATGTTATGAATTGTCCCTATTGTTGGTTCAGTTTTATGCTTAACATGATTAGAGGATTATTTATTGATTATTGGAACTTGACCTAGCACCTCGTCATATGATGCATGTTGAAACCAGACTAGTAGAGAACCTTCACTTGGGCTAGGTTCTTTTATGCTTTAGACATCCCACACCTTGCATATTTTCTGGACATAGAGTTTCCTCGCTCGGATAGTGGCCCGAGTGGTCAGGTTATTGTGGGACGTGTGTTGCACTCGTGCCTAGAGGCTGAGTGCAGTCTGGTAGCTGAGTTTAGACTAGTGTTGGTGTTGTTGGGAGCCATTGGGTGATCCCGGACTGTTGAGGATCTTCCGGTCAGTGTTGTTGGGAACCGTTTGGGTTGACGATGGTCTCGGATCGTTGAGTGTCGTCCGACCAGTTTTGTTAGCCCTGAGTTGTGGGTCGATCCCGGCTGTGGAGTATCTCCAGCCAGTGTGTTTTGTGCCACGAGTTGGTTGAGTTCGTTAGTGTCTCGAGATTCGTGAGAGCTGTTTAGCTAAGTCGTTGAGAGTACTCCGACCGTCGTACGAGATGTTTGAGGATCTTGAGTCCTTCCGTTCTGAGAGTGAGCGTGGATTTTAACTATAGCCTGCATGAGCCACTTTGAGCTCGACAGAGATGTGCGGATACCTTTTTCCTCGGTGGGGTCGCGCCCCTCGAGTGCTCCGTCCAGATTGGGCCTATTACTTTCGTATCGCGATTTGTCGATTATGTGACGCCCCACTTCCCAGGGGGTCACCCATCCTAGAACTACTCTAGCTCTAGCACGCTTAACTCTCATGTTCCTCTTGGATCTTGCTACCATCCAAAATGCTATAGCCGGGTTAGAGATTTAGTCCTATTATATCATTTATATAGAGGACTAATCCAAATTCCGGGGGTGTCACATTCTTCCCCCCTTTAAGCCCTGACGTCCACGTCAGGCTCAAGCACACTCACAAGCACCAGGCGATGTGAGACTCGTCTCGCTAGCCTTAGCCGACCTTGTGAGGAGCTGCACTCCACTCACAACGGTCATTAGCCGGGGAGCCTCGCTCTACCCGCTATATAACCCTGGCTCAGCCGAGACTCATCTCACATTTCCGGCTGGTGAATGGCTCTGATACCAACTGTGACGCCCCACTTCCCAGGGGGTCACCCATCCTAGAACTACTCTAGCTCTAGCACGCTTAACTCTCATGTTCCTCTTGGATCTTGCTACCATCCAAAATGCTATAGCCGGGTTAGAGATTTAGTCCTATTATATCATTTATATAGAGGACTAATCCAAATTCCGGGGGTGTCACAGATTATGTCCCTCTGGCTGGGCCTTTTTTAGGCAGTCATGGACACAGTCCTTCTGGCTGGGCCAGTTTTGGCAGTCACGGACGCCCTAAGTAAGTCCAGTCCTCCGTGGATGTGCTGGCAGTAGGTAGGCGCAGGCTTGACTGGACCCTATGAGGCAGTCACGATTGGGTCGATTGAGCACCTTGGGTGCGAGTAGTTGCATATCTTTCATCTGTATCACCCATTTAGCATTTAAATAGAGGCATGATAGCTATAGAGTATCTCCGATTTTTCTTGTTCAGTTTTTACTGCATTGTTATCTTATGCCTCTAGTAGACTTAGTGGGCAGACCGTCGGGCTTGGTGGCGGTACCCACTGAGAACTACGTGTTGATGTAGTTCTCATACCCGTTGGGAGTTCTCCCCCTCCTTTTTCTTTCCTCTCCTTTGTCTTGTAAAGTCATCTATGGGAGATGCTGATTTTGCTGTTGTTGTTCGAGGCGAGAGAGTCGCGAGCTAGATCCCTATCTGTCTTTGGAGAGTAGTTGTACCCCCACATTGGAGATCTGTAGTACAGTTAGTAGATTATTTTATTTCCACTTTTTAGAGACTTTGTAGTGATGATATAACTTGTACTGAGAACCTGTACACTGATGTATTATTTCAGGTTACCCTCCCTGTTGAGTTCTGGGATATTGTATCTGAGGATTTTGTATATGATCATTTTGGGAGATGGATATTGTATCTTTATTTTCAGTTGTACATATGGTTGGATTTTCGTTTACAACAGTTTTTTTATAGCTCTGATATCTGTTTAGCTGTAGTACCTTTTTCTTGCAGGTTGGACACTTCGCCTATGCGGGGTTATGTATAGGCGGCGGATCTGTTGGCGAGCCCGGGTCGCAGTTTCGACTCAGAGGCGTGACACTATTTATCTCGATCATATTCGTTCCGAATTATGTCCATAGGGCCCGTTTGGTAACGGGATAAGGCAATATTAGTTATTCTAGGGATAAGTATAAAGTACCGAATTAGTGTAAAAAAAACGTCTGGGATGGTTCCTGCGATAATAGATTTTTTGTTTGGTATGATAATGAGGAATAAGAGGAATAAAGAGTTTTAATTGGGTTAAATGACCTTTTTGCCCTCAAGCTTTATTATGTGATAAAATTTATTAAATTTTAATTTCTCCATTTTAATTAATAGATTAAAGCCTTACAAAAAATGAGATAAAATTCAAATCAAAATTAAAATCAAATTATATTTCATGAAAATAATATTTAATTTAACATTTCATTTGATCTATTTTACAAAAAAAAAAATAAATAAATAAATAAATAAATAAATATTCATCATATTTTTTGAAAATTATTTTTATCATAAAAAAAAAAGTATATGCTATTTGTTTGCTATAAATTTAATATTACTTCTCTACTAATATATACAATTTAAATTTAATACACAGTACTAAATGTAACTAACTCATATGTTTATACAGTGGTAAGCATGCTAGGGGTAATTTTGGAAAGGAAAATATAGTGAAATTTTACTATGGAAACAGTAGTTCTCACTCATACCAGCCACAGTAGTTATCACTTTTACCAGAAGTACTGGAACAAATTATTCTCGTAGTTCCATGTGTGCTTGGGGGGATAAGAGAGATATAATGATAAGGGGGATATCCCCCTTATCCCCCAACTAATCCCATTTCCAAATAGGCCTATAGTGTTCAGTTGGCAATTCGGTTTAAATCGAAATGAGTCGAACCGGGCCTATCACGAAGATGGCAGTTTGATCAAATCGAGTCGTGCCTATCACGAAGATGACGATTGGCTCGATCAGTGCCTATCACGAAGATGGTGATTTGATCGAGTCGAGCCGTGCCTATCACGAAGATAGCGATTGGCTCGATCGGTGCCTATCATAAAAATGGCTGATCGAGTCAAGCCGTACCTATCACGAAAATGGCGATTGGCTCAATCGGGGCCTATCACGAAGATGGTGATTTGATCGAGTTGAGCTGTGTCTATCACGAAGATGGCAATTGGATCGATCGGTGCCTATCACGAAGATGTTGGTTTGATCGAGCCGAGATGGCGGTTTGATCGAGTTGAGCGTGCCTATCACGAAGATGGCGATTGGCTTGATTAGTGGCTATCACGAAGATGGCGGCTTGATCGATTCGAGCCATGCCTATCACGAAAATGGCGATTAGCTCGACCGGTGCCTATCACGAAGATGGCAGCTTGATTGAGTCGAGCTGCGCCTATCACGAAGATAGCGATTGGCTCGACCGGTACCTATCACGAAGATGGCGGTTTGATCGAGTCGAGCCGTGCTTATCTCAAAAATGGCGATTGGCTCTACCGGTGCCTATCACGAAAATGGCGGTTTGATCGAGTCGAGCTGTGCTTATTACGAAGATGGCGATTGGCTCGACTAGTGCCTTTCACGAAGATGGCGGTTTGATCAAATCGAGTTGTGCCTATCACGAAGATGGCGATTGGCTCGACCAGTGCCTATCACGAAGATACAGTTTGATCGAGTTGATTTATTTTTCTAATTTTTATTTTTATTTCATTATTATTCTTTTTTTTTAGTGTGTTTGATCGTGTCGGGCCTATCACGAAGATGGCCGCTCGATCGCACAAAAAAAAACGGTTTGGTTTGAATCGCCATGTTTTGACTGTATCGAGTCTATCGCGAAAACGGCCGCTCGGTACAAAATAAATAAATAAATAAAATATATCTAAAGTCGGGTTTGATCGTGTCGAGCCTATCGCGAAGATGCCCGCTCGATCGTACCAAAAAGGACGGTTTGGTTTGGAATAGGGATTTGTGGGTCGAGCCTATCACGAAAATGGTCGCACAATCAAATCGGTTGGAAAACCGTCGTCATGTCATTCGGCGCACGTCTTGAGGAGACGGGTGTTTAGTGAATATGCACGCACGACATAATAACGATCCAATGCCGAATTTGATCGGCCGAACCTATCACGAAGATGGTCGTGTGATCAAACAGAAGAAAAAGTCGCCACTATGTCGTTTGTGCGCATACATCGACCCGCCTACCGTCATCTTGGTGGTGGGATAGTCTTGTGGCCACCATTGTTACCACCGTCGAAGAAGGAAGAAGAGGCCATGATGCCTCCTCGCACATCGTTGTCGCCGTCGTCATCGCCATCACGGCTACTGTCGTCGTCACCGTCGCTGTCGCGGTCGCTATTGCCGTTACCGTCGTGCATTCACTTTTTTTGTTAATTTTTTTAAACCCTCTCCTCCTCCTTTTGTTTCTCTTTTTGAATCCAATGGCTCAATTTATAGCGATTTTAGCACCTTTTCGTTTTGAAAAATAATTCAAAAAATTTCAAAATATATGGCAATGATATATTTTATTTTTGTTTCTTTTTCGGTGATTGGTCATCTAAAATAATACCAATCAAATCATCATTTGCTCTATTTTCATATTTCTTTTCTTTTCCTTTTTTTTTTTTTATCTATATCTCATTCCCTTCCTCTTTTATTTCTTTCTTTTCTTGACTATGAATCATTTAGGGCAAGAATCAATCAATTAACATTTAATTAATTTTCTTCACTCATTTCTATATTTCTTTTATTTCCTTTTTTTCTAATTTTGAATTTTAATTTTTTTTATCTCAATAATAAAATTTATTTTTTAAATATTTTTAATAATCTAGATCATACAAGTTTACCGGAACCGATCGCCGATATCAAAATCACAACATCGAAATTATTTGATAGCAGGAAGACCACCGTAAGTACTTCTAAATGTAAATAACCCACACTTTAAATAACTAAATCTATTTTATATTTGTCATTAGTATCTAACTTATCAAAGATAGCTTTTAGCTCCTTTTCTTTTCATGTGTTGTGCGTGCGTATAGAAAGAAAATGTACCAATAATCAAGAAATGTTTCTCTACCCTTTTTTGTTTTTTTAGAGAAAAATAGCATATTATTTATTTCGTTTATTTTTAAAATAAACATAGCTGAAAATGTGAAACAATTCAGACTTCGAACTCGGGCCTCGAATATCAACAACCAAATCTTTTGCCACTTGCACTAGAGTTTTTGTTGTTTCTTTAAAGATGCTGAAGTAATACGTTACTTTAATACGTTACTTTACTAAATTTTATGCATCATACGCTCTATATATATATATATAAATTTATAAATTTTAAAAAATATAAATTTAACTATATTAATAAATTTTTTATCATTAAATTTATATTAAAATTTATGTTATTATAAAGTCAACTAAAGAGAAAGAAAAAATAAATAAATAATACTAATCTCAATACAAATCTAAGAATAAAAAATTCACAAATATATTTAGACTTGTATTTTTGAAAGTATATATATATATATATATATATGTATATATATATATATATATATATACATATATATATATATATATATATATATATATATATATATATGTTAGCTGGGGCACGAAGCTCGAATGTGCCCTGGCTACCCACATCCGTAACAACGACCCCACCGCTGGTCGCAGGTGCCGGAGAAGTGCGGACCTCCACAAAAGATACAACTACTGGGAGCCCGTGACTGTCGGGATTGCTGCTGCTGTGACTGCTTCTGTCGCTGTGGCTGCCGCTGCGATCCACGCTACGATGTCTGCGATCTCCGCTGCTGCTGCTGCTGATGCTGGGGCCTCTGGGGTCCACCAGGCCCTCGCCGCTCGGACCGCCCTTGGCTGGAAAACTGTGGCTGAGGCGGTCGTGGCGGTCTCCACGAACTAGCCTGTCCCCCTGCCCCCGGTGCTGGTCGTTTCGCCCCCGGGATCACTTCGGGAGCTGGAGATACTTCATCCATCACTACCTCCCCGCACTCTACATATAGCGCCTGCTCCATTGAGGCTTCCAGGGTGTGCAACCTGCGTGAACGAACCAGCTGAAAGATATCTCGGCGCAACCCTCGCTCAAACATGTAAATCCTGTGCGCCTCATCTCGAGCTACGTGTGGTACACATGCCAGCAACTGATTGAAGTCCACAATATACTCATGCACCGGACGATCGCCCTGTCGAAGGTTCTTCATCCGCTCCTCCAGCCTCTGCCGAACACTCTCAGGGAAGAAGGCCCCAAGAAGAAGACTGCGGAACTCCGCCCAGGATAAGAGATGAGCCCCAGGCGGACCAGCCGGTCGCACACGCCGCCACCAAGCCTCGGCGTTGCGCTCCAAAAAGTTCGTCGCCAAAAGCACCTGGTACCTCTCCTCAATAAACAGCGTCTCAAAGCGTCGCTCCATCGCCGTGATCCATGACTCTGCCTCCCACGGCTCGGTACTCTGCCCCGAGAAACGGGGCGGGCCAAACTGACGGAACCTCATCAGTAAATCAACCATCTCCCGCTGCTCAGCCGGGGTCAGCGGTCTCATCAATCCAGAGGGCTGTCCCCCAGTGCCCCGAGAAATAGGGGATGCTGGGGTCACTGGTGCAGCCGGAGGAGCCACAACAGGGGAAGATGGTACGGGAGAACTCTCCGGGGGTACTACTGCTGGCTGCACCCTTTGCTCTAACAGCTGTGTTAGCCGACCCACAGCCTCCTCCTGACGCCTAATAACCTCTGCCATCTGGGCCATCTGTGCCTGTAGCTCCTGCACCTCGCTCTGCTGGCCCTGCCCGGACTCCTGCTGCTCGGGCTCCGAGGAAGAAGGCTGCGAACGCGTCATAATCCTGCATCGCGGAGGCATCCTGCCACGAGAAACCATAATCAGAATCAGAACCCCACACGACCCAATCAAACGAAAGTCAAAGACATCCCCCTATTTCTGTGGCTTTATGTTGTCTGCAGCCAACATAACTGTCCACCAGAAATTGGGTATGTCGATCCCTCTTCACTCACTGGAAGAGTCTAATACACAAATCAACGACTTTCGCAAAGTGTCAAGTCTCTCACGCCCTATCATCCTAGGGTCTGCCAAAAGCCTAGGGTTTCCTAAGTCCCAACTGACCTATCCCTAAGCTCTGATACCAACTTAATCTGTCACGCCCCGGGTGTGAACCAGAACCCGGGCCCGCCAACAGATCCGCCGTGCACACGAAATTTTTCATGTACACGAAGCGCTGGTAACCTGCTCAGATAGATAATATACAATAAAGAGCATAAACAGAGCTGAACTAATAGAACTAAGGTAATCTCAGACTGAAATAAACTACAAGCTGACATAAAAGTACAATATACTCCCAGCTCACCATAAATATACAACCAGCTGGCTAAAGCCAGTCCCAAAAGTAAACTAATATAGTCTGAGATACAAAAGGGGTACAATAAAAGTCCAGCTACTCTCACAGTCGGGGTAGATGATCTAGCTAGTCCGCAATCCTCTTACCTCGATCCGCCGCTGAAGGCCCAGCAGCTCCCGCAGACGACTCTGCAACACACAGGGGAAAAGGACAAAACAACAATGGGGGTGAGTACTACTAGATAAACCAGTAGCCTCCCCTAGTGGGTAAAACCTCAAATGCTGACGCACCCACTAGGACTATAAGAGGCAAAAAGGAAGGAACAGTGGTATACAATAAAGACTGCTGAAAAAGGGAAACTACCACTACTATGCCTCTAAATGCAGTGCCAAAAGACTGTATATGCATGCAACTGTAAATCTAACTGCCCAAAGAAACCCAATCAAATGGCCAGGAAATACTGGCACTGCCTGCTCTGTCATCAATCGCAACTCATCAAGGTGCCCGGCGCTCGGCACGGTGTAAAGCCTACTCCGGAGTGGCACTCGAGGGGAGCGACCCACACGAGTAAAGTATGTAAAATATCACTGTATCAAGTATCTCTGTATCAAGCATCTCTGTAACCAATGTCTCACAATAGCAGGACTGGATCATGACTATGATCAAAGTGGAAAATATCCATCCACTAAAGTAACCCTGATACCCAATCAGATGCAATAGTAATCAACAAGTGGGAAACACCATCCACTAGGAAAATCTGAAACCCGATCTGATGCATAAGTGAACACCCGGTCAACCGCCTAATGTCCGCGGTCGCCGTAACACCCTATAAGACCAAGATTTGATAAAGTAATCAACATCCGGCTAACCGCCTCAAATCTGCGGTTACCACAATGCCCCACAATATATATATATATATATAATCGAGTCAAACCTGTCCCAGACTCAAGCCTCAACTACACTATCCCAAACCCTACTCAAATCGAGCAACATATGTCCGAATGCGAAGGAGAATAGTGAAACATGGTTTCTCCTAAGTCAAGTCCCAAAGATAGTGTAGCACTAAATAGTAGCCCATTTAGATGTCCAAACAAGCATACAAAGGTTCGCATTTAAAAGCAGAAGGAAAGTATTAATTATTTATTTAGAAAAGATGGTTTTATGATAATACTTTAGCATGCGATGATAGTTTACAGCATATGTCCAACAACAGTGTCCCAGTTTACCATAAATGAGCTGTCATATTATTTGTGGGGTTTACTTATGCATTTCATGAGTACAAGTACCGATTATCTGTTTAAAGTCGGGAATCTCTAATACTCCTAGTGAGATAGTCAGTAATGAGGTAAGCAACAACCACCCACCTCAAAAAGCATGCACAATACTCCAAGAAAATATCCGCTGTCCTCTACGCACACCGTCAGCTGAAACAGTATCCTACAACATCACATAAGCGTACACGGTGTAAAAACTACAAGTCTCAAAACAGATTTGCTGTTTTTATAATCAGCACACAAAACGAGGAATTTCACCTCTGTCCCGAGCTCCTAAAATCTCAGAAAAATCACAGTTGCGTTCCTCGCGAAAAGTAGCCCAAAATTGACTCTTGAATCGCCTCGATCTGATATTCCTACGCGGAGAAACAATTCGTCGAAGTCGCCGCTATCCAAAAACCCAAACAGCAAAAGAGGGGGTCAAAACACCTCGGGAATCGTGCCAAGGAATCTGAATCTGGAGAAACAATCAACACGGAAAACGAAGCCCTACCTCTTAGGAACACACTGGCGAAGAAATCGTCGAAAAAGGACTCCTGTACTGCGCAGGGGACTCCTCGCACTGAAATGCGACGATAATGGGCCAAGTTTGGGGAAAAACGAGGCACACTGAAAAATCCGAATCGCCGCTGTCGAACTTCCAGAAAATCTGGGAACGCACCACGAGATAGAAAAATCAGTGAGGAACAACTTCTCTTCAATGGCCTCTCTCTAATTCTCTCTCTTTCTCTCGGAAAACAGAGAAAAAGAAGAGAGGGGAAGGCCTATTTATAGGCCCAAAAAATCTTTTGGGGAAATGACCGCTGTGTCCCCACTTTCGGGCGGCTACAGTGCCCAGGCCCACTTTTGGGCGGCTACAGTGCGGCCCGGCCCAAGGATTTCCGGGCGCGCACAGTGCGGCCCAGCCCAACCCGGCCCGCACACGGGATCCAGCCGCGTCCGACCGCCCGTCCGACCCGGCCCACGGCTCGCCACGTGTCCGCCAACCAGGCGGCAGCCGTGCGGGCCAACGAGAAAGCGCCACGTGTCCCCCGTGATTGGCGGCACGGGGGGTACGGCCGCCAATCGCGTGGCGACACGTGGCCCCGCCCGACACCGCTGTCGGCGGGCGCCGCCGCCACGTGCGCCCACGTGCGCCCACGTGCGCCCATGTGCGCGTACGGCCGCCGCCGCGTGGCGCCGCATGCGCCCTGCGCACATGGACCAGCCAACCCGGGGCCGCCACGTGGCGCGCCCCGGTCCACCGTGCACCGCGCCCCCTCCGCGCCTGCCCGGCCTGCCCGCGCACCCTCCCGTGCGCCGCGCGCCTTGCACCGGCCCAACCGCGTGCTGCCACGTGGCCCGCCGGTCCACCGTGCACCGGCGGTCTAATTCCGTGGACCGAGAGTGGCGCGCCGGCCCAATCAGAGGCCGCCACGTGTCCCCGGCCGGTCCACAGGTCCCCCATGCACTATTTTGCGCAGAAAACTTCCGGGGGTCCGTTTTTGGGCATCCGGACTCCAAAACAAATAAGTAAATAGCCGTTTTCAAGCGTTTTTCCGCGCTGAATCCAAATACGTCCTCCGTTTGGCCCAAATCTTTCTCTAAAATTCGGCAAATATCTCCGAAGGCCAAACCAACAGTAAATACCACACTGTGTCCATCCGTAGCACCCTTTTGATGCACTGTGGACCTAATACACCAATGATAGGTGTTTCACACCAAGGATTTACGGAAAAACCATACGGAATCCTGGACCACTACAACTATACTCTTATGAGCTCTTTTGTACTCATAAATTTTTCATCCTTGAATGAAGTGATGTGCGGTTAGAATGATAGTGATCCCCCTAGGATTTAGTAGGTTGTTGGGGAAATAGTATATACCCTAGAGGATCACTATATATATATATATATATATATATATATATATATATATATATATATATATATATATATATATATATATATATATATATATATATATATATATATATATAGTACGACTATTATACTATCGATTACACCAAATATTTGGTGCTATCGAGTTTTCTATCCCTTTGATTATTTTTATCTGTTAGATTTTACTATTTTTTCAACCACCTATTAAATCTAAAGGGCCCACTATTATCTCAACCATACATCTTTTAATTCAAGAGTTAAAAACATAATAGCACCAATGATTTAGTACTATTAATAGTATTTCAGCATATCTCTCTCTCTCTCTCTCTCTCTCTCTCTCTCTCTCTCTCTCTCTCTCTATATATATATATATATATATATATATATATATATATATATATATATATATATATATATATATATATATGTTATATATGTGTGTGTGTGTGTGTGTGTGTGTGTGTGTGTGTGTGTGTGTGTGATGACCCAAATTTTCCCAGAGGTTTTACAGTGTGAGCAGCGTTTTGTGGAGACTTATTCGATGTGATAGAGGTGTTCGTGCGCGAATCGGACTCAAGGAATGGACCCCGTGCGAAAAATGAATTAAGATTACCTTTCGGATGCTTTTGCCGATTTTTAGAAGTAGATTTTGGCAAAACGAATACCGGATTTGGATTCAGCGGGCGAAAATGGTCAAGATCGGCTATTTACTTATACTTTTCGAATTCCAGATACCCGAAAACGGACACCCGAAAGTTTTCTGTGTTTTCTGGTGCACCGGGGGGAGCTGTAGACCGCTGGGTGGACACATGGCCGCCGCTGAGTGGCTGGTGCAGGTGGCGCAGTCCACGGAGCTCGGCGGGTTGGTGCAGGAAGGTGGGAGCAGGCGGGGGCAGGCGGGCAACGTGGCGCGCACGCGGGCGGGGCGCCACGTGGCTCCCCGCGACTGGCCGCCGCCACCTGCTCAACCGCCCTGTCGGGCCACGCGGCGCGGCCCGGTTGGTCGCGCCCGGCTGTTCCGTGGCCCATGACACGTGGCGTGCCCGGAGAGATCCGGGCACTGCCCTTAGTGGCATGGTGTCTCCTGTGCGGCTCCCGAAAGCTCCGGGTGACTGAAAACGTACCCAGAACCCACCTTTTTGGATTTTTGCCAATAAATAGGCCATTTGAGCCCCCAATTTCGGGTTTTTGGAGCTGCTCTTGGGGACTTCTCTGGCTGAGGACCTTCTCCACCCTATCCACCATATTTCTTGGGATTCTGAGGATTTTTTGTGGCCACGGCATCGGCGATTTCTGCGATTCGACACACTGCGACGTTCCTCTTTTGGTAGCTTTTTCCGTCGCATTTCAGTCCACGAGGTCTCCTGGGCTACCCCGAAGGAGTTTTTAGCCGATTCTTGCGACAACGGTTTCACGACAGGTAGGCCCACATTTTTTGTATTTGCCACTTCCCTCCGTTTCGAGTTTTTATTAGGTTTTTTGGATCACCTTTAGAACCCATTTTTTGCGATAGATTTTTGGACAGTGGGGAAGTATTTATTAGTTTTCTAGGCCTACTAGTGTCGGAACGGGGCGTATAAATACTCTATTTGCATCTACACTTCGCGAGGATCGCAACGGTGATTTTTTTGGAATTTTTGGAGGACTTTTTGCATGTAAAAATTAGCCATCTTTGTGACTGATTTCGCAGACAGTATAGTGCAGTTTTGTTGGGACTAAATTTTGCATTGTATTCGACTTTGTTGCAGTTTTCGCTGGGATTTCGGTGTTGCGTGAAGAAAGGGAAAGTTGAAACTTGTCATCACAATCGGGGTGAGCATTTTACTTATTAGTCTTGGACATGAATTGTGCGTGATTTCTTATCTGCACCTTTGTTGCACGCCCTCTGATATTTGTGCACCGCATTGTTGGACAGCACTTCACTGTTTTGCTCGCCACCGCTGATCCAGGAGGAGTTTTTAGGAGATTCTTATTTCGTTGAGACCGTAGACTCTGTGGGAACACGCGCGCCATACCTTCAGGCAAGGGACTTCGGATTTGCGCGTTCCAGGTGGGTTGGATTTTCCTCCAAATTGACGGACTGTTTTCTAATTCTATCTTGTAATGGACATGCATGATAGATATGTTAATTGAGATACATGCAGGGTAGAGTTAGTGACTTATTTATTGATCGAGATATATGCATGATATCGTGGGGGATTTATTTACTGATGTAGGATGATGCATGATAGTATACGGGAATAATTATGGATTAATTTGATTACATGCTAGAGTTAGCATTTTTTTTAGCATCGGTTATGTTGTATGTTTAATTGTGGAACCTTGACTAGCACCCCGTCATATATTTGCATGTTTAACCAGACTAGTAGAAAACTCTCACTTGGTTTACGTTCTTTTATGCTTTAGTCTTCCTACACATTGCATGTTTTTCCCCTGGACTTAGGGTTTTTTCCTTGCCTGGTAGTGGGCCGAGTGGTCGGGATAGTGTAGGACGCATGTTGCGCTCGTGCCGGGGGGCCGAGTGGAGTCTGGTGGTAGAGGTTAGTTTGGTGTTAGTGTCGGGGGCCGTTTGGAATGACGGTGATCCCGGATTGTCGAGTTTCTCTCTGTTTTGGTTCATCGCCACTGAGTGGTGGCGATGTTGATCTTATGATAGGAGGACCTTGAACCCAGAGATGCTTTTGGAAACACTTGATTTTGGTAAACTGATGTTTCTTCCCAAGCTTCGAGGGGAGCCAGAACCCGTTCTCATTTGATTAGGGCAAAGGCACTAGTCCTTCGGGACTTGGGAAAATAAAATTATTTTCAACTGATTTCCTTATAAACTAAATGATATTAAAATTAGGTTTTTCCTCCAATCAAGATGGTTTCTTTGAAAAAGAAATACTTTTGTCCTCACCCAGAGAGGGGTCGAGCAAAAAAGAGGTTTTCGGAAACAAATGCCATCTTTTATATAAATCTCTTCACCCCGCCGAGGGTTCGAGTGATCTGGGATCCAAGGGTTGCCTCTTTTCGGGACGAGAGCTACGGGCGGCTGTGCCGGGAACATGTTCTTGTTTGATTGGGGTTGTAGGCGTCAGCTTCCCGAAATTCTCGGTCCCGGCGATATTGGTCTGTTGGGTTCGATGTTGGGCCGTTGGGTGTACTGGTCCTGGTGTTATTAGTCAGTTGGATTCGTTGTTTTGGGTCGGCGAGTTCTTTCGAACTGTTCGATCGTGGTTTTGTTTACAGCCTGCATGCGCTTCAGTTTTGGTTCTCGATCTCTGCTCAGTTCTTTTCCTCAGTGGGGTCGCTTCCCTTGAGTGCCACTCCGGATGCGATGGTATATTGGTTCATGGTACGCACTACGTAAATCCAGCCCTATGCGTGGGAGGTGGTTCTAGATGAGCGTATATCAGCCCGTTGGGACGCCTACATAAATCATGCCCAATGCTTGGGAGGTGGTTGTAGATTAGCGCAGGTTTGACTGGCCGTTTTGGGCAATCATTACGATTGGATCTTTTTGGCACCTCGAGTTAGAGTGGTTGCATATCATCATATGTTTTACCCGCCCATTGAGCATGAAAGATAGAGGCATGGTAGCTGTAGATTTCTTTTCCAGCTATTTTATTCTTATTTACAGTTTTTCTGTTATCTTATGCCTCTAATAGACTTAGCGGGCAGACCGTAGGATTGGAGACGGTACCCACTGAAAACTACGTGACGGTCTAGTTCTCACACCTTCTGTTAGTGACAGTTTTGTAGAGGCTTTCCTTCCGTCCCTGCTTCAGTTAGCTCGACGGACCATGGTGAGTGAGTCGCGTGATAGATCCCTACCAATGTTGTCTTTTCGTGAAATAGATGTACCAATCCGGATTGTGAGTTTTATTATATACTGTTGTATTTATGATTTTAGTATATCTCCCTTTTTGGACTCACAGTTGGTTCGGGTATAAATTTAAAAGGTATAAATTTTTTTATACCTAGGATAGTTTGCTATTCCGAGATAATCAAATATAAAAGTTAAATTGCGTTTGGTTCAAAAGTTGGTATTCTCTGGAATAGAAAAAATTATGTTTGGTTAAAATTATGGGATAGTAGAGAATAGTAGAAAACGATGATAGATTTTTTTATCAAAATATCAATTTTACCCTTACCTTATATATATATATATATATATATATATATATATATATATATATATATATTAATTTTAAGTATTATAAATTAATTAAAATGACAATTTAATTGTTAATAAATTATATCTTACATAAATAAATTTTTTTTTTATATTTTATAGTATATTTTAGTAAATAATAATTAGTAAACAAAATTAGTAAACATAATTAGTAAATAAAATATAAAAAAAATATTATATTTTATAGTATATTTTATTAAATAAAATTAGTAAACATAATTAGTAAATAGTATATTTTAGTAAATATAGTCTCAGATAGGAAACTAAGCTAAAACAAAAAATAAAAAAAAATTCCATTCATTGCCCCTAGGTATAAACCTTATTTCAGGGAGGAGGTGGAATAGAAATTAACGAGTTATTCTGGATTAACCTGTTAAGCTGAGAATATTTTAAACTTTTATCCATATTCTTTTTTCCCTCTTGTTTGGCAAGAATTGGGGGATAAAAGAGATTATTCCCCCTTTATCCCCCAACCAAATAGGACCATAGATGATGTATAGGTGGATCTTATTTGTATTTTGTTGTGGTGGACCAGATTGTTGTATTACTTTTGGGAGATGGATATTGTACATTTATTTCAGTTGTACAGTGGATAGCAGTTATTTTTCAGCTCTGATATCTGCATAGTTGGTAGTTGTTACCTTTTGCAGGTTGGACGCTTCGCCTATGCGGGGTTTCCCATATAGGTGGTGAATCTGTTGGCGAGCCCGGGTCACAGTTTCGACGTCAGGGCGTGACAATATATATATATATATATATATATATATATATATATATATATATATATATATCTCTCTCTTTTTGGTTGACTTTACAATAGCACAAATCTCAATGCAAATTCGATGATAAAAAATTCTCAAGTATATGTGACGCCCCCAATAGTCCCACATCGGATGTGAATGGAATTGTGATTGATTTTATATGAGATATGGACACTAGTAATAATAACTGTGTTTAAGCATTTTGGACTATGGTGTGGGCCCAACAAGTTATTATTGCTAGTGGGCCGGGTCGTTACATTTGGTATGAGAACCAATAACCAGCCGAAAGTGTGCGGCAAGTCTCGGCTGAGCCTGGGTCTAGATGACAGGGCTAGCGAGACAAGTTTCACATCGCCTGGTGATCTTGAGCCTGGGTCTAGATGACTGGGCTAGCGAGATAAGTTTCACATCGCTTGGTGATCTTGCGCTATTGTGTGTGTGTTTGGGCTAACGAGCACGTCATGCCTAAACGGGGGGAGTTTGTGACGCCCCAAATAGTCCCACATCGGATCTGGATGGAATTGTGATTGGTATAATATGAGACATGGACACTAGTAATAATAACTGGGTTTAAACATTTTGGGCTGTGGTGTGGGCCCAACAAGTTATTATTGCTAGTGGGTCGGGTTGTTACAATATAGTTAGGCTTGTGCTTTGAAAATATATAAACTCTACTCTCTCTCTCTCTCTCTCTCTCTCTCTCTCTCTCTCTCTCTCTCTCTCTATATATATATATATATATATATGTAGTGCACCGATTCTGCGAAATAGCAAAACTCGGTAAAAATACTTGTAACACGTTTCAAATATGATTACAAGTGGGTTAGAAGCGTTCCGAATCAACGCAAAAGCCGTTGAGTCGAAAAGTGAGTTGTGGTTAAGAAGCGAAGCCTCAAGTTTGCAAAATTTGGACTCGTGTTCGCCGAGTTCGCAAAATGGCGAGATTCGGCGAGAAGACTTGTAACATGTTTTAAATATGATTACAGTCGAGTTCGGTGCATTTCGGGCTGACGCGGGGGGCATCGGGTCGAAAAGTGACTTGAACCTGAGGACTTAGCAAATTCTGAAATTTCCTGAAATTTGTGATCACGAAGCTTTTTCGGAGCCCTGTTTCGGTGACTTTGAGTGCCCCAAAATTTTAAAAGAAATCGTGGGGTGTCTCACAAAAAATTTCTGATTAAAAGGGGTGAAAAACCTAGGTGAGCGATTAAGGAAAAATCGAGAACGAACGAAGCGAAGAAAAATGCTTCGTGAATTCTGAAACTGCAGTTTTGACAGTGCGGTTTATCGCGAAGCTTTTTCGGAGCCCTGTTTCGGAGACTTTGAGTGCCCCAAAATTTTAAAAGAAATCGTGGGGTGTCTCACAAAAGTTTTCTGATTAAAAGGGGTGAAAAACCTAGGTGAGCGATTAAGGAAAAATTGGAGAACGAAGCGAAGAAAAATGCTTCGTGAATTCTGAAACTGCAGTTTTGACAGTGCAGTTTATCGCGAAGCTTTTTCGGAGCCCTGTTTCGGAGACTTTGAGTGCCCCAAAATTTTAAAAGAAATCGTGGGGTGTCTCACAAAAGTTTTCTGATTAAAAGGGGTAAAAAACCTAGGTGAGAGATTAAGGAAAAATCGGAGAACGAAGCGAAGAAAAATGCTTCGTGAATTCTGAAACTGCAGTTTTTGACAGTGCAGTTTATCGCGAAGCTTTTTCGGAGCCCTGTTTCGGAGACTTTGAGTGCCCCAAAATTTTAAAAGAAATCGTGGGGTGTCTCACAAACGTTTTCTGATTAAAAGGGGTGAAAAACCTAGGTGAGCGATTAAGGAAAAATTGGAGAACGAAGCGAAGAAAAATGCTTCGTGAATTCTGAAACTGCAGTTTTTGACAGTGCAGTTTTTTTGCGAAGCTTTTTCGGGGCTCTCTTTCGAGGGCTTAGAGTAGTCCAAAAATTTAAATAAAATCGTGGGAAGTTTAAGAAAAATTTGTAGATTAAAGGGGTGAAGAAAAATTATAATTTTGATTTCTTAGTTGACGGGAAAACGTGGTGAAAGAGGGCTATCCGAAATTGCTCACTGCAGGAAATCTGCAGTAATTTAAAGGACATTTTAGTAAAATGGGGAATTGTTGTGGGTGTTTTGGTAAATCCACCCATCCCTCCACCTACCCCCTGCAGGGAGTAAAGACATCTCTCTCTCCCTCTCTCTCTTCTCTTTTGAAAACATCTCTCTCTCTCCCTCTCTCAGCTCACACTAAAAAAAAAACGAAAAGGGGAAAAGAGAAGGAAAGAAGGAGAAGAAGAAGAGAAAGAGAAGAAGTTGAAGAAGAAGAAGAAGAAGAAGAAGGAGAAGGAGAAGGTATTGTACTCTCTCTCTCTCTCTCTCTCTCTTGGCTCGAGGGGGAAGGAAACAAAAAAAAATATGGAAATGGGGGGCTGCAGCAGCTGTGGGCCCTGCTGCTTGGGCAGCAGCTTGCAGCTGCTGCCCTGGGCAGCATGGCTGCTGCGCAAGGCAGCAGCATGGCTGCCTTGCGCAGCTGCTGGAGCTGCAGCAGCTGCTGCTTCTACAAGCAGCAGCAGCAGCTGCAGGCTCTGCTGCTTGGGCAGCAGCTTGCAGCTGCTGCCCAGCAGCAGGGCATCCTCACAAAAAAAAAAAGAAAGAAAGAATGGAAAGAAAGGAAGAGAAGAAGAAAAGAGAAGAAGAAAAGAGAAGGAAAAAGAAAGAAAAGAAAAGAAGAAAAGAAGAAAGATAGAAACTTCTTCTCTTCTCTTTTCTCCAATGAGAAAAATGAAGAAAGATAGAAACTTCTTCTCTTCTCTTTTCTCCAATGAGAAAAATGCAACTCTCGATTTTTGCCAAAAGCAAAATCGGCAAATTGGGGGAAATAGCTCAAATTGAGCTTTTCTCAAATTTTTGAGAGCATTTTGACCCCGGATCGAGTTGTGCAAGTTTCTTTTTGGCAACATGCCATGAGATGATTATTCTCCTCCCATTTTTATGAACCGATAAAAATTTAGCCTTTTGATGGGGAAATTGACCAAATAGGGGTTTTTCCCTTTAAGTTGTCAAAGGGGTTTCTAGTTAAATTTTTATGGAAATATTAGATCATAAGAGTTATTGCATCAAGACTTGCTTCTCTTTTAGGAAAACCTTGGAGACCAAGAGATCAAAATTTCTCTTTGGCAAACGTGATAAGAATGAGACTTTCTTTCCTATTCCCTTCAAATTGATCCAAAAAGAGAGTCAATTAAGGAATTCTCCCTTTTATGTTTTAAAAAGGATTTTAGTTTTATAATTTTATGGAGTTAGAGAATCATGGAAAGAAATTGCTTCATAATTTCCCTTTTCATTATAGGGAAAGTCTTGAAGATCAAGAGGGCAACTTTTGGTCTCTTTTAAAAGCAAAGTGAAACATTAGCTTTCATTGCTTCTCTTTTGGTCAAAAGAATACCCAAAGAGGTAAGGTTAAAATTCTAGGGTTCTAGTTTTTGAACTCTTGTGGAATTAAAATGACAACGAGATAATTTCCTTCATGGTTACATCATATTTAGGATTTTCTTTTAAAGATTAAAATATTAAAGAGACCAAAATATCCCTATTACAAGAGTATGCTAATAAGGGATTTTTGCAACTTTCTTTCCTTATTGGTCAAAATGAACCCATAGAAAGAAATAAAGAGTAAACCTAGGATTCTCTTTTATAGTTGTGTGGAATTAAAAAAAAAAAAAGAGTATGAAAGTGATTCCTAATTGGTTTCATTATGAATTTAGGGATTTCTTGGAGAATAGAAGGTCAACCCATCTTATCCTTGCAAAAGCGACTAAAGGTGGGGGATTCAATCGAGCGAGGGTGACCTCTCCCCTTATCTTTTGCTTTTCCTTAGAAGCATGTTAATAGAGTGGCTAGGATTGTATTTTCATGCTTATGTAGAAGTGAATTATGGCATGTGGAAATCTCGACTTAGGAGAAAACTTATATTAGGCTCTAATGTGTGGCATTCACTATAGGATTTCACGAGTGGCATTTTGCTTGAGTCAATTATGTGAGTACGTGGAAGTAGGGCTTAATTTAAAGTTATGTCTCTAAGGGAATCATAGTATAGTTGAGGTTAATATCCAAAGTGAATGAAATCCCTGGAATCGTCATAGGGAATTGGGTTAATACACCTACACTTTAACTTCAACTTGAGTATAATAAAAGTAAAGAAAGACTAAGTCCAAGGGACTTCTATTACCTTGAGGCATGGACCTAGGGTAAAGGTATTGAGTACATGAAAAGATAAGCTAAAAGCTTAATTAAAAAGAAAGAAAATGGCCAAGAGGCAATGTGAGCTACGAGCTCGAATGAAAAGGAAGCTGAGTGCTAAAGAGCAAAGAGAAAGGCAAAGGCCTAAAGTGGAAAGAGGCTAAGTGCAAAAGCAATAAAAGAGATAATAAAACGGGCGTACCTACGGGGGTGAAACGCGGCCCATGTTGGAGTAGCAGGCAGTGTCCCTCTCCCGGGTAGAGACCCGTTCGGGACGTTTCTCCCGTAGGACGGGGTAACACTTGCGGGTGTTATCGGCAACCTTAGAGGACTTGTCTTATGGCAGCATGTCTGCCGGGCTAGGGCCCGTTGGGCAAGATTCTCCGAGGGTTAGCAACTTTAATTAAAACACAAAGAAAAGTAAAGAAAGTGGTTGGTCAAGTAAGTGGTTGGTTAGAATGACACCTTACAACGGCATTAAGTCAGGTTATGGCAAAGGTAAAAGTGTTAAGCATGCTAGCTAGGATTTACAGCTTTTATTACTGTATTTCATTCTCTATTATATTGCTTCCATTAGACTAAGCGGTGCAGGGCATTTTCTCTCGGTGGTTGAACCCACTGGGAACTTCATTGTAGTTCTCACACCCTTTGGGTGACATCCCCACAGGTCCAGGTACATCGAGCGAGGCACGCGACAGGGGCAAGAGCCCAGCAGAGTAGCGACCTAGCAGTCTAGAGTCGCCAGTACCATTTTGGAGTTTTATTTTCTTGAGCGAACTTTTGTATGTGAGCAACAATGTAATCTTTAAATGTTCAAGTTTCATGTTGGAAAAAGAAAAAAAAAATATGGATGTAATTTGTATTGTAGTTGCATGTTAAAAGAGAGTTGTATTATAAACAAAAGTATTTGTTTTCGCTCAAGTGATGTACTTTCATTTCTTCTAACTATTTGTTTGAATGATTGGAAGTTTAAATTCATAGATCTCTCCTCTGATTGCTTACTCTTCCGCTATATTGAATTAAAATTGTTGGAATAAACCGTTCCTTTCGGGTCTTGAAAGGTCATGCCCGATTGGCGGGTCTGTTGGCGCGCCCGAACTGTTCAAATTGACGGTCTCGGGGCGTGACAATATATATATATATATATATATATATATATATATAGTGGTGTTGAACAAATAGTAAAAGTACTCTAATAAGGTACCATTTGTACCATTTGTGTAGCGATCCGGCCCACTAGTAATAATAACTCGTTGGATTCACATCACAGTCCGGCCCACTAGCAATAACAACTCGTTGGGTCCAAATCACAGTCCAAAATGCTTAGGTCCAGTTATTATTTGTAGTGTTCAAGTCTCTTATATACCCAATCACAACTCTGTTCCTATCAGATGTGGGACTATCTCCCATCACAACTCTGTTCCCATCAAACTCTGTTCCTATCAGATGTGGGACTATTTGGGTGTCATAAACTTCTCCCATCACAACTCTGTTCCCCATCAGATGTGGGACTATTTGGGTGTCATAAACTTCTCCCGTTTTAGGCCTGACGTCCTCGTCAGCCCAAACACACACACACACAGCCCAAGATCACCAGGAGATGTGAGACTTGTCTTGCTAGTCTCGTTATTCAGACCCCTGATGTAGCCCGTCATCTTGTCTTTCAGACCCTGGCTCAGCCGAAACTCGTCACACACTTTCGGCTGGTGGCTGGCTCTGATACCAAATGTAACGACCGGACCCACTAACAATAATAACTCGTTGGGCCCACATCTCAGCCCAAAATGTTTACGTCCGGTTATTATTACTAATGTTCAAGTCTCTTATATACCCAATCACAACTCCGTTTCCATTTGACCCAATCAGAGCTCCGTTTCCATTTGATGTGGGACTATTGGGGTGTCACAATTTGGTTAAAGAATAATTTATTTTTGTTTATTTCTGAAATAGATATAACTTCTTGAATAGTAAGAAATTAAATTAATTTTGTATTTGAACGAAAATCGAGATATTTTAAAAAATAAGAAAATTTGGTAGGGATGATTTGGTTGAAATAGTAAAATTAAAAGCAATTAAAAGCAATTATGATTAAGAACGAATATAATTTAACTAAATAATAAGTATTTAAATATTGGTCAAATAATATTTTAACAAGTTAATAAATTAATAAATTAGAAGTACTAGATGAGATGATGAATGTCGTTAATTAATGAATAACTATAAAAAATAAGACAGTATATTAATATTAATTAATTATTTATATTTTTAATTAGTATAATAATTAGATAAATTAAAATATTAAATATTTAAACAATATAAATATTAGCTAATTATTTAATTAGATAATTAATTATAAATAATATATTAATTATTATTTAAATATTTTTTAATTTAATAAATCAAAGAATTAGTTATTTAATTATTAAAAAAATTAATTGTATTAATTAATTATATTTTATAATTATTTTTAAGAAAGAAGGTGGGAACAAGCTTCCAACCTTAAAAAAAAATTTATAAATTTTTTAAATTTACAAATTTTATAAATTTTATAAATTTAAATGTTAATTTTTAATAAATTTAAAAAATTATAATTTTTAAAACTTTAAAATTTATAAAAAATTTTAATTTTTAATTATTTTATATAAATACTTTAATATTTATCTAAATATAAAATTATATTAATTTTGTACTTATTTCTATATTTATATTTATTTCTGAAATAAATAACTCTCCCTTATTTTGTACTACTTATAATTTTGTACTTATTTCTAATTATTGCAAGCATGCTATAACACTGTGGATTAAAAACTTTTATTATTCTCAGATGAAAATTATAAGTAGTCCAATAAAAAAATATACGAGCTTTTAAAATTGTTTCAATCCAAGTGGCATGATAAATTACTAATAAATTTATTTTTTAAAATATAAATTTATATTACTTATGAAATATTAGAAATCGGTGAAATTAATGAATGATATTTTAGTAACATCTATTAAGTATTATTAATAAAGAGCAATGTTATCTAGCACGTTTAACATATATAGATGTGAGATGTACATACTAGTCTTACAAAGGCTAAAATCAACTCGATCACTTATCATATAATTTTTTTTTAAATAATAATTAAAAATCTTAAAAGAATTTAATTAATTTTATATATATATATATATATATATATATATATATATATATATATATATATATATTGTCACGCCCCGGGGGTTTGTTTTAGTGGAAACGGTTCACAAAAGGTAGGCGCGTAAATTTTTTTTTTTTTTTTGAAAAATAAACCTTCTTCCCCGGCGTATGCCCAGACCCGCCGCATACACAGAATCACTCTGCAAACGGACAGAGTCTCCTCTGTATATGCACGGCGTAGCAGCTAATACAAGTCCCAAACGCAATCATCCATTCAATCACAACAGTTCTAACATACAACTATGTACCATAACTGAGTAAAAAGCACGGCCAAGAGATTTTAAAAGGATAAATCCACAGTCGTTGAAAATGGCGCCTACCCGGCGCCCAGAGTTTGAAAACGCGTTCAAAAACAGCATAAATCCACAGGGTTTGAAAATAGTGCCCACACGACACTTGAGTTTTGAAATTCGTTTTCACAATCCATAAATCCACAGGGTTTAGAAATCAGTGCCCACACGACACTTAAATTTTTGAAAACAGTTTTCGCAATCTTTTCTTTGGTTTTTCTTTTTCTTTTCCAAACGGCCAACAGAAGTGAAAGGAAAGATAAATACGTAAGAGAACTACCAAATGGAGACCATGCCGACATCCACACCGACCCCACGAGGGTATCGAGAACCACACAAAGAACTACAAATGTGAATGAAACGCAAAGATAGAAAAAAGGAAGACAGTCCGGGGTCCCCAGCGACCCAGAAGCTCTTGCCCCGTCCTCACCGTCGCCTACCTCTCCCCCCGTCTGGACCCTGTCACGAAGTGGGAAGTCAGTGACGAATAATAGTAGAGCAGGAAAATATAGTAAAACAAACCGTGAAGACAACCGGAGCAACCACCCTCTCAAGAGGGAAACGATAACCTGTATTCCTGTATCCTGCAATACCCGGCCACGTCGGACAACTAAACCGACGGCCCATACCGTACCTGCAAACACCCGACCACGTCGGACAATTAAACCGACGGGTCGCACCGCTCGCACCTCGGCGCCTCAAACCCCACAACTAATAAGGGGCCCCACTACGTCACCTCGTGGGTATACACGGGTCATAGACCGCTTTTCCGAAAAAGCGCACCCTTTGCGGTGGCCAAACCGCTGGTGCGCGTGCTGCAGCCTCGAGCCAAGTAACCATAACCACCATCATGTTAGCCTCATAATATATAACAAGAGTAAAACGGCAACATGTATAATCAAAAGTAAAACCGCAACATGTGTAATTGAAAGTAACCCGCTAACATGTATAATCAAAAGTAAAACCGTAACATGTGTGATCGAAAGTAACCCGCTAACATGTATAATCAAAATAAAGCAATAATACGTGTACTCGAAGGTAACCCGCTAATATGTAATATCGAAAGGAAAACGACCGCCGGAGACCGACGCTAAACTCCACGAAGAAACCCACAACATGATAAACATGAAAATAACAATATTGCGCATAAAGGGATTCTAAGGGTGTACCCACCAGTAAAACTCGATAGTATCATCAATAAAGATCACTCATATTAGCACAGTTAGACGGGTCACAAAGACTTGAGCACAATTTACGAAAGTCCCACACTAAGTCTTAGGATGAGCACCCACCTGAGACGCGAAGAAGAAGATGTGCAGAAACTCCAGTTAGAAAACCCCCCTTGAGCCCGAGAAGAACTACAGTAAAAATTATCGTTAAAAACATCGTCGCGATCAAAAACACTGAAAAACGGGGCGAAACGGGCCAAAAACGGGCCAAAACGGAGTTACCGGGCTTCCGGGCTGGGAGAAGGTGCACTGGCAGAGGCGTGGACCGGGTCCACAGTGCAGAGGGTGCGCCGCGCGGACCGGGCTCACCCGGGCGCGTGCACCAAGCAGCTTGGGCCGGGCCGGTGCACGCGCAGGGCGTGCACCGGGCTCACCCTCCCGGGCGCTGCAGTACGCACCGGGTGCACGCTAGGGGCGTGCACCGCGGTAAACAGGCCGGGCCGGTGCACGCGCACCGGGCTCAGCCCTACAGGCCGCGGCGACGCGCACCGGGTGCACGCTGGAGGCGTGCACCGCGGTGCGCGGGCCGGGCTGGCGCACGCGACTGTGCGCCCGGTTCCGCGCCTTCGGGCTGTGGGACGTGCGCCGGGCGCACGCCGGGTCCCGTGGACCGCGGCCGTACCAGGGTGAACAGTGACCCTTTTTTCGTCCCCCGCGGCTCCGGTTGCGACCCCGCGACCCCGGCGACTGCGGCGACGACCCCGCTGACACGATAACGGCGGCAGCGGCCTCCCGTTTAACAACGGCGGCGGCGGCCTCCCGTTTTACAACACGCATCACCCACAACACCCGAGCAACCGACACCCAAAACCTCGACCCCACAGAAATTGCAAAAAGGAAAAAAGGAGAAACTCGAACCGCTCACCTTGATTTCGTCGGAGGAGGAGGAAGAAGGAGGATCGTCCCCTCCACGCCCGATCAATCTCGCAGAGGATGGGCGATTCCCCTTTCTCGGTTTTGGTTCCCTCCGTCGATTTCTTGAGAAGAGGGAAAAGGGATTGGGTTTTTCCCCCCGCACGCACCCAAATAAACTTAACGCCCAAATAAAAAAAAGGGGAAAAACCTAAATCCCCAAAACACAACTAAAATCAATCGGGGTGCAACGAGGGGTCCAAATTACCCCGAAAAACGTGCCGATCGCCTGCATGACTTTCGATGCGCCCAAACTGATGGTAAAACTTCAAAAATTATTTCTGGGAGATCCCGGGGTCGGAATTCAAATCCGATCGCGCCACCGTTCACCGTTTTGCGAGCTCTACTACCTAAAAATACCCTCAAACCCCGACGATCAGCCCAAAAATTTCCGAATTTCAACTCCCCTTCTAACAACTGAAGAAAAACAATTAGGACCCAAAACAGAAAACTGAAAGGTCGAGATACTACCAAATAAATAAAATAACCCACTGACATAAAAAGATGAAAAGTCGGATCACAGCAGGATCCCGTCCGAACACCTCGAAAAGCGTGCCCCCCCCCCCTTAGCACAGATTCCGATGCACCACTCAAAGGCAACCGCTTTGACCCCCATCCCGGGAGATCCGTAAATCGGAATCCGAATCCGATCGCTTTGCCGTTCTCCGTTTTTCCAAGCTAAAATGCAGAAAAATACTCGCGGTCCAGGCCCAGTCCATTGCAAAAAACACAGTGAAGAGTCTCCCTAACAATCCCGTCATAAAACGAAGGTATACAAAGGCATCGGAATGCCAGGACTCTACATCACTCACCACTTAAAAGAAGTTTCGTCCTCGAAACTTAATCCTGGTCCGCAACGAATAAATCTGGGCACTCCCTTATCTTGGACTCCAGTTCCCAAGTCGCTTCACGTTCTTCCTGGTTGCTCCCCAGCACCGTCACATAGGGGATCATCCGGCCGCGCAATCCTTTTTTTTTGTCCTCTCGTGCTAAGATCCACGCCGGTGTTCCGTCGAAGCTCAGGTCCTCTCTAAGCTCAAAAGCAGTGACCATCCATCCCCAAAATCAAGTGCGCAGACTCGGAGCACATCTTCGAGAATCCAGTTCACTTGCTCGGACTGTCCGTCGGTCTGGGGGTGAAACGCCGTGCTGAAGCGTGGTTTAGTCTCTAGAGCTTGTTGTAAACCTTGCCAAGGGTTCGACACCAGCCGAGTGTCTTTAGCCCACGTCATACGGATGGATGGGAAAAGAGTCGACTTCGTCAGTCGATCTACGGTGACTCAAACCGCATCGCGTCCTTGAACACCTTCGTGTCACCCGGATGCGCCGTATAGGGGACGCAGTGCGCCGCTGACGGTATCTCCTCCTTCAACTCTGGCAGCTCGGGCACGCAATTCCGCCCTCGAAACGTATTGCGTCGTTCGCATTCGCCGAAAAGTCGCTCGCTTGGTCCGGGGGGTCTTGACTCGAATAAGCTGTATCTGTGCGCCTTCTAGGGTTTCTCTAATAGGGTTGGCTTAACCATCAAGGACAAAAGTCGCGCGACAGTACCGGTCCTGCTGAGTATTCGCGCTTATCGGTTTCCCCCCTCGATTTGACCCTTCTTGCTCAAAACATCCGCTACTACACTTGCTTTTTCCGGGGTGATACCGAATGGACAAGCCGAGTCCTTCGGCAACTCCAACCAATGCCTCTGCCGCAAAAATCAAATCCTTCTATCTGAACAAAACTTATGACTCTGGCGATCCGAAAACACATTACGATGAACTCCAAAAGGTGGTGTCTCCAAAGCTTTAAAACGAAGACGACTGCTGCCAGTTCCGGATCGTATGTCGGGCAGTTCCGCTCCCATTCTCTGTGTTTCCCGTTGCTGACACAATGTGCCCCAAAAGTCCACTTCGCTAAGCCAGAACTCACATTCTTAAATTTAGCAAACAGCTTCTGGTCCCTGAGATTCCGGAGAAAAGTCCGTAAGTGCTCCTCGCAGTTGATTGGAGAGGTCATCAATCCCGGACTTGTTCTTCACTGTAACCTTATTTATCTCCCTGAAGTCGACGCGTAGGCGTAGGTTTTCGTTCTTCTTTCGCACGAAAAGCACGGGTGCGCCCCAATGCGACACACTGGGTCTGATGAACCCTTATTCAGAAAAACTCCTTGTTGTGCCTTAGATTCCCTCAGTCCCGCGAAGCCATTCCGCAAGGCGCCTAAGGGATAGGTTGCGTGTCTGGTAGAAGCTCGAAAGAGAGGGTGACCTCTCACCCGGGGGTATTCCCGGCAATTCAGTCAAGGGGACGTCAGAAGAAACCCTTACAATGGGGTGTCAGTGAACGATGCAAAGGGTCGAGTCGCCAGGCTCACTCAAACCAAGTAGCTATACATCCGCCGGATACCTCGTGAACCAGTCCATTGCCAGCACCTCGTCGTATTCCTGCTTCCCGACTCGGAATTCCCAGTCACGACGCCGCCGGTCCGCACACCACCCCAGCCGGCTCTGAGCAGTCAGCAACAAAGTCTCGCGATGCTTCGAGGTACCCCAGTCGTACTGCCCAACCCATACCAATGATCCTTTAGAAGTCCGAAACATCTAACCCGACGACGGGGAAAACAACCCACACAACGCCCTCACAAGGCTCCAAGCGGTGCCAACAAAACAGGCTGGGTTACTAACTATCATAACTTCTCCCCTGAAGACAACGAACTCACCTGTCACCAACACGGGCTGCTCCCCTCCGTCGCCGACGCTGGATACTTCCACCCGTCACCAACACGGGCCACAAGCTGGGAGCATAACCACCATCCCGGACCACTCGCTCCGACTACCCGTCCTACCGAGGCGACGGTCGAAACTAACGTTAGGTTTCAGCTCTAAGACCTACCACCAAGTCTACCCCACAAAAAGGGGCCGCGTACAGGGCCTCCTAGCCGAAGATGACCGGAGCCAGGACTCCGAGTAGTCGCCAGATTCCCCCCCTTGACTCACACCTGCCCCGAAAGATCACCATCCACAGCGCTCCCAAACCAAACCTCAAGGCTATAACTTAGTCATGGGAAGCTGGCGACAAAACCCACAAGGTGAGGTCCTACCTCCGACCTGGCACCGACGGGGTGCGACGCTCTAAAATGCCGCTATCTCTTGGTCCCAAACGTTGCCCCACCAAGTACCGGGCACCGATTCGAGCGGTAAACTTCCAGACCAACAGTGACACTCCCAACTAGAAGAAAAAAAACTAAGCTCTATGCCCGTTCAACGAAGACCTCCAGGTACTGAAGACTATCCATCTGAAATCTAAAGGGTCGAAAGAAGACAAGCAACGAAAACAGCAAGAAAAACCCTGCCAAAAGTTGCCTAGGGTCACTAAACGCACTCGAGGGATCACACGCCAACCACCAAAGGACGACCTAACCGGCCCTCTAGCGCAGAATACAGGAACCCGACTCAGAGCTACCTGGCACCACCCAGCGTCAAAGTTAAGCCCCCCAATAAAAGTCGCCACCTACGCACACTCGTGCTAAGCAAGGCACGAACTCTCTAACCCCAAACGAGCCCAAATGAAGGAGATTTACTAGCCCCGGTGGTCTCCCTTCCTAAACCAAAGGAGCCCCCGAGACCCCAACACGACGATCTCTACAACCAATCGCAGTGGTTACGGTGAAAAGCCGAACTATGGGTAACAATCATAGGGGAAGAATCCTCATTCCCACCTGTACCTTGCCCATGGTGCAAAAAGAATCGACCGACTACCCGCTGTAACTTAACACCAGAAGACCCAGGAGGTACAAGTTTAGACGAACAGCTATCCGGTTACCCATGGCCGACAGACGGCCAACAAACCAACAACCACCGGTGGGTTGTGCTACCACCCGAGCCATATCGAGAAAGGAAACTCAATAGTCCCCGCACTCTCGCATCTGTTGCCGCAGGAGCTAGTTTTCCGCGGCCGTCGACGTCGTCGTATCTGCCTCCGCGTCCCCGGCCGATGGTCTGGTACGGGCCATATCTGTACACACACAACAAGAGTCAGCTCTAGACTTCACTTACAAAACAACGAACCACCTAGCGAGAGAAAAGGACTCGGACTCTTCCCCCCCCTCGATCACTCGCGTTCTACCTTCCTATGCCCTACCCATTTCATTCACCTGTAGGCAAGTGAGGTATCCCCATGAATGTCGGCACTAACTGTTGTGATTGAAAGAACTTCTCTGATACCATCTTAATCTGTCACGCCCCGGGGGTTTGTTTTAGCGGAAACGGTTCACAAAAGGTAGGCGCGTAAATTTTTTTTTTTTTTTGAAAAATAAACCTTCTTCCCCGGCGCATGCCCAGACCCGCCGCATACACAGAATCACTCTGCAAACGGACAGAGTCTCCTCTGTATATGCACGGCGTAGCTAATACAAGTCCCAAACGCAATCATCCATTCAATCACAACAGTTCTAACATACAACTATGTACCATAACTGAGTAAAAAGCACGGCCAAGAGATTTTAAAAGGATAAATCCACAGTCGTTGAAAATGGCGCCTACCCGGCGCCCAGAGTTTGAAAACGCGTTCAAAAACAGCATAAATCCACAGGGTTTAAAAACAGTGCCCACACGACACTTGAGTTTTGAAATTCGTTTTCACAATCCATAAATCCACAGGTTTAGAAATCAGTGCCCACACGACACTTAAATTTTTGAAAACAGTTTTCGCAATCTTTTCTTTGGTTTTTCTTTTTCTTTTCCAAACGGCCAACAGAAGTGAAAGGAAAGATAAATACGTAAGAGAACTACCAAATGGAGACCATGCCGACATCCACACCGACCCCACGAGGGTATCGAGAACCACACAAAGAACTACAAATGTGAATGAAACGCAAAGATAGAAAAAGGGAAGACAGTCCGGGGTCCCCAGCGACCCAGAAGCTCTTGCCCCGTCCTCACCGTCGCCTACCTCTCCCCCCGTCTGGACCCTGTCACGAAGTGGGAAGTCAGTGACGAATAATAGTAGAGCAGGAAAATATAGTAAAACAAACCGTGAAGACAACCGGAGCAACCACCCTCTCAAGAGGGAAACGATAACCTGTATTCCTGTATCCTGCAATACCCGGCCACGTCGGAAAACTAAACCGACGGCCCATACCGTACCTGCAAAAACCCGACCACGTCGGACAACTAAACCGACGGGTCGCACCGCTCGCACCTCGGCGCCTCAAACCCCACAACTAATAAGGGGCCCCACTACGTCACCTCGTGGGTATACACGGGTCATAGACCGCTTTTCCGGAAAAGCGCACCCTTTGCGGTGGCCAAACCGCGGGTGCGCGTGCTGCAGCCTCGAGCCAAGTAACCATAACCACCATCATGTTAGCCTCATAATATATAACAAGAGTAAAACGGCAACATGTATAATCAAAAGTAAAACCGCAACATGTGTAATCGAAAGTAACCCGCTAACATGTATAATCAAAAGTAAAACCGTAACATGTGTGATCGAAAGTAACCCGCTAACATGTATAATCAAAGTAAAGCAATAATACGTGTACTCGAAGGTAACCCGCTAATATGTAATATCGAAAGGAAAACGACCGCCGGAGACCGACGCTAAACTCCACGAAGAAACCCACAACATGATAAACATGAAAATAACAATATTGCGCATAAAGGGATTCTAAGGGTGTACCCACCAGTAAAACTCGATAGTATCATCAATAAAGATCACTCATATTAGCACAGTTAGACGAGTCAAAGACTTGAGCACAATTTACGAAAGTCCCACACTAAGTCTTAGGATGAGCACCCACCTGAAACGCGAAGAAGAAGATGTGCAGAAACTCCAGTTAGAATACCCCCCTTGAGCCCGAGAAGAACTACAGTAAAAATTATCGTTAAAAACATCGTCGCGATCAAAAACACTGAAAAACGGGGCGAAACGGGCCAAAAACGGGCCAAAACGGAGTTACCGGGCTTCCGGGCTGGGAGCTGGTGCACGGGCAGAGGCGTGGACCGGGTCCACAGTGCAGAGGGTGCGCGGCGCGGACCGGGCTCACCCGGGTGCGTGCACCAAGCAGCTTGGGCCGGGCCGGTGCACGCGCAGGGCGTGCACCGGGCTCACCCTCCCGGGCGCTGCGGTACGCACCGGGTGCACGCTAGGGGCGTGCACCGCGGTAAACGGGCCGGGCCGGTGCACGCGCAAGGCGCGCACCGAGCTCAGCCCTACAGGCCGCGGCGACGCGCACCAGGTGCACGCTGGAGGCGTGCACCGCGGTGCGCGGGCCGGGCTGGCGCACGCGACTGTGCGCCCGGTTCCGCGCCTTCGGGCTGTGGGACGTGCGCCGGGCGCACGCCGGGTCCCGTCGACCGCGGCCGTACCAGGGTGAACAGTGACCCTTTTTTCGTCCCCCGCGGCTCCGGTTGCGACCCCGCGACCCCAGCGACTGCGGCGACGACCCCGCTGACACGATAACGGCGGCAGCGGCCTCCCGTTTAACAACGGCGGCGGCGGCCTCCCGTTTAACAGCACGCATCACCCACAACACCCGAGCAACCGACACCCAAAACCTCGACCCCACAGAAATTGCAAAAAGGAAAAAAGGATAAACTCGAACCGCTCACCTTGATTCCGTCGGAGGAGGAGGAAGAAGGAGGATCGTCCCCTCCACGCCCGATCAATCTCGCAGAGGATGGGCGATTCCCCTTTCTCGGTTTTGGTTCCCTCCGTCGATTTCTTGAGAAGAGGGAAAAGGGATTGGGTTTTCCCCCCGCACGCACCCAAATAAACTTAACGCCCAAATAAAAAAAAACGGGAAAAACCTAAATCCCCAAAACACAACTAAAATCAATCGGGGTGCAACGAGGGGTCCAAATTACCCCGAAAAACGTGTCGATCGCCTGCACGACTTTCGATGCACCCAAACTGATGGTAAAACTTCAAAAATTATTTCTGGGAGATCCCGGGGTCGGAATTCAAATCCGATCGCGCCACCGTTCACCGTTTTGCGAGCTCTACCACCTAAAAATACCCGCAAACCCCGACGATCAGCCCAAAAATTCCCGAATTTCAACTCCCCTTCTAACAACTGAAGAAAAAACAATTAGGACCCAAAACAGAAAACTGAAAGGTCGAGATACTACCAAATAAATAAAATAACCCACTGACATAAAAAGATGAAAAGTCGGATCACAGCAGGATCCCGTCCGAACACCTCGAAAAGTGTGCCCGCCCCCCCCTTAGCACAGATTCCGATGCACCACTCAAAGGCAACCACTTTGACCCCCATCCCGGGAGATCCGTAAATCGGAATCCGAATCCGATCGCTTTGCCGTTCTCCGTTTTTCCGAGCTAAAACGCAGAAAAATACTCGCGGTCCAGGCCCAGTCCATTGCAGAAAACACAGTGAAGAGTCTCCCCAACAATCCCGTCATAAAACGAAGGTATACAAAGGCATCGAAACGCCAGGACTCTACATATATATATATATATATATATATATATATATATATATATATATATATATATTATTTACTAGCATGAGAGAACATTCTAAGATACTCGATCTAGGCAGTAGAAAATAACGTGACTCGACAAAATAACGCCTATTCATATATATTCATATATATTGGAGGACACTCGTTTTTAAGTTATGCTTTTCAGATATCATGGGCATCTTGCACGTATCATTATATCTTTTGGGCCCGTTGTGTTATGAGATAAGACAGAATTAACTATAAAGCTAGTGTAAAAAAATATTTGAAAGATTTTCAAAAATAAAAAATTTTGTATTTATTATGATAATGATGAATAAAAAGAATAAAGAGTATTAGTTGTTTTAAATGCCCTCAAATTTTATTATGTAATAATAAATTGAGAGATAATGCCTCGGAAGACGTGTGAAGCTATTTAAGAAAAAAAACAAGAAGGTGGTTGGAAAGAGTGAGAACAGTAATTCTCACTTATTCTAGTTGTACTGAAATAAAATATTTTTACAGTTCCTAATATGTTTGAAGGAATAAGAAAATATTGCCTTATCCCCAAATAATTCCAATATTAAACGCACCCTTTGGGACCAACAGCTGCCGCCTTGTATGTTATTAATTTGTTGAATCTTTGCATTAAAATTTTAAATTAGTTCACAGTCACCTGCTTAAGATATTTTTATTTTACCATTCAAATTTTTTATTAATAAATAGTACTTAAAATATATCTTTAGTACACTCTAAATCAAATATACATTATATATTTTATTTATTTTAAAATAAAATAAATATTATTAGCCATTTCGATGCGACTTGTGAATAAGATTTCGTCCTAATAAATATATGAGTAGCATTGCTCATAATATTTTTATAAATTATAAGGGTATACTATAAGTATACACTTCTTTAGGAATATATATCTTACACCCCATCTCATTCTGGAGTGGGATGAATTCTACTCGTCATTCGATGTAATGAGTGAAATAATACCCACCTTAGAATGGGATGATTTTTATGATAAAGTAAAAGTAAAATTATAAAATAATTAAATATAGAGAAACTTACACTTTTGGCCCTCAAATTATAAGACGCGTGCCATTTTACTTTGAAAATTTTAATTAATTGTAATCTTTAACTCATATTATAAAGTATATGAAATTTTAAATTTTTAAATTTTAATTAGGTTTAAATTTTTTTCGAACCGTGAGATATATGATATTTTAGTTTTTGAACTTTCTGAATTATGAAAATTAAGTTCACAATCCAAATTTTTTTGAATTAGTCCCAAAACCTAATTTTTTTTGAATATATATTTATGAATTACTAATATTAAAATAATATAATATGTTACACCATCAAGTAAGGTATTATTATAATACAAAAAATTTAAAAATTAAAATGGCGCATACCTCACAAGTTACCTTAGTAACCCAGATCCCCGTGTAGCTTTCCCTTATATTTCGGGGTGTGGAACATCTGTTAGTGGTGTGTTCGGCCACAACACGTCAAAGGGATGTGTTGGATGGACTCAGAGAGAGTTTGGAGTCAAGCCTAACTTTCGGCTATTTTTGCCGAATTTTAGAAATGGTTTCAAGCTGATTGGAGGCCGTGTTTGGATTCAGCGCGGAAAAATGCTTGAAAATGACTATTTATTTGTATTTTTCTGAGTCCGGACGTCCAAAAAGGACACCCGAAAGTTTTCTGTGCAAAATGGTGCACGGGGGGAGCCGTGGACCGGCGCCGGACAAGTGGCAGGCTGTGATTGGCCGGCGCACAGTGTCTGGTCCACGGGAGAAGCCCGCTGGTGCACGGTGGACCAGCGGGGACATGTGGCGGCCGTCCATTGGCGGGTCCGCGCTGCGCCGTCCACGGAGCAGCGCGGCTAGCGCATGTACGTGCGATGGATTGGGCGGCTCATGTACGTGCGATGCACGCGAGGGCGCGCGCCTGCGGCTGTACGCGCGTGGGCGCGGCGGGGCGGCGGCGGCGCGACAGGCCGGCGTGTCGGGCGGGGCGGCGCACGCGGCGCCACCCACGCCCTGGCCACGCGGTGGCGCCCGGTTCGCCCGGGCCGCTGTTCCCTGTTTCGGGACACGTGTCGCGCCCGGGTGAATCCGGGCGCACACAGTGTTTTCGATTTGGGCCGGCCCGAAACATTCGGGCGCCCGAATGTAGGGAGTCAATTGGAATTTTTCCAATTATTTTCTGGGCCTATATATATACCTCCTCCCCTCTCTCTTTCTCTTCTTTTTTCGAGTTCTAGAGAGGGAATGAGAGGGAGAGCCCAATAGAAAACTTGTTCCTCTTGATGTTTTTGATCTCGTAGTGGATTTCCAGAATTTTTGGACGCTCGGCAACGACGATCTTGATTTTACAGTGTGCCTCGACTTTCCCCTATTTCGGCCCGTTTCCGTCGCAATTCAGCCAAAAATTTCCTGTGCGCAAACCAGGACGAATTTTTGAGCGATTTTTGCGGCAGCGCGTTCCTGAGAGGTAAGGCTTCGTTTTTTGTGTTGACCACTTTACTCTGTTTCGTACTTTTGGCACGGTTACGAGGCACCTCTGACCCCCTTTTTCTGTGGTGTTTTTCTGGACAGCTCCAGCTTGTTCGATTTATATCTTGGCCTACGAGCATCGGATCAAGGCATATAAGTACTCGTTTTGGATCTACTCGTCGCGAGGAACGCAACCGTAATTTTTCTGGATTTTTCGAAGCACTGTACAGAGGTGAAATTCCCTCTTTTTTCGTGCTATTGGGAAAAACAACAAATGGTGTATTTTGGGTTTTGTGTTTACACCGGGTGCGTTGTTCTGTACAGTTGTGCACTGTTTTCGGTGGGTTGCGGAGTTAGAGGACTGTGGACAGCGATGAGGCTTTTTGGGTGTGGATTGCGCATTTCGAGGTGGGTGGTTGTTGCTTACCTCACTTTTGACTTGCTCACTCGGAATACTAGAAATCCCCTAAATCAAAAGTGATAATGGACATCCTATTTGAGAACCATACATGTTAACCCCATAAATTGAGTGATAGCTTATCTGTGATAATTGGGACAGTATTGTTGGAACAAGTTGTTATAACATAACCATGCATGCAAAATGATTTATCATATTGGGACATCCAAAATTATTCTTTAAAAAAGTTAGTGTAAGACATTTTTCTTCAATTTTAAAAAGAGGACATTTGCATGCTTGTATGGACATCTAGTTAGGCCACTATTTATTACTACACTATCATATTGGGACTTGACTTAGGAGAAACCATGTTTAGTTGTTTTCCTTTTCATTCAGATACATGTTGCTCGAGTTAGAGTAGGGGTTTGGGATAGTGTAGTTGAGGCCATTGAGTCTGGGACAGGTTAGACTCGATTATGGATTGTGGGGCATTGTGGTAACCGCGGACATTAGGTAGTTAGCCAGATGTTGATTTCTTTATCAGATTTTGGACTTGTGGGGTGTTGCGGCGACCGCGAACATTGGGCGGTTGACCGGATGTTTACTTATGCATCAGATTGGGTATCAGATTTCTCTAGTGGATGGAGTTTCTCACTTATTGAGTACTATTGCATCAGATTGGGGATCGAAGTTTCATTAGTGGACGAAGTTTTCCACTTTGATCATAGTCTTGATCCAGTACTGCTATATTGAGATATATGTAACAGAGTTACTTTACTCGTGTGGGTCGCTCCCCTCGAGTGCCACTCTGGAGTAGGCTTTAGACCATGACAGGTGCCGGTCAGTTGATTATATTGGGATTTCGAGCCTTGTGTGCTAGTCCCCTACTGAGTTTTTGAGTTCGACAGCAGAGCAGGCAGTACCAGTTTTTACTGGTGGCTAGATTGGGTTTATTTGGACAGATACTATTTTCTGATGCATTCATACAGTCATTTCTTTCAGTATTGCATTTAGAGGCATAGTAGTGGTAGCTTCTTTTTTATCAGTAGTCTTTATAGCTTACTACTGTTCTTTCCTTTTTGCCTCTAGTAGTCCTAGTGGGTCCGTCAGAGTGTGAGGCTTTACCCACTAGGGGAGGCTACTGGTTTATCTAGTAGTTCTCACCCCCATAGTTGTTTTCTGTCTCTTTTTCTTTGTTTTGCAGAGTCGTCTGCGGGAGTTACTGGGCCATCAGCGGCAGATCGAGGTAAGAGGATAGCGGACTAACTAGATCGTCTGCCCCGACCGTGAAAGTAGCTGGACTTTTATTGTACCCCTTTTTGTATCTCAGGCTGTAGTATTTTACTTTTGGGTCTGGCTTTAGCCGGCTGGTTGTATTTATTTCTGTGAGCTGGGAGTTTATTGTATTATTACAGCTTGTATCTTATTTCCAATTTGAGATTATTATGTAGTTCCTTTTAGTTCAGCTCTATATTATTCTCTTTTATTCTATATCCTATATCGGAGCAGGTTACTAGCGCTTCGTGTACATAGAAAATTTTCGTGTACACGACGGATCTGTTGGAGAGCCCGAATTCTGATTTACACCCGGGTTTACGGTCATGGCTAAATTAAGAAGATGAAATCTCTTTTTATTCAGCTCGACAAAAATTTTTACCATTGTAAGAATAAATAAAAAAATATAAGACTTTTTAAGAATAAATAAGAAAAGTAAAAAAATATTAAGAATAAATAAAGAAGTAAATACTAGTAAAATACATATATTTAAATGGGTAATATAATTATTTTACAGAATAATAATTTTTTTTAATGATGCATTAGCAAAATTTAACTCCTAATTTTTTTTTTGAAAATTTAAAATAATATTTTCTAAAATAACAAAGATTTAGAAGGTTGGTTTTTAAAATTTTCGTGACTTAATTAATCATATTTAAATTTAGATTTACTATAAATAAAAGTCTATTCGAATATAAATATAATTGTTTGATATATATATATATATATATATATATATATATATATATATATATATATATATATATATATATATTATCTGTTTAAATTTAATAGAATTATAATCAAATTCGAGTAGAAGTCGGTCTAATTTTCTAAATTCGTGGTTGGTAATGTTCGTATTGCAATCGGATTTTTCGCTTTTGCTGATTTATTAAGAATTTCTTCTATATGTCGCTATGTGAATTATTTTACAGTTTTATATATGATTCTAAATTTTAATATACAATTAATTTTATCATTTTTATCCTACCATATAAATTTATCGTAAATTTTATATTACTCTCCTAAAAAATAAATATAGAAATTAAAACACTGCAACAAAATTAGATTATATGAACACATCTTTGTGACGCTTTTGTACAAGTGTCCTATCTATATTTTATCTATATCCATAATTAAATTATAAGGATACATTTTTGGGACATATTACAATAATATGTCGCTATATACCCTAGCGACTGCACATATAGCGAAACTAATTATAAGTGTCGGTATTTTTACTAGCGACATTTTTTTTTAGATTTTAGAAATACTTAAAAGTGTCGCTATAATATAATTTTATTGTAATAAAAAATTTAGAAGAATATATAACCAATTGCTAGTTAAATTATAAAAATAATGCAGTAAAAAATACATTTGAATTAAAAGGCAAATTGAAGTTGATGCTGCATTTTGTGCTGCAGAAGGTGATCAAATGAGTTTTCAATTACTAGTGCAGTTAGTACATAAGGTGAAGTAAAGACGAATGACTGGAATTGAGGTCATGGGACGACATGCAGCAGCGACTGATGATGGACCTCTGACGAGGAAAACGAAAGGAGCTTTGAACTGGGCAGTCGAAACCATGCTTCCATGTATTGCTTGCTTTGGTCGTTGCGATTTGCAGTCTGCTCTTTTATGATTGCTCGGAGCTTGTGCCATGATTGACCACACGAAGCTCTTATTACTGATCACACAGCCCACATATGTACACAGGATAAATGAGAGAGAGAGAGAGAGAGAGAGTATTATAGTAAGCAATGCTTCATGTATACTCTAAAAGAGTGTACATCTTACATCTCCATTATCTGAGATATGATAAAGAATCACTTAAAGTGATCGCTAAAAAATATTTTATTTTTAAATGGATGGGAGTGTAAGATGTACACTCCTTTGAAATGTACATATAGTATTTTTTTATAATAAGATCTAAATTCAAAAATTAGTGTTGTTGTCTAATTTATTTATTTACTTAAATTTATATTTTGAAATTTTTAGAGTAGAATATCTATTTCATTTAATTTCAAATGTAGTAATTTTTATTTACCGTTGTATTTTAAAAGTTTAAATCATTAAAGACAACGATAGTTTTAATATTTATATAACCATCTTTACTCTAAACTTCAAACTCTTTAATTGGTTCAAAAAATAAACTCGAATTAAATAGAAGAAAAATAAATAAAACTAAAATCTGATTAAATTCGAATTCAAAAATATATTTTAAAAAATATGAAATAAATATTACTTTTTAAAAAATTAAGTTATCAAAAAATAATATTATTAATATTTATATTGCAATCTCACTGCGATTGCAAGCTCGCTTGATCAAGTGAGTTACTGGTGCAACTGAAAACTAGATATAAATTTTATATTTTATTAATTTGAAGATCATCATTTTTTATAAATAGGTATAATTTATATCCAAATCAAACGCAATGTAAAAAAATAAATTATTAAATAAAAATATTGTTAATATTTATATTGCAGTCTCACTGTGATTGCAACCTCAATCGATCAAGTGGGTATTACTAGTACACCTAAAACTTAGATATAATTTTTTTATTTTATTAATTCAGATAAAGATCACCATTTTTTTTACTAGTTTTATAAATTATGTTAATACTAAAAGGTTTTTAAAAATTAAAGTTTTAAAAAAGGATGCAATATTTATATTCTACGTTGTGTGTGAGGCAGCCAATGAGTAAAATACAAGCTGAGCTAGGAACAACGCATTGGCCCGTTTAATAAACGAGTCGCTAATTAAAATATCGAGTTTAAAATTTTATTTTGTATTTAATTTATTTATTAATGATCTAAACAAGAGTTAGTTGGCGAACAATAAATTAAATTATTAATTAGATAAAAAAAATTAAAAAAATTAAAATTAAAATCTTAATTTAATAATTAAAATTTATAAAATTAAGATCTTTTTACATTTGGATTATCCTAAAGATCTAAATAGTACAAATTTATAATATATATATATATATATATATATATATATATATATATATATATATATATATATATATATATATATATATATATATAGTCCGGCTATTATTTTTGTACAAACATCAAGCAATATGTGCTTATAAATTTTTTACTGTTAAATCAATTTTTTGGACTAATTTTATCTTTTAGATCATTCTATTCCACCAATCACTTACTTAATCTAAGGGCCCCTTTGTTTCGGGACTATAACAAGGAATAAGGGGGATATCCCCCTTATTCTACCAAACGCACCTGGAATCAATCGGTATAGCTTGTTCCAGTACAACTAGAATAAGCTGGAATAATAATTCTCCTCATTATTTTTATAATTTTTTTTTTACTTAACTACCCCTCCATCTCTATTTCTCTCCCTCTCCCTCTCCCTCTCCATCTCTCTCTCTTCTTCTTCCCAGCTCCCGAAACCTCCATCTTCCCAGCTCCATTCTTGGTTGAAGCTCTCACCCCTCCTCCAATCGTGCTCCCCCGGGGCGATTTTGCCCCAGATCCGAGCTTGCGTGCATCCCCCCTCTCGCGGCACGCGTCCCGAGGCATCTTCTTCTTCCGTCATTGTTGCTCCTTGGTTGAAGCTCTCAAGCTGTGACGCCTCCTCCCAACGTGCTCCCCTCTCCTCTCCCCCCTCCCCCGGCCAATATAGCGCCCGATCCGAGCTTGTGTGCATCCCCCTGTCGCGGCACGCGTCCCGAGGCATCTTCTTCCTCCACCATTGTTGCTCCTTGGTTGAAGCTCTCAAGCTCTCACCCCCGCCTCCCACCGTGCTCCCCCTCTCATCTCCCCCCCGGCCGATATAGCGCCCGATCCGAGCTTGCGTGCATTCCCCTGTCGCAGCACGCGTCCCGAGGCATCTTCTTCCTCCGCCATTGTTGCTCCTTGGTTGAAGCTCTCAAGCTCTCACCCCCCGCCTCCCACCGTGCTCCCCCTCCCCGGCCGATCGTGCGCCCGATCGGTGTCGTGCTTGCATGCATCCCTCCTCCCGCGGCTCAAGAATCGAGGCATCCGTGGGCTCCGCCATTGTTGCTTGGTTCAAGCTCTGCATCCCACAGTGCTCCCCCTCTCCTCTCTCCTCCTCCAAGGTCGTGCTCCCGATCGGTGCCGCGCTTGCGTGCACCCCTCCTCCCACAGCACGCGTCCCGAGGCATCTGCGGGCTCCGCCATTGTTGTTTGGTTGAATCTCTCTAATTGTGG
>CM054933.1:22097023-22230455 GCA_029168755.2 Tillandsia fasciculata | reverse complement strand
CAGGTTTGAAAACAGTGCCCACACGACACTTGAGTTTTGAAATTCGTTTTTCACAATCCATAAATCCACAGGGTTTTAGAAATCAGTGCCCACACGACACTTAAATTTTTTGAAAACAGTTTTCGCAATCTTTTCTTTGGTTTTTCTTTTCTTTTCCAAACGGCCAACAGAAGTGAAAGGAAAGATAAATACGTAAGAGAACTACCAAATGGAGACCATGCCGACATCCACACCGACCCCACGAGGGTATCGAGAACCACACAAAGAACTACAAATGTGAATGAAATGCAAAGATAGAAAAAGGAAGACAGTCCGGGGTCCCCAGCGACCCAGAAGCTCTTGCCCCGTCCTCACCGTCGCCTACCTCTCCCCCCGTCTGGACCCTGTCACGAAGTGGGAAGTCAGTGACGAATAATAGTAGAGCAGGAAAATATAGTAAAACAAACCGTGAAGACAACCGGAGCAACCACCCTCTCAAGAGGGAAACGATAACCTGTATTCCTGTATCCTGCAATACCCGGCCACGTCGGACAACTAAACCGACGGCCCATACCGTACCTGCAAACAACCGACCACGTCGGACAATTAAACCGACGGGTCGCACCGCTCGCACCTCGGCGCCTCAAACCCCACAACTAATAAGGGGCCCCACTACGTCACCTCGTGGGTATACACGGGTCATAGACCGCTTTTCCGAAAAGCGCACCCTTTGCGGTGGCCAAACCGCTGGTGCGCGTGCTGCAGCCTCGAGCCAAGTAACCATAACCACCATCATGTTAGCCTCATAATATATAACAAGAGTAAAACGGCAACATGTATAATCAAAAGTAAAACCGCAACATGTGTAATCGAAAGTAACCCGCTAACATGTATAATCAAAAGTAAAACCGTAACATGTGTGATCGAAAGTAACCCGCTAACATGTATAATCAAATAAAGCAATAATACGTGTACTCGAAGGTAACCCGCTAATATGTAATATCGAAAGGAAAACGACCGCCGAGACCGACGCTAAACTCCACGAAGAAACCCACAACATGATAAACATGAAAATAACAATATTGCGCATAAGGGATTCTAAGGGTGTACCCACCAGTAAAACTCGATAGTATCATCAATAAAGATCACTCATATTAGCACAGTTAGACGAGTCACAAAGACTTGAGCACAATTTACGAAAGTCCCACACTAAGTCTTAGGATGAGCACCCACCTGAAACGCGAAGAAGAAGATGTGCAGAAACTCCAGTTTAGAATACCCCCCTTGAGCCCGAGAAGAACTACAGTAAAAATTATCGTTAAAAACATCGTCGCGATCAAAAACACTGAAAAACGGGGCGAAACGGGCCAAAAACGGGCCAAAACGGAGTTACCGGGCTTCCGGGCTGGGAGCTGGTGCACGGGCAGAGGCGTGGACCGGGTCCACAGTGCAGAGGGTGCGCCGCGCGGACCGGGCTCACCCGGGCGCGTGCACCAAGCAGCTTGGGCCGGGCCGGTGCACGCGCAGGGCGTGCACCGGGCTCACCCTCCCGGGCGCTGCGGTACGCACCGGGTGCACGCTAGGGGCGTGCACCGCGGTAAACGGCCGGGCCGGTGCACGCGCACACGGGCTCAGCCCTACAGGCCGCGGCGACGCGCACCGGGTGCACGCTGGAGGCGTGCACCGCGGTGCGCGGGCCGGGCTGGCGCACGCGACTGTGCGCCCGGTTCCGCGCCTTCGGGCTGTGGGACGTGCGCCGGGCGCACGCCGGGTCCCGTGGACCGCGGCCGTACCAGGGTGAACAGTGACCCTTTTTTCGTCCCCCGCGGCTCCGGTTGCGACCCCGCGACCCCGGCGACTGCGGCGACGACCCCGCTGACACGATAACGGCGGCAGCGGCCTCCCGTTTAACAACGGCGGCGGCGGCCTCCCGTTTAACAACACGCATCACCCCACAACACCCGAGCAACCGACACCCAAAACCTCGACCCCACAGAAATTGCAAAAAGGAAAAAAGGAGAAACTCGAACCGCTCACCTTGATTCCGTCGGAGGAGGAGGAAGAAGGAGGATCGTCCCCTCCACGCCCGATCAATCTCGCAGAGGATGGGCGATTCCCCTTTCGGTTTTGTTCCCTCCGTCGATTTCTTGAGAAGAGGGAAAAGGGATTGGGTTTTTCCCCCCGCACGCACCCAAATAAACTTAACGCCCAAATAAAAAAAAGGGGAAAAACCTAAATCCCCAAAACACAACTAAAATCAATCGGGGTGCAACGAGGGGTCCAAATTACCCCGAAAAACGTGCCGATCGCCTGCACGACTTTCGATGCGCCCAAACTGATGGTAAAACTTCAAAAATTATTTCTGGGAGATCCCGGGGTCGGAATTCAAATCCGATCGCGCCACCGTTCACCGTTTTGCGAGCTCTACTACCTAAAAATACCCGCAAACCCCGACGATCAGCCCAAAAATTTCCGAATTTCAACTCCCCTTCTAACAACTGAAGAAAAACAATTAGGACCCAAAACAGAAAACTGAAAGGTCGAGATACTACCAAATAAATAAATAACCCACTGACATAAAAAGATGAAAAGTCGGATCACAGCAGGATCCCGTCCGAACACCTCGAAAAGCGTGCCGGCCCCCCCCCTTAGCACAGATTCCGATGCACCACTCAAAGGCAACCGCTTTGACCCCCATCCCGGGAGATCCGTAAATCGGAATCCGAATCCGATCGCTTTGCCGTTCTCCGTTTTTCCGAGCTAAAACGCAGAAAAATACTCGCGGTCCAGGCCCAGTCCATTGCAAAAAACACAGTGAAGAGTCTCCCTAACAATCCCGTCATAAAACGAAGGTATACAAAGGTATCGGAACGCCAGGACTCTACATCACTCACCACTTAAAAGAAGTTTCGTCCTCGAAACTTAATCCTGGTACGCAACGAATAAATCTGGGCACTCCCTTATCTTGGACTCCAGTTCCCAAGTCGCTTCACGTTCTTCCTGGTTGCTCCCCAGCACCGTCACATAGGGGATCATCCGGTCGCGCAATCCTTTTTTTTTGTCCTCTCGTGCTAAGATCCACGCCGGTGTTCCGTCGAAGCTCAGGTCCTCTCTAAGCTCAAAAGCAGTGACCATCCATCCCCAAAATCAAGTGCGCAGACTCGGAGCACATCTTCGAGAATCCGGTTCACTTGCTCGGACTGTCCGTCGGTCTGGGGGTGAAACGCCGTGCTGAAGCGTGGTTTAGTCTCTAGAGCTTGTTGTAAACCTTGCCAAGGGTTCGACACCAGCCGAGTGTCTTTAGCCCACGTCATACGGATGGATGGGAAAAGAGTCGACTTCGTCAGTCGATCTACGGTGACTCAAACCGCATCGCGTCCTTGAACACTTTCGTGTCACCCGGATGCGCCGTATAGGGGACGCAGTGCGCCGCTGACGGTATCTCCTCCTTCAACTCTGGCAGCTCGGGCACGCAATTCCGCCCTCGAAACGGATTGCGTCGTTCGCATTCGCCAAAAAGTCGCTCGCGTGGTCCGGGGGGTCTTGACTCGAATAAGCTGTATCTGTGCGCCTTCTAGGGTTTCTCTAATAGGGTTGGCTTAACCATCAAGGACAAAAGTCGCGCGACAGTACCGGTCCTGCTGAGTATTCGCGCTTATCGGTTTCCCCCCTCGATTTGACCCTTCTTGCTCAAAACATCCGCTACTACACTTGCTTTTCCCGGGGTGATACCGAATGGACAAGCCGAGTCCTTCAGCAACTCCAACCAATGCCTCTGCCGCAAAAATCAAATCCTTCTATCTGAACAAAACTTATGACTCTGGCGATCCGAAAACACATTACGATGAACTCCAAAAGGTGGTGTCTCCAAAGCTTTAAAACGAAGACGACTGCTGCCAGTTCCGGATCGTATGTCGGGCAGTTCCGCTCCCATTCTCTGTGTTTCCCGTTGCTGACACAATGTGCCCCAAAAGTCCACTTCGCTAAGCCAGAACTCACATTCTTAAATTTAGCAAACAGCTTCTGGTCCCTGAGATTCCGGAGAAAAGTCCGTAAGTGCTCCTCGCAGTTGATTGGAGAGGTCATCAATCCCGGACTTGTTCTTCACTGTAACCTTATTTATCTCCCTGAAGTCGACGCGTAGGCGTAGGTTTCCGTTCTTCTTTCGCACGAAAAGCACGGGTGCGCCCCAAGGCGACACACTCGGTCTGATGAACCCTTATTCAGAAAAACTCCTTGTTGTGCCTTAGATTCCCTCAGTCCCGCGAAGCCATTCCGCAAGGCGCCTAAGGGATAGGTTGCGTGTCTGGTAGAAGCTCGAAAGAGAGGGTGACCTCTCACCCGGGGGTATTCCCGGCAATTCAGTCAAGGGGACGTCAGAAGAAACCCTTACAATGGGGTGTCAGTGAACGATGCAAAGGGTCGAGTCGCCAGGCTCACTCAAACCAAGTAGCTATACATCCGCCGGATACCTCGTGAACCAGTCCATTGCCAGCACCTCGTCGTATTCCTGCTTCCCGACTCGGAATTCCCAGTCACGACGCCGCCGGTCCGCACACCACCCCAGCCGGCTCTGAGCAGTCAGCAACAAAGTCTCGCGATGCGTCGAGGTACCCCAGTCGTACTGCCCAACCCATACCAATGATCCTTTAGAAGTCCGAAACATCTAACCCGACGACGGGGAAAACAACCCACACAACGCCCTCACAAGGCTCCAAGCGGTGCCAACAAAACAGGCTGGGTTACTAACTATCATAACTTCTCCCCTGAAGACAACGAACTCACCTGTCACCAACACGGGCTGCTCCCCTCCGTCGCCGACGCTGGATACTTCCACCCGTCACCAACACGGGCCACAAGCTGGGAGCATAACCACCATCCCGGACCACTCGCTCCGACTACCCGTCCTACCGAGGCGACGGTCGAAACTAACGTTAGGTTTCAGCTCTAAGACCTACCACCAAGTCTACCCCACAAAAAGGGGCCACGTACAGGGCCTCCTAGCCGAAGATGACCGGAGCCAGGACTCCGAGTAGTCGCCAGATTCCCCCCCTTGACTCACACCTGCCCCGAAAGATCACCATCCACAGCGCTCCCAAACCAAACCTCAAGGCTATAACTTAGTCATGGGAAGCTGGCGACAAAACCCACAAGGTGAGGTCCTACCTCCGACCTGGCACCGACGGGGTGCGACGCTCTAAAATGCCGCTATCTCTTGGTCCCAAACTGTTGCCCCACCAAGTACCGGGCACCGATTCGAGCGGTAAACTTCCAGACCAACAGTGACACTCCCAACTAGAAGAAAAAAAACTAAGCTCTATGCCCGTTCAACGAAGACCTCCAGGTACTGAAGACTATCCATCTGAAATCTAAAGGGTCGAAAGAAGACAAGCAACGAAAACAGCAAGAAAAACCCTGCCAAAAGTTGCCTAGGGTCACTAAACGCACTCGAGGGATCACACGCCAACCACCAAAGGACGACCTAACCGGCCCTCTAGCGCAGAATACAGGAACCCGACTCAGAGCTACCTGGCACCACCCAGCGTCAAAGTTAAGCCCCCCAATAAAAGTCGCCACCTACGCACACTCGTGCTAAGCAAGGCACGAACTCTCTAACCCCAAACGAGCCCAAATGAAGGAGATTTACTAGCCCCGGTGGTCTCCCTTCCTAAACCAAAGGAGCCCCCGAGACCCCAACACGACGATCTCTACAACCAATCGCAGTGGTTACGGTGAAAAGCCGAACTATGGGTAACAATCATAGGGGAAGAATCCTCATTCCCACCTGTACCTTGCCCATGGTGCAAAAAGAATCGACCGACTACCCGCTGTAACTTAACACCAGAAGACCCAGGAGGTACAAGTTTAGACGAACAGCTATCCGGTTACCCATGGCCGACAGACGGCCAACAAACCAACAACCACCGGTGGGTTGTGCTACCACCCGAGCCATATCGAGAAAGGAAACTCAATAGTCCCCGCACTCTCGCATCTGTTGCCGCAGGAGCTAGTTTTCCGCGGCCGTCGACGTCGTCGTATCTGCCTCCGCGTCCCCGGCCGATGGTCTGGTACGGGCCATATCTGTACACACACAACAAGAGTCAGCTCTAGACTTCACTTACAAAACAACGAACCACCTAGCGAGAGAAAAGGACTCGGACTCTTCCCCCCCCTCGATCACTCGCGTTCTACCTTCCTATGCCCTACCCATTTCATTCACCTGTAGGCAAGTGAGGTATCCCCATGAATGTCGGCACTAACTGTTGTGATTGAAAGAACTTCTCTGATACCATCTTAATCTGTCACGCCCCGGGGGTTTGTTTTAGCGGAAACGGTTCACAAAAGGTAGGCGCGTAAATTTTTTTTTTTTTTTGAAAAATAAACCTTCTTCCCCGGCGCATGCCCAGACCCGCCGCATACACAGAATCACTCTGCAAACGGACAGAGTCTCCTCTGTATATGCACGGCGTAGCTAATACAAGTCCCAAACGCAATCATCCATTCAATCACAACAGTTCTAACATACAACTATGTACCATAACTGAGTAAAAAGCACGGCCAAGAGATTTTAAAAGGATAAATCCACAGTCGTTGAAAATGGCGCCTACCCGGCGCCCAGAGTTTGAAAACGCGTTCAAAAACAGCATAAATCCACAGGGTTTAAAAACAGTGCCCACACGACACTTGAGTTTTGAAATTCGTTTTCACAATCCATAAATCCACAGGCTTTAGAAATCAGTGCCCACACGACACTTAAATTTTTGAAAACAGTTTTCGCAATCTTTTCTTTGGTTTTTCTTTTTCTTTTCCAAACGGCCAACAGAAGTAAAAGGAAAGATAAATACGTAAGAGAACTACCAAATGGAGACCATGCCGACATCCACACCGACCCCACGAGGGTATCGAGAACCACACAAAGAACTACAAATGTGAATGAAACGCAAAGATAGAAAAAGGGAAGACAGTCCGGGGTCCCCAGCGACCCAGAAGCTCTTGCCCCGTCCTCACCGTCGCCTACCTCTCCCCCCGTCTGGACCCTGTCACGAAGTGGGAAGTCAGTGACGAATAATAGTAGAGCAGGAAAATATAGTAAAACAAACCGTGAAGACAACCGGAGCAACCACCCTCTCAAGAGGGAAACGATAACCTGTATTCCTGTATCCTGCAATACCCGGCCACGTCGGAAAACTAAACCGACGGCCCATACCGTACCTGCAAAAACCCAACCACGTCGGACAACTAAACCGACGGGTCGCACCGCTCGCACCTCGGCGCCTCAAACCCCACAACTAATAAGGGGCCCCACTACGTCACCTCGTGGGTATACACGGGTCATAGACCGCTTTTCCGGAAAAGCGCACCCTTTGCGGTGGCCAAACCGCGGGTGCGCGTGCTGCAGCCTCGAGCCAAGTAACCATAACCACCATCATGTTAGCCTCATAATATATAACAAGAGTAAAACGGCAACATGTATAATCAAAAGTAAAACCGCAACATGTGTAATCGAAAGTAACCCGCTAACATGTATAATCAAAAGTAAAACCGTAACATGTGTGATCGAAAGTAACCCGCTAACATGTATAATCAAAGTAAAGCAATAATACGTGTACTCGAAGGTAACCCGCTAATATGTAATATCGAAAGGAAAACGACCGCCGGAGACCGACGCTAAACTCCACGAAGAAACCCACAACATGATAAACATGAAAATAACAATATTGCGCATAAAGGGATTCTAAGGGTGTACCCACCAGTAAAACTCGATAGTATCATCAATAAAGATCACTCATATTAGCACAGTTAGACGAGTCACAAGACTTGAGCACAATTTACGAAAGTCCCACACTAAGTCTTAGGATGAGCACCCACCTGAAACGCGAAGAAGAAGATGTGCAGAAACTCCAGTTAGAATACCCCCCTTGAGCCCGAGAAGAACTACAGTAAAAATTATCGTTAAAAACATCGTCGCGATCAAAAACACTGAAAAACGGGGCGAAACGGGCCAAAAACGGGCCAAAACGGAGTTACCGGGCTTCCGGGCTGGGAGCTGGTGCACGGGCAGAGGCGTGGACCGGGTCCACAGTGCAGAGGGTGCGCGGCGCGGACCGGGCTCACCCGGGTGCGTGCACCAAGCAGCTTGGGCCGGGCCGGTGCACGCGCAGGGCGTGCACCGGGCTCACCCTCCCGGGCGCTGCGGTACGCACCGGGTGCACGCTAGGGGCGTGCACCGCGGTAAACGGGCCGGGCCGGTGCACGCGCAAGGCGCGCACCGAGCTCAGCCCTACAGGCCGCGGCGACGCGCACCAGGTGCACGCTGGAGGCGTGCACCGCGGTGCGCGGGCCGGGCTGGCGCACGCGACTGTGCGCCCGGTTCCGCGCCTTCGGGCTGTGGGACGTGCGCCGGGCGCACGCCGGGTCCCGTCGACCGCGGCCGTACCAGGGTGAACAGTGACCCTTTTTTCGTCCCCCGCGGCTCCGGTTGCGACCCCGCGACCCCAGCGACTGCGGCGACGACCCCGCTGACACGATAACGGCGGCAGCGGCCTCCCGTTTAACAACGGCGGCGGCGGCCTCCCGTTTAACAGCACGCATCACCCACAACACCCGAGCAACCGACACCCAAAACCTCGACCCCACAGAAATTGCAAAAAGGAAAAAAGGATAAACTCGAACCGCTCACCTTGATTCCGTCGGAGGAGGAGGAAGAAGGAGGATCGTCCCCTCCACGCCCGATCAATCTCGCAGAGGATGGGCGATTCCCCTTTCTCGGTTTTGGTTCCCTCCGTCGATTTCTTGAGAAGAGGGAAAAGGGATTGGGTTTTCCCCCCGCACGCACCCAAATAAACTTAACGCCCAAATAAAAAAAACGGGAAAAACCTAAATCCCCAAAACACAACTAAAATCAATCGGGGTGCAACGAGGGGTCCAAATTACCCCGAAAAACGTGTCGATCGCCTGCACGACTTTCGATGCACCCAAACTGATGGTAAAACTTCAAAAATTATTTCTGGGAGATCCCGGGGTCGGAATTCAAATCCGATCGCGCCACCGTTCACCGTTTTGCGAGCTCTACCACCTAAAAATACCCGCAAACCCCGACGATCAGCCCAAAAATTCCCGAATTTCAACTCCCCTTCTAACAACTGAAGAAAAACAATTAGGACCCAAAACAGAAAACTGAAAGGTCGAGATACTACCAAATAAATAAAATAACCCACTGACATAAAAAGATGAAAAGTCGGATCACAGCAGGATCCCGTCCGAACACCTCGAAAAGTGTGCCCGCCCCCCCCTTAGCACAGATTCCGATGCACCACTCAAAGGCAACCACTTTGACCCCCATCCCGGGAGATCCGTAAATCGGAATCCGAATCCGATCGCTTTGCCGTTCTCCGTTTTTCCGAGCTAAAACGCAGAAAAATACTCGCGGTCCAGGCCCAGTCCATTGCAGAAAACACAGTGAAGAGTCTCCCCAACAATCCCGTCATAAAACGAAGGTATACAAAGGCATCGAAACGCCAGGACTCTACATATATATATATATATATATATATATATATATATATATATATATATATATATATTATTTACTAGCATGAGAGAACATTCTAAGATACTCGATCTAGGCAGTAGAAAATAACGTGACTCGACAAAATAACGCCTATTCATATATATTCATATATATTGGAGGACACTCGTTTTTAAGTTATGCTTTTCAGATATCATGGGCATCTTGCACGTATCATTATATCTTTTGGGCCCGTTGTGTTATGAGATAAGACAGAATTAACTATAAAGCTAGTGTAAAAAAATATTTGAAAGATTTTCAAAAATAAAAAATTTTGTATTTATTATGATAATGATGAATAAAAAGAATAAAGAGTATTAGTTGTTTTAAATGCCCTCAAATTTTATTATGTAATAATAAATTGAGAGATAATGCCTCGGAAGACGTGTGAAGCTATTTAAGAAAAAAAACAAGAAGGTGGTTGGAAAGAGTGAGAACAGTAATTCTCACTTATTCTAGTTGTACTGAAATAAAATATTTTTACAGTTCCTAATATGTTTGAAGGAATAAGAAAATATTGCCTTATCCCCAAATAATTCCAATATTAAACGCACCCTTTGGGACCAACAGCTGCCGCCTTGTATGTTATTAATTTGTTGAATCTTTGCATTAAAATTTTAAATTAGTTCACAGTCACCTGCTTAAGATATTTTTTATTTTACCATTCAAATTTTTTATTAATAAATAGTACTTAAAATATATCTTTAGTACACTCTAAATCAAATATACATTATATATTTTATTTATTTTAAAATAAAATAAATATTATTAGCCATTTCGATGCGACTTGTGAATAAGATTTCGTCCTAATAAATATATGAGTAGCATTGCTCATAATATTTTTATAAATTATAAGGGTATACTATAAGTATACACTTCTTTAGGAATATATATCTTACACCCCATCTCATTCTGGAGTGGGATGAATTCTACTCGTCATTCGATGTAATGAGTGAAATAATACCCACCTTAGAATGGGATGATTTTTATGATAAAGTAAAAGTAAAATTATAAAATAATTAAATATAGAGAAACTTACACTTTTGGCCCTCAAATTATAAGACGCGTGCCATTTTACTTTGAAAATTTTAATTAATTGTAATCTTTAACTCATATTATAAAGTATATGAAATTTTAAATTTTTAAATTTTAATTAGGTTTAAATTTTTTTCGAACCGTGAGATATATGATATTTTAGTTTTTGAACTTTCTGAATTATGAAAATTAAGTTCACAATCCAAATTTTTTTGAATTAGTCCCAAAACCTAATTTTTTTTGAATATATATTTATGAATTACTAATATTAAAATAATATAATATGTTACACCATCAAGTAAGGTATTATTATAATACAAAAAATTTAAAAATTAAAATGGCGCATACCTCACAAGTTACCTTAGTAACCCAGATCCCCGTGTAGCTTTCCCTTATATTTCGGGGTGTGGAACATCTGTTAGTGGTGTGTTCGGCCACAACACGTCAAAGGGATGTGTTGGATGGACTCAGAGAGAGTTTGGAGTCAAGCCTAACTTTCGGCTATTTTTGCCGAATTTTAGAAATGGTTTCAAGCTGATTGGAGGCCGTGTTTGGATTCAGCGCGGAAAAATGCTTGAAAATGACTATTTATTTGTATTTTTCTGAGTCCGGACGTCCAAAAAGGACACCCGAAAGTTTTCTGTGCAAAATGGTGCACGGGGGGAGCCGTGGACCGGCGCCGGACAAGTGGCAGGCTGTGATTGGCCGGCGCACAGTGTCTGGTCCACGGGAGAAGCCCGCTGGTGCACGGTGGACCAGCGGGGACATGTGGCGGCCGTCCATTGGCGGGTCCGCGCTGCGCCGTCCACGGAGCAGCGCGGCTAGCGCATGTACGTGCGATGGATTGGGCGGCTCATGTACGTGCGATGCACGCGAGGGCGCGCGCCTGCGGCTGTACGCGCGTGGGCGCGGCGGGCGGCGGCGGCGCGACAGGCCGGCGTGTCGGGCGGGGCGGCGCACGCGGCGCCACCCACGCCCTGGCCACGCGGTGGCGCCCGGTTCGCCCGGGCCGCTGTTCCCTGTTTCGGGACACGTGTCGCGCCCGGGTGAATCCGGGCGCACACAGTGTTTTCGATTTGGGCCGGCCCGAAACATTCGGGCGCCCGAATGTAGGGAGTCAATTGGAATTTTTCCAATTATTTTCTGGGCCTATATATATACCTCCTCCCCTCTCTCTTTCTCTTCTTTTTTCGAGTTCTAGAGAGGGAATGAGAGGGAGAGCCCAATAGAAAACTTGTTCCTCTTGATGTTTTTGATCTCGTAGTGGATTTCCAGAATTTTTGGACGCTCGGCAACGACGATCTTGATTTTACAGTGTGCCTCGACTTTCCCCTATTTCGGCCCGTTTCCGTCGCAATTCAGCCAAAAATTTCCTGTGCGCAAACCAGGACGAATTTTTGAGCGATTTTTGCGGCAGCGCGTTCCTGAGAGGTAAGGCTTCGTTTTTTGTGTTGACCACTTTACTCTGTTTCGTACTTTTGGCACGGTTACGAGGCACCTCTGACCCCCTTTTTCTGTGGTGTTTTTCTGGACAGCTCCAGCTTGTTCGATTTATATCTTGGCCTACGAGCATCGGATCAAGGCATATAAGTACTCGTTTTGGATCTACTCGTCGCGAGGAACGCAACCGTAATTTTTCTGGATTTTTCGAAGCACTGTACAGAGGTGAAATTCCCTCTTTTTTCGTGCTATTGGGAAAAACAACAAATGGTGTATTTTGGGTTTTGTGTTTACACCGGGTGCGTTGTTCTGTACAGTTGTGCACTGTTTTCGGTGGGTTGCGGAGTTAGAGGACTGTGGACAGCGATGAGGCTTTTTGGGTGTGGATTGCGCATTTCGAGGTGGGTGGTTGTTGCTTACCTCACTTTTGACTTGCTCACTCGGAATACTAGAAATCCCCTAAATCAAAAGTGATAATGGACATCCTATTTGAGAACCATACATGTTAACCCCATAAATTGAGTGATAGCTTATCTGTGATAAATTGGGACAGTATTGTTGGAACAAGTTGTTATAACATAACCATGCATGCAAAATGATTTATCATATTGGGACATCCAAAATTATTCTTTAAAAAAGTTAGTGTAAGACATTTTTCTTCAATTTTAAAAAGAGGACATTTGCATGCTTGTATGGACATCTAGTTAGGCCACTATTTATTACTACACTATCATATTGGGACTTGACTTAGGAGAAACCATGTTTAGTTGTTTTCCTTTTCATTCAGATACATGTTGCTCGAGTTAGAGTAGGGGTTTGGGATAGTGTAGTTGAGGCCATTGAGTCTGGGACAGGTTAGACTCGATTATGGATTGTGGGGCATTGTGGTAACCGCGGACATTAGGTAGTTAGCCAGATGTTGATTTCTTTATCAGATTTTGGACTTGTGGGGTGTTGCGGCGACCGCGAACATTGGGCGGTTGACCGGATGTTTACTTATGCATCAGATTGGGTATCAGATTTCTCTAGTGGATGGAGTTTCTCACTTATTGAGTACTATTGCATCAGATTGGGGATCGAAGTTTCATTAGTGGACGAAGTTTTCCACTTTGATCATAGTCTTGATCCAGTACTGCTATATTGAGATATATGTAACAGAGTTACTTTACTCGTGTGGGTCGCTCCCCTCGAGTGCCACTCTGGAGTAGGCTTTAGACCATGACAGGTGCCGGTCAGTTGATTATATTGGGATTTCGAGCCTTGTGTGCTAGTCCCCTACTGAGTTTTTGAGTTCGACAGCAGAGCAGGCAGTACCAGTTTTTACTGGTGGCTAGATTGGGTTTATTTGGACAGATACTATTTTCTGATGCATTCATACAGTCATTTCTTTCAGTATTGCATTTAGAGGCATAGTAGTGGTAGCTTCTTTTTTATCAGTAGTCTTTATAGCTTACTACTGTTCTTTCCTTTTTGCCTCTAGTAGTCCTAGTGGGTCCGTCAGAGTGTGAGGCTTTACCCACTAGGGGAGGCTACTGGTTTATCTAGTAGTTCTCACCCCCATAGTTGTTTTTCTGTCTCTTTTTCTTTGTTTTGCAGAGTCGTCTGCGGGAGTTACTGGGCCATCAGCGGCAGATCGAGGTAAGAGGATAGCGGACTAACTAGATCGTCTGCCCCGACCGTGAAAGTAGCTGGACTTTTATTGTACCCCTTTTTGTATCTCAGGCTGTAGTATTTTACTTTTGGGTCTGGCTTTAGCCGGCTGGTTGTATTTATTTCTGTGAGCTGGGAGTTTATTGTATTATTACAGCTTGTATCTTATTTCCAATTTGAGATTATTATGTAGTTCCTTTTAGTTCAGCTCTATATTATTCTCTTTTATTCTATATCCTATATCGGAGCAGGTTACTAGCGCTTCGTGTACATAGAAAATTTTCGTGTACACGACGGATCTGTTGGAGAGCCCGAATTCTGATTTACACCCGGGTTTACGGTCATGGCTAAATTAAGAAGATGAAATCTCTTTTTATTCAGCTCGACAAAAATTTTTACCATTGTAAGAATAAATAAAAAAATATAAGACTTTTTAAGAATAAATAAGAAAAGTAAAAAAATATTAAGAATAAATAAAGAAGTAAATACTAGTAAAATACATATATTTAAATGGGTAATATAATTATTTTACAGAATAATAATTTTTTTTAATGATGCATTAGCAAAATTTAACTCCTAATTTTTTTTTTGAAAATTTAAAATAATATTTTCTAAAATAACAAAGATTTAGAAGGTTGGTTTTTAAAATTTTCGTGACTTAATTAATCATATTTAAATTTAGATTTACTATAAATAAAAGTCTATTCGAATATAAATATAATTGTTTGATATATATATATATATATATATATATATATATATATATATATATATATATATATATATATATTATCTGTTTAAATTTAATAGAATTATAATCAAATTCGAGTAGAAGTCGGTCTAATTTTCTAAATTCGTGGTTGGTAATGTTCGTATTGCAATCGGATTTTTCGCTTTTGCTGATTTATTAAGAATTTCTTCTATATGTCGCTATGTGAATTATTTTACAGTTTTATATATGATTCTAAATTTTAATATACAATTAATTTTATCATTTTTATCCTACCATATAAATTTATCGTAAATTTTATATTACTCTCCTAAAAAATAAATATAGAAATTAAAACACTGCAACAAAATTAGATTATATGAACACATCTTTGTGACGCTTTTGTACAAGTGTCCTATCTATATTTTATCTATATCCATAATTAAATTATAAGGATACATTTTTGGGACATATTACAATAATATGTCGCTATATACCCTAGCGACTGCACATATAGCGAAACTAATTATAAGTGTCGGTATTTTTACTAGCGACATTTTTTTTTAGATTTTAGAAATACTTAAAAGTGTCGCTATAATATAATTTTATTGTAATAAAAAATTTAGAAGAATATATAACCAATTGCTAGTTAAATTATAAAAATAATGCAGTAAAAAATACATTTGAATTAAAAGGCAAATTGAAGTTGATTCTGCATTTTGTGCTGCAGAAGGTGATCAAATGAGTTTTCAATTACTAGTGCAGTTAGTACATAAGGTGAAGTAAAGACGAATGACTGGAATTGAGGTCATGGGACGACATGCAGCAGCGACTGATGATGGACCTCTGACGAGGAAAACGAAAGGAGCTTTGAACTGGGCAGTCGAAACCATGCTTCCATGTATTGCTTGCTTTGGTCGTTGCGATTTGCAGTCTGCTCTTTTATGATTGCTCGGAGCTTGTGCCATGATTGACCACACGAAGCTCTTATTACTGATCACACAGCCCACATATGTACACAGGATAAATGAGAGAGAGAGAGAGAGAGAGAGTATTATAGTAAGCAATGCTTCATGTATACTCTAAAAGAGTGTACATCTTACATCTCCATTATCTGAGATATGATAAAGAATCACTTAAAGTGATCGCTAAAAAATATTTTTATTTTTAAATGGATGGGAGTGTAAGATGTACACTCCTTTGAAATGTACATATAGTATTTTTTTATAATAAGATCTAAATTCAAAAATTAGTGTTGTTGTCTAATTTATTTATTTACTTAAATTTATATTTTGAAATTTTTAGAGTAGAATATCTATTTCATTTAATTTCAAATGTAGTAATTTTTATTTACCGTTGTATTTTAAAAGTTTAAATCATTAAAGACAACGATAGTTTTAATATTTATATAACCATCTTTACTCTAAACTTCAAACTCTTTAATTGGTTCAAAAAATAAACTCGAATTAAATAGAAGAAAAATAAATAAAACTAAAATCTGATTAAATTCGAATTCAAAAATATATTTTAAAAAATATGAAATAAATATTACTTTTTAAAAAATTAAGTTATCAAAAAATAATATTATTAATATTTATATTGCAATCTCACTGCGATTGCAAGCTCGCTTGATCAAGTGAGTTACTGGTGCAACTGAAAACTAGATATAAATTTTATATTTTATTAATTTGAAGATCATCATTTTTTATAAATAGGTATAATTTATATCCAAATCAAACGCAATGTAAAAAAATAAATTATTAAATAAAAATATTGTTAATATTTATATTGCAGTCTCACTGTGATTGCAACCTCAATCGATCAAGTGGGTATTACTAGTACACCTAAAACTTAGATATAATTTTTTTATTTTATTAATTCAGATAAAGATCACCATTTTTTTTACTAGTTTTATAAATTATGTTAATACTAAAAGGTTTTTAAAAATTAAAGTTTTAAAAAAGGATGCAATATTTATATTCTACGTTGTGTGTGAGGCAGCCAATGAGTAAAATACAAGCTGAGCTAGGAACAACGCATTGGCCCGTTTAATAAACGAGTCGCTAATTAAAATATCGAGTTTAAAATTTTATTTTGTATTTAATTTATTTATTAATGATCTAAACAAGAGTTAGTTGGCGAACAATAAATTAAATTATTAATTAGATAAAAAAAATTAAAAAAATTAAAATTAAAATCTTAATTTAATAATTAAAATTTATAAAATTAAGATCTTTTTACATTTGGATTATCCTAAAGATCTAAATAGTACAAATTTATATATATATATATATATATATATATATATATATATATATATATATATATATATATATATATATATATATATATATATATAGTCCGGCTATTATTTTTGTACAAACATCAAGCAATATGTGCTTATAAATTTTTACTGTTAAATCAATTTTTTGGACTAATTTTATCTTTTAGATCATTCTATTCCACCAATCACTTACTTAATCTAAGGGCCCCTTTGTTTCGGGACTATAACAAGGAATAAGGGGGATATCCCCCTTATTCTACCAAACGCACCTGGAATCAATCGGTATAGCTTGTTCCAGTACAACTAGAATAAGCTGGAATAATAATTCTCCCTCATTATTTTTATAATTTTTTTTTTACTTAACTACCCCTCCATCTCTATTTCTCTCCCTCTCCCTCTCCCTCTCCATCTCTCTCTCTTCTTCTTCCCAGCTCCCGAAACCTCCATCTTCCCAGCTCCATTCTTGGTTGAAGCTCTCACCCCTCCTCCAATCGTGCTCCCCCGGGGCGATTTTGCCCCAGATCCGAGCTTGCGTGCATCCCCCCTCTCGCGGCACGCGTCCCGAGGCATCTTCTTCTTCCGTCATTGTTGCTCCTTGGTTGAAGCTCTCAAGCTGTGACGCCTCCTCCCAACGTGCTCCCCTCTCCTCTCCCCCCTCCCCCGGCCAATATAGCGCCCGATCCGAGCTTGTGTGCATCCCCCTGTCGCGGCACGCGTCCCGAGGCATCTTCTTCCTCCACCATTGTTGCTCCTTGGTTGAAGCTCTCAAGCTCTCACCCCCGCCTCCCACCGTGCTCCCCCTCTCATCTCCCCCCCGGCCGATATAGCGCCCGATCCGAGCTTGCGTGCATTCCCCTGTCGCAGCACGCGTCCCGAGGCATCTTCTTCCTCCGCCATTGTTGCTCCTTGGTTGAAGCTCTCAAGCTCTCACCCCCCGCCTCCCACCGTGCTCCCCCTCCCCGGCCGATCGTGCGCCCGATCGGTGTCGTGCTTGCATGCATCCCTCCTCCCGCGGCTCAAGAATCGAGGCATCCGTGGGCTCCGCCATTGTTGCTTGGTTCAAGCTCTGCATCCCACAGTGCTCCCCCTCTCCTCTCTCCTCCTCCAAGGTCGTGCTCCCGATCGGTGCCGCGCTTGCGTGCACCCCTCCTCCCACAGCACGCGTCCCGAGGCATCTGCGGGCTCCGCCATTGTTGTTTGGTTGAATCTCTCTAATTGTGGTGTGCTCTTACCTGTTGTGTTGCTAGGCTTCTGTGCTTCTTACTGTGACTCTGCCTCCGGCTCAAGCGTCGGATTTCGCAGTCCCTGTCAGCGACTGGGCACGTGCGTGGGCATCTGCGGACTGACTGTGGTTGTCCCAAACTTTGCCGTGAGCAGTCGTCCCGCCGACTCACAGCAGGGCAACGCCATTCGAACTGATATTACAGATTAATTGTGAAATAATAGAAGTTAGTCCGACGATAATTACGTTGAAAAAAAAATTATTGTTATAAACAGATGTGTGTTTATGACAGATGTATAAACATGTGAGTCTGTTATATTCGATACTGGAATTAAATTTAAATTGTATATATTAGTAGGGAAGTAATATGAAATTTATAGCAAACAAATAGTATATGCCTTTTTCCATTAAACAAAATATTTTTCTAAAAATATGATGAATAATTTTTTTTAATAAAAAATTAGAGCAAATGAAATTTTAAATTAAATATTATTTTCATAAAATTTAATTTAATTTTAATTATGATTTTATCTTAATTTTTGTAAGGCTTTAATCCATTAATTAAAATGAAAAAAAAAATGATTTTACTAAGTTTTTATCACATAATAAAATTTGAGGGCAAAAAAGTAATTTATCCCAACTTAACCTCTTTATTCATCTTATTCCTCATTATCATACCAAACACAAAATCTCATATCCCTGGATCCATCCCAAACGTTTTTTTACACTAGTTCCGTACTTTATACTTATCTCTGGATTAGCTAGTTCTGCCTTAACCCGTTACCAAACGAGCCCTAAGAGACCCACTATCATCCTAACCAAACATCGTTTTATCCAAAGGCTAAAAATCTGCATGCACCAATGATTTGATATTTTTAAAAACATAGGAGATCAATTATATATATATATATATAGAGAGAGAGAGAGAGAGAGAGAGAGCGAGAGAGAGAGAGTCCGGCTATTATATTTTTAAAAGTACCAATCAATTGGTGCTTATAAATTTTCTACCGATAGATTTATTTTTTTTAATTAATTTTTTTTTTTTAAATTATATTATTCCACCAACCGCCCACTATACCAAAGAGTTCACTATCATCTTAACCGCACATCTTTTCATTCAAGAAGAAAAAACCTACGAGCATCAATATTTGAGCTCCTATACTTTTAAGAATACCAAGTCATTGAAGCTCGAATGTTTTTAGTTCTTGGATGAAAGAATGTGCGGTTAAAATAATAGTGAGCTCTTTAGATTTAGTGAGTGGTTACTAAAATAACATAATTTAAAAAATAAAATTAGTCAAAGAAATAAATTTAATAATAAATAATTTACAAGCACTAATTATTTACTATTTTTAAAAATATAATAACCATGCTATCTTCCTATATACATAAACACAAGAGAGCTATATCAAATTAAATAAGAACAAACAGATTCAAACTCATATTCAACATATTTATTAAATAAGAGATAATTAATTTTTAATTTATTTTTGAGTCTAAATTAACACGCAAACAGGGAGCAAAATTACGGCGCAACCAATTTTCCTGCAATTAAACCACCCACCACTGCCTACAAACCGACCGCCGCTGCCCCCTTAATGCTGTGACCCCATAATTGCCCCTATGATAGGTAAAGGAAATGCTGTCCCTTAAAACATTGATGCTATTAACACCTTAGCACTCACATGGTGCCTTTAGGTTGTACTTAATTAGATATATATATATATATATATATATATATATATATATATATATATATATATTTAAAATTTATTTAGAAAATATATAGTATGTATATATATATACTATAATAAAATTAGATTATAGGAACACATACTTATGACATTTTTGTATAAGTATCCCATCTGTATTCCATCTATATTCAAAATTAGATCATAGGGACACATTTTTGAGACACATTATAAAAATATGTCGCTATACATCCTAGCGACGACACATATAGCAAAACTAACAATAAGTGTCGGTACTTTTGCCAGCGATATTTTTTTTTAGAATTTAGAAATACTTAAAAGTATCGCTATAGCATAGTTTTGTTGTAGTGCACTACAACAAAACTATACTATAACGATAGTTTTAAGTGTTCCAAAAAATTAAAAAAAATACTGCTGGAATAAATACCGAAAGTTGTTATTAGTATTGCTACGTGTGCCGTCGGTATGGTGTATAACAACACATTATTATAATGTATCTCAAAAATATGTCCCTATAATCTAATTTTGGATATAGATGACTATAAATTTCATAAACATGTATCCCTATAACCTAATTTTATTATAGTAGTAATAAATCAAAAAATATGATTAAATATTTATCATAGGTAAAAATTGACACTTAGTTGCCGATCACATAAGAAAGTTTCATATCAGGTAAATTACTATTTTGATCATTTATTCTAACATTCAAAAATATTGAAATAAATTATTTGATAAAAACTTATTTATTATATATCCTGAATTATTTAAAAAGTAAAAATTGACTTTTAACTATCAATCACATCAGAAATTTTTATACTGATAATTTATTCTAACGTACAAAAATAAAGGCTAATTTGTATAAAAAAATTATTAGTCGCAAAAATATGCCAACTTTTTTGTTTTTGAATATTCGATTCGAATTTTTAAAAAATTAATCAAAATATTTTTATTCTCTTTCTTCGTCTTTTTTTTTTTTTTTTTTCTCGTTCTCTCTTTTTTCGCTTAAGGTTCGTTTTCTTTCTCTTCTTCTTCATAACCACACCCCCTCGCTCCTAGACCCCACACAACATCCAAGTCACCGTCGCCATGGACAACGCCGAAGTGTGGCCCCTCGACGCCGCGCTTGCTCCTGCAGCGCCCGTGCCCGCGCACGCAACATATCTGATGGGCGCAATGTTGTGAGCGCGGGTGCAGGCACGGTAGGAGCGAGCGCGGCTTCGAGGAGCAACATTTTGACGTGTCCATAGCGACAGCGAGGGCTGCGGCGGAGGAAAAAAATATAAAGAGGTATAAAGAAATAAAAAAATAAAAAAATAAAAAAAAATAATTATTTTTTTCTTCTGAGAAAGTTATTATGTATCATCGCTACTACAAGAAAGACAAAGAACAAGAGAATAAAGAAGAAAAATATGAAGTTGCACAGTTTAGGAGAAATTTACACGATTTTAGATAAAAATTGTGCTATTTGAGGTAAAAATTATACTCTTTAAAATGAGAATTACACTCTTTAGGCGAAAGTTCGACTCTTTGAAGTAAAGTTGTACTATTTCTCCTCATTCTCCTCATCATCCTCCTCCCTCTCTGCCTTTTCGTATTTCTTGTGTGCACATTCGAAACCGGTGACGCACGTTGTGGAGGTGGAGGAAAGCGCAACGACGGCGGAGGTGGGGACGGCCCGCAGTGCCACCGCCCCGCGGAGGTGTGCGAGGGCGGCCGAGGATCCCTGTCTCGCTTCTACTGCCCTTGTGCACGTCGGTGGGGGCGGAAGACAGCACCCCCGCCTCACCTTCGCTTAATTAAGATAATTTTTTTTTAAATTAAGTGAAACTCCTCGTGCATTTTTTCGTACTGGGCGCGTAGAAAGGGATGAGGACAACGAGAAGGAGTCGTACGGGTAAGCGCAACTCCCGAGGCATGGAGGCAAGGTAGATTGCCTCCACCGCCCTTTTCTCCGGCGTTGCCGCGCTTACTTCTACCTCCACCGCACACGTCGCCGACCTCGAATGAGCGCAAAAGAAGTACGAGGAAGCGGCGGGGAAGCCAGACAGGGGAAAAAATAAAGAGTGTAATTTTTTGCCCAAAGAATGTAATTTTCGTCTAAATAGTATAACTGTCATATCAAAGCATACAAATTTTGACTTAGAAAGCGTAATTTTTATCTAAAATAGTAAAAAAATTTCTGAAATATTATAACTTCATCTACAGTACAAAATCATTCTCCTCGTCGACAGCTATCCTGTAACGATCCGTCTACTAACAATAATAACTAATTGGGCTTAAACACCGACCAAAAATACTTAAGCCTAGATATTATTACTTATGTGCATGATCTTTTATAAACTCAATCACAATCCTATTCCTATCCAATGTGAAACTATTGGAGTGTTACAAGCTTCCCCGTTTAGGTCTGTCGTCCTTGTTAGCCCAAACACACACAGACATCCCAAGATTACCAAGCGATGTGAGACTTTTCTCTCTAGTCTTGTCATTTAGGCCCATATACATAACTTGTCACCTTGTCCTTCAGATCTTAGATCAGCTGAGACTCATCATACATTTTCGGCTGGTGGTTGGCTCTAATACAAAATGTAACGAGCCGCCTAATAGTAATAATAACTCATTGGACCCAACCGTCGGCCCAAAATGCTTAAAATAAGTTATTATTATTCATGTATATGGTCTCCTGTAAAATCCAATCACAATGCTATTCTTAACTGATGTGGAACAATTAGAGTGTCACACATACCCCACGGGGCGGAGGTAAGGCGGGCCACCTTCGCCTCCACTACCCCCTCCTCTGGTATTGTCGTGCTCTCCTCCACCTCCACTGCATGTGTCGCTGGTCCCGGATGGGCGCACAAGAAACACGAGGAAGCAGAAAAGACGGAGGAGGAGAAGAAGAAATAGCGCAATTTTAGTTCAAATAGTACAACGAGTGTAATTTTTATCTATAATAGTGTAATTTTCGTCTAAAATAGTATAATTTTTTTTTTCTAAAACAGTGTAATTTCATCATTTTCTTTCTTTTTTTCTAGTTCTTGTCCTTATTTATGGTAGCGACGATACAAAATGATCTTATCAGGAAAATTTCTTTTTTTTTTTCTTTTTCTATCAGCTATATTTTTTTCTTTCGTCACCATCAAGGCCATCAGGCCGTCACCGGAGAAGAGGGCATCTTGTCCATGAAAATTAAATTTCATATTTTTCGATATTTTTTTCATGTCTACAAAGTGAACACAAAAACTAACCGTTGCAAAATAAATATCTTTCAAAAAGTGATGATAAGAGTCTTATAATCAAGAACGATAATATAGATCTTATTTTAAATAGTTTAAAAAAATTTCTAACTAAAATTTAATTAATCTAAATTTTTTTACACAGTTAATAAAAGAACAAAAAAATTATATTTATTATTAAAATTATAATTTTTACAGAATCAATAATTTCGTAAAAAATATAAATTTTAATTTTTAAATATTTTTATTGATCTAGATCATATATAATAAAATCAATTGAATACTTTTTCATCCAAAATAAATAGATGACAATGAAATCGTTTGCTACTAATAACATCGTAGCAAGTATATAAACTCTCCGTTTTGGGATGTCAACGGATCGGATTCGGGACGGATTTTTAAAAATCCGAATCCGAATCCGAACTCGACTACCAAATTCGAATTCGCCGAATTTTAAAAATTCATATCCAAATTCGAATCCGACCAACAATTCAAAACCCGAACCCGAACCCGAAAATTCAAATTCAAAATAATTAATTTTTTTTTACAATATTTCTAAATATTTTATATAATATTTAAATTTTTAAAATATAAATTTAAATATAATATTAAATATTTATATAAATATAAATTATATAACGTAAAATTAATTCGGATTCGAATCGGAGACGAGTTTGAGTCGGATACAATTAAAATTTAGAGATAATTGCCTGTGTACCCCTGAAATATGAAGAAATATCTGATTTACCCCTCTTATTTTTTTCTTTCCAATAGACCCTTCATACGTTCCACCGTTATTAAAAATACCCCTACCGTTTTTCTTTGTTAAGTTAACTAGGGTTAAACTAGAGTTAAATAATAATCGGAGTTGAAAACTATCAGATATACCTATTTTGCCCCGGTTTAGGGTTTAGGGTTTAGGGTTTAGGATTTTTTAGGGTTTTATGGTTTAGGGTTTAGAGTTTTAGGGTTTAGGGTTTAGGATTTTTTAGGGTTCTAGGATTTAGGGTTTAGGGTTTTAGAGTTTAGGGTTTAGGATTTTTTAGAGTTTTAGGGTTTAGGGTTTAGGGTTTTAGGATTTAGGATTTAGGGTTTTAGGGTTTAGGGATTTAGGGTTTTAGGGTTTAGGGTTTAGGATATATTTGAAAGGACAAAATAGTAATTATACAAAGATAACGGCAGTTTCAAACGGTACACTAACAGAGTTTAACTTCATGGGTATTTTGGAAAGAAGTTGGAACGTAAGAAGGGTAGTTTTAATATTAGCCTTCTAAGAGGGGTAAATTTGAAAACAGAAAAATTTTTAGGGGTACGTAGGAAATTGCCCCTAAAATTTATATCTAAATCTAAATTTGCTGAATTTTTATTTTTATATTTATATTTATATTTAAATTCGGATAAAATTTATATTTAAATTCGAATTCGGATAGATTTATTTTTTAGAATTCGAATTCGGATAAAATTTCGGATATCCATAGGTAGCGTTTGGTTCGGGGATTAGAAAAATTTTGTTATACCGGGGATAGGTACAGATTCTGGTATTAGCAGGAATTGGTGTAAATTTGCGTTTGGTTCGTTTTATGAGTTATACCGGAATTAAAGTAAATTGTGTTTGGTAAATTATATAGGAATAAGGAGAATAGGAAGAATTGGTAAAAATTGTGTTTGGTTGAGTATAGAGGAATAAGAAGAATTGATAAGTGATAAATTTGTGTATTGACTATTTTGCCCTTTATGATATAATATATAAATAAAATAATTTATTATATTAATCAACCTAATAATAAATTTAAAATATTATTTAAAATTGTAAAAAATATTTAAAAATAAATAATAAATAATTAAAAGTACTTAAAAATAATAGAAAATTATATATTAAAATATTTAAAATTTTTGATTGTTTTGACTATTTTGCCCTTTAAATTAAAGTTTAAATAGGAGTAAAAATTTTAATTTTTAAAAATTTATATAAATTTTAAAAAAATACATAATAAAAATTAAAGTTTAAGTGAGAGTAAAAATTTTAAGTGAGAGTAAATAAAAATTAATTTTTAAATTTTAAGTGAGAGTAAAAATTTAAATTTTTAAATTTATATAAATTTTAAAAAATTTATAAAATAATTGTATAAATTTTAAAAATTTAAAATTAATAATTTTTTTTCAAAAATGAAATAAAATAAAATTTTTAGATTTATTAAAAAATAAGTTAAAAAATTAAAAATTTTTAAAAAATTTAAAATTTAAAATTTAAATATTTTTTAAAATTTAAAAATTCTAATTTAAAAAATTTATAAAATAATTTTTATTAATATGCAAAAGAAAGAAAAAAAAAAATTAAAACCCACTTAAAAGAGAGTGAGGAAAGAGAGAGAGAGTCTTTTCTCGATTCTCGTGCCACTTTATGGGTTTCTCCCAATTCCACCTATTTACTGGAACCCGGATTCCCGATTCCATTCCCCTAATTCCAGGAAGCCTAGAACCCGGATTCCCGCCTATTCTGTCCCCGTTTGGATATGGACACGGGGATAAGGGGGGTATTCCCCCTTATCCCCCTTACCAAACGCACCCATAATATCTCTATCTCCGTATAACTCCTGCCCACGAAACGAAGCACCAGCAGCCGTCAGATCCCAATCAGAAGGATGTCGGCACCCCAGTCTGACAACCCCGATGAGGATCCATGATTGCAAAATCTGGCAAATCCTATCACTGCTTTGACTCCGACCCGTCCAACCCAAACATAATGCATTACATTTGCATTTACATTTTGCCGTGGGAAGAGAGAATCACACAAGAGATTTTGTATTAAAAGCCACTGATGGGACCCATCCCTACTCCGCGACTCGTCACTTCAATCCGCATCAAACCTAATCTTAACCGTCCGATCACTGCGCTTTGGACGGCGTTGATGAGCGGTGGGGCACCAAGTCCACGGGTCGTAGCCGGTGATTCCGGTAAGCCGAGAACTCCGCCTCTTACAAATGCTCTGCTTCGTCCGTCCCTTCCGTGAGCTCAATAATTGTCGCGACTCCCGAGGCATGACTTGTGTGACTGCCTTCTACCGGCGCTAGCCGGTTCTCCGGTTTGCTCTCCCCTAATTGGGAATTTTACTTCGTGCGCCCGGTGTATAGGTACAACTCATACACCCTCTATATAATAAAATAATAAAATTAAGTTGCTTCAAAAATCAAATCCTGATAGATTGAATGTGTCCATCCATGATAAAATATTTTGAAAGTTATAATTTTTTTAATTATACACATAGTTGATTGTATTGAATGTTATTTTCCATAATTGAACTTATTTAATATTATTATTATTATTATTTTCCTGTGACGTCCCCATTATCAGTTAGTACTAGACATTAAATTTTACAAATAAAATAAGACATAAATCAAATTTGACACTTGGGGGATTTTTTTTTATTTTAGAATTAATTTCAGTTTTAAGTACATCGGAAAGAAGATATATTTTTATAATATTTAATTTTTTATATTTATTTTTTATATTTTTTTATATTATATATATATATATATATATATATATATATATATATATATATATATATATATATATATATATGTTACTTTATATATATATTTACTATCGTAAATATTTATTAAAAAAATATAGTTAATTATAGATTAAATATTTAATATAAATTAATGAGTAAGATAAATTTATATTTTTTTTTCAGATATTAAATTATACATAATTATAGATATACTTTTTTAGCCATTAGGATTTTAGAAAAGACATATTTGTAAGTAAAAATTAATATTTTTTTTAATTTTGTTAAAAAATAAATAATAAACTTAATTTTATAGAAATATATCTATTATTAGCGAATAAAAAAATTAGTCTTTGAATACTTAGATAAAAACAATAGAAACAAAAATAATTTTAGTTTTAAAATAATAATATTTTACAAAATTAATAAACATCAAAACAGTAGTTAAATAATAATTTAAAAATAAATAAATAAATTATAAATATTAATTAATAAATTATTTATGATATTAATTAATCATTAATTAGTTAATCATAAGCAATGTTAATTAATAAATTAACAAACTATAAATAAATTAATAAATTAATAGATTAATAAATTAATAATTAATTATTTAATTATTTAATCAGCTATATTGGTCGAAATATTAATTGGTTAATTAATATAAATATTAATTATTGCATAAACATATTAAATAATAATTATTTTTTAAATAGCTAATTAATTATGAATAACAAATGAATTATTTAATTAGTTAATTAAATATTTATTATAGTAATAAATTAAGTGTTTAATTATTTATCTGGTTAATTAGTTAATAAATTATTATATAATATATTAATTAGTATGTATTTATTATTAAATTAGTAGAGGTATAAAAAGAATGAATTGTTGTTCCACCCAAAAATTAGCCGAATTGAGATATGGAGGTAAAAATTTGATACAGCTAAAGAGCCGACTAAGAATTGTATTGCTTGGAATAGGGTTACAAAGGGAATTGGAAGTCAATTACAATTAAGTCTACTTCTAGAAAAAATGGTGAGGAAAGTAGTAAATGTTGGTATGAGAGCTCTCTAGGAAAACAGTAAATACATATATTGAAAGATATGAAAAAGTATGGGTGCTCACTAACTTACGACGTTGGAGGATCCCTTTTTTTATATGGTTCGCTTATTTATATATTTTACGAACCATGTGTATAACCATTGATACCAATAATCGGCATAATCTGAGGGGAATCATCGCATATCTCTCAACTGCTTTCTTCTGAGTTGATTCTCCTCAACTAGAAAGTAATCATTTTTTCGTCCAGATTCATTCCCTGATCCTCGAGATAAAGCGTGATCTTCAGCCCTTTCCAGTGCTGGGTGCCGCTTGCTATTCTGGAGTTCTGCTATTCTGGAGTTCGTTACGAGATTCGCGCTCAAATCTTGTACTTCTTCCTTCCAGAGTCTTTCCTTTTGCGGCTTAGGCGCTGAGAGTTGACCCTGACTTCGCCTCTTGCGTCGCTCGGCTAAGGCGGTTTGGTGTTTTGTCTTTGGTCGAAGTCGATTCTGGATGAGACGACTATCCTTTTTCTTGGCTGCTTCTTCTGTCGGCTGATGCCTTCAGCCGATGGCGTATGTCACGTGCTGCATCCTCACGTGCTTGGGGTCGGTCTTGGTCCAGATGCGGGTCCTCCTTTACTGACTCTTTCTTTTATCGGTTGATGTCTTTTAACCGATGGTAAACACCACGTGTCACTACCTCCGGTGATGAAAATTTTGGTCTCAACAGGCACCGACCGTATTGGCACGATACAGTCTCTATGCTCATAACACAGTTTAAAACTTTCTTTTATTTTTTAAAATTAGTAAGTAATTTTCTCACTAAAATTTAAAAAATTTGATAAAAATATTGTTGAAATAAAAAAAATTTGCCACGTGATTAGGAGGTCAGCCAACTTAAGGGAATTAGAAGAAGACACGTGTTCGATCATTTGGTTGACCGACACGGACGAATAAGAAGGCGACACATAATACGCCATGAGTCGAGAGAGAAACGCCTAAACCCGAGTGAGTTTTAGGCAGGAAGCGGCAAAAATAATAGAGAGCGTATTTCATGGCCTACACGATTCTGCTCCAAACGCGCTCCGCAAAATAAGGGATATATTGATAAATACTAGACGCGGCCGAGTAATATTGCGCCTGTTGGAACCAAAATGTGGCTTGCGTGCGATCGGCCCCTGGGTAACCCTCCGGAGGTGTCGAAGTGCGCCGGGTGCCAACAATCAAGCGATCGGGCTGAGGAGGGATCCGCTCGGCCAAGTTCTCCTCTGGTAACTTTCACGACCGGTGATAGCCTAAACGGGTTTACGGAGGTAGAGAGTGATCGTCGGTTTCGACTTAAAATAGCCGAACCGGGTAGAGAGATAAATGTACGGCTAAAGAGCCGATTATAACTTTGAGGCGCAAGAAAAACAAGTAAAGACACGCTGATGAGCCCGATTACACTCTAAATGTACAAATAAAGACATGACCGAATGGGTCGGTTTACACTTTATATTGATTTGAAGAAAGGGATAAAAGGAAGAAGGTAGGGATAGAATGATTACAATTAAGCCTACTCCTAGGAAAACGGTAAATACAGGTATGAAAAGTTAAGTTAACATACTTCTAGATAAATGAAGAAGCTGGGGTGATACCGGGCTTACGAGGTTGCCGAACCCCTTTTCCTTCGTTGGCTCGCTTATTTATACAGTTTTCGAAGCAAGATGTATAACCGCCGATTTAGAAATTGGCGTAATCAAAGGGGAAATACCGAAAATTCCTCAACCATTTCATTTTTAAATCGCTTATCTTTAAAAGGATAATAGTCATTTCCCGTCTAGGTTCATCCCTTAATTGCTGCGTCGAAGTGTGATTTTCTGCGCTTCCTTTTGCTGGATGCCGCTTGCAGCTTCGGGGTCTGTTACGAGATTCGCGTCTGAATTTTGTCTTCGTTCTTTTAAAAAAAAATTCTTTGGGAGCTTAGGATCGACCTTGACTCTGCCCCTTCCGTCGCTTGACTGGGGCGGTTCGATATCTATCTTTGGCCGACAGACGGTTCTGAATGAGATGAATAATCTTTCTGCCCGCTTCTCTTGTCGGCCGATTCTCCTATCGGCTGGCGCCTTCGGCCAATAGCCTTTGTCGCGTCTTTTGCCTTTATGTGACAGAAAACGGTCCGGCTCGGGACGCAGACCCTTCTTCGGCTAATTCGTCCTTCTGTCAGCTGGTGTCTTCATGTGTTTCGTGCTGTACTATTGCACACCTGAAGCTGGTCTGAAACAAGACGTGGATCCTTCCTTGTTCGGCTCGATCTCCCGAAGGTTGTCCCCGACTCCCCCTGCTTCGTCGTCTGATCGGGACGGTCAACTACCGTCCTTCAACCGCAATCGTCTTTAGTTGATGTGATAAACTTTTCGTAGGCTGCGACGCCTCCACTCGATAATATACCGCGTGCTGCGCGCCTCCGTCTTTGGGTTAGTCTCAATCAAGATGCGAGCCCCTCCTTGTCGACTCTAGCTCCTGCTGGCTGATGTTTTCGGTTGACGCCATGCATCGCGCGCTTTTTCTTCTTCGACCGAGACCGGTATCTATTGAGACGCGAGTCCCTCTTTGCTGGCTCAAAACCTTCGTCGGTTGGTACCTCTAGCCGATGGTAAACGTCATGTGTCACTCCCTCGAGTGATGAAAATTCTGATCTCAACAGCACCATTCTTCGAGTTGACGAATAACCTTAGAAGAAAACGTGGTCGAGTGATATATCATTATCCGAAATGACGAACAGACTCAAAAGGGATCCGTTCTAGTATAAATAGTTGGATTTTCCTCCGAAGAAGAATTTTGCAATCTCGTAAGCCAACGACCATTGTTATTTCTTTTTTTCTCAATTCCAGTATCTACTGCTTTCTAAACTAGATTTAGATCTTTCCTCTACAATTTTTCCACTATAACTTTTTAACTTTTCTATGAGTAGTGTTTCTTGTAATTTGTTACTCTCCACATCAATACAAGATCGGTCGGTTCGATTCAGCTCTTTTAAGCTGAATATACTTCTAAGTTTGGGTTGTGTCTGATTGAGAAGAATCTGGTTAAATCAATCCCTACTCAATCAAATCGTTTGAATTGAGAGGCCATTCAAAAAGTCAAATCAAGAACCGATACTTTCAACGGTCTTATAATAATAACGCATTATAAAAAAATAAACATTTCATATCATTATGTGTCGAAATATATTAATTTATTATATATTTTATATACTGTACCAGTAAATTTTCGATACGATTTCATAAAAAAAAAAAAAAAAAAATTTAATTCAACCAAAATAATAAAATAATAATTTTATTATTTAAAATAATTTATATATATATATATATATATATTTAAAAAATAAGAGATGGAATAAAGCATTTTGTGTACGTCAACATCAGGCAAGAAAGTAAAAAACGCGTACGGTTTGCCATTACTCCGATGCATAGAAATTTTTATACCCAGGATTGATTGCATCGCTTATTACCGACAGCATCTTTAGAGGCGCTGGACAAACTACTCCTTTCAAATCTGCCAATTGACCCGCCGAATCAGTACGGCATGTTAGGTCCAGCAGTTCGTGAACAAGCAATTAAGTTAAAAGCAGTAAAAAAAATTACACTACACCCACACAACCCTCCTCCTCCTCCTCTCTCTCTCTCAAAAAAAAAAAAAAAAAAAAAAAAAAAAAGGTGGACTCCTCTTTTGGTCACACCACACCCGAGATCGCACATATGATTCGCAGAGGTCGTGTGGGGGCCCACAACACGGCAACAAATGGGATCGATCCGGAGGTGGTTGGTGAACAGAAATTACTGAACGCGGATTTTGTAGCTTTTTTTTTTTTTTTTTTTTTTTTTACTCCGCACCTGATTGGTCGATTTATATATTAAAACAAAATAGAGTAATTAATGGACTCGGGAGTCAGTGTTAAGTAATTAATTAATTATGTGATTATTTTGTTCCAATTATTAATTTTGATAATTTTATAATTAGCTATAAAATTAATTTCATATATCTTTCTCTAAATATATATTTATTTTTTCAAATATTTTAAATTATTTATATATATATTTTTCTGACGTTAGTTTATTATTTATTTTCTAAGCGAATATATGTGAATTACAGTACTGTACTTTTAAATATATTATTTTAAAAATTTTAACTATTAAAATAATATAAAAATATGTTAAATTTATCTTACGAACTAACTAAGAATAAGAATTTAAACTATTGCTAATTATATTTTTTTAACGGAGATTAACGATAGAAATATATATGAACAATTTTAGACATTTTAAGAAATAAATATAAAAAAGTTTAACTTTATAAAAATATATTTATTATTCGATATGTTTACATAAAGTAGGATGAAATTAATTCTTAACTATACTGACTAAACTTGTAAATATAAATAACGTATTCGAATTTTTAATTTAAAGCGTCGTGGGATGATTTAGATAAACAAATTGAAAGATTAGATAATTCATCTAAATTTTTTTAAAAAATAATTAAAATTATTTATAATTCATGTGAGTTCTATACTAAAATTGAGCTCTATACTAAAGCAATTCGAGAGATTTCTTTTTTATATTATCTCTTGAATAAGAGGGTGTTCGAGCTAACGATTTAAATGATTGAAGAAGAAATAAGTTTTAAAATTTTATTAATTGTAAAAAAATTATAGTACATGAAAACACAAGTAATTAATTCGATTGAATTCTACGCTGAGATTTAATTTTCAAAAAAACATTGACCAATAATTTGAATCATAGTCAAAATCTCTACACAATCTCTACACAATCGTAAAAAAGAAATTAAATTTATCTAACTGCTAAACTTGCTCTCAAACTAAAATTACGAGAAATTACTAAATAATAAAGTTACTCTCTCTAGATCTCTCAATTTTTTAATTTTTTCATGAATAAAAAAAATATACGTGAAATCCTACAAAATATCAGTCAAATTTTATAATCTTTTATTTTATATCTATATCTTTTCTTATGATGAACACTCGAAAGCGAGTGATTCAAAATTTTAATTTTTACCATTATAATTTAAGTGTATCTAGCCTCGTTTGGCAACCGGTATAAAAGAGGATAAGGAGGTTATTTCCTTCCTTTATACCCAAACAGCATTTAAGTGTGGGGGGAATAGCTGTTCCCCCATACCAGGTTATTTCGGTATAAAGATAGAACAGCTGTTCCACCTCACAGGTGGAATAGCTGTTCCACATGTTACTTATTATTATTATTTTTTTAATTAAAATTTTTTAAATTATAAGATATTTAAATTTATAAATTTATAAAAAATTTTATTTTATTTTATAAATTTTAATTCTCTTTATTATTCTTATTTTTTTTAATTTACCAAATATAATTTTTCTGGTACAATCCTTATACTCAACCAAACACAAAATTACTATAATTCTTGTTTGTGCCTGAACTTATACCTATCTCCGGAATAACCAATTTTTGCTTATACCCGAACCAAACGCAGCAGGACTTGTTTAGTAATGGGTATAAGGGGGATAAGGGGTTATCCCTCCCTTTTATATCCAAACAAAAAAATGGGAGGGGGGAAACAGCGGTTAGCTGTTCCCCCCTATATCGGGTTATCTCGGGATAATCCGTTTTGGGGGAACAGTTGTTTCCCCCCAAAAGGTGGTTATCCCCCTCTTTTATACCCAAATAAAAAACTGGGAGGGGGGAACAGCTGCTCCCCCCTATATGGGGTTATCTCGGGATAATCCGGTATTGGGGGGAACAATTGTTTCCCCCAAAAGGTGGAACAACTTGTTCCACCTTCCTTTCTTTTTTTCTTTTTTTTTTTAAATTAAAAAATTTTAAATTATAAGATACTTAAATTTATAAAATTTAAAATTTAATTTTTTTTATTTTTAAAATTTTAAAAAAATTAATTTTATTTTTTAATAAATTTAAAAATTTAAATTTTTTTAATTTTTTTATAATTTATTAATCTATACAAAATTATACCAAATGTTTAAAATTTTTAAATTTATATCTATTTTTATATACAAATTTTTGAATTTTTAAAAATTTATAAATTTTTAAAAACTAAAAAAAATTAATAATTTTTTTATATATAAAAGTAAAATATAAATTTTAATAAATTTTTTAATAAATATTTTAAATTATATATTTAAAATTATATTAGTAAAATTTTTATCTTAAATTAAAATTTTAATCTTCTCTATTTTTCTTATTCCTTTTTAATTTACCAAACATAATTTTTTTTATTCCCGGTACAACTTTTATACTAAACCAAACGCAAAATTAATTTAATTACTGTTTATACCTGAACTTATACATATTTCAGAAATTATCAATTTTCGCTTATATCCGAACCAAATGCAGCCCAAAGGATAAAAATAAATTTGTATTTAAATTTATACTTATTTCAAAAATTATTAATTTTTATTTATATTCAAATCAAACGCAGCCGAAAAGACCAAAAAAAAAAATAAAAATAAAAATAAAAAAAAAAAAAAAAAAATAAGGAGAATAGGAAGGGAGGGGGTAACTCCCTATTGATGCATTGGTGCAACACACGGTTTCTTTAGTCCCGCAATAAATGATTGTGCTCATTAATAATGCTGCGACAAAGCACGTGACCACCTCAGGTCGTAGTGATTAGGGAAGTTTCCTCGTGGATGCAGTGGTGGCTATCATTGTAACAACAACTAACAACAACTACAACAGTGATAATGCTTATAATACCTATCTACATGCGCAGTAACTCTGCAGCTTAAGTTATAGGGTAATAATATTCGTACGTTCATAAATAAATAGGTAATACTAGATATACATTTTTTTAGGGGTATATATTCTACACCCCACTTTATTTTGGGATGGGTATTATTTTATTCGTCAGTTATATTATATCATTTATATATAGAACTATTTTAAATTTCGAGGGTGTCACATTTCTCCCCCCTTTAAGCCCTGACGTCCACGTCGGACTCAACCATACTCACTAGTACCAAGCGTTATGAGACTCGTCTCGCTAGTCTTAGCCGATCTTGTATGGAGCTGCACTCCAAGCATACTCACTAGTACCAGACGTTGTGAGACTCGTCTCGCTAGCCTTAGCCGACCTCGTAGGGAGCTGCACTCCACCTACAACGATCATTAGCCGGGGAGCCACACTCTACCCGCTATATAACCGAGACTCATCTCACATTTCCGGCTGGTGATTGGCTCTGATATCAATAATGACGCATCACTTCCCAGAAGGTCACCCATCCTAGAACTACTCTAGCTCTAGCACGCTTAACTCTCTTAACCTCTTGGATCTTGCTATCATCCAAAATACTATAGCCGGGTTAAGAGTTTTAGTCATATTATATTATTTATATATAGGACTATTTCAAAATCCGAGGATGTCACATATATATCCTAAATAAATATACGGTATATATATATTTTTTATTTTAAAAATAAAAATTTGCCTTATTGTTCATGTCAAAATAATCAATAAAATTTATTTCATTCTGACATGAATGAGATGTATATCATACATCCATATTTATCTCACGTATATCAGCTGAGGCCTTTAGGTACCCTTTCGTCGGTTTGCATATAAATAAGAATTACATATTTCAAAAATAGATCCAAGTTCCAATATGAATTTTAATTATAGTAAATTTATATTTAAATGAGAATTAGATAAATATTTAGATACATAATGTGGAATAAGAAAAATAGTTAGTAATTATAAATATAAAACAAGATATTCTCCCTTTTATCATACTTGAATTTAATTTTTTAAATTTTAAATTTAAATTTAAATATTAAATTTTAAATTTAAATTTTTAAATTTTATAAAAAAGGGATCGGACGAACATCGGTGAAACAACGCTGTTTTAAAAATATGTGAAAACTGTTATTTTCACCTCTTAACGGTTAAGTGATGAAAACGTAACCGATCATAAGCTTGTAGTATGGAAAAATTATGTCACTTCTTACAATGTGTTATTATTAATAGTGTAACATAACAACCAAGCCAATTCAGAACAAAACTTTACAACCAATTACTAGAAAAAAAAAGATGCTAGATTAATTTTGATTCCATGAGTTTGATAGGTGTTTACCAATCCCTAACATTAATTGAAGAAATTAAATGGTATTTGTATGATTGTGAACCTAACTGCATTATTTTGTTCTTTTACTAACTTAAAATAATGATTGAAAATTAAAAATGGTCACTACATGATTATTTATGAATGTAACTAAATTATTTGGTTTTTTTTATATATATATATATATATATATATATATATATATATATATATATATATATAGTGTCCGACTGCTATGTTTTTATGAGTAAAATCTCTTTATACTCATAAATTTTTGGTTATTGGATGTAGAAATGTGCGGTTAGAATTATAGTGGTCTTCTATGATTTATACTATTTCACCAACAACCCAATAAATCCTAGGAGATCACTATCATTCTAACCGTACATTCATTCATCCAAGGGCGAAAAAGTTATGAGAATAAAGATATACTCATACAAGTATAGTAGCCCTACGCTATATATATATATATATATATATATATATATATAGATAGAGAGAGAGAGAGAGAGAGAGAGAGAGAGAGAGAGAGAGAGAGAGTTTTTATGCTTTCAAAAGTATAAGTAATCCATACTTGTAAATTTTTTATCATTTGATTTTTATTGAAATTTATATTTTTTATTTTATCTTTCAAAAATATAAGTAATCCATACTTAAAAATACGAATTGCTGGTACTTTTATCGGCATATATAATAATCAAACTTTATATATATATATATATATATATATATATATATATATATATATATATATATATATATATATATATATATATATATATAGTGGTATTATTGATGTCAATGTAATTATATTCTATTATGTTTTAAATTTAAGCCACATTTTCCTTCAATGCTCTCGATTTTCTTTGTATGGAAATTTTGTTCCGAGAGAAACGGAGGATATAATTAAGCTCTTTCAACGTGGTTCATGTTTCATTTTTATTCCTATATTTCTTTCGTACATGCGTGTAACATGATTCGCTGTTGGGGAAGCAGCATTTCAATGTTGTAGCCAATGCGGGGAGTAAATGACAACACACAAATATTAATATATTTAGAAAATTAAAGCGATAAAACAATGAGCAATCATCAAGTGCAACGTCACGATTATTTATGAGATATCTTGGAACTAATGGTTTGCATTTTCACTTGGTCTTCTTAATGTGATCCATCATTGCTACACATATTGGATATTATATATAGTCAACACAAAATAAATGCATCATTAATGTTTAACTCTGATATTTCATTGCCTACATGTTGAGGTTCATAATTGGTGCTAATCAATAAGAGGAAATTAACAAGGAAGATCATATAAAATGGCCGTTTCCTCGAATTTCTATATTTCTGATTTTGACTTAATTATCATATTAAGTTAATTTTTTAGAATAATACTTTTTTCGGAGACAATAATTTCAAAAATCTAGACGCATATATCTACTTTTCAATATTTGAAAAAAGAGAGATTAATTCTTGTCATATATTTAATCAATTTTTTTTGTTGTTTTTTTGTGAAGGAGATGTTGATCGCATTACACTTTCAACCATAGCCGTACGTCAAGCTTTGAGCACCGCTCGTTCATTTTCAATATTGAAAAAAAATCCATTCACCGTCACTGATATCTCCCATCTATTTAACACGCGAAAAATTTGGTAACTAATTAGACACTTTCAATGTTGAATAAAAAAAAGTATAGTAATATTTGTCATGTCTCATCTCAATTAGGTACGTACCAAAACCAATAATCAGTTCATAAATGTTTATTTCTATGCAGTGTTTTTTGATATCACACAAGTGTGAAATGCGCATTGCAATGCACACTAAATAAGACAAGATCACCGTATATCTAATTAATATCACATGCATGCATGTATGTATCATTAATATTCATGTTTGATACATGGGATCACCTAGAAGAATCTAGTCTACATTTGCTGCCATTAATTAGTTAGGATATATATTGTGTGTATTATTGGAAAAATGTTGGCTAACTAAAGTTCCCCAGGAAATTCTCCCTTTTAGAATAATTCGGTTTCTAAGATGCCAAAAGTTTTCAATAAGGTTAACATTCTTAAGGTAGTGGGGCGGTTTATTCCTTCAAAAATCTCCGCATTGGGGCGGCTTATTCTCTTTGAAAACTTCGCATTTGGATTATCGATTATTCATAGCGCAAAATTATAATAAAGTTAAAATTGGAGAACGAAAATGTCAAAACTGTTAGAAAAAATCTATACAGAATTTGATTATGATTAATATCTAACTAATCTAATTATAAGATAAAATAAAAATTTACAGATAATGCAAATAATCCAAAATTTTAACTGATCCGGAAGCGTGGGTAGCACTGCCCTAAGGTGTATTTCCGTCCTTACATGCGGGATTAACCGAGAACACCACCCCAAGGTACGACCGGAATTCCTCCTCCTGCTAGCACGATCGTGACGTAGGTTAACGGAAATTCTTTCAACACCCAATTGAGAAAGAGATGAAAAGATGAAAATAAAATAGTTAAAAATGATTTCTCTGTTTCTTTCTCTATTTTCTTATTAATAAGAACAGAAAAAACGGATATTTAAATTTACGAAGAAAACCAAGAAACGGAAATCACGTTCCGTTAGACGCAAGAAACGGAAGCCACAAACGGAAGCCACGTTCCGTTAGGCGGAAGAAACAGAAGGTACATTCCGTTGAATTTCTTTCGCACCAAAAAAGAATTAATAAATAAATAAATAAATAATAAATACTAATAATAATAATAAATAAATAAATAATAAAAGAAATAAATAAATAAATAAATAAAATTAATAAATAATGAAAATTTTGAATTTTACCCAACAAAAACCAATTGTAATTTGATTTAGCCTTAATTGACAGTACAAAAACGGCCTAACTAGCTAGCATCAATGCACAGAAATGAGATAGATACCTTGAAACAAAACCTTCTCCAAGTTGGAAACTCTGATTCAAAACATTGATCCTACTCTCGAACTTTCTGGAAGTACTCCCACACAAATACAACAGCAGGCGGCTAAAGAAGCAGGGAGCACTTCCCCCACCATTTCATTTCATGTGGTTCACATGCTGGCATGCAAATGTACAAAAATATTGAGCCAGTATTTGATTCAATCATAAGAGTACTACAAACCCATTGACTATTAATGAAACCATGATATATATATATATATATATTTTTTTTTTTCCTAATTAACAACAATAAAAGTTACTTTGAAATATTAATTATTGCCTTAAAAAAAAAAAAAAAAGAAAAAAAAAGAAAAAAAAAATTGTAAAAATTTGTTTGTAAAGAGGCTGCGGATTTATTTGGCTTTTAAAGTGAGGTTGGGGGTGCTACATATGAAAAGGGCAATGGAAATGAAAGCGGTGATGATTAGCATTATTAGCACTGTCCCCCTCCTGTTTTTCTCTTTTTACTAAAATCATTTTCCTTTATTAATAAGTAACACTATTATTATTATATTATTATTATTATTATTATTATTATTATTATTATACCATTTTGCTCTACCTTTTTCCGGGTCACGTGTAATTTTGTCAACGGTGGGTTTGTCGGTCAAATCCCCTCGTCTACCCCTCTGCAAATTTATTACGACGACCCCCCCACACCACAATCCCACAAACCCTTCTCTGGCTCTTTAAAACCCTGTTCTCCTTAACCCTTTTATTTTTATATATATTCTCTCTCTCTCTAAAACACACACATACATACACACGCGCGCGCGCACGCATAAACGCATGAACTGTGACATGGAGCTTGGTTTGAGCTTAGGAGAGGCTCCCGCGAAGCCACTGTTTGTGGGGGAGAAGGGTTTGGGTAAGGTGGGGAAAGGGTTGGGTTTGGAGTTGGGAGTTGGGGTGGGGAGAATGGAGTTTGAGGAGGAAGGAGATGGAGGAGTGAGAAGCAGAAAGGGAAGTGAAGAGAAGAAGCTACATGGAGCAGCAGGGAAAAGCCCTTCAGATGAGCATTTGATTCGGCTAAGCCTCGTGCCTTCTTCGGCTCCTCTGCCTCCTCCTCCTCCTCTCCCTCAACAGCAGCAGCAGCAGCAGCTTCTGCAAAAGCCCGTGTTTCCCTGGGCTTATGAGAATAGTAAGAGTTAAAAAAAATTAATTATACCTAATTTTTCTCCAGAAAAAGTTTTTTTTTTTCTTTTTTTTTTTGGCTCTTCTCTCTGGCAAGTTCTCTACTGATTAATTTTTTCTGTTTTGAAAATAAATAAATAAATAATTTCTCTCATATATTTAGATTTAAAAAAAATATATTTTGTTTTTTCTCTTTTAAAGTTTCGATCCAATCGAGAGGAAAATCTTGGGTGCATCCATCATATATTAACACTGCTACTCCGGTGTTATTTTATTTTATTTTCAGGGAATTTAGAAGTTGGTTCAATAATAAGAGGGTTTGATGTGAACATGGCGCCATCAGAGGAGGAAGAGGAGGAGGAGGACGAGGAGGAGGAGGAGGAGGAGGAGGAAGCGGCGGCGGAGGGGGCTGGTTCGTCGCCGCCTGACAGCTCGGTGTCGTTCCAGATGGAGTTATCGGGGCGTCGCGGAGGCGAAGCTGCAGTTGCAGCAGCAGCAGCAGCAGCAGCAGCAGCGGCAGCAGCAGCAGCGGCGGCGTCGAGAGGCAGCGACGAGGAGGAGAACGGCTCGGCAAGAAAGAAACTCCGCCTCTCCAAGGAGCAGTCTTCCTACCTCGAAGACAGCTTTAAGGAGCACAACACCCTCAATCCCGTATGCTCTTTTTTTCTAACTCTTTTTATTTTTTTAAAAAAATATTTTTTTTTTTTTTTTTTTTTTTTTAAAAAAAAAGTAACAACAAATTTGTTTGTTGTGTTGATTTATGGGGTGGTGGTCGCAGAAGCAGAAGATTGCTTTGGCGAAGCAGCTCAACCTGCGGCCCCGACAAGTGGAAGTCTGGTTTCAGAACAGAAGAGCCAGGTAGTACTCCTCATATTACTACTAGTCTTTTTTTTTCCTTTTTTTTTTTTTTTTTTTTTTTTTTTTTTTAATTCTTATTTTGTGGAGTGTATTTTTTGGTTTAGTGTTCTATTAATAATGGGGTATTGATAAAATATTTTAGTCCTCTCTTATCATTAATCCTTTTTTGTTCTCCTTGACCGACCAGAGCCTGAGTTCCTGAATTTAACACTAGCATAATCTAAGAACACCCAACTCTCAATCTCACACATAATAATGTTTCCATTTTGATTGTTCCACCACTACTGATTACTGTTACTATATATTGATTGGATAATTTAGTTTTTTTTTAATGCTCAATTCTACTCTTTGACAAGTCCAACATGAGAACTAAAATTCTGTGGTTGCTTACTTTGAGATCGTTATTTTCGTTTCTAGTTGTACGCTCGTCGTTGTAACATATTAGAACTCAGAATTTTCAGCTTTTATGTTATGTAAAAGCGATCAATTACTTTCGAAGATGATTAAGCAACTAGAAAAAGGCATCTGAATGTTCTTTCCAACATTCCAGTAGTAAGTCACCATGTTGGGTTTCAGGAGGGGTCTTAAGAGCTTGGAGTATTTAGATTGTAGAGTGTTGAGCTCTCGATGATTAATCGATTGAAAAAAAATCGAAAACAGGACGAAGCTGAAGCAGACGGAGGTGGACTGCGAGTACCTGAAGCGGTGCTGCGAGACGCTGACGGAGGAGAACCGGCGGCTGCAGAAGGAGCTCGCAGAGCTTCGGGCGCTGAAGACTGCATCCCACCCTTTCTACATGCACCCGCCTGCCACCACCCTCTCCATGTGCCCTTCCTGCGAGCGCACGACCTCCTCCTCCGCCGCCGCCGCCTCCCGTCCCTCGTCCTTCGTGTCCTTTTTCTCCAAACCTCACTTCCACCCGCTCGCCGCGCATGCGATGGCGTCGCCCCGCCAGCCCTCGGCCTCCTAACGAGCGCTGATGGCGTCCGTCGCTGTAAATACATTCACATATTTTGAACTGTTTTCGTTTCTTCTTTTTAACTGGGTTTTGAATTTGATAGATAGTGAGGAGGTCAGCAGTTGTGATAATAGTGTTAGCAGCAAGATTTAGTAAAAAATGGTTGTTGTTTCGGTGTAAAATGTAAATTTGATTAGCGCGATCTGAGCCGTCCAAGATAGGCTTTTTGGGCTCTAGGACTTGATGAAATCTGTGTTCCAATCATTTGTAGGGTGTTAATTCTGAAAATGGGTCTCTTAGATTAGGACCTATCATAAACAGAAGATGAAACCTGGCACACTATATATATATATATATATATATATATAAAGTGGTAATGTGTTATACGAAAGTGAATTATTCAAACTCTACTACAAGTATCTAGATTCCTGTTGTAATTTACTCACTCAATTGCTATCTCTTGTGTCTCCAAGTTCCCTTTTATGGATGGTTCTATTCATGCTAATGCAAAGAAAACATCTTACACTGTTTCCATCACCTAATGTGTGAAGGTGATTATGTCCTTAAACTGGTGCTGAAAATGAGTGTTTGACCGCGCTTCTGCTTCATGCATAGAAAATCTCTTATTAGAGATTCTATAACGATATCTTGGTCAAACAGGTTCTAAATCTGCAAGTGTCGAAACCCCATGATGCCCCGTGTTATTTGTCGGCTTTGGATACTATTTTTGTTTTGATTGGAAATATTATCATTTGAGTTTAAAAAATTGAAATATATTATATAAATAATCAATCTACAACCAACTATCTTACAGGGGACACTTCCATGGGAGTGGAATAACTACTTGACTCTTAATCCAACTTCAACAAAACAAGCTAATCTTTTACATAATAAGTTTCAATTTTCAAACTTCACAAGATCATTTACAGTTTTTTTTTTTTTTTTTTTTTTGGGGGGGGGGGCGGGCGGCTAGCTACTCTTCGCAGCCAACGGCTGTCCCTCCCCTCTGCTAAATTCAACATTATAATGAATAAATGGCAGCATGCTGCCTTTCTCTCAAAAAAAAAAAAAAAAAAAAAAAAATCTTCTAACTTATGTGAAGTGCTTAATTTATTACCTAATAAGACCTATCACTTACAAAGAGGAAAAGGGAGCTGTGAGGAGAGGCTACTTTCCAGTTTCCAGATATAAACAACACATAAATATTATATATAATCCCCCTCACTTAGGATGTCAATTAGTACAGATATTCGAAATTTTATTCGAACCCGAATCTGAACGGAATAAATTTATCCGATGTTAAACGGATATGGATTCGGATATGGATATAAAGAATAAAAATCCGACGAATTTAAATTTGGATATGAATTTTGATTGTTTCCGATCCGAATCCGAACGGACCCGAACCCAAATTAATTTTATATTATATAATATATGTGTATATAAATATTTGATATTATATTTAAATTTATATTTTAAAAATTTAAATTTAATATAATATATTTTGAAATATTGTAAGAGAAAGAAAAATAATTGTTTCGGATTTGGGTTCGGGTTCGGATTTTGAATTTTTAGTCCGGTTCGGATCTGGATATGAATTTTTAAAATTCGTCGAATTCGAATTCAGGTTCGAGTTTGATAGTCAAGTTCGGATTCGAATTTTCAAAAATCCATTCCAAATTCGACCGTTGACAACGCAACCTCACTTGAAGAGATTGTATGGCAAAAGAAGTGACAATTGTACTTGTGCTTACAAAATTTGAAAAGAAATAAATACTTTCATGAGTTGAGATGATGAAGGGATAAGGTACTCAAATTATTGGATGTACTCTTTGGAAGACACTATAAGATAATTTTAGTGCATTGCATTAATTTGGGCCAATCAAAATGCAGCATATGTAGATACCATTGCATAATTTGCCGCTATATAAAATAGAATATCTCATTTTTCTAATGTATAGGAAACATCACAAGTACAAACAAGAACAAGACATTTATACGTGCCTAAGAAATAAAACATGTAATTAATTTCTATGTTGAAGAAGAGACAAAATATGGGACAATAATCTCATATGAACTGGGGACAACTTGCATGAACTTATTAAGGAACAGTTAAATTTGTATATCAATCATGGTATCAATCATGGTACCAGTAATTAAACACCTCTCCTAATTGTTGCACATGTGGCAACTCTTCCAGCATGCCCATTGTTAAGAAAAATGCTAAATGTACACCCCGATTGGGGTGTACATCTTACACCCACTTCATTCTGGGGTGGGGTGAATTTTACTCTTCTTATCGATGGGACGAGTGGAGAAATATTCATCCTAGGATGAAGTGGATGTAGGATGTACATCCCATTTGGGATGTACAGGTAGCAGTCTTCCGTTGTTAACGTCCCAAGATAAAATAATATATATATATATATATATATATATATATATATATATATATATATATATATATATATATATATCTTCTTTTTAATATCTAATACAAAGTTTTTATTTAGCATCAAAATATATACCATAACAATTTCTTCCTTGGTTTTGCATATACTATTTTAGTTATAGAAAATATATTGTATTATGTTATGACAAAAACGGAAAAAAATTAGTTCACTGGACACGCAAATATTAAAAAAAAAATTGAGAAAGAGAGAAAAAAAAATAAAACACACGGCTACAAGCTTACGTCCAGAAACGAAAATAGAGCGAGATTTTTATTATAATTAAAATAGTGTACAAAATATCACTCTTTTATAAAATTCTAATTCCAAAATTTACTCATACTTCTTTTCATTTTTCGCACAAATTAATAAAATAAAAGTATATTTATAATAATGGTAAATTCTACTATAATTAGAAATACGAATGCACTAAGATTAGAAATAATCTTAATAATATTAGGTATAATTCAAACTTAACTTAATAGAATAATCAAAATAGAATCGTATTAGAAAACTTTTCGTTTCTAAAATTCGAGACATATCTAACATATTACTTTTAATTATTAAGATTTTTACTGTCTCAATTGATTTAATATACTAAATAAAATATTTATATTTGTATTATTTTTACTAATAAAATGTTGGTATCGACGATCGGTACTGCTCAACAAGACGTAGGTTATTTGAACTCATTAAATGTGGAAACTAATATGAAAGTAATTGAGCAACCTAATTTTCTAAATTGAACAAGCATTCTAACAATATTATATGCATAAAATATACTTGTTAGAGATAAATTATAGAGATTCAAGATGAACGTCACATCAAACGTGATCTATGATCTAAGCTCAAGTTAGGTATACCCCGAGTGATAGAGATATATACAATATACTAATTCTATTATAATCCTTTTTAAGTAGAGGTGAAGGTTTCATGCTATACGGAATATGTGATGTTAATACATGGAGAAAAAGACACTTCATAACAGAGAAGTGGATAATGAGATAGGCTATGTCTTTTAATATATAATAAATAAATAAAAGTGGGAGTGACATTTTCCTCGAGCAAGAAACAGTGATAGGGTGCTTAGAATTTAAAAATTATTATTATTATTATTATTATTTTGGAGTGAGGCGGCCTCTTTGACATGTTGAGAGGGCATTGGTCTCTCGCATCATCTTCTTTTTGAGTTGAATTCGACCCAACATTTACGTGATTGGGCACAACTGGGAAAGTCATTAATTAATTACTGGGTTTTATTTTTGCCTCATGAAAGTAACTTGTAAGTGATTATGGGCCCTACGTTCCCAACCCCTGATACATGCACTGTGGCAGCAAAAATTATCGGACTTTGTTTTAGAAGTACAATCGGAAAATTATTCAGGGCAGTTGTTCTTAAGTTTTGCTACCAAAAGTTTGTGAAGTATTTGGCATATATGTTGATGTCCAAAAAAAAAAAAAATGAGGGATTTATCTTATACTGTAGTTCTGATTAATAGTATGCCTCTGAAATAGCTAGATCATTATTACTGCTAAAGAGCCACTGATGAAGAAAAAGGATACAGTACATTTATTAATGATCTAAAATGATTACTCACGACAAAAATAATAAAAATAACAAATGGCGACGAAGGAAGATGGAGAAGCAGCCCAAAATAGTGTACCGGACAAAATGACACCAACGCCATCATGAAAATAGGGCATAAAGTGAAAAGGACCACACCGGCAGAAAAACGTGCAAAATATAAAAATACAATACGAACCCACCAAGCCACCAAAACGCGGAAAGCTAGCGCGCTGTATACTTATTGGGTTCGTTATTCATATATCGTATAGATGAATGAATTTGAATTCGCATTCCTTCTTGTTTTAAAAAACACGCGTAAAACAAATCATAGATGTACAAAGGTGGTGAAGATGGAAGAATGGATCTGAACGTCTCCGGAAGTCTAACCTCAAACTTAAGTTACTCAAGCACTTCATCGATAATTTTACGATGAAATAAAGTAAATAATTTGGACACAACAAATCTAGATGGTAAAATTTTAAAAAATAAAGTTATATTTAAAATTTTAAAATTAAAACAAATGATCTGTAAATAGACTAAGTCTGAATATTATTTTGGCAAAAAAATCTTGGGCCTAATGAGGACCAATGAACATTATGTACTGTAGGCTGCCTTTTAAATCTCCAGCCCAAATCAAGCTGGCCTGTTAATTAAAGATCTACTTGCACAGGACAATGATCTAAACACTAACATAGAGATCTTAAGATCTAAATACAAATAAATCGATAAGATCTGTCCTTTCATTACTTTTGAAAATTTTATTGTCTAAGCATCAGGTAATCACAAAATCATTGGTATTAAAAAAATTCTATTTTTTGTTAATAAGAAAAGTAATTACAAAAAAATTATGACTTCAATATATATACACGTACCTTTTATTATTAGTTGCAGAAAATATAGAGATTTTATATATAAATATTGGAATTTCACACTTATTTCATATTGAAATTATAACAATATTCACTCAAATGTTTTTACATTACATAAAAATACAAGAATAATTTTTTTAAAAAATATTATTTTAATATAAATATTATATTATTTTTGTTTAAAGTCACTATCATTTTACATAGCATAATACAATTGATTTAAATATATATATATATATATATATATATATATATATATATATGTGTGTGTGTGTGTGTGTGTGTGTGTGTGTGTGTGTGTGTGTGTTATAACGGTTACAAAAAGGACTTTTTGATGTTAAAGGCTATATGTTTCAATTTTGAAGGACTCCTCAGTTTTGATAAATTGGTGACTAAATCATATATTTTTTGTTTTTTGCTTCGAAAGGTTGAATATTTTTTTTGTTGGTATAAATACACAAAATAGAGGTTAGACTATAATAAAATATGAAAATTGTCAACGAGTCGATCAAGTCGAGGCACGGATATCTCGCTCTCTTTAAGGAGATTCAAGCCTTATGCGGTAAACAAAGCCTTCGAACCGATGCAACAGAACACTGACTTGTTCCCTCCAGAATACAACGGCTCGACTCTCGTCGTGTGGCTTCACTAACTCTGCACAAGTAGATAAGCCCAAAGCTCCATAAAAAAAAAAACATATTTTCTTTGACCACTTTCTTCTTTAAGTAGTATAGTTTTTTTAGTTTTTTTTTTTTTATCTTTGTGTTGGTATTCCAAGAGAGTAGAGAAGCGCTCTTTATATAGACTTCACCATCCTATAAGTTACTATAACTTTATAGCTTTCATATTAAGAGTTATAGGAATAAGTAGTGAATATATACGTTAGATTTCTTAACTTCAAAAATCACCAATTAAAAGAGTAGTAGGTTATAGGAATTTATAATTAATCAAAAATCACCAATTAGAAAGTGTGCTCTGTATTGAACCTTCACTTAGTGAAATAATGATCTCTACTCTAGAGCCAGAGTGGTCTAAGACTTGAACTTTGGCTGCTTAAGGAAAATAGAGTGTCACTGCTCACATATAACAATCCAGGTGTTGACATGAGCTTTATTAGCTAGCACGTTACGGTCTTATGCTTATCCTGATTTTCATGAGCATTTTTGACAAAAAGCCCATTCTCATAGAAAGCGGCCTCACTTCCATGCTCACATAGGTGAAATCCGTCAATGGTGCTCCAGTAATTTTGACACCCTGCTCATAAGAGCCACAAACTCCATTAAGAGTGTAATAACTCAACCCTCATTCCATTACAGGATGAATGCACTCACATCATAGGAATAGGTAAATATTAGATCACGCAGATCTATATGTTGTGCATTCTTTACGACCGCCATAAGATTCGTTTTTCTCATTGAACCCGACTTTCAAGATCTCTGATCATCAGGTTGGGTATCCAGCTCATACGTGGTTCATGATGTTATGGGCTTTAACCCTATCCCCCTCGATGTACTCAAGATCCTTTCTCTTCCCAAGACCTTGGTTAATGGATCTGCTAGATTATCAGTAGATTTAATATAATCTACATTGATAATACCATTGTTCATATATGATCTCACAGTATTGTGTTTTCTTCTCACGGATCTGGATTTACCGTTATAATAACGATTTCTTACATACCCTACCAATAGCAGCAGTGCTATCACAGTGTATCAACACAGATGGGACTGGTTTCTCCAGAAATGGAATCTTAGCCAACTAGCTTCCTCGCTAGCTGGAGCTAAAGCAATAAGCTCGACTTCCATGGTTGAATTAGCAATGATAGTTTGCTTTTTAGATTTCCAACATATAGCACCACCTGCTAAAGTAAAAATATAACCAGTGGTAGAGAGAGAATCACCTGATAAGGTATTCCAATCAGCATCACTAGAACCCTCAAGCACAGCAGGATACTTCCCATAAAAACAAGCCATAAGTTTTGGTACCAATGAGATATCTAATCACACGTTCCATGGCATGCCAATGCTCTATATCCGGCTTGCTTGTAAATCTACTAAGTATCCCTACTGCATATGCAATATCAGGTCTAGTGCAATCAGTCGCAAACCGCAAGCTTCCAATCATACTAGCATATTCCTTTTGATTTAAAATTTCATTTTCACTTTTAACGGAAAATAAGTGAACACTCGAATCAAAAGGTATAGTCACATGCTTGCAATTAAGAAAGTTGTACTTTCTTAAAATTTTCTCAACATAATACGACTGATCAAGAAAAATACCATCTGGTGTTTTGGTAATTTTCATACCCAAAATAAAGTTAGCCTTATCAAGATCTTTCATTTCAAAATAATAATTTAGCATAATTTTTGTCTCAACAATAACATTTAAGTTAGAGCCAAAAATTAGCAAATCATCCACATAAAGGCTAACAACTACATGCAACTTTTCAAAAGTTTTGTAGTAGATGCACTTATCACACTCGTTTGATTTAAAGCCATTGTCAATCATGAAAGAATAAAATTTTTAATGCCACTGTCTTGGTGCCTGCTTTAAGCCATAAAGGGATTTATTTAGCTTGCACAATTTATTTTCTTGCCCAGGCTCTATAAACCTCTCAGTTTGGTCCATATAAATTTCCTCATCTAGGTCACCATTCAGAAAGACGGTTTTTACATCCATCTGATGAATTTGTAAATCATATATTGCTGCAATAGCAATGAGAACTCTGATGGATGTCACTCTAGTAACCGGAGAAAAGGTATCAAAGAAGTTTAGATCTTTTTTTTTATATATATATAACCTTTTGCGACAAGTCTTGCTTTATACTTGTCTACACTCCCATCTGGTTTCAATTTCTTTTTGAGGACCCATTTACAACCAATTGTTGTACAGCTTGGAGGTAAATCCACTAATTTTCAAGTTTTATTAGAAATTAGAGATTCCATCAATGATGACCCGGATCTCTGCGAAGGTTTTACGATATGAATTGTGGCTTCTAGAGGCCTATGATGTGTGTTGGAGAGTGTTGCGCGCAAATCGGACTTCAAGATCGGACCCAGCGCGAAATTTAGATTAAGAATACCTGTCCGGATGCCTTCGATAAATTTTAGAAGTGGAATTTGGCAAAACGGACATCGGATTTGAACTCAGCGCGCGAAAACGATGAAAACGGACTATTTACTTGTATTTTTCGGAGCCCTGATGCCAAAATACGGATTTCGAGGCATGAATTATTGTTCCGACAGGCCAGGGCACCACCGGCGGCGCATGCAGGTGCGTGCACGGCGGCGGGCCGCACCCCCATTGCCTGTTTAGGATGTGGAAGCCCCTCCGGTACACCGCCAGTCTGATTGGACCACGACGTTGAGACAGACGGAGCAACGAGGACCTTCAGCACCCAGTGGGCGGGTTTACGCAGCCCAGGTGGAGGACACCCCGGCAGCGGATCGTGTCTTCGCAGGTATGATTTTATTTACAGCCAGCTGAGCTTGAGCATTTCGGTACCGCTGTATTTTCCTGCGTATGTTAGTAGAGCATTTGCATCTCTGCATGGATAAGAGATAGGATTATTGTTACATGTATTGGTGGTTTAGATTCTCTATCGTATCCTGCGAGTAGAGGAGGGTTGTGGAGCACGATCAGTACAGTTGAGACTCGGGATTATACCGGCAGGCGTGACGGTTTGGTGGCAGCTTCAAGACTCTGACCGAGCACGCGGAACGGACTGGTTGGCGCGATATCATGCAACGACTGATTGTGGAATGACAACAGTGACTCTTCCGCGAGTTGGACGGGAGGAGTTTATTTTCACAGGTTGCCGAAGTACCCTTCCTGCAGCGATGGCTTCAGCGGCAATGGACAGACGCCGCCTCTTGAGCAGATGTGATGATTAGGACTAGAGGGTGTGTCCTTAGAGGTCTTGATTAGATCGTAGCTTTCGTTTTTGTCACCACGGCAGGAACGGCTTCAACACTTCTCTCCCTTCTTCTCGCCTTTATGTTGGAACTTACAAACGGGACGAAAACTTTGAAAGGCTACTCCAGAAATGGAGATAGTGGCAGAATCTGTTCTTGTTTGATTGGGGTGAAGGCACTGGCCTTTCGGAATTTTCGGACTTTACGCTAATTTCGGCTGTTTTCTAAATAGAGAGTTGGAGTTGATGACGTTCCTGATGGTGGGGCCTTTACTTTTCTTGTTTGGTCATGCTAGAGTACTTCGGGTAGTATGGATGAGTTGTACCGTGGATTTGCCTTTTGAGCTTGTTGTTTTTCCCCACAATTTGTTGGAAGTCCTCGTGTTTCCACACCCCAGCTCTGTGGTGTTATGTTTTGGATCCCTCGCCCGTGATTGACTCACTCCACTTAAAATCCGCTAGTGTTTGGAGTACGAGGAACGCCCATTGCGAATTCTGGCTCGTGAGATGAGAGGATTGCGCAACAGGGCCATGCCGTACTTGTTGTTGTTGAGGAGCAATCACGGGGAGCGAGTGGCGACTTGGGAGCTGGAGACGGTGTTGATGGATACCCACCCTTCAGTTTGAAACTCCCGTTGAGGTTTGTTAGTTTCAATGACGAAATTTTCTTTTAGTGGGGGAGGATGTGATGACCCGGATCTCTGCGAAGGTCTTACGGTGTGAATTGTGGCTTCTAGAGGCCTATGATGTGTGTTGGAGATTGTTGCGCGCAAATCGGACCTCAATATCGGACCTAGCACGAAATTTGGATTAAGAATACCTATCCGGATGCCTTCGATATATTTTAGAAGTGAAATTTGGCAAAATTGACATCAGATTTGGACTCAGCGCGCGAAAACGATGAAAATGGACTATTTACTTATATTTTTCGGAGCCCGGATGCCAAAACATGAATTTTGAGGCATGAATTACTGTTCCGGCAAGCCAAGGCAGCACTGGCGGCGACGGGCAGGCGGTGGAGTTCGGCGGCGTGGGCGCTGGCAGGCGCGTGCGCGGCGGCGGGCAAGCCGGTCCAGGGGACTTGGCGTGCACCGTGACCAGCGAACGTGGCGGAAGACCACATAGCGCGCGCGGATTGGGCGGTCAACGCACGCGCGACAGCGCGCCGGGTGCGGCGCACCGTGGACCCCGATAGGCCACGTGTGGCCCGCTCATTGGAGGGCGCAGCGACCTGGCTGCCCCGCCGTGAACCGCGGTCCACGATTTCCGCCGTGGACCGCGCTACCACGCGGCGCGCCGCGATTGGCGGGCGTGTTACGGAATTTGAGTTGGCGCATTTCGTGAATAGTTCAAGTCTTGAAGATTGAAGATGAAGAAACTTTGGATCATATACCTCAATCTCAAGAAAGAAGAATTCAAAAGGATCAGGTACGTTTAACTAAATAATTTTGATGATCCGAATACTTCTTATAGTGTAGAAACACCTGGAAGAGGTTTTAATTGCATATTCATCAAAAACTGGACATGGGACATGTTCAGGATCCGGATCGTGTCTTTCAATCCGGATCCCGAAGGGTGTTCGTTCATACACTGGTTCAATCCGGATCATGGCATTTGATGATCCGGATCCCGAACATGAGTTTTACCTGTTGGCTTGAACGATCCGGATCGTGGAATCTCAATCCGGATCCCGAACACATTGTTCTGGTAAAACTGTATGAACGATCCGGATCGTGGATTATGATCCGGATCCCGAACAGGCGGTTTTCTGGAAATTGCTCTCTACGCGTCTGCGATCCGGATCGTGACTTCGCAATCCGGATCGCCGTCGGTAAAACTTTCCAGAAAAGTTTGTTTTTGATCCGAATATTCTTCCTAGGGTTTCTAACCTATAAATAGCCCTTCCTTTTCATTTCTAGGGCAATCCACATCGGAAAAAGAGCCGTCATTTTCAAATATCATTTTATACGGCCTTAGATCCACATATAGAGAAGAACGGAAATCATTAGATCTATTTAATGGTTCTTCATCTATATTGATTAGTTTGATTCTAGGTTTTCATACTCATATCTTGAGTTGAATCAAACTAATGAATACTTAGATGGTATTTCCGATCTACTCTTGATCTAAGTATTCGGCGGATCATCACCACCCAAACAAACAACGATTTACCCCAAAATCGGCGCGTGGACTCGCGTGGCCTTGTGGATTCAAGGTGTTATCGCTCTCGTGGATTCGGAGCGAGGTGCGTTCGTGGATTCGAAGCGTACCATTGGGTGAAGACCGTGGATTCGGTCGGACGTCGTGGACTCGACGTTGGACGCTGTGGATTCAGCGTTGGGCGCGGATCGTGGATTCGAGAAGCGTCGTGGAGCGAGCGGAGAAGATCTACTAGGAGCGTATGGTAAAAGGTTGAGTCGTCTGTGAGTACGTTATATCACCTTGTACGTGTGTTAATTCTAGTGGATTTCGCCGTGTTATCGGTCCCGTGGTTTTTTACTCCGGTTTGGAGTTTTTCCACGTAAAAATCTTGTGTGTTCTTTTATTTTTCCGCATTGGGTTTTATCGCACAATGATTTTTTGAGTGTTTATTGTTTACACCTATTCACCCCCCTCTAGGTGTTTTTTCCCCTATTTAGATCCTTATTAACCTAAACCCAACAAGTGGTATCAGAGCGGGAATAGGGTTGTAAACAATGGTTGAAGGTGGAAACATCAATCGACCCCCTTTCTTTGATGGAACAAATTATGCGTACTGGAAAGTACGGATGAAAGCTTTCTTAATTTCCATCGACGAAAGGGTGTGGCAATCAATTGAATTAGGATGGTCTAATCCAACTGAAATTTTAGATGATGTTCGCACCTTAAAACCTAGGTCGAAATGGACCAAGGAAGAGATAGACTTATCTTCTTACAATGGCAAAGGGATTAATGCTCTATTTAATGCTTTGTCACAAACTGAGTTCTCTCGCGTCTCGGCATGTGAGACTGCGAAAGAAATCTGGGATGTTCTTCAAGTTACGCATGAGGGAACTAACCTAGTGAAGATTCAGAAACTGCAAATGCTTACGAGCAAGTTTGACTCTATCTCTATGGCAGAGAATGAATCCTTCACTGACTATTACACACGATTGCAAGACATCGTGAACTCATGTGCTAACTTGGGAGAGAAGATTCCAGAATTTAAAGTTGTAAGAAAAATTCTAAGAACTCTTCCTGAACGATTTCGCCCGAAGGTCGCAGCCATTGAAACAATTAAACACCCGGACGAAATGCGTGTAGAAGAATTAGTAGGTGCTTTACAAACTTATGAAATGACTTTTCCTACTAACTATTCTTCTGGAAAGGCATCCTCTTCTAAGTCTTCAGGTTACGCATTGAAATCAACTAAAGAAGAAGACGCGGATTCATCCTCCTCGGACGACGACGAGAACATTTCTATGGAGGACTTTGAGAAGCAGCTCGCTCTCTTGACAAGGAAGTTTCGCCGCAACTTTCGAAGGGGAAATTCAAGCAAAACTCCATCCTTCGGAAAGTCGAAGAAAGGCAAGGGATTTCAAGCTACAAGTCAAGAAGCCAAGAGAACTTCTCAAAGGATAAGAAAAGTTCTGAGGGACAAGTTCAGTGTTTCAAATGTCGAGGCTACGGCCACATAGCAACGGAATGTCCCAACAAGAATCCGGCTAAGAAGAAAGCGATGCAAGCGTCACTTGGGATGACAACTCCACGTCAAATGAGTCATCGTCAAGTGATGAAGAAGACAACGCGACAGCTTTCCACGCGTCCACCACATCTTCATCCTTCATGTGCTTAATGGCAAGTACATCCGACTCACTGTCCAACTCCACTGTGGAAAAGATTGCAACGGACGATGAATCAGATAATTCGGAAGGTGAAGATTTTGTTTTAGCCTACCATCAACTTTTGAGGGATTCAAAGAAACTGGCTAAACAAAACAAGGGGTTGAAAGAGAGATTACAGGATCTTGAAGAAGAAGTAAAAAGAGTAACCTCTATCTCAACCGATCTTGAAGTGGAAAGGGACAATCTGATTAAGACAAATGTTTCCCTTCAAGAGTCCAATGAGCATTTCGAGAAGAGTTATATAGATATGGTGAACAAAGCGAATTACTTCTTGAAGCTCTACGGCGAGGCTCGACAGGAAAAATTGGAAATGACAGAGACCATACGCCAACTAAAGGATGACTTACAGAGATTTTCTTCTGGAAGGAGTAAGTTGGACAGACTTCTTGGTCTCGGTCAAAGAAACAAGTTCGGCCTCGGATACACTCAAACTGGAGACATTCCAAGTTCGAGTGGTACAGTATTTGTGCCTCAGTCGGTATCTCCTCCTCCGACACCGGTGTTCACGACAAGCAACGACAACGAACCTACTACATCCTCTTCGGAATCGACAAGAACCAAGGTATGTTTTCGTTGTGGCATTTCAGGGCACATAAGAAGAAATTGCAAGACTGGAGCCAAACGCACACCTCAAGAACATCTTGCAATGACTACCAAAAGGGCTATTCCTCGGAAAACAACTCCAACCAAATTGAAGGAAAAGAGCCTTGGTAGTACACCGCTCAAGACGACATCATCAAGGAGCAGCAATTCTTCAAGCAAGACGCTCTCACCTAGGAAATCAACTTCACGACCATTACCGACGCATCCAAAAAGGTTTGGGTGCGCAAAGGTGAAATCTTTCCCTGTCTTGCTACCAATGTTTCCTTGCATGCATATGATAGTTCGTCTTGGTATCTGGATAGCGGGTGTTCCCGTCATATGACCGGCGATAAAAACTGTTTTCAAACTTTTGAGAAAAACTCCGGAGGACTTGTTGTTTTCGGAGATGGTCGGTCTTCCAAAATTGTTGGAAAGGGAACGGTAGCTATTCCAGATGGCCCGGTTCTAGATAATGTATTATTTGTTCATGGCCTTAAGACTAACCTCATAAGCATAAGTCAACTGTGTGATAGTGGTTATTCAGTTAATTTTTCATCTGATAAATGCACTGTAACTGACATGAACCATGCTTTCTTTTTAAAGGGGGTTAGATCAGAAAACAATTGTTATGTAGTTCCTTCTAAGATTTCTGAAAAATGTAACCTAGCATCTTTGAAAAATGAAACACTTTGGCATGAAAGGCTAGGTCACATAAACTTTAAGGAACTTGCTAGAATTTCAAATAAAGATGTGGTCAAGGGGGTTCCGAAACTTTCTTTTGAACAAAACCTTGTGTGTGGCGGTTGCCAAAAGGGAAAACAGTCTAGGACTGCACACAAGAATTTGAACCACATAGGTACAAAACGGCCTTTGGAACTTTTGCATATGGACTTAATGGGGCCAACTCGTCAACCATCTCTGGGAGGTAAATGGTATATTTTCTTGTTGGTTGATGACTTTTCTAGATATACTTGGGTAGCCTTTCTAAAAGAAAAAGCTGATACCTTTGATTCTTTTCTCGAAATCTGCAATCGTATTATGATAGAAAAGAATGAAAGGATTACTCGAGTTAGGAGTGATAGAGGTGGGGAATTCATAAATTCCAAATTCATTGATTTTTGCACTTCTAATGGCATTAAACATGAATTCTCCGCACCTTACACACCTCAACAAAATGGTGTAGTCGAGCGCAAAAACAGGGTCGTACAGGAAATGGCACGTGTTATGCTTCACAGCCGGAACTTACCTTTATATTTTTGGGCTGAAGCGGTGAACACTGCTGTCTATGTTATCAATCGAGTGTATTTGCGCCCGGGGACTTTGAATACACCATATGAACTTTGGTTTTGTAGAAAACCTAACATCAAATATTTTCGCATCTTTGGGAGTCGGTGTTTTATTTTACGTGATCGTGAAAATCTTGGAAAATTTGACTCTCGAAGTGACGAAGGGATTTTCTTAGGTTATTCTACAAACAGCAGAGCATATCGAGTTTTTAACTTAGAATCTAAGACGATCGTAGAATCGATAAATGTTAAGGTAGATGAAGCTTTTCACTTTGAATCTGAAAAATCTACCCTCGATATCTCTCTTGATGATGATACACCTGCTAATGCATCTTCTTCTAACAATTCTTTCGATAATAATGTTGATGCATCTAACGGTTCTTCAAGCTTATCTGATGTGCAGGAATCATCTCGTGTACCTCCGCCTACTCCTCTACCTCAAACGTTACGCATCTCCAAGGATCACCCTGAATCGAACATAATTGGAGATCCACAAGAAGGAGTTAGAACACGGAGACAATTGGTTTGCGGATTTGCATGCTATGTATCTCAAATCGAACCAAAGAATGTTGATGAAGCTCTCCAAGATGATTATTGGATTAAAGCAATGCAGGAAGAGCTCCATCAATTCGAGCGAAACAAAGTCTGGGAACTGACGAAGCCTCCGAAGCAACACAATGTGATAGGTACCAAATGGATCTTCAAGAACAAGAAAAACGAAGAAGGTACTATCATCAGGAACAAAGCAAGGTTAGTTGCTCAAGGCTATTCTCAAGTAGAAGGTATAGACTTTGATGAAACTTTCGCCCCTGTAGCTAGACTCGAGTCCATTCGTATATTGTTTGCGATTGCTTGTCATTTTAAAATCAAATTATTTCAAATGGACGTTAAGAGCGCCTTTTTAAATGGATTTTTAAATGAGGAAGTTTATGTAGCTCAACCGAAAGGTTTTGTGGATCATAAACTACCTAACCATGTTTTTCGTCTGAAAAAGGCTCTTTACGGTCTGAAACAAGCACCGCGAGCATGGTACGAAAGGTTGACAAAGCACCTTTTGGAAAAGGGCTACACTCGAGGGGGAGCTGACAGGACTCTCTTTGTGAAGCATTATCAAAACAATTTCATAGTTGCTCAAATCTATGTCGATGACATTGTTTTTGGAGCAACAAGAGATAATGATGCTTCTAAATTCGCGGAGACCATGGAAAGCGAATTTGAGATGTCCATGATGGGCGAATTGAATTATTTTCTTGGATTACAAGTTAAACAAAACGATGAAGGAATTCACTTGTGTCAATCCAAGTATGCACTGGAGTTGGTCAAAAAGTTTGATCTTGAAAATTCTAAGGATTTTCCGACTCCAATGGGAACTAGCCATAAGGGACTTGGAAGTGAATCACAAAGTGAGAATGTAGACGAGAAACTGTACCGCAGTATGATTGGAAGTCTACTATATCTCACGGCTAGTCGCCCGGATATATCCTTCAGTGTTGGGATTTGTGCGAGATATCAATCAGCACCGAAGGAGGTTCACCTGAAAGCGGTGAAACGGATCATCCGGTATATCAAAGGTACAATCAATTTCGGAATTTGGTATCCTATGGGAACGACTTTGGATATTGTTGGATACTCAGATGCCGATTGGGCTGGATCAGTGGATGACCGGAAAAGCACGAGTGGTGCATGCTTCTATCTTGGCCACTGCCTTGTTGCATGGCACAGTAAAAAGCAGAACTGCATAGCACTCTCGACTGCCGAAGCGGAGTACATTTCTGCAGGAAGTTGTTCAACCCAATTGATTTGGATGAAAAGCGTGTTGAGCGATTTCCGGATTTCAACATCTTCGGTAACCATTTTATGTGACAACACTAGTGCTATTAACATTTCTAAAAACCCTGTGTTGCACTCTAGAACAAAACATATTGAACTTAGATATCATTTTCTTAGAGAGCTAGTTGAATCAAACATTCTTCAACTGTCATATATTTCAACTGAGGATCAATTAGCTGACATCTTAACAAAACCTTTGGATCAAAAACGTTTTATTCACTTGCGTAAAGCAATTGGCATGCTTTCCTTGAAATAAACTCTTTTGAAACCTTTGCTTAGATTAGGTTTTGTTTTTGTTTTTGTTTTGTTTTGTTCTTTATCTATGTTTTGTACATAGCACACTAATTGAGCATAAATCATAATTGACTTTAATTGCATCCTTTTATGCATTTAGAAATTTATTATGTTTTGATGTCATAATATTTCAATGTTGCAATGATCATTTACGTTAATTAAACCATCTTTTAAGTGATCAAAGTCAATTTCTCTCTCAATGATCTCTTGGTATAGTCATTATCATATTTGATTGCTTAGTCGAGTATGAATTCGAGATCAATGGTTTGGTTGAATACCTTATATATTAAATAATTGATAGCCAATTGAGGGGGAGTCAATGAAATGTGAAATGCTCAAAAGATGTGGAAAGAGTTACATCCCAATGAGGAGTGTGAAAACTACCACCACATGGAGAAAATGAAAGAAAAAGATACTCCATGAATGAAAAGCAAATTTTTGTTTTGAAAATTGTTGATGAAACTCATATTGAAATACTTGACTCAGTCGTATTTCATGGTTGGTATAAGGTGGGATTTTTAGTAAAAGATGCTCAAAGAGCCACTCCTTCAACAGATTGTCTAGATATATTATCTAACTTATCTGGGATTTCAAACATCTATTGATCTTGGTACTTCATTTTCTTTACTGAAATTGATGATTTGATAAAGGCATTACACATAAGATCAGGATAGATGTAATTGAAGTTGTTCAACTTTAAGTGTTTTAACTTTCGTAAATTTTCGTTTCATTTTTGGATATTTTTGATAGATTTTGCATAATCTATTTCTTGTTGTATGAAACGATGCTATTTGTTTAAAGTTGACATGGTAAAGTGCTTACATACTTTTTCTGGATTTTATTGTATTTTTCTTAATTTTTCTGGAGAAAAAGGTGTAGCCGATCCGGATCGTGGCAAGTGATCCGGATCCCGAACGCAGGATTCTTCCTGCGTAGCCGATCCGGATCCGATCCGGATCGATCAGGATTCGCCGATCCGGATCACGACCGATCCGGATCGCGGCTAGGGTTCTTATAGAAACTTTCAGATTCAAGATTTCTTTACCCTAATTTCTGTTTCCAAGCTTCTAGAGTTTCTCTCTCTAGATTTCTTGCTTCTTGGTGCTTCAAAACTCAAAGTTCTTCGGATTCAAGTAAGTTTTCATGATCAAAACTCGGTTTTTCACAGTTTTTAGGTTTTTTCATCAAACGTGAGTTGAAAAGATGGATTTTTTCGTTTGTGAATGGTTTTTGATCAAATTTCTTTTGAAATAAGAACTCTGGGTCAATTAGTTTTGCTTTTATGCTGGGTTTTTCATGATTAACGAGTTTTTAGGCTTCGATTTCTAAAAATTCGGTTTTAGGGCATAAAAGAGGAATTTTTGTAAATCATGGAATTGATCTATTTTTAAAATTCTTTTTGGAAAACTAATTTGATTCTTGGCTTCTCTACATGATTATGATTGTCTAGGTACAATGTTTCAAATTTTTCAAAATTGACAATTTTTCATATGTTCTTGAGTTGGTTTTCACAGGACACTTTCTTTAAACTCAAAGCACTAGAGTCAATGGCATTCTCCTGGTTGATCATCCTGCTGGTCACAATGGTGCCCGGGGGTTCATCTGTTAAAGAAGAACCAGGCGTCTCAACTGGAGACAAGCCGAAGGAGCAAATGAAGACAGCTCAGACTACGATAGTGAAGAATGGGATGAATTCTTAAAGATGTTCAGAAAAAATTGATGAAGAAGAAAGAGAGTTCACCAAAGGGAAAAAGCTTATGAAATCTGCCTCCACAACCAAACAGTATACAAGAAAGAAAAGTGTCAAAGAAGTACGAACCAGCATAGTGGGCCTCTAACCAGAGCACGCTCACTTTCTGGATTCTTGCAAACTGAATCACCATGGACTGCTGGACCTGATGCACCATCTGCATCTAGACAGCGTCCATCTTTTCCAAGGACGCAAACAACAGAGACAGAAACTTTGGAATCGATTCGTCGAGAACAACAGAGACTCTCTGCTACACATGAAAGGATATCGAGAGAACTTCAGAAATCTCTCTGAACACAAGAAGATCAAGAGGAAATACTCAAATCTTAAGAGCTTGCTTAAAGGATTTTTAAGCAAGCTGAGCTGTACTAGTTCAGACTCTTCAGACTGAAAAACAGAGTTGGACACTTTTGTTTGGGTTTTTAGATTTCAGGACATTACTTTTCTTTACTCATCTCTCAGTTTGTGCATATTCTTAGGTTAATTCTCTTTTTGTGCATATTGTTAGAAACTTATGAACTTTTTGTTTACTCTCCTTACATATTGTAGCTCATGCTACATTTTTGGCTTTGTTTGTGACAAAAAGGGGGAGAGAGAGAGTGAGAGTTGAAGAGTTATAAACTCTGAACAATGAAAAACAATGAACTCTGAACAATGACTGTGAATGAATCAAGGAATGAATCAAGGTAAGTATGAATCTCAACTCAACTTTGGTTTTCTTTTGTGATTGTGACATGCTTCTATACTAACTATTCGACTAACTATTTGGGCATGTAATATGACTAACAAGTTGATGTTGGACTAACATACTTTGACATTTGGTTTTCAACTGCTTAGAAGATATGTTGGTTTTAACTATGTTCTTTCACATATCTGATTCTTTCAAATGTCATGATGAGATAAACTCTATCTCTGTATTTGGTTTTGTATGTTTCAATTCTTGAGGTATCTAACGATTTTGTTTGTCAAGAATGTTTTCTGTGTGCAGAGTTACAGATGTCTAAGTCTAGAGTCTGTTCTAGGAGTTTATCTCATGTTTTTAATTTCTGGAACTCTTTTGTAAATTTTTGTTGTATGGTGATAGCAACAAAAATATCTTTTTGAATTTTCTTTGTGGATTTGTGTTTTGTCACGAAACCGCCAAAGGGGGAGATTGTTACGGAATTTGAGTTGGCGTATTTCGTGAATAGTTTAAGTCTTGAAGATTGAAGATGAAGAAACTTTGGATCATATACCTCAATCTCAAGAAAGAAGAATTCAAAAGGATCAGGTACGTTTAACTAAATAATTTTGATGATCCGAATACTTCTTATAGTGTAGAAACACCTGGAAGAGGTTTTAATTGCTTATTCATCAAAAACTGGACATGGGACATGTTCAGGATCCGGATCGTGGCTTTCAATCCGGATCCCGAAGGGTGTTCGTTCATACACTGGTTCAATCCGGATCGCAGCATTTGATGATCCGGATCCCGAACATAGTTTTACCTGTTGGCTTGAACGATCCGGATCAGGAATTGCAATCCGGATCCCGAACACATTGTTCTGGTAAAACTGTATGAACGATCCGGATCGGGGATTATGATCCGGATCCCGAACAGGCGGTTTTCTGGAAATTGCTCTCTGTGCTTCTGCGATCCGGATCGTGACTTCCAATCCGGATCGCCGTCGGTAAAACTTTCCAGAAAAGTTTGTTTTTGATCCGAATATTCTTCCTAGGGTTTCTAACCTATAAATAGCCCTTCCTTTTCATTTCTAGGGCATCCACAATCGGAAAAAGAGCCGTCATTTTCAAATATCATTTTATACGGCCTTAGATCCACATATAGAGAAGAACGGAAATCATTAGATCTATTTAATGGTTCTTCATCTATATTGATTAGTTTGATTCTAGGTTTTCATACTCACATCTTGAGTGAATCAAACTAATGAATACTTAGATGGTATTTCCGATCTACTCTTGATCTAAGTATTCGGCGGATCATCACCACCCAAACAAACAACGATTTACCCCAAAATCGGCGCGTGGACTCGCGTGGCCTTGTGGATTCAAGGTGTTATCGCTCTCGTGGATTCGGAGCGAGGTGCGTTCGTGGATTCGAAGCGTGCCATTGGGTGAAGACCGTGGATTCGGTCGGACGTCGTGGACTCGACGTTGGACGCTGTGGATTCAGCGTTGGGCGCGGATCGTGGATTCGAGAAGCGTCGTGGAGCGAGCGGAGAAGATCTACTAGGAGCGTATGGTAAAAGGTTGAGTCGTCTGTGAGTACGTTATATCACCTTGTACGTGTGTTAATTCTAGTGGATTTCGCCGTGTTATCGGTCCCGTGGTTTTTTACTCCGGTTTGGAGTTTTCCACGTAAAAATCTTGTGTGTTCTTTTATTTTTCCGCAGTGGGTTTTATCGCACAAAGATTTTTGAGTGTTTATTGTTTACACCTATTCACCCCCCTCTAGGTGTTTTTTCCCCTATTAGATCCTTATTAACCTAAACCCTACAGGGCGCGCGTACGCGGGGCGTGGAGTGGCCACGTGGAGCGCTGAGGTTAATTCGGGTGCGCACAGTAATGTGCCGGGCCGGATTCGGGCGCTCGATTCTTGCGCCCGAATCCGGATCCCTCCCTTTGGTGGGCTTAGGCTATAAATAGCCATTTGGAATTTTGTTTGTGCGCTTTTCCTTCGAGTTCTACGGCCCATTTTCGACAGGGAGCGTCGTCTGTGAGTCTTCTTCGATATTTGGGATCCCGGAGATTTTTGCGAGTCGTGCCATCTGCGTTCTTCTCGACATCGCGAACTTCAACGTGCCTTGGATACCGAGTTTTTTCATCAACGCTTCTTCCGTGAGCTCCCCAGGACTGACGGGAGGGATTTTTTGGCCAATTTTCACGGCATCGATTTCACGAGAGGTAGATCTTCGTTTTCCGTACTTATGGCTCCTCTCAGTTTTGGGTTTTTATTAGGGTATTCAGAGCATTTTTGAACCCCTTCGTTTTTCGTGGTTTCCTGGACCCCCCGAGCTTGTTCGATTTTTATCTCCACGCTCGGTTATCGGATTTCGGCCTGTGAGGACGCGATCGACATCTACGCTTCGCGAGGATCACAGCCATATTTTTATTGGAATTTTTGAAGATCATCTCAGAAGTGATATTTTGGCTTCTTTCGGACTGATCTTTCCACAGATTTGTGATCGTGGGAATTTTTGCTTACTGCGATGTTTGGACTGTTTCTTTGTGCCCAGGAGGAGTTTTCACGTGTTTTTGGACTCGTTGGAATCGTGAGAACCTGAGGATTATCCACGTTCAATTTGTACCTTGGATCGACACGCACTTTCAGGTGGGTTGCTTCGTCTCCAAAATCGGTGGACGGTTCTCTAATTCTATTGAATAGAATTGCATGCATGATTGCGAGGGAGTTAGGAAGCATGTTAGAGTGAGAGATGATACTTTCTTGTGTTGTTACTGAGTTCATGTCGACTAATGCTTCCTAGTTGTATTAACAAATGTTATTATTGGAACTTGACCTAGCACCCTGTCATATGATGTATGCTCAACCAGACTAGTAGAAAACTCTCACTTGGGCTAGGTTTACTTATGCTTTAGACATCCACACTTTACATTCTATCACTGGACATAGCGTTTTCCTCGCCCGGGTAGTGGGCTGAGTGGTCTAGATTTCTCTTACTGTAGGATGCATGTTACACTCGTGTTTGGGAGCAGAGTGGAGTCTGGTAGATGTAGCTCGTCTTGTACCAGTGGCGGGAGCCGTTTGGGTAAACGGTGGTCCCGAGTTGTCGAGTTCTTCGATTTATTTGTCGCCACTGTGTTCGTGGCAGTGGTGTACAAGTGATAGCAGGACCTTGAACCCAGAATTTTTTTGGACACACATGATTTTAGTCAACCAATATTTTTCTTCCAAACATCGAAGGGTTGCCGGAGTCTGTCTTGTCTGATTGGGCGAAGGCATTAGCCCTTCGGGGTTTGGGAATAAAACTTGTTTTCTAACTGATTTTCCTAAAAAGAGCTAAAAATTATTAGAATAGGGTTTCTCAAATCAAGATGGTTTTATAAAAAGAAAAATGGAACTACTTTTAGTCCTCACCCCAATGGGGTTCGAGTGAAAATGGTTTTTAGTAAGAAATATCACATTTTCCAGTAAACTTCCTCACCCGGGAGGGTTCGAGTGATCTGGGTTCTAAGGGCTGTTCCTTCTTTGGGTCGAGAACAACGAGAGGCTATGCCTAGAGCCTGTTCTTGTTTGATTTGGGTTGTAGCTTCTAGTCTTTCGGGGTTTTCGGACCCTTAATTATTGTCGGCTGTTGAGTATACCCAACTAGTGAGTTTGCATGTTGAGTTGATGTCCTGTTGTGGGAGACGTCAGGTTGACGGTGGTCCCGGCTGTTGAGTATTTCCAGCTAGTGAGTTAGAGATGTGATGTTGGTTACTGTCGATCTTGTTGATCGTGGATTTGGACTATAGCCTGCATGAGTCATATTGAGCTTGACAGAGATGCGCAGATACTTTCCTCGGTGGGGTCGCGCCCCTCGAGTGCCACTCCGGAGTAGAGCCTGTTACTTTACTATCGCGACTTGTCGATGCAGTCCCTCTGACTGGGCCTTTTTTAGGCAGTCACGGACGTCCTACGTAAGTCCAGTCCCTCGTGGATGCAATGACAGTAGGTGGGCGCAGGTTTGACTAGACCCCATGTGGCAGTCACTGTGATTGGGTTGATTGAGTATATTGGGTTAGAGTCGATGCATCATTTTCATTTGTATCACCCTTTGAGCATTGTAGATAGAGGCATAATAGCTGTAGATTTCTTTCCAGCTTGTCTTTACATTATATCAGTTTTCATGTTATCTTATGCCTCTAGTAGACTTAGTGGGCAGACCGTCGGGCTTGGTGGCGGTACCCACTGAGAACTACGTGACGGTGTAGTTTTCACACCCGCTGTGGTGACAGGTTTTTCCGAGGTAGCTGTTCCTGCTTCTGTTCGAGCGGAGACAACAGTTCGAGGTGAGGGAGTCACGAGCTAGCTCCCTACCCGTTCTTGGAGTATAGTGGTACCCTTTTTAGAGCTTTGTAGTACAGCCTACTGGATTATAGTAGATAGTTACTTTGAGAGTTTTATTTTTGAGAGACTTATGTATTGTGAGGTTTAGATCTGTACTATATGGAGTTGTACATTTATGTTTCAGTAGTTTATTTTACAGCTCTAATATTTGTATAGTCGTAGTTTTTTCTTTTGCAGGTTAGACGCTTCGTTCATACGGGGCTTTCCTTATGGGCGGCGGATCTGTTGGCGGGTCCGGATCGCAGTTTCAACCCTGGGGCGTGACACCATCGAATCAGTTACAGCCTCTTTCCAAAAAATTGCGTCATTTGAAGATAAAACTTCTTGTAAAGAAAATGAGTTTTCTTAAATATTAAGAACAATATAATCAAGGCCAAAATCTTTTTCTATTCTATTTCTTTTACTCTTTCTAGGTTCAAAAATATATTGTTCTTGGTTTTACGAAAGAGAGTTTGAAGAACTTGGTTTATTCGAAACACTTTTAAATTCTTGACCCCCACTATTTTTCGATTTTAAAGAAAACTTATCTTCATGAAAAATAGCATCTCTTGATTCAAAAATCACATTATTTTCAATGTCCAAAAATCTATAGGCTGAACTATTCAAGGCATATCCAAGAAATATATAAGTGGCAGCTCTAACACCCAATTTGGGTCTTTTAGGGTCTGATAGCCTTACATAAGCTAAACAACCCCACACTTTAAGATATCTCAAATTTGGCTTATACCCTTTCCACAACTCAAAAGGTGTCATTTTAGACTCTTTATGTGTCACACGATTCAAAACATAACTTGCAGTTAAAATGGCTTCACCCCAAATATTTAAGGGTACACTAGTGTCAACTATCATAGCATTTGTTAGCTCAATAAGTGTTCTATTTTTTCTCTCAGCCACTCCATTAGACCACTCCATTAGAAGCAAACGAATATGGAGCTGTAGTCTCCTGGATAATTCCTAAAGACTGGACAAAAGAATTGAATCCTGTAGATTCATACTCACGACCTCGATCACTTCTAATTCTTTTAATCTTTTTACCGAATTGATTTTCTTTTTCATGGAGAAAATTTTTAAATCTGTCAAAAGCATCACTTTTATTTTTTAATAAATAAACATAAGTATATTTAAAAAAATCATCTATAAAAGTAATAAAATTTCTATTTCCTCCACGAATTAAGAGTACCTTCAAATTCACAAATATCACTGTGAATTAACTCAAGTAATTCGGTACTTCGATCAATACTCTTATGAGGTCGTTTAGTGATTTTTAACTTACTACATGTTTCACATTTATCAAAATCACTACTCAGTCGGGTAATTAATCCTAAACTACTCATCAAGCTAATATATCTGCTATTAATATGACACAAACGAGCATGCCAAAAATTCACAGAAGAAAGCATATAAGCAGAAGTAGATAATGCTTTATTCTCAATGTTTAATTTAAACATTCAATCGCATGCATAATCTTTACCCACAAACTTTCCATTATTGAAAATAACATAGTGATCAGACTCAATGGTCTGTTTAAAGCTAGCTTTATTAAGAAGAAAACTTGACATCAAGTTCTTCCTAATCAAAGGTGTATACAACACATCTTTTAAGATGAGCACCTTTCCAGAAGAAAATTTTAACTCGACCTCACCACTCCCTAAAACTTCAGAAGTATGTGAATCACCAAGCATGATACTTCTTGGTTGTTCATAGGGAGTATAAACTTTAAACCAAGTCTTATCATGACAGACATGCCTATTGGCACCAGAGTTTGCCCACCATCCTTTAGAGTTTTCAACCAGGCATATGTCTGTAATCATTGCCACAAGTGGTCCTCGGTAACGTTAGCTTAAGGTAAACCTTTACGTTTTCGAAATTTGCATATTCGAGCAATATGCCCACTTTTGCCACAGACATAGCAAACTATAGAATTTTTCTCTTGAAGTTTTCTTAAATTGAGGTCTACCACTATTCTTTCCAATTTTCTTCTTAGGCTTCAAATATGTATTTCTCGATTGATTGTTATTAGGTAAAGAATAAGATGATACTAAGTTTACCTTAGTGCCGCTAGCATTATTTTCTTTTGCTTCAAGTGCATCTTGACCTTTTCCTGGCCTCCTCTTCCACGTGAATGCGTGCAATTAATATCTCGAGAGACATCTCCTTTTGTTTATGTCGAAGGGTCTTTTGGAATTCCCTCCATGATGGTGGTAATTTATCGATGATCCCTAGCACGATCAAATTGTCTCCGAACTTAACTCATTCGGATTGAACTTCATGAGCAATCATCTGAAAATCTTGAACTTGTTCCACCACGGATTTTCCTTCGACCATTTGGTAGCGAAAGAAGCGACTAGCAGCGTACTTCTTTGCACCAGCTTGTTTTGTATCATACTTAAACTGCAATGTCTTCCAAATCTTTTTTGCAGATGAGGAAGTATTTTCATAATAATCATAAAACTGGTCTGAAAGGCAGTTGAGAAGATAATACCGACAGTTGTACTCATCTTTCTCGTATTTTTTAGTTTTTTCGTAGTGTTCGAAAAGATCATTCTCCATCATATTGTCGGTGTTAGTCTTCTTTAGATTTTTCTCCGTAAGGACATATGCCACTTTAAGTAGATTGAGGTAAAATAACACTTTTCCTTTCCACTTCTTGAAGTGGGCTCCTTTGAAGCGGAAGGGTTTGTTAAGATCTCCGGTAGTATCGTTGGACTTTTCATGTGTAGTCTCCATCTTTTGAATCTCCTTAAAAATGTTGGTATAAATACACAAAATAGAGGTTAGACTACAATAAAATATGAAAAGTTTTAACGAGTCGATCAAGCTGAAGCACGGATATCTCGCTCTCTTTAAGGAGATTCAAGCTGTGGTGTCCCGGTTTTTCCGTACGACCTGTCTGGGTGGTCGGCGGTGAGAAAACACCTATTATTGGTGTATCGAGCCCGTTGTGCGTTAAACGGATGCAAAAAACGGAGCCGTCTTAGTCGACGGTGGGTCCCAGCTGTGTGGTTTTCCAGCCTGTGAGTGAGAGTTGATATTGTTGGTTACTGTCAATCTTGTTGATCGTGGATTTGGACTATAGCCTGCATGAGCCGCATTGAGCTCGACAGAGATGTGCGGATACTTTCCTTGGTGGGGTCGCGCCCCTCGAGTGCCGCTCCGGAGCTGGGCCTGTTACTTTGCTATCGCGACTTGTCGACGCAGTCCCTCTGGCTGGGCCAGTTTTGGCAGTCACTGACGCCCTACGTAAGTCCGGTCCTCCTTGGATGTAACGGCAGTAGGTAGGCGCAGGTTTGACTGGACCCTATGTGGCAGTTAGTATAGATTGGATGACTGTATTTTGAGAGATAGTAGATGCATCATGTTTCCATCTGTATCACTCCTTGAGCATTTAGATAGAGGCATAATAGCTATAGAGTTATTTTCCAGCTCTTTTCCTTTCAGTATTGCATTTGTTATTTTATGCCTCTAGTAGACTTAGTGGGCAGACCGTCGGGCTTGTTGGCGGTTCCCACTGAGAACTACTGTGGGATGTAGTTCTCACACCCGCCGTGGTGATTTTTTTCCAGGGACCTCTACTCCAGTTCCTGCTGCTCCTGTTGCTGATCCTGCTGATCAAGGTAAGGGAGTCGCGAGCTAGATCCCTACCAGTCTTCTTCCAGTGAGAGTAGATGTACCCTTTTTGGTGATGTTCTACTACTGTCAATGTTTTTGGGATGTATCTTGTACATTTTACATTTTGAGAGTTTTAGTTTGGAGTGACTTATGTATTGTGAGGACCTGGCATGTACTATTTGAGGAGTTGTATATATTTATTTCAGTAGTTTACTTTTCAGCTCTGATATCTGTATAGTGTAGTTTATCTTTTGCAGGTTAGTCGCTTCGTCTATACGGGGGCTTCCCGTATGCACGACGGATCTGTTGGTGAGCCCGGGTCGCAGTTTCGACGCCGAGGCGTGACACAAGCCCTCTGCGGTAGGCAAAGCCTTCGAACCGATGCAGCAGAACACTGACTTGTCCCCTCCAGGATACAACGGCTCGACCCTCGTCGTGTGACTTCACCAACTCTGCACAAGTAGATGAGCCCAAAACTCCACAAAAAAGAATACCTTTTTCTTTGACCACTTTCTCCCCGAAGTAGTATAGTTTTTTTAGTTTTTTTAGTTTTTTTTTTTATTTTTTTTTTTATCTTTGTGTTGGTATTCCAAGAGAGTAGAGAAGCTCTCTTTATATAGACTTTACCATCCTATAAGTTACTACAACTTTATACCTTTCATATTTTTAAGAACTTATCTTAAGATATTAGAGAATTCATATCACACAGATAGTAATAAAAAAAATAAGTGCTTGTGCCAAAATTTAATTTGAAAAATGTCGATGGTGTGTAAAACACATTCATCTTTTTTATGCCCTCGACTTAGAACTACATTATGAAGTAGAGGTCCGATGTAACTAACTTAGCGTGTATCTCAGGGTCATGAGAAAATACGATCTCGCGGAGCATGTCTAGTAAAGTGCTTGGACCGATACAGATTAATGTGAGAGGCTGAGGAAGATGTTTCGATAGCACACCAAGAAAGTCTTGTGACTCATTGCCCGGGCGGTTATCTCGGTTGTGTTACTCGAGATAATCATGAGTACAAGAGATGTTGTTGGGTCAAGCCCTATGATTACAGGAGAGGGATTTGTGATACTTGATCCGGTGTATGTTGAAACGTCTGGGGCATATACGTTTTAGTTAGTGATGTGCTATGTTAGTTGGGTGGTGACTTAATATGGCACTCCTGCATTGTGATTTTTCCATCTGGTCGCACGCTCCATTACCCGTATGAAAAGTAGAATGTATATGAGAGAAAATTGGCCAATGTGGCCAAGTGGGAGATTGTAGCCATGTGGTGTGTCCACATTGGCTGGTTCTAATTTGGCTCAATCCATGTCGGCTTCCAAGGGTATGCTCCCACTCATAGAAGCATTCCCACTAGCCGGAGAATCGCTACCACTTCTTTCAGCGACTTCGGGAAGTGATCGATCACCCTCACCAGAAGATAAAATAGCATCATCTTGTAACTCATACAATCCGACGTCATTTCGCATTTCACCAATGCTTGGAAATTCCTTCTCTAGGAATTCCACATTACGAGACTCAATCTCGGTCATCCCACCATCTCGGTGTTCACCATACATCACATAGCCCTTCGAATTTTCAGGGTATCTGATGAACACATGCTTGCTTGCTTTAGGGCCGAGTTTTCCGAATCTATGTGAGGGGTTGTGAACATATCCAGCTATACCCCAAGGGCGTAAGTAGTGTAAACTTGGCTTTCTACCACTCCATAACTCATATGGGGTAGAAGGCACTGATTTACTAGGGACTCGATTAAGAATATAGGCAGCAGTCAAAAGAGCATCTCCTTAAAAACTTATAGGAAGATGAGCATGGGCCATCATAGACCTAACCATGTCTAGTAGAGTACGAATCCTTCGCTCTGCAACACCATTTTGTTGCGGAGTACCTGGAATAGTGAGCTGTCTCATAATGCCCTTTTGCTCACAGTAAGTCTTGAACTGATCAGACAAGTACTCACGTCTTCGATCAGTGCGAAGCACTTTTACACTTCTTTCTATTTGATTCTCAGCCTCCGCTACGAAGCGCTTGAAGCAATCTAAAGCTTCAGAACGGTGAGAAAGCAAATACACATAGTCATAACGGAAATAATCATCAATGAATGTGAGAAAATAGCACGCACCATGCCGGACCCTCACATTCATTCGCCCACAAATGTCGGAGTGGATCAGCTCCAAAGGATGAGAGGCACGAGTAGCCTTACCAAAAGGCTTTCTCGACATGCCTTCCCAGCAAGACAAGGCATGTAGAAAGGCACGAGTAGCCTTACTAAAAGGATCGGATGGGATGCGAAGAGAGCTACCAGAGTCTTCTTCTATGTCTACACTTCCAAACCTCGGGAACGAAGGTGGAAACCCAAAACCTCGGGAACGAAAGTGAAAACTCAGAGAGAAAATAAAGAGAGAATGAGGAAGAAGAAAATTATTTTTCTTCTCGTGTATCGTATGTTCTGTATATCGTATAGGGAAAGGGGTTCTATTTATAGGTTATTAGGACTCCTTAAAATATTCTCTTTCTCACGTAGAGATAAGAGAATATCGGTTAGGATATGGATTAAGATATGTTTCTTAATTGATAAGAAACATATCCTTATCTTTAACCCATAATCTTATTCTTAACATATAAGGATAAATCCGATCTTATTCTTAACACAAAAGAATAAATCTTAATCCATATCAGATATGGATTGAGCTAAATTAGAACCAGCTAATGTGGAGACACCACATGGCTACACCTTTCATATTAAGAGTTATAGGAATAAGTAGTGAATATATACGTTAGATTTCTTAACTTCAAAAATCACCAATTAAAAGAGTAATAGGTTATAAAAATTTATAATTAATTTATAGATTATCAAAGAAGTAAATAAAATGTAACAGCACTTTATAAGAACTATTATTGAAGAAGCATATAACCGCATCCAAGGCATATCTCAGCCCCATTACAGTGGCTTCTAAAGGGAAACATCATAAATTGATAATTGGCATTCATAGGAGAGTGGTAAATTAGGTGGGCATCTCTAATGATGCGATACTTATACTTTCACATGACATTTGCTACCCACTTTTCCTCAGTCCTAAAATAGAGAATCACACCCTCCAAAGTAAAGGAAATAAAGTTTCATGAAAGGTACCCACAAAAAAAAAAAAAAAAAAAAAAAAAAAAAAAAAAAGCACAAGAAGAAAAAGTAAAAGATGAATTGCATGCTTCATAAAGTGGTTTTGGGTTAAAAATGAGAATCTTAACCATGTGTGAGTAGATGCTATTCCTTGGAAATAAACTGAAAAGGGTAACATAAAAAATATACCCAAAACCAAAGGGAAAAGAGAGAATAACAGTAGATAAGATGAGTATCAAATAAAGAAATGTATACTATGAAAACTTAATAAAGATAGGTAGCTACTTAGCTGCTGCTAAAAGCACTCAAGATTTGAGTTAAAGAGAACTGCAAAGGCCAATTATGCGCTTTAGTATTAGACTTTAAACTTCACGAAGGAATGTTGCGTATTTAACAAATCCATTTTAAAACTCAGTAGTAGTGGGGTGTCTACATGTAGAAACAACTTAGCCTTTTAGATTAAGGGAATCCGATGCTACATTTCGAATACTTTTATAAGGCTCTCATGCATGTCTCAATTTATCCGAGAAGCTAATTTATAATTTAATATTAAATATTGATGGTGATTTCAATTTTACTGTCAAGTGTGATAGTAATATAGAAAATTAAATAAATATAATGGATAAATAGGATGGGTAAATTTTATTAGTAACTTTTATTTAACTACGGACTAGTGACTTAAATATAACTAGTAAAAAAAATTTTATCCTAACGAAAACGTACATCATATACTTCAAATGAGGTGTAGAGTAGCATTGCTCTTATAAATTATATTTTTCGCTCTCATACTATGAAGCACTTAATACTTTGGTCCTCAATTGTTTAATTTACTATAATTTTTTATTCAAACCTTTTGAATTGCTACAATTAAATTCAAAAATCTAATTTAGTTGGCTAAAAAAAAAATTATTGATATAGAAATAATATAGCATCTTAATTATTATTGTACATCGATCATAATATTTCTATATCACTTTTATATCGATAATTTGTCAATATTTATCAAACTAAATTAATTTATAAAACTTAATTAGATAGAAATAAATCAAAAATTTTAAATTAAAAATTATAATAAATTAAAATTTGAAGACCAAAAGAAAAGTGTAATTTATCCTTTCAAATAAGGGAATTGAACCAATGAAATGATTAGTAAATTTAGCCTGAACATGATCTACATGACAGACAAAAATGTCATGTCCAGATAATGAAGGGATCTTTTTGTTAACAAAATATAAGAGGTTAAGAAATAATTGTCAATATTGTATGATAAAAGAATGTGTAATTCATGTCTTGTTTCATGGTAAAAAATATCAAGCACATGCTAAATAAGCCAATAGGAAATATGAACAAAATGAGTAACCTACTATTTTTTCTCAGAGAATAAAAATAATTTATAGTCACACTTTGAGAATGAATAGAAAATAACTTTTGTGGTTAGTTCATAAAAACTTTTTGCTAAGAAAAATTATTGTGCATGTCTCTCTATGGAAAAAAAAAAAAAAAAAAAAAAAAAAAAAAAAAAAAAAAATCATTCCATTGTGCTTGAGATGGCTGCTCTTTCATGCTTCTACTGTGAGCATTCAATAATCAAAACAAGTTTTTTATGATTATTTCTTTAAATTATACATAATTTCTTTAAATTATCACTTAGGATCAAATGAATGTGAATTTTTATGATTTATGAAATATTAGAGGAAACCAAATAAAATTTAAACTTATGGTATGTGAAAAAATTATTTTTCGCTCTAACTAACTGAGCTACTATAATAAATATAATTATTTCAAATGATAATAGAAAAATATAGCACAAACACAACTAAATTAATCATTTAAATTATAATTAATAAAGTATATTATAAATTTGTATTTTTAAATTCCAATTTATAATTTAAGTTGTGAATTGTATTTCACATATGTTATTATTTTAATTTGTGATTTAATATAACTATTTTATTAAATTGGTGATATAAAAAATAACTCATAATTATTTTTTTATTTTAATTAATTCTTGAAAAAAAATGTAAGTAAAATGAAACAAACTATATTATTTGTCTTAAATATGAAAAAATTTTAAGAATAGCTTTCCAATACATCTTCATTAAGTAGCTCAAATATCTATTTTGTCACTATTCAAAAATTATAATACGTTTTTATTTTTATTTTTAAAAATTTTAATATAAAAAATGACCAACAAAAAATAAAAGTCAAATTTATGCGTGATATAGTTGCGTCTCCGTACTAAAATTTCATAGCTTAAACAAAATCATAATTATTTTGATTTATAATTTAAGTTGTGAATTATAGATATTCTATATAATTAATGATTATGTTTACTATGTATCTAGCTAGGGGTGTCAACGAGCCGAACACGAGCGAGTTGGGGTTGGCCCGTGGTCGGTTCCTTTAATAAACGAGCCGAACACGAGCTGGCTCGTTTAAATACCAAGCTGAAAAATTCGGCTCGTTTATTAACAAGCAGAACACGAGCTAGCTCGCGAACAACAAGTTTGAATTATTAGGTATAAGATTGAAAGAAAAATTAAAAAATTAAAATTTTAATCTAATAATTAAAATTCATAAAAAAATTAATAATTTAAAATCTAAATAGTAATATATATATATATATATATATATATATATATATATATATATATATATATATATATATATATATATATATTCGAGCTGTTATCGAGCCGAACACGAGCGAGCTGAAAAATTTAGCTCGTTTACGGCTCGTTTAGTAAACGAGCGATTCAATTTCGAGCTTATTTCAAGCCGAACACGAATTGACTAGCGAGTTGGATTGCTACCCTTATATATATATATATATATATATATATATATATATATATATATATATATATATATATATATATAGCCTCGTGCATGTTTTTTTTTTCTTTTGGTACTATGGTGATGATAATGAAATTAGTTTTAATAAAAGGTTGAGGGACCTTGTTAAGAAAAAAAATTTTTTGAGGAGAAGAAAATTTTGTTAAGAAAATTTTGTCCGGAGATGTATTCTAAGACCGGAGCGGCAGGCGACAGGAGCAACCGTGTATTGTAAGTTCAATAGCCAGCTGCTAAAACTTTCACTTTCTCGCTGTATTTGGTTGCTCTCATCGGCACCTTCTTGGCATATCTTTGGCCGCAATTTGTCCATGTTCCGCGGCAGGCTCATCTTCTTGGCCAGCGCCATCATCAACAGGGCCCCGAGGGACATGGCCATACTCATCGGCCGCATCCTGCTGGGCTTCAGCATCGGATTCGCTGACCAGATAGGTAGTTAGGCTGCATGCATGTATGCATGCATGATCCTTCGACGCCATATTGTTAGATGTGACTCCAATTTATTTTTATACTCTGATTTATTTTTATTTTTTAAAATTTTAATAGTAAAATAATCAATTTTATGTGAACAGCAAATTGATGTTATTAGGACTCAATTTTATGTGAACAGCAAATTTTATTTTATTTATTATTATTATTATTATTATTATTATTATTATTATTATTTCTCTATAGAGATCAAGTTGTTTTAGTTTTGTTGGTTTAATTTTCTAATAAATGGAACAGATAGTGAACTCTTTTTTTCTAAAAAAAAAGTGCACATTTTTAATAATTTGACAGGTAATAACCACAACTGTTGGTATAGTTTTAGGAGAGTTCACATGTAAGGAAATATTTAAGTTAATTAATTCAATTGTAGTAATGCTCTGAAATTTACCATCCAATCAAAAAAATACAATATAAATTTTCAAAAAAATACTTGATATACATTCTAATATGAATATATATTTTATATCGTATTTACTCTATAATGAGATAAATTTTATCTATTATTTTAAAATGATGAATAAAAAAATTTTAATTTATAAATAAATAAAATATAAAATATATAATTAAAAATAAATATTCTGATAGTATTACTCAATCTTCAAGTATATTAGGAAAGAGAGATAGTTCTGGATAAGCGTTTGGCCGGTGGAGAATTACTAACCTAATTATAGTTTTAAGTAAGTGAGTAAAATTTAGTAGGAGTTTATGGTATATTTTTCTACGAATTAATCGGTTACTTTTTTTTTTGTCCAGTAGAATATAGGAAGCATCCCCAACAATTAACGCCTGCTGCCACTAATCTCCTCTTCTCCCGAGGCGCCAGCAACAGCAAAAGCAAAAACAAAAAAACAAAAAAAAATAAGAAAAGCACAACAATAAAGCCAGCAGACCCGGAGACCGCCTATTATCCTACTCTTACATCGCCACCTTTCACTTTTTTTTCTTTTTTTTTTTCTTTTTTTTTCTAACGTCCCTTTCTCCTTTTTCCTTTCCCTCTCCATCGATTCTCCTCCCCGTTTACTTTTCCGCTCCCTGCCCGAATCGTATTGAAACCGACCACACCCCCGGCCTCCTATCTTCTTAATTTCCCTCCATATATCCTTTTATATATATATATATATATATATATATATATATATATATATATATATATATATTACCACCTGCGCTGCCACGCACCACCAACTCCCACATCCAAACAAAATCCCAATCTCCGCTACGCGACAATAAAAAGAGAAGAAGAAGAAGAAGCAGAATGGAGTTCTTGGCCCAAATGTGGTCGTTACTGGGGCTACTGACGGTTCTACAGAACGTGCTCCCCTCCCAACTACTCTCCCTGCTGCACTCCCTGTGGCAGTCTCTCCAGGACTCACTGAACCCCTACTCCTATCTGGACGTGCCAGAGTACCTCGGGTCAGCCTCGGTAGAGCCCAACGATCTCTACCGGCACGTCCACCTCTACCTCCACCATTCCCTCCTCCTCCTCCACCGCCCCTCCCCGACGCTGGTACCCCCGCCCCGCCTCACCCTCTCCCTCCCCCGATCCCCAGACCCGGCCTCGTCCTCCCCTTCCTTCTCCCTCTCCCCCAACCACTCCCTCGAGGACGCCTACTCCGGACACAGGATGCTCTGGACCCACCACGCCGACACCCTCCAGGACTCCCTCGAGGAGCGCCGCGCCTTCTCCCTGCGCCTTCCCAAGCGCCACGCCGCCGCGCTCCTCCCCGCCTACCTCGCCCACGTCTCCGCCGCAGCCGACCGCCTCGAGCGCTCGTCCCGCCCCCGCCGCCTCCACACCAACTCCCCCGCCGCCGGGGCCGCGTCCTGGTGCTCCGTCCCCTTCCGCCACCCCGCCACCTTCGCCACCCTCGCCCTCGACCCCGCCCTCAAGTCCCGCCTCGTCACCGACCTCTCCGCCTTCGCCGACGGCCGCGACTTCTACCGACGCACCGGCCGCCCCTGGAAGCGCGGGTACCTCCTCCACGGACCCCCCGGATCCGGCAAGTCCTCGCTCGTCGCCGCCATGGCCAACCACCTCCGCTACGACGTCTACGACCTCGAGCTCACCCGCGTCGCCTCCAACGCCGCCCTCCGCTCCCTCCTCATCCAGACCACCAACCGCTCCCTCATCGTCATCGAGGACATCGACTGCTCCCTCGACCTCACCGCCGACCGCCGCCGCCTCCTCCGCCGCCGCCGCCGCCGCCTGCTGCAAGCCACGACTCTTCCTGCCAAGATCAATTTGAAAAAACATAAGAAGAATGTCGTCGAATCTTTCAACGAGAGCGACGGCGACACTTCGGGCTCCGACGACTGTCGCTCCGGCGACCAAGGCCGGGTGACGCTGTCGGGGCTGCTGAACTTCACCGACGGGCTCTGGTCGTGCTGCGGGGACGAGAGGATCATAGTCTTCACGACGAACTACGCGGACCGGGTGGACCCGGCGCTGCTGCGGCCGGGGCGGATGGACGTGCACGTGCGGCTGGGGCCATGCGGCGCCCACGCTGCGAGGGAGCTGACCGAGCGGTACGTCGGCGTGGCGGAGCATGAGTTGTTGGGGGAGGTGGAGAATTGCATACAAGCCGGTGCGGAGATGACCCCCGCCGAGGTGGGGGAGGTGTTGCTGAGGAGCAGGGAGGAGCCCGAGGCGGCGGTGAGGGAGCTCGTCGCCGAGCTGCGCGAGAGATTGCGCGGCGGCGGGAGAGGGGACAAGAATGATGAAGGGTGGGAGGAGTCGATGGCGATGGCGGAGAGCTCGGAGGGGTCGCCGGAGAAGAAGGAGACGACGAGGTGGGAGGGGAGGGTGAGGTTTCTGGGGCGGCTCCGTAGCTTGACCAAGTCAGATTCCGGGAGGAGGGGAGTGTAGCAAGTTCGTTATTCTGGAGTTCCTTCTTTAGTTAGGTTGTTAGCTGATGAGCGTTTATGTGAGTGCTACTGTAGTTTTGTAACATTAACCGTACATTATGGACTTGATTTCGTTTCAATCCTACTACCATACCATCAGTGGTGCTGTACGTCCAAATTTTAAATTATATATAATTAGCATTTAAAACTAAAAAAAAAAAATAATAACAACCATATCAAATAAGATCTTAATGCATGCAGTCAAGCAAGTTTGAAATAAGGCTCCTTGAAATTCATGCATTAATAAGATATGCTCGAGTCATTTTCGGGCTCTCTGTTGTCCTTTTGTGGCACTTCGTTCATTTCAAGTGTTCGGTGACTTCGGTCCAAAAGTACTTGCTCTAGCTGTTTGGGCTGTGTCTAAAAATCTTACTTGGTTCTGATTTAGCGCAGTTGATTAATATTTTAAATTATTTTAAGTAAATTGTGACTAGCGTAGAGGTTAACAAAAAAATATATCTATTAGATTTAATTTTTGTTTTTTTTTTTTCTATATATGAGCTAATATATAAATTTATAATTATATTATAAACTATCTAATTTTAAAAAATTATTAAATAATTTAATGTAGACTCAAGAGACATCTATTAGATATGAATTCTTAATGTGCAGTAGCCAAGTACAATTTTAATTAGGACTATGAAAATCTAATTACACGTATTATGTAAAAAACATAATAGAATTATAGTTCCTAAGTCGGATTCCAACCGTCATTCGTTATGCCCTATTACATAGCTTTACAAATAAATTAATAATTATCTAATAATTTATATATGTTTGTAAAGTTATTTTGCATTAATTTACATAAAATACTAACAATATCTGCATTGGTCATCCGAATTTGGAAAAATGATCAACAACAAAAAAAAAAAAAAAAAAATGATCCACAAGTAAAGCATGTGATATTACAGAGTATAGCATGCTAGTACACAGACAGATTGGTATATGTCTCTACAAACTCACATTGCGCAATATTGAGAGAGGGATTACGCGGATCAACATGCATGTTTATCAAAAGAAGACATTACAAACACTATAATTCAGACAGATCGGGTATTTTGTTCTTGCCCCGGTCTCGAGGTAAGAAGAGGTTGAAGAGCCTTGACGACGATAGTCATGTTTGGTCGGAGATCGGATTCGTACTGAACACATAGAGCTGCAACTGCTGCCATCTGAAAACCAACATAGAAAGAATATTTTCAAAAAATTATCTTCAATTTTAAATTCTCATAGTCCCAGTATCCTACATTATTATTTCCAATTAGACATCTCAGAAATGGCAAAACCAAAATTTGAAAATAAAAGGAAACCTTGGCTACGGCCTTTGGCGGGTACTCATTGTTAATCTTGGGATCCACACACTGTTTAACTTTGTCTTCACTCAACCTTGGAGTTGCCTGATTGGATTGCATAAAAGATAGATAGGATGACGATTACTCGCGAAAAGTTGATGTTCGAAAATCACTAAACCGATCAGCAAAACATACCCAAGTAACAAGACTCTGCTGCCCTTTAGGCATGGTGTGGTCGACCGGTTTTCTCCCCGTTAGAAGCTCAAGAAGAATGACTCCAAAGCTGTAAACATCGCTCTTCTGAGTTAGCTGCCCAGTCATAGCATACCTGAAAAATAAAGGAATTAGTAAATCTGATTGTGTGCTTGTGGAGTCCAAATTGAACCAATTTGTGCTACATAATCAGAAGCTGGAATTTGAATATAACTGACATCAAGTTATTTATATCGATAAGGAAAAATAGCTCACTCTGGAGCATGATAGCCAAAAGTTCCTAAAACCCGCGTTGAATGTAGACGAGCTGCTGTGTCAGTGGATTGGTTCGTCGGATTAAAATCAGCGATCTTGGAATTATAATCGTCGAACAAAAGAACATTGCTAGATCGGACATCTCGATGCACAACTGCAGGCTGAACCTTCTCATGAAGGTACTCTAGACCTCTTGCTGCTCCATAAGCTATTTTCACTCGTTGTATCCAGCTCAAAACAGGACCAGGTTCAGCTCCTTGTACTCCTTTCCTCCCTGCAAAGGAAAAATGATCCTCTAGATCTAACATACGGATTGATATTTGGAGATACAGGATTACAAAAAAATCTCGATTTTCATATAGTCCCTTGTAAAAGCTTAGTTTCTAACTGAAATGCTCTCGTACTTGCAGAAATGCCCTTCTCCCCATAGTAGATTGTAAGAAATTGCACTTTCTATTATTTTGCAGGGATATATATATATATATGTAAAAGCCCCATACATTAATTTGGCCAATATAAACATAAGGTTACAAGAAATGTACCATGCAAAGTATCATGCAATGAACCTTTCGTTGCAAATTGGTAGACCAATATCCTGTTACTATCCTCCAAACAGTAGCCCAACAACTCCACAAAATATTCATTCTTGAGTTTTGAAACCATTGCCAACTGTATTGATCATCAGGATAAAAAGCGCAGACTCTCATATTAGTTAAGTAACACCAATTAAGCCGATAAGCAAGTATTGTTAAAGCAGAGAACTTCATATTCAACTTGCAAAACATATTTGACAGGTAGAATTGACCTGCGAAACAAAGTCTGATTCCGGATCTTGGCAGACGCTAGGATCCAGCTTCTTTAATGCAGCGGCTTCTCCGGAACTTAGAGTTGCATGGTAAACTCGACCATATGAGCCTTCTCCAATTAAGGCCTGCTCGCTAAAATTATTGGTTAACATATTCAGCTCTGATAGTGGAAAGGATGGCACCTCAATGTTCACGGCCTTTTGGGGCCCACCACTTCTGCCGGCATGGGGCCCTCTCGGCACTCGATCGTTTCCTGTGTTATTCGCAATAGCAATACAAATGACTCAAATCCAACTTGACTAAACAAGAGAGAGTTGCGCAATCTCATGCTCTTCGATATCTCATGACGTAGTCCAAGGGAGCGCATTTAATCGTGTCTTCTGTTTTTTTTGTTTCCTGCCAAATTAGGTGGATTTCTTTTCCCAAATTGATTCCTAAGGTGTACTTTGCAAAGTTTTGACTGATAAACCAAGATCAATCTAGCAATGCCAATGTATCTAAAATAGATTTGAATGTACTAATACCTAAGCACCAGGAAAAACAAGCAACAGTGCTTAAAGTTTATACCTAACCTATGCATAGAGAAGAATAGGTTCAAAACAGTGTTAAGTAAGATGAATGGAAAATTTCCTTTTGGAGTAGTAAAGAAGCTAGTTATGCAATCATACCAGGAGCATTATGGCTTGGTGGGGGAATTGCTTGATTAAGCGGCGGTCCGAAGTCCTCCTCTACACCTCCGCAGCACAACATCTTATGTCACTGGTATAAATCGAAGAAGTAGTAGTTAGTAATTTAACTTATGATATCCAAAAAAAACATTAATCTATAAAAAATGTAAAACAACTATCCTTCGAACTTGAGATTTCATATACCAATCCATGCTACTGGGATCGATTAGGGAGGCAACGCAAGATACAATAGATAAATTTTTTTGCCAAGTAATGACGGATGCAGGAATTAAACATATGACATCTTAGAACCGAGGAGAAAAAGGTTGACCGCATAGAAAATAGCCCGCAAATAGCGTTAGTAATTTTGACAAATTTACACCTTAGCGCAGGTCTTGGCGCAGATGGCAAAAAAAACTTGATGATTAGTATCTATGTCGTAAGTTCGAAGTCTTTTTGTCAAATTTATTTTTTTAAAAAATAAACGAAATGAATACCATGCTACCTACCTATGTTTTTCACGAATTAAATTCGCAACGAAATTCCACACAAGAATTATTAACCAAAGTAACAGTTAATTGAATTACCCGGTGATTGTATATCCAAGCGTAAAGTAATAAATGTTATATATTCTGAAATTGATGGTAAACGAAAAGAGGCTTGATGAACTAACCGTGATACAAAGTGGGGATATTACATAATAAATGAAATTATCCCACCGCCCCCAACCCCAACCCCAACCCACAAGGAAAATGAAAGAAAATAGAAGGAGACGAGCTGATCCTTGTTGTGTGTTCGGGGAGGGGGAGGGGGAAGGGGGAAGGGGGAGGGGGAGGGGGAATGAGGAAAGAAAAGAAAGAGCGAGAGAGAGGGGTAGGAGGGGATGAACGTGGAGGGTTTGGCGCGAAAATCGTTTTCCATTTTAAGCGAGCCTCCTGATGGCTAGTGGAACACCACGGGAGCAGTCTCAAGGGCAACTTTTACACGCGGGTCGGAAGTCGGAACATCCTGGAGCGGCAGCTCTAGTAAGAAACACTGAAATATATATATATATATATATATATATATATATATAGAGGATTGCTACATATACACCCCGAAGGGGTGTACATCCTACATCTCCACCCCTTTAATGGTGGCGATATTTTTTACGGGTCACATCAAGTGACCCCTCATCACACCCCCACCCTTAGATAGGTGGGGGTGTGAGATGTACACCCCCTACGGGTGTACACTTAGAATTTCTCATATATATATATATATATATATTGTTTGGCTCTTGTAAGTTTTCTATCATTAATTCTAATTTTTTGATTAATTCTATCTCTTAGATTATACTATTCTACCAACCACCCACCAAAACCAAGGAGCCCACCATCATCCTAACCACACATTCCTACATTTAAAGGTAAAAAACTCAAAAACACAAATAACCGCACATTCCTATATATATATATAGAGCGCTAGGCTGGAATGCTATTAATATACAGATATCTGTTCTTTGTTTCCATAGTGCATGAGATGATCTATGATTGATATATAGATATCTGCATCCCTGTTGGGATTCCCAACTTGTTGTCGATTATCCGGTCTATGGACCGTGAGCTTGAGCATCAGCATTATGATTGCCATGGACCGCTGTACTTCACGTACGCTGTGGACTGATCCCCTACCATGCGTTCTTTGCCGATAAAGTAGTCTACAAAAAGACCCGTAAGCCCCCGTCAGCACATGTGAGTGCGGGGTTATGTCAGCCGTCAGGTGCCGTCAGTGGCTTTAGCCTGAGGTCCTAGTGACCAAAATGGTAGCTTCGATTGGGTACTTGAGTTTTACTATTGATGCATCATTTATATAGCTGTTCAACATGCTCTAGCACCTGTACTCTTATATGCTTAGTATTATGATTATGATTCAGATCTCTATTCCAGCATGCTCCAGCACCTGTATTGTCTGTACCCATATATTTTCAGTATTGTGATTATGATTCATTCAGTTATCTGTTTGTTGTATCAACCTTTACCTACTGATTTTTTACTGTTCGCTGATTATAGTATGTCAGTAGGTACAATTTGCTATTTTTCGGCTCGTCATGCCCACTGAAATATATTTATGTTGTATCTAACACCCCTGGGTGACCATCTTTTTGGTCCATCGGGCGGTGGGATGTCGAGACGGTCCGGTTAGCAGATTACGATAGAGTTGTCCCTATGATGCTTATTGATCCGTCTGATTCCTGATATGTTGTTACCTGTGATCCCGATTTAGACTCAGAATTATCTTGATGTTTAGTAAGTTAGTTGAATATTTATTTTGATGCTTATAACTGATATGGATGAGGATACTTGACGATTTAGTTAGTTTGATGATGGATGATATTATGATTATATACTGTTGTAGTTAGATTCGGATTGTTGGATTCTAGTTGCTTTGCCGTGCGTGTATAGGGAAGACTCTGTCCCAGTGGACAGAGGGTCTCCTATGCACGTGGCGATCTGATCACGCCCTGAAATAAAAGATAAACTTTCAGAAAAAAATATTAAAATAAAAATTAGACCAGTTTTAAATCTGAGGCGTGACATTGTTTGATTTTAATTGGTCAATAATATTTTGACCTCAAATTTTAAGCTAATTACTTAATTTAATAAATTTATAATTACAAGAATTATATGAAATAAACTAATCAAAATTGTAAAGATAAATGATGCATTTAATTTTTAAAATTAAAGTGTGTTGACTCAATCAAATTAAATAAATTGGAAGGTTGTGTAGTCAGCTTAAGATGGTCCAAAGTTTTGATAAATTTTCTACGTTTTTACCATTAAATTGTCTACTCCTATGTCTTTTCTAGCAATAAAACATTCAAATTGATGAATGGTATTATTAAATTTGATTTAGATTGTATGAACATTTTAGATTTTGAAATTTGTAATTTTTTGGTATTATTTGTCTGGTATTTAACTGGTCTCAAAATTGATAAATTTTAATAATTAATATAAAATAAAAAAAAACAATTTTTTTTATGCTCCTAAAAACTTGTGAAATTTTTTATATATTAGGCATTTCAAACATATCATTGATAAGATTCTCTTTCTTTCTTATACATCCTTATTTTTAGTATTTAATTTTGAAAATATATTTGAAAGAATATGGATTTTATAAAGAATATATTTGAGACGACAATTTTTTTTGGGGTAGATATAAAAGTGGATTTGAACTCAAGCATATATAAGCAATTGCTCCTATGAAATAAATTTAAAATTACTTTGATTGCTAAATAAATAATATTATAAAATTATAAAATTTAAAATATAAAAAATTTGAATAGTTTAAATCAAATTTAGTAGTATCAATCGGTATACCCGATGCCCCATTAATTGCTAGGAACGACGTGGAAAAAAAACAATTAGTTTTACTTTAATTTCATTAGTGCCGTTCCATCTATCTGATATGGAAAAGGATGTGGTCTTTTGAAAAATATTTCTGTAATCTTCTGTTCTTTCGTTTTTAAAACTTAAAATTTTATACACTTAAATATTAATTTTTTTTTTTTTTTTATAAAAATAGTCATTTTGAGTTAGTAACTGGGTCAAGTAACTGTTGAGCGCTATCAAGATCGATCACCATATCCAACTCAGGTCAGATCAACGGCACGATCGACCGTGGATGGAGTTCGGTCGATCGAGCCAATTGATACAACTGCTTTCACATACCCTACCCTACTACTCTCATATCCATACCCCCTCTCTCTTTCTCTCTTCCTTTTTATACTCTCCCTCACTTTTTTTTCTTTTTTCCTTTGCCCCTTATCATCTTCTTCTCTCCTTTTCTTTTCTTCTTCTTCCTCCAACCCTTCCTATGTTGCCCTAATGCAAACTCTCCAAGGTGAAGCCAAGCTACCATTTTCTTGCTCCATGTTGAATGGTGGAGGCCCCCATGGCTCCGTTCGAGTTGAAAAATGAATAATATTTTTCAGATAATTATTCTGTAATATTGATATTATAGAGTAATTTTGTGATAAAAAAAAACTGATTAAATTTTTTAAAAAAAATACTCTATTCGACTCGTCGCTTTCGCATCCTTCTCTCATCCGTTCTCTTTCGTCCTCCCTTTTTATCCTCTTCCCTGCCTCTCTTACTCTACTCCTGCCGCCGCCACTACCATCGACAATGCCACCGTTTCCAATTAATGACCCATTTTTTTTATATTTAATTGTTATAATAACAAACCGTCATGATCTTAACTAGTGAAAAACTCAAACGATAAGAATGACAGACGACAATAAAAAAATAAAATTTATGATATTTTAAAATTTGTGATGAAATTTATTATATTTTAAAATTTTTTATGAAGAAGAAGATTATAGTTAATATAATATTTATTTAATTATTTAATTTTTATTTATGTGCAAAATAAATTTTTAATTTGATATAATTTACTAATAAATTATTTTTTTTGGTACTTTGATTCAAAAATGAAAAAAATTTATTTTGATTAATACAAATTTTCTTAATTTATTTTAATAAGAATTGAAATAGAGTATTTTTAAAGAGTTCGATCTAAGGGTATGTTTGGATGTACAGTAAAAATTTAAGAGTTTATAAACTATAGTTTTGGTCTAAATAAAATAAAAAATTTTGTAACTCTAAAACATCCACAAATTAAAATTTTAAACTGCTTAGATGCATATTATAAAATTCCACAAAATTTCTTTCAATTTAAAATTTTTAAAAATAAAAAATATTAATCTTATATTTTAATATTTTAAAATTAAAAATTTCATAATTTGAAATTAAAAGTTAAAAATTAAATTTAAAGTTTAAAATTTAAAATTTTAATTTTGAATTAAAATTAAAATTAAAATTAAAATTATTTTAAAATAATAAATTTTAATTTAAAATTTCAAACTAATAAAATTTAAAAAAATTTTAAAAATAAAATTTAAATTTAAAATTTAAAATTTGAAAATCAAAATTCGTAATTTATAAATTTTGACAATTGAAATTCAAAATTTGAATTTTTAAATTTGAAATTTAAAATTTGAATATACATTCAAATTTTAAAATTCAAATTGAAATTCAAATTTAAAAATTTTAAATTTGAAATTTAAATACTAATTTTAAAATTTAAAAATTTTAAATTAAAATTCTTGTGTTGAAAGTTTAAATTTGAAATTTTTAAATTTAAAATTTAAAATTTATCATATATTGGAGTTAAGGGAGTCCAATAATGGTGGATTTTTTTTTTTTTTTTAGTTATAGTGGATTTTTACTTTATGTCATTCTTTGGGTACAGTACAACTATACTATAAAAAAATACTATATTTTTAAATATTCAAACGCTAAAAATTTTCTATGAATATAGTATAGTTTAACTGCTATATTTTTTAGTGCATTCAAACGTGTCATAAATAATAAAAAATAGAGTAATTTTTTTTTATAAAGTATAGAATTTTTCAAGATGTTAAATATATTACAAAATAAAATTCTATTTTATTTTTTAGTAATTACCAAATAGGTCAATTAAAAAGTCAAAAAATTTAAAAAAATAAAATAATTTGGTTATGTGTTAGGAGTTTGCCAAACAAACTATTTGTAAATCAAATTTCAAATCATCTGAATGTCCAAACAATACGCATCCTAAAAACTAAGGGTATATATAAATATACACCTCTTTTAGAGTATATATTTTACACTCCATCTTATTCTGGGATGGGATGAATGCATTCCCAAGTCCCAACATTGTTGTTAGGAAATTGGATTTGGGTCCAGTCATAATAGCCAACTTCTATTTTGACGACCCAGGTCAGGCCCACCTACTTTTGTACCTGTTAGCTTCGTTGAAATAATTTTTGGCTTTAAATGCTTATTTTTGTCTTCATTTATCATTCTATTCGAAATGAATCGGAGTAGGAGAAAATTTTTGACGAATTAAGGCGGTGGATCGGGGTGGATCAAAAGATGCCTCCGCCCTATTTAGTTGGCGGATTAGGGGTGGTTTATAATTTTTTTATATGTTTGATTCTCACTTATTGGGCGGAAGCTTCACCAATGCGGATCCATAAGCATTTCTAAATTTGCCATAAATTAAGTTTAGTCATTAGCTTATTTTTGTAGATTGCTATTATTGATTTCATTCTAGCCGGTGCCGACCTTAATTACAGAAGAGAAAGAGATTTTTTTAAAAAAGAAGATTAGCTAGTACAATTTATTTTAAAATTCTCTTGAATGATTAGTATGATTTTTATTTTTATTTTTATTTTTTTTTTGTAAAAGACAGAAAAAGTGATGGAATTTTAGTTCTGAAGCTAGTGTAGTGTAGTGACTCTCTATCAAACAAATAACTGTAAAAAAAAAAAAAAAAAAAAAAAAAAAAAAAAATTTTAATTAAACTGGAAATTATTATTATTATTATTATTATTATTAACGGGTACATAACTACATAAGTGGGATAGATAAATAGGCACTCGACTCGTGTCCATCCTCGGGCCCAATGTGTCCTAACTAGCCAAGCCATGTGCCTACTTGGGCCCGTCAACATGGCCGAGTCCATCAAGAGCTTTTTCAAAAAGATTCCATCTCCGCGCCCAAATAAAAATAAAATAAAATAAATATGTTCCCCCAAAATGAAAAAAAAAAAAGGAAAAAAAAAAAAAAAAAAAAAAATCTAAAATCGAGGAAACAAAATTCTCCCAAACGGGTCTCAGTTCGCTTTTCCCTCTTCTAAATTTATAAACCCTAGGGTTTCGTCCCCTTCTTTCCCCTCCCATCCCCGGCGACAATGGACGACCCCAAAACCCTAGATCTCATCAAGGAGCTCGTCCTCCGCCTCCTCTCCTCCGCTGATCCCTCCGCCGCCGCCGGGGCGGAGGCTGCGGAGCTCCCCCGGGCGCTCCGCTTCGCCCACCGCATCCTCTCGAGCCGCCTCTCCCCCTCCGTCGCCCCCGACGAGGCCGCCATGGCCGAGTCCATCAAGCGGCACCTAGCCGTCTCCGGCCGCTCCGCCGACGCCCTCGCCTTTGCCGACCTCCACTCCAAGCTCGCCGCGCGCGCCGCTGCCCCAGGCGCCGTGCGCAACCGCTGGGCCCTCCTCTACCTCCTCAAATCCCTCTCCGACGATCGCCGCCACCGCAACCCCCACCTCCTCCTCCCCTCCTCCGCCGCCGCCGCCGCTCCAGGTGGCCTCCCCGCCCTCCCCCTCGACAACCACAGCCCCTCCCCTCGCCGCCCCGCCAGGAAAGCCCTAGGCCCCTCCGGCGGCGTACTCCTCGTCTCCAAGGACCCCGAGAACATCCGCGAGATCGCGCTTCGCGAGTACGCAGATCTGGTCATGGACGAGACGGAAGTATCGGAATCCGCGCTTGTCAGGGACGTGCTCTATTCCTGCCAGGGGATCGATGGCCGGTACGTGAGGTTCGATAAGGTTTCTGACAGCTATGATCTACCGGAGTCTCTCAAGCTGCCGAGATCCACGAAAACGCTTGTCCGGAAGCTCTGCGAAATGGGTTTCCTCTTTAGGAAGGTGAGGGGCTACATTACGGAAAGCATGAGCAGGTTCCCCGCCGAAGAAGTCGGGACCGTCGGCCAGGCTTTCTGCTCTGCCCTTCAAGATGAGCTCTCTGATTACTACAAGCTGTTGGCCGTGCTTGAATCTCAATCACTGAACCCAATCCCAACACCCGGTTCTGATTCGGGTGTGCCTGGAAATTACCTTTCCCTGAGGCGGCTCGCAGTTTGGCTTGCGGAGCCGATTGTTAGAATGCGGCTGATGGCTGTTTTGGTTGACGGTTGCCTCGGTTTAAGAGGAGGGGCGATGGCTGGGGCCATACATAGCCAGGCCCAGCATGGCGATCCTCTGGTTCGGGACTTCATGGGCCGGCTCCTTCGCAGGGTGTGCTCGCCTCTTTTTGAGATGGTCAGGAGCTGGGTTTTGGAAGGCGAGTTGGAGGATGTCTTTGCTGAATTCTTCATACTCAGCCAGCCCGTCAAGGCCGAGTCTTTATGGCGCGAAGGTTATCGAATCCAGTCCGCAATGCTTCCATCTTTCATTTCCCCCACGCTTGCACAGCGAATTCTTCGGACGGGCAAGTCCATCAACTTCCTACGCGTGTGCTGTGAGGATAATGGGTGTGCCGAAGCTGCAGCTGAGGCGGCGGCACATGTGGGTGCCACCACAAGGAGAGGCGGGCTCGAGTATGGTGAGACCGATGCATTAGAGGCACTTGTGGTCGAGGCGGCAAAACGAATCGATCGGCATCTAATGGATGTAATCAGGAAAAGGTATCGGTTCAAGGAACATTGTCTCGCAATCAAGCAGTACTTGCTTCTTGGTCAAGGTGACTTTGTACAGTACTTGATGGATATTGTGGGTCCGGAGTTATCAGAGCCAGCCAACACTATCAGCTCATTCCAGTTGGCGGGGCTGCTAGAAACCGCAATTCGGGCATCTAATGCCCAATACGATGATCGTGATATATTGGACAGACTAAAGGTCAAGATGATGGATCATGGAGATGGGGATAGAGGTTGGGATGTTTTCTCGTTGGAGTACGACGCAAGGGTCCCGCTGGACACTGTTTTCACTGCATCTGTCATGAAGAGGTACCTCAAAATCTTCAATTTCCTCTGGAAGCTTAAACGGGTTGAGCATGCTCTGACTGGGTTGTGGAAGACCATGAAACCGAATCGCATAATTTCCTGTGCCTTTGCCAAAGAGGGTTCTATTAAGGTGCAGTTTGTCTCTGTTCTGCGGAAGTGCCAAGTGCTCTGGAATGAAATGAACCATTTTGTGACAAATTTTGAGTATTATATTATGTTTGAAGTCCTTGAGGTTTCATGGGCACATTTCTCGGAAGAAATGGATGCCGCGAAGGATTTGGATGATCTTCTCACGGCACACGATAAGTATCTAAATTCGATTGGCGAGAAGTCTCTCCTTGGAGAGCGATCTCATGGTGTACTGAAAAGTCTCTTTGCATTGTTTGACATCGTATTGCGATTCCGCAGCCATGCAGATCGGTGGTTTGAACGTATACATGAATTGCAATTAAGGTAAACTAGATTTTTTATGCTTTTAAGTATAGTTAACTATATATATAAGTATGTTTGTACACATGTTTTATGGTTGTCTCATTTAGAAGTTTCTTATTTTTTGGAGTGAATGGGTAGATAACTTATAACTTTGTCTTGAAAATTTTTCACAGAGGTAAAGGCAAAACAAGAACAAGATCCAAGGAACAAGATTCATGGCTTGATGGGGGTAGAAAAGCTATGATCCAGCTTGCAAGAGAACTTTTAAGAAAAATGGGTGAAGACTTGGACTCGATTGCTAAAGATTATTCAGCATCTCTTGATGATTTTATTTCTCAGTTGCCCCTGCAGCAACATGTTGATTTGAAGTTCCTTCTCTTCCGTTTAGACTTCACTGAATTCTATAGCCACCTTTCCTCTAGTAAATGAAAATCTAAATACGATGAGGAAGCAGTGATCTGCAACCTGTGTTGTTGTATGACTTTGCAGCTTTTATTTTTCTCACCATTTTGGATTGGTGACCATGATCATCAGTGTGTGTATTTAGTCAAAGGTAACTGGTTAACTAATTTCTTAAAATGCCTTTTCTTTTATCTTTACATGTTGTTTAACCTAAATGTTAATGTTCTTTTTTGGAACTTTTTCTTACTTCTGCAGATGTTTATGTCTTAGTACCACGAAGTTGTTGCCTCCAAACAAATTCAAAGTACAGCTTTTAGGTAAGTTTGCTTCCTTCAAATTTAGATTAAGGTTTTGGTGTACATTTCATGTATTTGATGCTCACCCTTTCTTTTGAGTCTTTGTTTTTGCACAGATTGAAGTTTTTTTTTTCTTTTCAAGCTTGTATTCTCCATTTGCGAGATTTATATTCTTTTTTTGTTACTCCACTGGTGTAATTCTTTTCTTTTGTTCTCTTTTCTTAGGCAATCATGTTTTCTTGTCAACTTGAGGGCATCAAATTTCACTTCATTTCTGTTGATACCAAATTAACTGCTGGGCTGCTTACTGTTCACTAGTTTGCTCAATTCGCTAAAATAGTAGGACATGCACAAATGCTCAAAATTTCACCCAATTTTCTTGATACCAAATTAACTGCTGGGCTGCATACTGTCCGCTTGTTTGGTCAATGCACTAAAATTGTAGGACATGCACAAATTCTGTAGCATAAAGATATTAAATTATGATAAGAACATAATACCTATATATGAATCAAAATTGACCTTATGAGCTCATTTCAGTCAATTCAGACAGATTCTAGAGCTAATCCTTCTTTTCAATTGTTATGACAGAAGTTGAAAACTTTCAAGTTTTAGGAGTTTCTGACCTTTTCTATTGTTTCCTTATTGACTAAAAGTTGAAATGATTTGGTTTCAAGCTCGCAATACTGGCAAAAAATTCAAAGCATTTCTAAGTTCTCCAAAGCTCCATCACATCCACTCTAGACTAGCTCTCTAATGGCTCTTCAAGCATTCTCCAACTGACTCTGCAGCCATTTGATAGAAATAAGATAGAACTGATTTTCCTCTTGAGGTGATACAATAGTAGGGGTTGCATGTTTTTTGTTTGTTTTGTTTTTTGTCGATTTCTATCTTGGATGGTGTCAAGCAGTTGACTAACTTTTGAGACTACTAACTTTTTTGTTCCTTCATTATGAGAGGTGAGTGGCTAGAAACCTAGTTGCCACATTATATAATTGCATATTGGAAGATGATGTGACTGCGCTTGGCATGTGAGAATGAGAATTTCTGAAGATCAGTAGCTTGAACCCTAGCATCTGAACCTCCAAGGCCCTTACATCATGATTTTGAGTTATCCAATCATATCAGAACCTATGAATCCTTGGGAATACCATTAATAAATTGGGGTTATGCATTTTATAGCATGTTGTCAAATTATCATATAATCAAGGTTCTTAAACTTGGTAGCTAGTTGGGTTTTGCGCTATCAGACATTATTATGTGTTATGTATAATGAGATTATAATGAGATTGTTATGCTCCTATTCTATCGTATTTTTGTATATTGGCTCATGTTGTTCAATTCATAGGATATTTGTAGGCTCTGCTCAATTTGGAAACTAGACTGAATAGTACATTACCATGATTATATATATTGTTCTACGGTGGAAAACTTAAGCCTGACCTAGAAAATGTGCAACAGCAAGTTCAATGCTTTTGTGGTAATTTTACTTCCAAGCAATTTGTGTAGTTGCTCAAGCCTTTCAGGTACTTACTACCCAGATCTGCATGGACAGTATTACAGCCAGGTATATGTGACTTCAATCCTACATTCGGGTGCCTCGTTTCTTAGTGTGTTATTCAAACTTTACCTTTGCTGGATGAATATTAGCAATCCTGTCTAAGCCTGCATGTAATTGATGAAAAGAGATAAAATGTTAATTTGAGGATATTATAATCCTTCTACATCCTTCCCAACCTTTGAAATCTTCTGGTTTTTCAGAGATAGAAAAAGGATATAATGAGTTGATTTTGCTCTGGTGAGTTGATACCTTTTTAGACATATGATATGTGACTTTTGGTTGCACCTCACTTTATCATCAACTGTTCCAGCTATTGAACTTTTTATGATCTTCCAGAACAATTATATATGCATGCTTTTAATTATCTAATATGTTACTCTTCTCTGATGATCCGAATTGACCGATCACTCTGTAATTGCTTTTAATAAATGCATCATGACTCTGTAGCTTGACGGGGGTAAGCAGGTAGGACAGAGCAGTAGTTTGAGATTCATCTGACATTATCTCCATTTATTATCTTTCACAAAATATATGTCATGCTATTAAGCCTGTTCCTTAGGAGCTAATTTTTAATGTTTCACCAAAATTTCCTTATTGCACATAAACGCCACTCTATCTTTGGTGTAGTCCGAAATCTAGAAACACGTGATCATTTTCTTAAGTGTAATCTCTTGAATAACAGCATTTTTTTTTTTTTTTTTTTTTCAGTTGTTAATATATTTAGCGGTAAATATGATGAAGGTCTACCTTAGCTCATTTTTTGCGACCCATTACAACATATCCTTTAACTCAAGCTCAATCTGTATAGGACACTTTGATGTGTTACACAGTTTCTATGCTTTTAAATTTGCTTTTAGATTTCTTGGTATAGTGAGTTGATTTAGCAAGAAAAATACTCGCGCTATGCCCACTGTGTCTGCATATTTGTATCAACCTTTCTTTCTTCATTTAACTCTATGAGTAAAGGGGTGTACCTGAGATTATTCTCACATGATCCCTCATGGTAGAATATTTAAGTAGCCTATCATACAAATGTGTTTGCTTGGATAAATCTCGGGTGGACATTTTTTTTGAGATTGCTGTTGCTAGTTTAAGGTATCAACTGTTCTTTCCATAGCAACTTTACAGGATCCATCTCAAACCGAGGAATTCTTTTATTGACTAAATAACTGCACTTTACTATGTTTATTATAATAACACCTTCTGACGAAACCTGCATGTTGTTTGATTGTGCCTTGTAAACTGGTAGATCTAGTAACTTTGTACGAGTACATGTGGAATTTTAGCTGCTTGGCGTACTTTTGTGTCGTTTTCGAACCACTAATATTAGCAAAATATGAAGGCCTTCCCATTACTTTTGTCTTTTTCAATAAAAAATTTTATTTAATTGGACATCATTGGTGAATAGCTTGGAAGCCCTTCAGCCAGGTGCATGTTTGCCCTCAGCCAGGTTCATGTTTGTTTCAGCGTAAGTGGGAAGGGAGAAAGTAAAGTGTCACTTCAGGATGAAGTCAATTATGGTGAAATGGGGAATGAGAAAGAAAAAATAAAATAAAATATTTAAAAAAAAATTTAATTATGATGATGTTTGGATTATATGTTTAAATTATAATTGTTCGTTTAAAATATAAAAAAATTAGTTAGTTAAATTTTAATATATTTTTTATTTAATTCTTATGTTTGAAATAAGATAAAAATTATTTGTTAAATATTAATAATTTTTTGATTTAAAATTTTATTTATTATATTATTATAATTTTTTATTTATTAAGTTATAAAAGATATAATAATGTGATATGAAAGGTAAGTTTACTAATCGAATAATTTTTGATAAAATAAATAAAAAAAATAAAAATATAATTGAGTGATATCCATGAAAAAAATAAATTTATATAAATTGACAAAAACATAGAAGGTAAAAACATATACATCTTATCAAAATTATAAATTATTTTACCTTAAAAAAATTAATTTTATTATTAAATCTTTCAATTTATTTAATTTAAATAGCTCAATGTATATTTTATATAATTTTCAAAAATTTTATTAAAGTGAATAATTAATTTAATTTTTAAAATTAAAGCATTGTTGATTCAAATCAAATAAATCAAACAAAGTAAAAAATTAAATAGTAAAATCAAAATTTTAAAATATGGGATAACAAAATCAAAATAATTTATAGTTAGAATAAATTTTATACTTTTTTTTACCGATATAATAATATAAGTGTCATTGAAAAAGAAAAAACACATTAGTACAATATACAAAATAAAAATAACACTGAAGTACAGTGTAGTAGTAATGTAGTAAATTAAGGCCAAAAAAAAAAAAAAAAACTTTGGCAACAAGGTTCTACCGATAAACAAACACTCAGAAAACGGATACGCGATTATCAACCCACAAAATTAATAAAACAAAAAATTCAAAACAAAAACGGTTTACAGGATCTGCAATTTTGTGCACATGGCAATTACACAAAAGAGAAAAAAATTTGTGTACATTCAACCAAAATAAATACATAAATTACTATCGAAACAAAATAGATTTAAGCGTACAAGGTACTGGCATAAAGGCTGAAAAGCAGTTGCAGTAAAGATGTTGACCCAGTTTAAACTTTATGTAGTCATATGCCATTGAATTAAAACACCATTGAGCTAATAATAATAAGTATAATAATACTTCTATTACTATTAGCAACAGCTGATATACACCATTCTAAAAATACAATGAGAGATAACTGATGTAGGTCACTAATAATCGATTTGTTATGGCAAGAGAAATGAACACATTTTGCAAATCTAAGAATAACTGGAAAAAGCAATGCAAAGATGTACACGCTGTGTTGATATTGCAGTTAAGCATCTTGGAAGTAGTAAATTCACAACCATAAAGATAAAAGAAACCTTCATCAAGGCACATATAATTCCAACTTATGTAGAGATGCATTAAAGATCAGGTTGTGCTTTGGTTCAATATTACAGAGCTCCTAATGTACTAGGTGTGATAAGAAGATTCAAAACAAGAGTTGTGATAGTGTTAACTAAGGTTTTCATCCAGAGATTCATTTAAATCCAGGGCAACATATGTTGTAATTGGGTTAATTCTTTCCGTAGAAGTAAATACAAGACAGAAATCATCCGTCAGTACTCCAACAACTACAATAGTTCAAGTAGACTGCAAGATAAAGATTCAGCTGAAAAGATTAAGGAATTATTGCTGAGTCATTCGATTACCAATGAATTCCAGACCCACAGCTGATTTTCCTTCAGCTGCTTCTCTTTGTATCAGTAGATCGTTCTATGAGTATGCGCTGGATACAAAGATATTAGACTCAACAGAGATTGTTATATTCATCAGTACTGCCGGGTCTTACAACTTAAGCAAGAACATAGCACTAGAAGACTCTAAACTCTAGTGAAATCATGCCCAGTTGTTACTCGTTAAGACACATATTAGTACCATCTTTCTTGACCATACTAACCTTATAAGATCATCATAAGCTTAAAACCAAATTCTAAATAGGCGCGCAGTTGTTACATTCAGTAGAAGGTTCGCACTGTACTTTCAATAGATAAAAGAATGACACTACTAGTATAGCTAAAAGGATGCAGTGTTAGCATTACCGGACAAAGTTTTAAATTTCTTGTCAAGTAAACATTACACTAAAGAGTATGACCAGCTAACCGAGCACAGTCGCAACACTTGCATAAGCACCATTGTGATTGAAGTCGTTCGAAAGCAAATTCAAAGTTGATGCATTTCGAAAATTGAAAACTCATAGGAGGAAGCAGACATTTGACAAGGCTAGACTTCTTAAAATGGAATAAGCCCTTGACAAGTTGCTCTAAATTCCAAACCCGAAGACCGCACGTATCTTGTGGAAGATGAGTTCCCTCCAGCCTCGCTCCGTGTTCTCCGCCACCGTCGCGTTTCCATACCTGCAAAAGAGCCAATACTTAGTAAATCCGAACATTACCGACAAGAAATTTAAACTTGTACTGCAAAAATATAAACAATCTTACTTGTCTTCCTCCGGAACATCAGTTTGCAAAAGCTTTACGATTGCAACTCCAGGCTCCGGTTCATCGAAAGTCAACCTCACCTGCGTGTAGAAAGAAAGGCAAGTTAGTAACAACTAGGGCAAGAACTATCTACTACTAAATACAAACACCATTAACAATCTACAATAAAATTTATGAAACAAATCTGCCCACCTTCGAGTGGATGCCGTCGGGCCAGTTACTGAAGCGCCACTTCTGCACGATCAGCTTGCCCTCCTGCAATTCCTCGTTCACTCCAGTGATCGATCCATCGAAGAGACTAAACTGGCCGCCGACATCCCTACTGATCCTGGCATTGCTCTGCGTGAACCCCTTCCACCGGTTCTCATCCATAAGGATCTCGTACATGTCCTTGGCTCTGCAGTAGAACCGCTCCGTCAGGGTTATCGTCTTGAACCCTTCCTTCGGCTTCGGCTTCGGCTTCTCCTTCCTCGCTGGTGCTGCAGATGCCGATGCCGATGCCGACGCCGACGAAGGGGCAGCTGCGGCGGGCTTTCCAGCAGCCGAAGCAGCCGATGCGTCGTTCATGGCCGCAGAAGCGGTGGGCTTCTTTGCTTCTAACTCGTCCCTCGCGGGCCCGCCCTTGGCCATGGCATCAACATACGACCGGAGCTTCTCGAGAACGAGGGGCTTCCCCTTGGCGAGTAAGGCGTCCTTGATCCGGCGCCCGACGGGGCCGTCGTCGTCGCGGACGGTGATCCTAACCTCGGGATCCTCGCCGGCGTTCTCGTCGGCGAGGTAGGGGACCTCTAGGGTTCCGGAGACCTTGAGGAGCGGGGCTCCGGCGGGGGAGTCGCGCGCCTCGCCCTCCCAGGAGAGGGAGAGGGAGAGCTCGTAGCCGGGGATGACCTTGCCCTTGCGGACGTTGACGTAGGCCTCGCCGTCGAGCTTGTCGAGGGTTTTGGTGCGGATGGAGAGGCCCCCCTCGCCGTCGAGGACGACGAGGCCGGAGAGGAGGGAGGAGAGGAGGGAGCGCGACCACTCGAGGCAATCGCGCTCCGCCCAGTGCCAGTTGTGGACGTTGGCGCCGTCGGAGCGCTCCGCCACGATCCAACGCTTGTCGCCCTCGCCGTACTTCGCCATGGACGGTCGCTAGGGTTTCTCGGAGGAGGAGATCGAGGAAGACGAGGCTAGGGTTTCGTAGGGGGAGGGTCGTGTGCTTCGAGGCGCGAGATAGTACAATAGAGGTGCGGAGGTGCGGGTTGGGGAGGAAAGGGCAGAGTATAAAATGTTGGAGAGGGCTTCTCGATCCTTCGCTTCGGAATGATCTGGAAGAGGGCCGTTTTGACTGCACGTGCTATGCATGTGGACGCAGATGGACTAAAATTTATAAGAATGGCATTTTTTTTTAAAAAAAAATGCCATAATAATAAATCAGAATTATAAGACATTTTTGGAGGCCACTACCCGATCTATAAAAATTTTAATTTTAATTTTTTAATTTATTTGATTTAAATTAATCAGTAATATTTTGACTTTAAAATTTAAAGTAACTATTTTAATAATTTAATAAATTTATAATTATGAGAATTAGAGAATTATATAAAGTATTTTAATTAAATCTATAATAAAAAATAAAATATTTAAATTTAAAAGTTAAAGTGTCAAAATAGTATTGACAGAATCAAACCAAACAAATTAAAAAATTTGATAGTAAAATTAAAATTTTAAAAGATAGCCAACTCAAAAATTGTCTATAATTTAGATAAACTTTATATATTTTTACTTTTTTTTTTTTTTTTTTTTTTTTTTTTTTTACTTTTTCGATAGAGAGATTCTAAATAATGTAGTATTTTCTAATCAATTTATAGAAGTTACTAACCTGTCACAGATTTAGTGATATTGCTAATCAAAATTCGTACGACATTCGTCTTCTTGCTCGAAGATGGATAAGTATATTTTGATCTTACAAGTCCGGACTTTCATGTCCACAAAGACTAAGTATAAAAAAGAAAAAAAAGAAAGAGAGGGGTAGAGATTCTACAAAAAAAAAAAAAAAAAAAAAAAAAAGTATTTTATTATTTAAAAGCAAAAATTATATATACACTCTCTCAACTCTCCTTAACCCCCGCCATCCTCTGTTTGTAGGCAATTACGTATTAATTAGATTGCGTTTGGCAATCGGTATAAGAGGGGATAAGGAAGTTATTCCCTTTTATATCCAAACAGTATTTAAGTGTGGGGGAAAATAGCTGTTCCCCTATACCAGGTTATTTCGGTATAAGGGTGGAACAGCTGTTCCACCCCACAGGTGGAACAACTATTCCACCTGTTGCTTATTATATTTTATTTAATTAAATTTTTTTAAATTATAAGATATTTAAATTTATAAAATTTAAAATTTTTTTATTTTATTTTATAAATTTTAATCCCTTCTATTATCAAATACAATTTTTTTTATCCCGGTACTACTCTTATACTCAACCAAATACAAAATTACTATAATTCTTGCCTGTATATGAATTTATACATATTTTCGAAATAACCAGTTTTTACTTATATCCGAACCAAATGCAGCCATACACCCACACATTAAACACACCCACTAGCATTTAGGCACTATTTGATTGGGAAACAAGACTTGAAATAAGATTTTGTTACAGTCTTATTCTCCAAATGCGTTTATTATAGGTGCGAACAATAATTTTCGTCTCCCTAAAACAAACTGGTATAAGGTTGGAACTACCGTTTCATCATTTTTTTGAAACAAACTTATTCCCAATTGAGAACAAGATTAAGTAAAATAAATATAATTTTAATTATTGTATTAATTCTTTAATTAATTTAATATTTTGATTAATCTAATTATTTTATTAACTAATTATCTAACTATTAAATAATTAAATAATTAATTTATTAATTTATTAAATTATTTGTAGTTAATTAAATTATTAATTAACAATACTCATTGTTAATTATTTTATTAATTAATATTTAGAATTATCCAATAATAATTAATTAAATAATTATATTATTATTTAATTAATCTAATTATGTTAATTAATTAGATAAAATATTATTATTTAAAAATTATAATTATTCTTATTCTAACTATTCCAATCTAACTATCCAAACGCTATTTTTTTATTCCTAAAAACAACTTAATTTTTATCCAAACCCAAAATTCATCGTATTTCTATTTATTCCATAAGTTGTATACATTTATGAAATAAGTAGTTATCGCTTATGCTCGAACCAAACGCAGTCTTAAAAAATAGCCCACATGAATGCTAGGTGAACCAAAGGGTTGCCCATGACTTTTGGATTTTTTCTAGCAGTTTTGGAGTGTTTAATTTTAGCAGTTACATGACCTTTTGTCTCCTACTAAAGCTGCTGGTTTGGTGCTCCTTTGGCGGCCTATTTAACGAAGTTGGGCCAGGAACCTGGGCGACCTGAAAATTTTCTAAGTTTCTGACATTCTCCCCCACCTAACGCGCAGACACTCTCGTTGCACGCCAAGTCAATCCCGGTCCACGTAGGTTTGCTTGCAGTCACTTGTGCCTTCGCACCTGCACGACCTCATGTCTTGTTACCACAATCCGCCTTTGCTTCCGCACTAGCTCTCAGCGCCTTGCCCCTCTAAGTATGAACACCAGCTAGCTCGCTGCGTGGAGAATTTTGTCGTTGAGCCCGAATCATCGAATGTGCTTGTCCTTCGTGACAGGCACGCACATGCCGCCAAGCTGTGAGACTCTCCCTAGTCCCCGCGGGCTCTTTCTTAGCTTTGTGCCTAACAGAGCGACGCGACGCACCTCTCGATTAGGTGCAAGACACTCAAACGTCTCTAGAGGCTTGATAGTCTCGCCCTTATTCAGGTCCTCTTCTTCTAAGCCCACTTGGTAGACAAACCCTTTGCACTTCACCTCCTAGTAAAGCTGCAGGGCCGTCAGGGGCAGGTCCATCATTGACTCCGTCCAACACATCGGAACCATACAGAGGGCTAACTCATCCATAAAGCTCAGCACCTACAAATGTGGCATGGGCACTGCCTTCGATGAAGCTAAGAAGTCCATCTCTATAATTCTCCAAAGTCGTCAAGCGGCCCAACAGTGAGGTTGGCCATGCGCTTCCACGAGTCGATGGCTATTTCCACGTCCTTTGCAACTTTTGTGATTTGTTGCGTCTCAAAGTTGACAGCTTTGATGCGACTCACATCCTTCTCGAGCTCGAGGCCGAACCACTTGGCCTCCGACTCTCGACGATCAGTGCTCGTGTGTTGCGCTAATGTCGATAAGTGCTTGTGTGGCCCTTCTATTGTAGGTCACAATATCAGCTCCCCCTTGCAGAGTTTGTCATTGCTTGGCTGCCCATGAACCGCGTTGACGAACCTGAGCGTGCCTATTCTCGGCAGTTCCACCTCATCCTTGCCCTCATCGGCTTGGACAATAACCACTTGTTTTTCCTTCATTTTATTTTGATTTAAACAGTCCCACGCTCAAGGATTCTCGCTGCACACATCGCATATAATCTTTGTAGGCGGCGGAGTAGGATTTTGCTTGTGCTTATTTGTGTCCCCTGAATTGCAATGCTCTTCCCCATCTTTGGCTTTGCTTGTCTTCGGTGGCTTACCACGATCTCTCTCGGTCCGTGCATATTCAAGCAATTTCTCCACCAAAGTTATCGCGGAGTTCAAATTCTTGACGCCTTGCCCCACGGGCTACTTGTTTGCCCATGTTTGAAATCCATACAGGAAGAAGAATAGCCGATCCTCATTGGCCATGTTGGCAATCGCCAACATTAGCTTAGAGTATTTCTAGACATACTCCTCGAGTGTTCTCGCGTGTTTGTGCCGTCGAAATTGCCTCCACGCAAGATATTCGACTTGCTATAGATAGAATTGTGTCTTGAGCTTGCGCACAAAGTCCTCCCACATCTTCAGTTGGTAATGGCCTTTCTTGGCCTCCGCCGATCGCCGACGACACTGCAACATAGCATCATCGATGAGGTATATGGATGCAACCTGAACTTTTTTCTCCTCATCGTCTAGCTGTAGCGCCTTGATGTAGCGCTCCATATGTCATAGGAAGTTGCCAATCTCCTTTTCATTCGGCGTTCCCTTGAAGTGTTGAGGCTCAAGGACACGAACCTTTGAAGCGTACTCCTACTGTAGTTGAGGACCACGCACCACCGCCCTCTCAAGGATCACCACCCGCAACTTGAGGTCCTCGACCTCGTCGATCCGGGCGACAAGGTCCTTAATCAACACCCTCTGCTTGTCCTTGCGACACGCGAGGTCGCTATGAAACTGCTCAAGCTCCTGGCGGAAAATGCTCTTCTACTCTTTCATGGCCTGTTGCCCATCCTCCATCATCCCCACGTGCTAGGACAGGATGGAACAATGCTCTTCTGCTCTCGAAACAACATCCTTCAACAAGCCCATGTGGTCCTCAAGCGAAGCAGACTCTCTCGCATGGGTCCGTGCCTCCTTGCTCTTGCTTCACTTGTACGGCTTAGGAGGTTCAGTCGTAACGTCAATGACATGAGTATCTAATGTCGATATGGTTCCTCGATCTACCAGACTTTGATAACAACTATCACAGACTTAATAATTTTGTTCACCAAAACTTGTGCGACACCCACTTTCCTACTCGAAGATGGATAAGCATATCTCGATCTTACGAGTCCAAACCTAAATTACACATGCACTATATCTCTCTGGATCTCAGCTACCTATCTATTTATAGACAATTACATATTAAACAAACCAACTAACACTTAGAAAATAATTCACATGAAGGTTAGATGAACCTAAGGGTTGTCCATGATCGCTTGTAATTTTGGAGGCATTAAATTCTAGCAGTTACATGACCCTTCGCCTTCCATTAAAACTGCTAGTTTGGTGCCCTTTCGGCTGCACACTTAACGAAGTTGGATAGGAATTTAGGCTGATTTGAAAATTTTTAAATTCCTGACAGATCGTACCTAATACAGTTTGTACCGAGGTAAGTACCAAAGTCTCAAATTCGAAATTTAGTTATTTTATAATTTTAACTGATTTTATTTCTAAATAATAACTATTAAAGCGGATATCATATTATTTTTATTTATTTATTTTTTTTGCATAAATCTTACCCACTCATTAATTTGAATGGTTGAATTTAATTTTACATAATTATATATTTTTTAATATGTATCTACAATTTGTGATGTTTAAAAATAAAATTTAAACGCATTGGACCCCTCCATTGAAAGTTCCTCGCTAAATTGATAAGAATATTAACGGTTTATTTTGAAAACAATTTACTTGCAATTATTATTAAGGATTTATATGCATTCGTATCACTCCGTTTGATTACTTTAAGTTCTTTAATAATTTAATAGTTTAAATAAACTTACATACATTTCACACTCTAATCATCAAGGAGCTTAATTTGTACGTTTTAGCTCTCTTTTTTTCTTTTCTTTTTTTTCTTTTTGAGAGAGAGAAAACGTTTTAGCTCTTTTTCTTTACAGATTATATTACTGAGAGTGCTTATATATGATTTCAACTCAAATTATACATTTCTTTTTTCTTTTTTCTTTCTTTTTTGTTTTAATTTTTATTTTTATGAATGATATTATTCACAGAACTAGTTTAATTTTTAACATACAAACTTGATGAATCTAATTTTAACATTAATAAATGAATTTATGAAAATTTAATCACTATAAACTTAATTAACTGAATTTAAACAATTAAATAAATTTGATGTGCTTTTATAGAAATTGATGTCTTAATCCAACTATTTTATATCCAACTCATAAGTAGCCCCTTTTTTCTCAGTAAATTATTAACTAGGCTAAAATACAAAAATTCTTCGGTAAATATCTATTTTTTTATTTTTTTTTCTGACTTTTAAAAAATTATATTTTATTTTTTTAAAATATCAAAAAATATTTTCAGAGATTACGGTATTAATAAAGAGGATAAAATGATCATATTGTCCTTACTTTATAAAGAAAAAAATTAATTTTTAATATATTTCTGTCATTTTAAAAATATTTTTAGTATAAATTATAAAAAATTGACGTAATATTGACGGATCGTGACGGAGAGGACCAAATGCATCAATTTGAATTTTTAAAAGTGTAAAATATAAATTTTTAAAAGTCAAAAAAAAAAAAAAAAATTGGATACTTACATAGATTCATGCAATTTAGCGAAAGTGCAAAAACTATTTCGACGTGCCATAGATGTACAAAACCAAAAATTAGTTTGATAATATTATAACTAAAAACACTATTTTTATATTATAAAAAATTTATAATATTTTAAAATTATTTAGAGATTTTTTTTCTCTAATGCTATAAATTGTGATTGTAGTGATCACTTTTTAGCATCTTTTTCTGTTAGTTGCAATCTTAATTATATGTTATAAAAAAAGGAAAAAAAAATAAAGATAGTTTTAAATTTTGGAATAATTTTAATTTGCTTTCATAGGATTTTAGCGTATGGTTCAAAAAAAAACTACACTAATTATTATCATATAATTTTATTTCTTCTTCAAAAATAACTCTCATCCAATAAAGCAGGACAATAAAATTTATTATTTAAATTTATACAATATTTTTTTATTTAAATTAAAATAAATTATATAGTAATTAATTATAATTTTTTAAATTATAAGATAATAAAATTTTAAAAATATATACTTCTTATATGTTCGAGATTGAATATATATCTTACATCTCATTTATTTTCTAATGAATAAATTTTATCTGTAAAATATTTTTACTCTAAAATAGAAGATGAGATATATAACGAACATTAATACAAATAGTATTACTCAAAATAAAAATATTTAAAACTTTTAAATAGTTAAATACAACTGCATCGTTAACGGGATAAGACAGAACTAGCTATTCTAAAGATAAGTATAAAATATATAAAAAAGCATTTGGGATGGTTCTAGGAATAAGAAATTTTGTGTTTGGTATGAGAATGAGGAATAAGAGTAATAAAGAGTTTTAATTGAGATAAATTTTTTTTTTGACTTCAAATTTTATTATGTAATGTAATAATAAAGTGAGAGATAATAACTCGGTAGATATGAAAGGATATTTAAAAAAAAATAAGAGATAGTTGGAAAAAATAAGAACAATAATACTCACTTACCGAAATAAATTATACCGATTAATTCTTGATACGTTTGAAAGAACAAAAGAGATATCCCTCGTATTCCTGGTTATATACCGACTCCAAACTGGCCTAAAATTTTCATCGTATGCCAATCGTGCTTTTGAAAACACGATCTTCACCGTCCATTTTTCCCCCACCACCATCAACATCATTCCCCAAATTCCAAACACCCGAAAGTCAAACAAAACCTCCGCCGGCGAGAGAGCGGACCCCACCTCACCCGGGAAATCGTGCGGCGTTGTTCCGATGACCGCCGCTAAAACATCTCCGGTGTTCAAGCGAACCTCCTCAAAGAAGCTCACCAAAGGCAACTCCGCGGCGATTCGTGCGCGCATCGCCGCCACGCCCGCGCCAGCGCCGCCGCCGCCGCCGCCCATTTTGCCCAAAAGCTTCTTCGAAGTCGACTCCCTCGACCTCGCCCCTCGCCTCCTCGGCAAGCTCCTCCGCCGCGACAGCGTAGTTCTCCGCATCACCGAGGTCGGAAAACTCCATCTCTTCAATTTTGGAAAAATAATTCGTAGTTTTATCTCCACATTTATTTATTTACTTTCTTGGGCGTCGTTCTCCGCATCAACGAGGTCGGAAAACCCTATCTCTTCAATTTTGGAAAAATAATTCGTAGTTTTATCTCCACATTTATAGGTAGAAGCGTACAGACCGAACGATTCTGCGTGCCACGGGAGATTTGGTGTTACTTCGCGGACGGCTCCGGTTGTAAGTTCTCTTATGGCCATATTTAGATTTTATCTTACTAGTATTGTATTGTTTTTGGTGTGTTTTTGAGTTTATGTTGGATTATTTGGTGCAGTTCGGGCCCGGAGGGCATGCGTATGTGTATCTCTGTTATGGTCTTCACATGATGCTGAACATTGTAGCCGATAAGGAGGGGGTTGGCGCGGCGGTGTTGATTCGGTCTTGTTCTCCTGTTAGTGGTATTGCGATTGCGATTGCGATTTCCATTGCTTTCCATCTTTTCCAGCTTCTTAAATGATGCCGAATTTTCTTAAATGAGTTGCTGCTGCAGCATCTTAAATCTATGCTGAGCAGAAATGTTACAATCTTTGCATTTGTGGACCAACTATGAGTTCTCATTCATGTATTTGTATTCTTCTTTTCTCCTCTAATTGAAAATCAATTCGCTAATTCCATCTGTCACTATTTGAAACAAGAACTTGGATGATATTTATCTCGTCTCGTGTACATGTGGAGTATGTTACAATTTTTGTGATTATTATTATTATTATTAGTATGCTTTTAAATGTTTTTCCCCGTCCGCTGTTTTCGTGACTGTTTTCTTAAAGATGCAACAATGATTGCAATGTCCGTAAGAAGCCCTATATATTTCTATGCGGGATAGAAAATGGAGGTGTAGTTTAAGGTTAGCTTTTTGTAGTGCCTCCTTTGTATATGTGGGACATTGTGCATTTCAATAATAATTTCTATGGAAAACACTCTGTACCATAAACCACCATGTTATGTATTAGAAAACTGAATTCTATATTGCGGCTGAATGTTGATCTCAGACCTTGAAGCACTTGATGCCATTTTACTGATCGTCTTCACAAGTTCATCTTTTGCTTTGCTGTTAGATCTACGAGAAACAGAGTTTATTGTTTTAAGTGGAGGATCTTCTAATATGTTGCTAATCGAGGCAATTTGGGCGCAAAAGATATGTCTTACTAAAGCTCTATAGTCTATACTGAAACTCTGGATGTACTGCAGGTCTAGAAACCATTCAGGAACGCCGGGGTCAGAAAACTGAGAAGCCTGTTCTATTGACGGGTCCAGGAAAGGTTTGTCAGTTCTCCTCTTACATGTTTTTTCCTTTGGGTGAAAAACATGCACTTTCATGAACCCAAAATGTAATACAAACAGAGAAGATGTAAATGTATCTTCAGATTGAACTGCTAATGGATGCACTTTGGTGACAAAGATATACCATTTCTTTTTTTAAGGAGATTCAGTTGAGCTCTCAACATTGAGTAACACAAATGCTCAACTCGCGTTACTTCTTCTAGTTGTGCAACTTGAGATGATTTATGTTCGAGTACACTGGGAGTAGGGTATTCTCCTACGGTGTACATTGGCTTTTTACTCTTTTTTTTTTAAGCAGTGACATAACGATAAATATCGCTAATGCAAATCTCTCCTATTGCCAGGTTGGGCAAGCTCTCGGCATTTCTACGGCTTGGTCACACCACCCTCTTTATACAGCAGGTACTAGTAGTAGCCTGCTTTCCAAGATCCTAATATTCATCAGTTCTAATAATTTATTTCATTAGGTGGCTTAGAAGTATTAGACGGTCCCGAACCGGAGAGCATTCTGATTGGCCCTCGCGTAGGCATCGACTATGCCACGCCGGAGCACGTAAATGCGCCGTGGAGGTTCGCCGTCGCGGGGAGTCCATGGATTAGTGCCCCTAAAAGCACTCTTAGGCTACCATGAATGCTGTATTTTGCACTCCATTGCTGTATTTGCTACAAACTTACAATCCACTCTATCTGTGTTTTTTTCTGACAAATGTAACTATGTTTGGTGGTGGTTCATGTTGTACATAAAGCATTTTTTTCCAATACAATTCAACTATTTTGTTGGCCTGTGTACCAAACTTTCTAACTTGTGTTTGATTATTTGGATAAAGTCACTTTGACCTGACTTTGTTGTTTAGGACTTTTATTTGAAGCAAAACCCAAGTTTGCTTCCACTAGCAACTGAGCACTGTAAACTCAGGGAGAAGCATGAAGTATCCCAATGTTTTTATGGCTCTGTTGAATGAAATTGAAAGTGAAAGAACAAAACAAAAATTCAAAATTATAATGAAATTGAAAGTGAAAGAACAAAACAAAAATTCAAAATTATAATGAATGTTGCACATGGTTGGGGTAAAAACACATACATGAAAGAAATTGAAAGTGAAAGAACAAAACAAAAATTCAAAATTACAATGAACCGTCGCCTGAGAGATTCGAACTCTCGCGGGGAAACCCCATGTACTTAGCAGGCACACGCCTTAACCACTCGGCCAAAGCGACAAGTTGATAAACTTATGCTTCTATGTTTAGAAAACATACTTTTAAAATTTTTGATTTCACTGCCCAACGTACAATTATTTGATTTGTTAACGACACTTCGATTTCAAATTTAAACTAGTTTTTAACTTTAATGAATTTATACTTGTAAGATTTGTATAAAGTATACGACATATTTAAAATTTAAAGTGAAAGTATTGTTGACTGATTTAAATTGAACAAATTGAAAGGGTGGATCAGAAAATTAAAATTTTGAAAGGTTAAATAGTCGATTCGAAATGGTCTATAGTTTAGATAAGTTTTATACGTTTTTATTTATATTAAATGAATTTTGAAATTGTTAGAGAAAAATAATAATTTTTACAGGATAAAAATGTATCATAAACCTCATCAATTATACATACTAGTACTAATGGAGAATTCTCGCTTCGCTGCGGGTAACTAGATTGCCATAAATTTAAATAAATTATCATCAAAATTTAGGCGGAAAGTATTGTTTGCCATAAAACATATAGGGTTAATCGCATACGGGTCCCTAAAAACATATCGAATAGCAAATATATTCCTACAAAATTCAACTTTTCATATTTATTCCTTCAAAAATCCTAAGTTATTTATATATATATCCCTCTAATTTATTACTGTTTATTTTTTAACAAAATGTAGATGACTATTTTGCCCTTACAAATATATCTCTATAAAAGCCATGGTTATAATATATAAAGAGTAAAAAAATAAATTTACTTTTTTACCTAACCAAGGTTAAGTATTTAATCTATAGTTAACTAGATTTTTCTAATAGAGATAGATGATAGGGATATATATGAATAACGTTGGATTTTTGAAGGAATAAATATGAAAAGTTGAATTTTGTAGGAATATATTTGCTATTCGATATATTTTTAAGGATCTACATGCAATTATCCCAAATATATAATATAAAATACACATACAAAAAAAAAAAAAAAAAAAAAAAAAAAAAAAAAAAAAAGTAAGAGAACTGTACATTCATTATCAAGACATGCCCATATAGCAGCATCTATCCTAAGGGCATATTTGGTTTGAAGTATTTGGGATTTAAAATAAAAATCGGAGTAAGTCATTCTGATTGTCATTATTTGGATTGAGGGATTAGCATTTCGATTTCTATTCTTGGATGATTCGAATTGTTTGAAAGTGACTTCCACCTTGAACTTTGAATCCAAAGCGATCGAGAAATGATTTTTTTTTTCACTAATAATTATTTGAATTTAAATATAAATCGTATAAATTTATTAGATTTTATCATAATTTAAAATTTGAATTCAAAATATAAAGTTAAAATTTTAATTTTAATTAATAGTTCTAAATTTAAATTTTAACTTTCACCTAAAATTTGAATTGTAAATTCAAATTTAGATTCAAAATTTGGTTAAAAATTTGAATAACATATTTAAATTTTTAATAAAAATTTATTTTTTTGAATTTTAATTTGGACATGATTTCAATTCCGATTTCGATTCTTCTTATGAACCAGACAAATTGCTGGTTCTATAGCTCTGTTCTCAATTCTAACCTATTTTTATTTTTATTTCGATTTTGATTTCTCTTCTAAACCAAATATGCCTTAAAAGTTATTTAGCAAGACAGAAATGAGTAAATAAAACAAAGGCAAAGAATTGGAAGATGAGGCATTGACAGCAGAAAATAAGATGGAAAGGGGAGAACGAAAAAAATACTTTTTAGAAAATAGAGTAACATACATAAAAGTAGGAAAATAGTGAATTAATGCATGGTAAACATCAAAACATAAGCCGGTAAACATCAAAACATAAGTAGGTATTAAATTACCAGCAAAAAAATAATATAAGTAACAACAATCCAAGCGAGCAACTCAGGCTGAAAGAAGTGTAACGATCCGGCCCACCAGCAATAATAACTCGTTGAGCCCAAACCACGAGTCAACTCCATTCCCCCTGTTTAGGCCTGACGTTCTCGTCAACCCAAACACACACAGCCCAAGATCATTAGACAATGTGTGACTTGTCTTACTAGCCCTGTCATCTAGATACAGGCTCAATCAAGACTCGTCACACACTTTCGGCTGGTGATTGGCACTGATACCAAATGTAACGAGCCGGCCCACTAGCAATAGTAACTCATTAAGCCCAAACCACAACCCAAAGTGCTTAAACCCAGTTATTATTACTAGTGTCCATGTCTCTTATATACCAAAATCACAATCTCATTCACATCCGATGTGGCACTATTGGGGTGTTATAGACTTCCTCCGTTTAGGCCTAACGTCGATGTGAGACTTGTCTCGCTAGCCCTGTCATCTAGACCCAGACTCAGTTGAGACTCGTCACACACTTTCGGTTGGTGATTGGCTCTGATACCAAATATAACGATCTGATCCACTAGCAATAATAACTCGTTGGGCCCCCAGTTATTATTATTAGTGTCTATGTCTCTTATATACCCAATCACAATTCCATTCCTATCCGATGTAGGACTATTGGGGTTTCACAGACTCCTCATTTTTAGACTTGATGTCCTCGTCAGCCCAAACACACACACAATCCAAGATCACTAGGAGATGTGAGACTTATCTCGCTATCCCTGTCATCTAGGCCCAGACTCACTCGAGACTCGTCACACACTTCTGGCTGGTGATTGACTCTGATACGAAATGTAACATCCCGACCCACTAGCAATAATAACTCGTTGGGCCTAAACCACAACCCAAAATGCTTAAACCTAGTTATTATTACTAGTGTCCATGTCTCTTACATACCCAATCACAATCCCATTCACATCCGATGTGGGACTATTGGGGTGTCACAAGAAATTCCAGCAAGCAACCCTCTAATCACAAAAAAAAAAAATTGTCTAATAACTGAAATAGAAAGCGGTGGAAATAAAGAGAACTGTTTAAAAATAAAATAAAATAAGATAGAACACACAGAACAGAAGAATTACATTTAGAAACAAATATAATCACTAGAGAAGGCATTACTCATAACCATACAAAACCAACAATAACATAAAGCAAAGATGCCTAAAAAAATAACACTATTGTAAAGCAAAAGAAATTTATACAACTAGGGTAAGAGCAGGGTAGGGGAAAGGAAAAAATATATGCACCTACAAAAAAATGTAGGAACGACACAATTTATTTAATGCACATTTAAGCTGATATTTCTAAAAAACTAAAAAAGGAAAAAAATAATGAGGATTTGTACCTAGTGTGTAGACAATAATGGTAGAGAGAAATATAGATCCCTAGGGAATAGCGGAATAGTTAGTAATACTGTGAACCTTTAGAAAGTTAGAAAAATAGAGCTATAGAAAAATTATGAAGATAAATATATCTTGTAATTTTATAGAGAGAGTAACATTGTGTTTCGTGTGAGACTTCTACTATTTATAACTTCTATTATATAATAAGCAACCAAAGTATAGAAAATGAGTAGAAAAATAGATAGAGAATAAGTAAGAGTACGAAGAAGGGAAGAGGCCTAACAGTAGGCCTTAATGATCGAGCAAATCCATTCTATCACATATAAATCTTCAATTTTTTTTTTTTTTATTTCTTCTCAAATCTTTAAACAATCTCTAATTTTTTTCCTTTTTATTTTCAAAATAGGGCTTAGTTAGGTTTATGGGCCAAGTAGCTAGTAGAGGTTATCACGGTAAATAATTTTTTTTTTTTAAATTTTTTTTTTCTTTGTTCTGGAATAAAGGTAATATAGGATTAGGGGTCAAGCAGCCAGTGAAGGCCATCACTATAGTCCATCCCATCGTGGTTGTCTAATTGACGACCGACGCTGGCAAATCGGGAAGAGAAGAAGCACATAGTAAGTAGAGAGAGAAGAATTGGAGAATAATGAAGAGAGTGACGAAACAATGGAGAGAGAGAGCCCGCCTATAACTTACCTTACCTCCATAAGTAGGGCTAAATCTCATTATGATGAGCAATGAAATCGCGATCATCCAATCGACGTCCATACGGGCAAATCGAGAAATGAGAAAAAACGAAGAGAGAGAGAGAGAGAGAGAGAGAGAGAGAGAGAGAGAGAGAACCCACATATAACCTATCTAACCTCCATAGGTAAAGATAGAGCAGCTTTTGGCAAAAACATGAGTAGGCCTCATAATGGTGAGCAACTCTATCAAGACTGTCCGATTGACAAATAGGGCGATCGGAGGGAGCAGAGCGACAGATCGAGCATGGAGAGAGAGATAGGGAGAGAGCGAGATATCTGAGGCATCCAAAGGAGGGATGATAGAACAAAGGGATGAGAGGTTGAGAGAAAGAGGGATAAGATTGAGAAGAAAGAGGAGAGAGACGTATAGTAGAAAGAAAGGAAGATAGAGAGAGAGTAGGGGAAGGGCGAGAGATAAAGGAGGGGCCACCTGGAGGAGGAAAAATAAAAAGAGGGGATAAGAGGGAGAGAGAGAGATAGACAGAAAAGATCGAGAAGATGGAGGAGAGAGAGAGAGAAGAGAAAGAGATAGAAAGAGAGAGTGGGGGCTATCTAGAAGAGTGAAAAGAGAGAGAAGGGATGAGAAAGAGAGAAATGGAGGAAAGAGGAAGAGACACATAGTAGAGAGAGTGTAAAGTGAGATAGAGTACTAAGATCGAGAAGAGATAGGGGAAAGAGAGAGAGAGAGACGCACGGTAGAGATAGAGTAGAGAAAGAGAAAAAAAGGAAAAGGGGAAGAGAGAGAGGCCATCTGGAGAAGAGAAGAGAGAGAAGAGTTGAGAGAGAGAGAGAGGCCACTTGGAGGAGAGAAAAGAGAGGAGGAATGAGAAGAAGAGTGGGGGAGGGGGTAAGACCGAGAAGAGAGAGGAAAGAGAGAAAGAGACATAGTATAGAAAACCCGCCACGTGGAAAGAGCAAAGAAAAGCACGCCATGTATATTGACGAAACCATCAAATTATATAGTGTATAGATTTGAGAAATATCAAAAATTATTTTTTTATATTAACAATTCATTAATTTTATTTTTATTTTTAATTTACATATTTTTTATTAAATAAACTAAATTTTGTTAAACTTAACAAAAATTATACAAAACTTAATTATTGCAAACACTTTGAATGAATAAAACTATAAATTTTCATCAACCGGTAATAATTGACAATTTATAAATCTATTAATTTAAACAAATATCAGCTTGAAAGTATTTAACTCAATTAAAATAATTTTGAAGTGCTTATTACAAAGTATCCTATAATTAGAGGTTCTCCAAGGATTTTAATAAGAAAAACTACTTTCTATTTAACTAACAATAAATTTTTTTTTAGCACTTTTGATATTTAGAAACTACTTAATAACATTCTATTATAAAATTTATAATATTTTCTATATAACTAATTTAGATACATTAAAATTGCTATAATTTTGTTGAATCCCACGGCATCGGATAGTTATGAAGAATCACATTAATTTTAAGATAAAAAATTATGCACCACGAGATGTAGTGTAGAATTGTTGATTCGATAGTTTTATAATTCACTATATCTATTTGATGCACAAGGGAAAGGCAAGTTTGGTTTACCGTAAAGATAAATTGATTTTTTTTTTTTCAGTTTGAAAATAAATTTTCATCTACTTGGTTTGATGGAAAAAAAAAATTGTAAAATATTTTACAGATTCTAAAAAATTTGGTCATTTTTTATTTTTCACATAAAAAAAAAATTGCAAAAAAAAAAAAAAAAATCATGCTTGCAAACAACGCGGTGTACAAGTGTATCTGTGGAATCCTCATGTGGTCCATAAGTAAGTGTGCAATCTCGGGGACCAAAGCAAGGGGCCAATGCTAATTGTTATATTATACATATTTCGCAAGGGGCCAATGCTAATTGTTATATTATATATTTAATCCATCATAAAATAGGCATTCACTCACTCGTCACTGACGAATGAAATAAACTTCATCCTAAAATAGGTGAGGTGTAAAATGTACACCTATTTGGGGTGTACATCGAGCATTTTCTATTTCTAAATAATATTAATATTATTGATAGTATAGTAGTCAGACTCATATATATAACGACCCGGCCCACTAGCAATAATAACTCGTTGGGCCCAAACCACATCCCAAAATGCTTAAGCCCAGTTATTATTACTAGTGTCCATGTCTCATATAAATCCAATTACAATTCCATCCACATCCGATGTGGGACTATTGGGGGCGTCACAGACTCCCCCCGTTTAGGCCTGACATCCTCGTCAGTCCAAACACACACACAGCAGCCCAAGATCACCAGGCGATGTGAGACTCGTCTCGCTAGCCCTGTCATCTAGACCCAGGCTCAGCTGAGACTCGCCGCACACTTCCGGCTGGTTATTGGCTCTGATACCAAATATAACGACCCGGCCCACGAGCAATAATAACTCGTTGGGCCCAAACCACAGCCCAAAATGCTTAAGCCCAGTTATTATTACTAGTGTCCATGTCTCATATAAATCCAATCACATATATATATATATATATATATATATATATATATATATATATATATAGTTCGGCTACTATACTATCGATAGCACCAAGCATTTGATGTTATCAAGTTTTCTACCTTTAGATCAAATCTTTTGATTATTTCTACCGGTTAGATTTTACTATTTTTCCAGCCACCCATTAAATCAAGGGGCCCACTATCATCTCAACCACACATCTTTTAATTTAAGGGTTAAAAACTTAATAGCACCAATAACTTGATGCTATTAATAACATTCCAGCCTAGTTCTCTCTCTCTCTCTCTCTCTCTCTCTCTCTCTCTCTCTATATATATATATATATATATATATATATATATATATATATATATATAGAGGGACGAAGTCAGAATTTAATTCCTGGAGGGGCCAAAAGCTATACAATTTAAAAAAATTAAAATTAAAATTAAATTTGTTATATATACTTAATGCCATTCAAAGTACATGCATATCAACAATTATAATTTTTAGACATCTATATTCTATAGTCTATAATATATTTTTTTTTTCACTGCTCGTTTTTAGGACTATTATATATTTATATAATATATACTTATATTTATAACTTATTATCTATTTAATATATAAGCATTATGAATGTTATAAAGTATGATGTATGGTGTATCAGGTGCATATAATTTTTTTAAAAAATTTCTCTAGTGATACTGTCACGCCCTAGGGTCGAAATTGCGATCCGGCTCGCCAACAGATCTACCGCTCATACGGGAAGCCTCGCATAGACGAAGCATCTAACCTGCAAATGATAATACTACAACTATACAAATATCAGAGCTGTAAAATAAACTACAGAAATAAAAGATACAATCCAAAATGGTACAATCTGATCCTCACAATACAAGCGTCTCTCGAAAAATAAAAACTCTCAAAAGTAACTACATACAATAATTTAGCAGACTGTACTATAAGGCTCCAAAAGGGGGTACTGCTACACTCCAAGAACGGTAGGGAACTAGCTCGCGACTCCCTTATCTCGATCAGCAGTTGCAGCAACCGGAGTAGGAACAGGGGTAGATGCCTCGGAAAAATCTGTCACCGACAGAGAGTGTGAGAACTACATCCTACAGTAGTCCTCAGTGGGTACCGTCACCAAGACCAACGGTCTGCCCACTAAGTCTACTAGAGGCACAAGATAAAACTGTAATAATAAAAAGATAAGCTGGAAAGAAATCTACAGCTATCATGCCTTTATCTACAATGCTCAATGGGTGATACAGATGAGAATGATGCATCGACTATAACCCAGTAGACTCAATCAACCCAATCACATTGACTGCCACATAGGGTCCAGTCAAACCTGCGCTCACCTACTGCCATTACATCCATGGAGGACTGGACTTACGTAGGGCGTCCCACACGGATTGCGTCGACAAGTTGCAATAGCAAAGTAACAGACCCAGCTCCGGAGCAGCACTCGAGGGGAGCGACCCCACCTAGGAAGTATCCGCGCATCTCTGTCGAGCTCAATATGACTCATGCAGGCTATAATCCAAATCCACGGTCAATCGGATCAAAAACAATAACTCAATACTAACAACATCTGCCGGAGACACTCCACAGTACGGGACCACCATCAACCCAAAACGACTCCCCAAAATAGAACACCCAACTCATAGATGAAAAAAAACTGACCGACACCGTAAGGGTCCGAGAATCCCGATAGGTCGGTGCTTAGAACCCAAATCAAACAAGAACAGACTCCAGGCTCAGCCTTTCGAAGTTCTCGACCCCTTACAGTTCGGGAACTCAGCTCCCTCGGGTAAAACGCCTGAAAGGAACCAATCAAGGTCCGAAAGTTCTGGGAGACTGGTACCTAGAACCTAATTCAAACTAGAACAGGTTCTAGGCACAACTCCCGTAACTTTTGTCCCAAAATATGGAAACAACCCCTTGAACCCAAATCACTCAAACCCTCTCGGGTGAGAAAGTTTGCAAGAAAAGATGACAGTTATTATCGAAAACCATTCTTGATTTGAGAAGCCCAATTTAATGAATTTTAGTTCTTTAAGAAAATCAGTAAAAACAAGTTTTATTTTCCAAACCCCGAAGGGCTAATGCCTTCACCCAATCAAACAAGAATAAGCTCCGACGACCCTTCAAAAATCGGAAGGAAAATATAAGTTTACTGAAATCATGTGTGTGTCCAAAACAATCAGGGTTCAGGGTTCTGCTATCATCAGTGCACTACTGCCACGAGCACAGTGACGACAACTAGATCAGAGAAAACTCGACGCCTCGGGACCACTGTTTACTCAAACGGCAACCGACGCCAGTACAAGACTAGCCGCAGCTACCAGACTCCACTCGGCCCCCAAGCATGAATGTAACATGTATCCTACATTAAAAGAAATCCCGACTACTCGGCCCACTATCCGGGCGAGAAAAACACTATGTCTAGAGATAGAATGTAAAGTGAGGATGTCTAAAGCATAAAAGAATCCAGTCCAAGTGAGGGTTCTCTACTAGTCTGATTAAATACATGCAAACATATGACGGGGTGCCAGTTAAGGTTCCAATATTTTATTATCACAAGAAATAATCAATTTGCTAATTCTATCATACATACTTGAATCTCGGTCCACAAAAAAGAGTACTCTACTTATCATGCATGCAAGTACGACATAGAATTAGTACGCCGCCTGCTAGTTCTGGAGAAAAATCCAACCCACCTAGAACATGCTAATCCATAGTCTGAATAAGCTGAAACTGAATGTGAGTGTTCCTCAGGTTCACACGGTTCCAACGAACCAAAAATCACCCGAAAACTCCTCCCGGTCGCTGAAATACAAGCTGAACACCGCGGTTAGTTCAAATCACCCAAAACAGTAACACCGCTGCAAGTCTGTCCACAAAACAGCAAAATACCTCTGATGAAATGCCCTCCAAAAATTCCAAAAAAAAAATGATTGCGATCCTCGCGAAGTGTAGATGTCGATCGAGTCCTCACATGATGAAATCCGACAACCATGTAGATGTATAATTTAGTTTCTATGCTTTTAAAATACCAAGTCTTTTTGATCTTTAGATGAAGAAATGTGCGGTTAGAATGATAGTGGTATTTTAGGAATGATTATGTAGTTGGTGGAATAATATAATTTAGGAAATATAATTGATTAAAGAGATAGATTTAACGGTGAAAAATTTACAAGCACCAAGTACTTGGTATTTTTAAAAGCACTATTGCCAGACTGTTTCTCTCTTTATATATATATATTTTAAATAATCAAATAATAGGAGAAAATATATAGTACGCTTTCTATTTATTTTTGTTAGTATTTTATTAGTTTTGATGATTTAAAATTTGTATTTGGCCTTTGAACTTTCTGGGTGACCCAATATTAATGGGGTTTATCTGGAAATCCAAAACTTTAGCTCACCACATGTGATATTTAGTCCCACATCGAAAACTCATCACATGTGGTAGTTATTTATATACTCCCTCTTTCTTGTGTATGTTAGTTAGGAAAATGTGAGAGTAGAGTTTGATTTTTTTCTTATTTTCTCTTTTATTTTTGCTTGACTTAAACTTGTCTTGGGAAGGATCTTCTCGGGTTACCCAAGAGTCTTATCTTGGAAAGTGCCTGGTTGACTGCCCAAGTGCCACCTTGGTAAGGTCCAACGGCTAATCCGAAATCTAACCGTTGGACCCTGTCTACACTCTATAGGTAGGACACTACACTCTATAGGTAGGACACTGTGGGCTGTATATATATAGAGCGAGAGTTGGGTTAAGTATAGATACAATTCAGATTTACAATATACTATACTTACTTTACAATGAGTTTTACTAAACCTTCTACATCGAGCTTTAACTTTTTTGTTGGATCTCTAAAAGTTAACGGGTTTGCTCTGCGCCATCTTGGAGTCGTGCCGACAAGATGGACAGTGGTGGTTGTATTGCTAGGAGTGATTGTCGAAGTCTCGCACGTAGAGAAACAATCTTGTTTCTAGAACAGTGCATCTGCACGCCTCGACTCATAGGCTTCATCTAATCTCTACTGTTTTGTTGTTTATAACTATACCAATAATTTGCATGCAAACTGATATTTGATTATTTAAAATTTAAATTAATTTAAAGTATTATTTTGCTAAAAAAATTTATAAGAAAAAAATTTTCAACAAATTTTTCTACAAATCAATACAAATCAAATAAGTTCGTTCAAAAAGTAATTTTTTTTCCTACAAATTAAAGAGCAATATTATCCATACATCTAATTTTCCATCTAATTTTATGATAGACAGCTTGCCTATGCTATAACAAGGAGTCTTTCACTAGTCAAATTGTTCCTACGCTTGATGAATAGTATTATTTTATGATATGATATATTTTTTTGATTGATGTGATGGATTAGATTTTTAGATCTTCCATTTTCTCATTAGTGGAGAAATTATTAACTATATTTTTTTATGTTAAATATTTTAAAATTAAAATCTGATTCCATAATTGTGGCCGGTAATATTTAAAGGGGCTTTGCTAGGTGTACACTCTTATATCCTACATCCCACTTCATCTTGGGATGGGGTGCATTCCACTCGTTGACGAGTGAAATGCACCCCACCCCAGAATGGGGTGGAGTGTAAAATATACATCCCAGGATCGAGTGATGAGTGGAAAATATCCCACTCCAGGATGAAGTGGGGTGTAAAATGTACACCCCATAAGGGGTGTATACATTCCCTATTTAAAGTATACCAAGTCTATTATCAAAATATGAAGTAGGAATGCAGAATTAAGAAGGGTCAAAATTTAATTTGTAAGAAATAAATATTTACAAATTTATAATAATATTTTTATGATTGATCTATTTCAAAAGTTAAGATCAGAATGAAATTTATTAATTCTGTTAATTATTGTTTATTTTATAAAAAAACTAAATTTTAATTTCCATTCGAAGGCCATCTATTATTGGCCTAATCCAGCTTTGTATCATGGATTCAACTCCATTACAGAGTAACCTAATCAAAATTCCTCTCACAAACACCACCCTCTTTCTCTGTTTTGATCACACTCTTCTCTCACAATCAAAATCCCTCTATCTGAAAAACTTATGCTCCTGTTATTCATTATAATTTTTATTTTAATAAAAAATTAAATATTTTTGAATAAATTATCATTCTATTTTTTATTATAATACAATTTAATTTTATTTTTCATTCTTATTTTAAATATGATCCAAATAAGCTCTTCGTATTATTGAGTTGAATTTTAATTTAGTATAAAATCTTAGATGCCGGAATAAGATATTTATTGAGATAAGATATCAATTGACAAATTTAGTTTTATATGATCGGAAGTTTGTAATTTATTTTTTTAACAATTTGAAAATTTTTAACATCCATATTATATCCATACTTGGATGAAAAAGAATAATGCATTAGTTCACTTATCTTATTTTAAAATGTAAAATATTATTATTTTTAAGAAAAAAAAAAATAATATGCTATTTATTTTATCTATTTTTATTAAAAAATAAATATTTTGAAAATTATGAAGTAATTATGTTTGGAACTTAGATATGGAGTACCAATCATCTATTAAGATTTTTACCACTTGTGCTAAGAAATCTAACAGTGGGTGTACCTGTGCAGGAGATAGATGGAGTCAGTCATACGCCCGGCGCAGGCAATTATTTCTCCTCATTGTCACGGCGGCACTGGAATGGAAGGGTAAGAATGAAGAAACGACACGGAAAGAGAGGCAGGCGCGTCAGACCCCCGTACTCCCAACCCATTTTCCCCAAACGCGGAACAGAAGAAGCGCAGGCGAGGGGGGCCGGCGGAGCCCCAGAGACCTAATGTCGTCCGCCGCCTCCCCATCATCAAACTCCGCCACCCCGCTCACCTTCTGGTGCCACGTGTGCGACATGAGCGTCTCCCTCCTCCCTTCCGCTTCCCCTTCCCCTTCCCCTTCCCCTCCTCTCCTCTGCCCCCATTGCCGTGGCGACTTCCTCGAGGAGATGGACGCCCACGCCCCCTCCTCGCCTCCTCCGCCCCCGCCCCCTCCCCACCTCGCCCACCTCCTCTCCGACTCCTCCTCAGACTCCTCCGACCCCGACCCGGGCCCTGACCCGGACCCGGACCCGGCCCCCTCCGCCCAGGCCTACCTGCGCCGCCTCATCCGCCACCTCGCCTCCTCCTCCTCGGACGACCTCCCGCTCCCCCCGCTCCCCCGGCGCGGGCCCTCCCCGGCCCCGCCCTCCTCCATCGCCGCCCTCCCCACCGTCCTCGTCTCCGACCCCTCCCTCCCCTGCCCAGTTTGCAAGGACGACTTCCCCCTCCGCTCCCCCGCCCGCCGCCTCCCCTGCGGCCACCTCTACCACTCCGACTGCATCCTCCCCTGGCTCTCCCTCCACAACTCCTGCCCCCTCTGCCGCTCCCCTCTCCCTTCCCCTCTCGCCCCCGATCCCCCGCCCACCACCCACATCTCCATCCGCTTCCGCACCCTCCTCGACGCCGGCCCCGGCCCCGGCGCCGCTGCCGACGACGACGACGACGGCGCTCGCGCTCTCAGGGACGCGCTGCGCCGGATCCGCCGCCGCCGCCGCCGCCCCCGCCCCGTCGAGGCCTCCCCCACGCAGATGGCGCAGGCCGAGACCGGCTCCTCCGCCGGCCCCGCCAACAGCGCCGAGACCGTCACGTCGCAGTGGCCCCTGGAAGGAGCAGCAGCAGCAGCATCAGGGGGAGCGGGAGGGGCCGGCGCCGCCGGGAGATTGGACGATGAGGGCGACGCCGTCATGTCGTCGGAGGCTAGAGAGGAGTGGTTCTTCGACTAGGTATGCATTTCTATATGTATCTTCTTATGATTACGCGCTGTTGCGAAGCTGTATGTGTCTTATGATTACGCTTTGTTGCAAAGCTGTGAATTGATTTCGAATTGGAAACAAACTTCTTGATGTTCATTTGATAGGGAAAATCTGAAATCTTATGAAATTGCGGGTGTAGGTTTTTTTGTGTGAAATTAAAGCCCAAGTGTTTTCACTGTGTAGCTAGGCTAGACTCAAAGGAATTACTGGGTAATTGCTATTGCTGCCTAACTAGCAGTTGATGCTCCTTTTCTCTGATATCAATGCATTACAGAAAACTATCTACAACAAAATTTTGGTGTTCTCAAATTTGGGATTCATGTCAGATACTTAAGATGGATCCTTGGGGCTGATAAAAGTGGTGGTTTTGGAGGCTGAGGTGGTTCTTGATTGATGTGTTTGGGGTTTGTTTGGCTAGAGTCAGCTATTATGTGCCTGAGTACTAGCATTCTTTGGGACACCTCTATAGTCCCACATCAGATGGCAAAGAAATTGTAATTGGGAATATGAGAACAAAGGGCTTTAGTAGCAATAGTTGGATTGTTACATTTGATAGTAGAAAGTGTGAGATAGATCTCACATCGTCTGGTGATCATGAACTAGGGAATATCTCACATCCTCTGGGAATCCTGAACTAGGGAATAGTTAGGAAATTGAATAAGGAGCTCTAGCTCTAAAAATTGGGCTTAAATATTTTGGGCTAGTGGTTATTGCCCAATGAGTTATTAGCGCTAGTAGGCTGAGTCGTTAGTGGTGCATAACTTAACTATAATCATGGTTACTAATCGCTCAATGAGACATTTTATCTCTTAGTGCCTGTTTTGCTTGGCTTTTGCTATAATTTCTCTACTCAAGAAGCAAAAGCTATAATTTAAGTAGATAAAAACCCAGCTTGTGCTAGGGCGGGCAGCCAGCCAGATTAGCTTCTAAGCTGAAAGTAAAAGCTCCGTTTTGAAGCTTTTACTTTTACTATAGTTAGAACCTGTTGGAGGAATTTGATGTAAAGTTGATAGTGTGTTTCTAACAGTTTTACTCAAACAATGCTTCTAGAGAAGCTTCAACTAGGCCAAGCACTGTTGTAGCTAAACAAGGTTTATATTTGTGTAGTAGTATGATAAATTGGGTGATAGTTTGTGGTTCTTGAATTGATGAAATTGGTGACTTCCTTATTGTCATGCTTACTGGTTTTTAAAAAGGTTTGAGTGTAAAATGGGCATGATAATCCGCTTTTTTTCTTCCCTCTGCTTCTATGAGAGACTTTTGAGAAGGATGCAGCTTTTGTAGGCATTGATACGCAGGTTTAGTTGGAATTGCCTCTGTAATTGCTAGTTACTATGTGCTGGTTGATGAAGTACTGCAGGCTGCTGATTTGTTGCTAGTGTATGTACATGACCCGTTGTTCAAACAGATTTGAAAGACTAGCAGACTCAATGAAGAGATAATAGGTCTTTTAGGTGTTTGTTTTGATGGCTTCATGTCGGTTAAGGAGTGCTGTGATATGTTTTTAGGTGTCATACTGTCATCTAAGCGTGTTTCCTTGAAATTTAACATGCCAGGAGCCACACAGCCTTTTCTTGGTTGTCTAATATTAAGGTTGTTTATTTTGTAAATTCAAGTAGTGGCGGTTTCTTGTCATTTTTGCATTTAGTGCCATTTCCTCTAGAAAGTTGTAGATAGTTTTTTTTTTTTTTTTTTTTTTTTTTTTTTTTTTTTTTTTTTTTTCCGTAGACATATATCTTATCTCCTAAAAATATCTTTTTGCAAATAAAAAGAGAGAAATGCAAACTAGTTTGGGAACATCCAATTTATGCTAGAATTTCATGAGTTTTCTGTCAGGTTTCTGAAGTGGTTTATGCCTCTTTGTGGTATCGTCGATTGCTTATTGCCATCAATTATATCATTATCATCGCCATTAGTTGCATCTAAAGCACAATTCAGTTATTAGAGGGGCATTGTTGTATGACTTAATAGTCTTTTATGAATAGCTGTGGAACCATTTTATCTCTCTTGGAAAATGAGTGTGATTTCTAGGTAACTTAAATACAGTTGTAAACAGAACTAGGAGACATGCTAAAGTCCTGTGTAGCTTTTCTCTGTTTGGAGAAACATTACACTTTCTTTTTCCAAGTTTGCTCAACCGACCTTAGACAATTCTGTGTAACAAACATTCAGGTGTTACTCTTGTTTATGTAGATTATCTTTCGCGGTACATGTTGTTGGATTACCATTACTTCTTATTTGTGGAAAAGCCGTGTAGGAATGACAGCAAGGACTGTAGGAATGATAACACAGACAATAGATTAGGCCTAAAGGATATTGTATATTTGGTGGCTGGACTCTTCAAAAGCGACAAAAGGGAAAAGAAAAGCCTAACGTCTTATTCAGTTGTTTGGGTATATTTGACATTCGTACTCCTGCTGGTTGGACGATAATGACCTTAAAGTCTTCGTAATATTTTCTTATCCTACTTTGTGAAATGGTAAGCACCAAGAGATTCAGGACCATTGTATGTCAGGTTAGAGTTTATCTATTCGCTAAGGCAACAAATTACTTCTGGATTTCAAATTTTAAATGCAAAATTAAGATGAAATTTAAGATGGATGATAGTGACTGAAGAAAAGGAGAAAGAACTCAGAAGATAAATAACAAAAATACCCTGATTCCACAAAGAATGCTGTAATATAGTTAATAATACACAGTTCATCAAATGTGATAACCTGTATTTACAGACTCTAGACATCTAGAAGAACCCTTATCCTAGAGTAAATTTTGTTTGTTTTATATTGGTCCCAGTGCCTCTTTTTTCATGATTTGCCTATGTATCACAGACACTTCTATAAGCCTCGCATGTCCGTGTCGGATACTCGCGTGTCCGTGTCGGACTTGTGTCCGATGTGGGCACTTTTTGAACGCGCATTAAATGCTGATCCATAGCATATACAATTTAAAAAGTATATATAATTTTTTATTTTATTTCTTTTATGCATATATAATGTAAGATGATAAATATTTTAGCTTTTTGATGAGTACATATAAATTTTTTTTGAACAATATAAATAAATTATGTATGCTGGACAAATATTTTTTTTTTAAAATATATGAACTATCAAAAAAAATTTTATTAACTTTTATTCGCAATAGAAATAAAACAATATTTTACCAAAATTTATATTTTATATATAATAAATATATATTATTATATTAATAATATTATATTTTATAATTTGTGTTCGTGTCCATGTCCTAATTTTTTGGAAGTTGCCGAGTCTCCGTGTCTGAGTCGTGTCGTATTCCGTGTTAGGGTCCATGACGCTTAGTAATTTGCCTAACAATGAAATTTATAGTTAACCTAATATTGCTGTCGATTATAGCCAATTTTTTTTCCCAAACAATAAGAAGTACTTTGCTTGCTTTCTTTGGACTGCATGCAGACATTCTAGAAACCTCAGCAACTGCTCAGAAGTCTTTTGTGTTGGATCGTAGGCGCTAACCATTAATCCAAATGCTCGAGCTGTTAGAGACATACAAACATTTCACTTAAAGCGTATAGACGCAGCGCCCACGGATCTCGATTGTAACTTGATCCAACCAACCTTCTGTCACTTTGAACATGACTCGGTTTAACCTGATATTCCGCTATTTCGAACGTGACTTGGCCCAACCTGGCTTCCTGCCACAGGGTAGGATGCTTGCCCTTTTAAGCCAATAATTTGAAATTTTAGCTGAAAAATGCAAGTAGATTTGCTAAACTAGCAGTATCTTTAACTTGTTAGTGATGTTGCATTCGGTGGCTTCCATATCTTAACTTGCACCCATCTTTTGGGTTTTTCTCATGAGTGTCGGATCGTTGGCGCTAACCATTAATTACAAAAGCTTGAGCTGTTAGAAATACGCAACTAATTCACTTAGAGCATACAAACACAACATCCACGAGTCTTGATTGTGACTCAGCTCAACCAACTTCACTTCACTTCGGACAGCTCTCGGCCCAACCCAACTTCATGCTATTTCGAACATGATTTGAACAATCTGGCCTCCTACCATAAGGTAGGATGTTGTCCCCTAAAGCCAACAATCCCTTTCCTCTCCTCAGCACCTGCACAAATTCGTAGCATGCGGGAATTAAATTTGTAACCTCTGGCTCTGATACCACTTATCTGATTGTTGGCGCTAACCATCAATTCCAAAAGCTCGAGCAGTTAGAAATACACAACCAATTTACTTAAAACGTATAGACACAACACCTACGGATCTCGATTGTGACTCGGCCCAACCATCCTCACGCTACTTCGAACATGATTTGGCCCTACCTAGCCTCATGCCATTTCGAACATGATTCGGCCCAACTCGATCTCCAGCTACAGGGCAGGATGCTGGCTCCTTTAAGCCAACAATGAGCACATTATTCACGTTCACATACTTGCAATAACTAGAATAACCACTCATTACTCTCAATTTAACACTTTGGGCAAAATGATAGATTTAATGGATTATAAGAATGCATAACATAGTTCTGCTTCACTGTGTTGAAGTCTCCAAAACTTATTATCATAAGATACAGTGTTCTCTTCTATTTCTTCCTCTTCTAGTTCTATTCTATTATTTTTGTATGTGCTTTCTTTTCTGAGTAATATGTTTATGCATGTAGTATACAATCGATATATATGTATTTCTTAACATCTTTTTCATGTGTTATTATTCGCTATACTCTTTCCTACTTGAGATAATTTTCTTTCCGAAAAGTTCATTAACTGCCCTCGACTGTATGAAAACTAGTTTAATCGCATGTCGTGATCACACATTTATCTGTGATTTAGTTTATGCTCTTTTGTAGTCCTATAAAATTGTTGTGACAGTAGATGTAAAATTATACTAACCGTTAGTCTTCTATTTGCATGACAAGCACAGTATATATCATGCATGCTCTGTACATCTCCTTTCATGCATTTCTAGAGTACTGGCACCAATATATTCTATGCTAAATAATATTCTTAGCTTTAAAGGTCCTTGATGAGCTGTAAACTCTGGTTAGTGTACACATGATAATTTTGCAATGAACACTTTCACATGCACTAATACTACTAGATAATCAATTAGAAAAAGGTAATCTAGTTGGAAAACTCTAGTCATTTTTATAATTTTTCTGAGGGAAAGTAAAAAAGAGGATGTAGGCCATCTTTCTGAATGTGTGCTGAGATCAACCCCGACTACTGCGGCCTTACAAACTGATGGTTCTTCTTTTAAGCCCATTTTGACATTCCTCTGTTCAACTTACTACTATTGACATTCTCTAGCCTTTCATTTCTTGCTATGTTATTTTACTAGATTGTTTCGCATTTGTTTCCACAGTTGATGCGAAGTAGCTCTTGTGGTAGCAGCTCTGAGAAGAGGACTTGTGAACTGTTTCGGATCACTACTACATGCAATATATAACATCCTGACTAGTTAGAGTAGTTTCGTGTTCGAGGCTTCAGCATTTAGTTCTCTTGCACAGACCTAAGAAGCTTTTAGAATAATTTTTTATAAGTTTTTGTACATTGATCAAACCTATTTCTTAGCAATAAATATAATATGCAATTTTCTTTACCTGCGCATTGATTTCGCTTTTGAATTCGCCCCAGATAGAGTTCTTAAAAATGATTTGTCTTGCTGGTGCGAAGAGTTTGAGAAACTATTATAGTTTACTTCCATTTTTAAGTTTTCAAGCAACTTGATGAATGCAGAGGAAGCAGCTCTAAATTAAAATATATATATATATATATATATATATATATATATATATATAATATCTATATATATATATATATATATATATATAGTCCGGTTATTATACTATCAATAACATTAAGCATTTGATGCTATCAAGTTTTCTACCATTAAATCCGTGACCATTTTCATCCACTAAACTTTAGGGTATCATTATCATCCTAACTGCACATCCCTTTATGCAAGCTTCGAAAATCTAACAGCACAAATGACTTCATGCAAATAGTATAGTAGTCTAGTTTTATATATATATATATATATATATATATATATATATATATATATATATATATATATATAGTAGAGTTTACAAACCCAATTATGCTTGCGAATTTTTTATCATTGAATTTGTATTGAGATTTGTGCTATTATAAAGTCAACTAAGAAAAGAGAGAAAAAGTACAATAGCATGGATTTCAATACAAATTCAATGGTAAAAGATTTACAAGCATACTTTAGCTTTTGTTTATATATATATATATATATATATATATATATATATATATATATATATAAGGATTACTATACTTTTATGAGTATAGATTCTTTCGTACTCATAAGTTGTTTTCGATGATGGAGTTTTCGAATCGATGATTTATACAATTAAATATGATTTAGAGCATTTTAAACTTCTAGAAACTAAATTTCGTAATTTTTTATAATTATAATAAATTTCATCAAGTGAGTATAAAATGAACTGTTAAAATCGAACAATCTCTTAAAAATAGAGAATCAAATCTTTCAATTTAAGATCGGAGTTATAAATCTCTATCTAGGTAATGAATAAAATTTTCTATCAAAAATTCAATCTATTTCGATTTTTTTATATCGTTAAACTAGCAATTATCCTATACCGGCAGTTAAAAATTATCAATTTTGAGTTCTTTTGATCTAAGGTAAACGATATCGAAAAATTATAAAATTTAGTTTCTAAACGTTTCAAATGCTTTAAATCATGTTTAACTGTATTGATCGTCGATTTGAATACTCTATAATCGAAAACAACTTATAAGTACGAAGTAGATCGTACTTATAAGAGTATAGTAGGCGGACACACACACACACAACACACACACACACACACACACACACACACACACACACACAAACTTATAAGTACGAAGTAAATCGTACTTATAAGAGTATAGTAGGCGGACACACACACACACACACACACACACACACACACACACATCGTCCGACTACTATGGTATCAATAGCATCACGCACTTGGTGCTATCAAATTTTTCGCTGTTAGATCTACCCCTTTGACCATTTTCATTCGTTAAATCAACTATTCTATTAATCACCTACTAAATCTTGGGTATCACTATTATTCTAACCGCACATCTCTTCATCCAAATGCCAAAAATTTAATATCAATGACTTGATGCTATTAATAGTATAATAGCCTAGTTTCATATATATATATATATATATATAGTAGAGTTTATATACTCTCAGAAGCAAAAGCATAAATGTGCTTATGAATTTTTTACCATTGAATTTGTATTAGAATTTGTGTTTTTGTAAAGTCAACTAAAGAAAAAAAAGAAAAAGTAAATAGTACAAATTCCAATGCAAATTCAATGGTAAAAAATTCACAAGCACATTTGTGCTTGTGCTTTTGAGAGTATATAAGCTCTACTCATATATATATATATATATATATATATATATATATATATATATAGTCCGGCTACTCATATTATATATATATATATATATATATATATATATATATATATATATATATATATATATATATATAGTCCGGCTACTATGCTTGTATAAGCACCAAGCAATTGGTGATGATAAGTTTTCTACCGTTAGATCTACCCTTTTGACTAATTTCATCTTTTAGATCATTCTATTTCAACAGTCACTTACTTAATCCAAGGGACCCATTATCATTCTAATTACATTTTTTCATTCAATGGTTAAAAATCTATAAGTACTAATGACTTACTACTTTTAAAAATATAGAAGTTTATTTTATATATATATATATATATATATATATATATATATATATATATATATATATATATATATATATATATATAATTTTTCGCGGTTAGATCTATCCCCTTGATTATTTTCACACGTTAGATCATACTATTTTACCGATCATTCTCTAAATTTTAATGAACCACTATTATTTTAACCGTATATTTTTTCATCTAAAAATTAAAAATTTAATAGCATTAATGAGCTCTAAAATAAAATTTAATTTTTTTAAAAAAATAAAAAAACAAAGGTCACAGTTATTTAATATAAAAATAATTATACAGAATCATATATTTTTATATCGATACAATTAAGAACAAAAATAATTTTCTAAGTACTTCATTTGATTGGAAAAGTAGGGAAAAAAATATAGAAAGAAAAGTAAATTTTTTACATAAATTTTTTTTTTTTTTTTCTGTTTTGGGAGAGAAAAAAAGTTGACTTATAAAAGACTATTTTATCTCCTTTACTACTATTCCTTTTTCTCCTCAAGTATCGAACCAAATTCGAAAAAATTATTAGTTTCTTCTTATCGAAAAGCAAAAAATTATTATTTTAATATAAAATTATAATTTTGATCTTCGTCTCTTTCGTTAGAAAAATATTACATGTACATTCATAAATAGGTATACATCTTACATCCTCATTGGTGTGAATTTTTTCATTCATCATTTTAAATGATGAATAAAATTCATCTTATCCTTAAATGTGTGAGTGTAAGATGGTGTACACTTAGGCTGCGTTTGGAATCGGGATAGGCTGGAATTGGCTATTCTGGGGATAAGGATAAAGTACGGAATTAGAGCTTAAACTCGTTTGGGATGGTTCCAGGGATAAGGCAATTCGTGTTTGGTTTAATAATGAGGAATAGGAGGGATAAAGATGATAAGATGGGTAAATTACCTTTTTGCCCCCAAGAGTTATTATGTGATAAAAGTTGTTTAAAATTGATTATTTCGTTTTAATTAATGGATTAATATTTTAAAATAATAAAAGTAAAATTATAATCGTAATTAAAATATCTAATTTAAAAATAATACATTTAATTTAATATTTAATTTTTTCAACTTAAAATTTAAATTTAAAATATAAAATTTCAACATTTTAATTTGAAAATTTACAATTTTATAATATTAATTTTAAATAATTAATTTTTAACAAAATACCTTTTTAAAATTTCACGAAATTTATATATTTGCTAAATATTTGTAAATTTTCGCCCACGAGCTTTATTATGTCATTAAAATATTGTAAACTCGTTTTTCTTGTTTTAATTAATGGATTAATAGTTTAAAAAATTAAAAGTAAAATTATAATCGTAATTAAAATATATAATTTAAAAATAATACATTTAATTTAATATTTAATTTTTTCAACTTAAAATTGAAATTTAAAATATAAAATTTCAACATTTTAATTTGAAGATTTACAATTATATAATTTTAATTTTAAAAAATTAATTTTTAACTTTAATTTTTTTTAAAATTCACAAAATTCGTATATTTGATAAATATTTATAAATTTGTACCCACGAGCTTTATTATGTCATTAAAATTTGCTAAACTCGTTTTTCTCATTTTAATTAATTAATTATTGGTTTAAAAAAATAAAAATAAATTTATAATCATAATTAAAATGTATTATTTAAAAAATTTACATTTAATTTAATGTTAACTTTTTCAAATTAAAATTAATGGATTAATGATTTAAAAAATTGTGATAAAAGTTGTTAAAATCTAATTATTTCGTTTTAATTAATGGATTAATAGTTTAAAAAAAAAGAAATAAAATTATAATCATAATTAAATTATATTATTTAAAAATAATATTTAATTTAATATTTTATTTTTTTAAATTAAAATTTAAATTTAAAATATAAAATTTCAACATTTTAATTTTAAGATTTAAAACTTTATAATATTTATTTTAAATAATAAATTTTATAATATTTATTTTAAATAATAAATTTAAATTTTATAATATTAATTTGTGATGATGAGAGTGTATTGGGAAGAGAGAAAGGAGGTGGGATGAAGGAAAAGAGAGAGAGGAGAGAGGGATTTGTGATGATGAGAGTGTATTGGAAAGAGAGAAAGGAGGGAAGAGGAGAGAGAGTGAGAAGAGAGTTTTTATTAAAATAATATGTTGGGATGAGATAAAGGAGAAAAAAGGGTAGTATGGTAAAAAATTTAATAGTAAAATATTAAGGTGGGATTTGTTATACCAGCTATTCTCCTTGTTCTGGGATAATCAATACCAGACGGTTCCAGAGCGTTTGGAAGAATAAGGGGGATATCCCCGCTATTCCCGGTTCCGTTCCAAAAACAAACGGGGCCTTAGCTTTTTTTCCTTTCGTTATGTCTCGAGCGCCGACACACAACTGCTCCGTACTGAAGTATTTCGAAAGAGGATCATCAAGCCAGCTGGAGCTCGGCTGGATAAGTAGCTAAAAACGCGTTGAGGACAAATCATGTCTAAGAAAAATTAGGTTTTATTGGTATCAACATCCATTGATTAACATCACACGAAAAAAAGAGAAAAAGTCTTATTGATCATAGTTATAGGCATCAATTAAAAAAAAAAATGTTACTTATAAACTCCAAATAGGGTGTACGATGTGCACTCCATTTATTTCAGAATGAGATGTACATCATACATTTATTTCGAAATGTATGGATAGTATTGCTCCAATTAAAATTCTTACAGATTGACATCACACACGTAAAAAAAAAAAAAAAAAAAAAAAGTCTGAATGGTTAAAATTTACCGTCGGACTATGTTATCAATGGCATCGAGCACTTGATGCTATTAAGTTTTTCACCGTTAAATTTATTCTTTTGATCATTTTCATTCGTTAGATCAAACTATTTTATCAATCACCTACTAAATCTTGGGTACCACTATTATTTTGATCGCACATCTTTTGATCCAAGGGTCGAAAAATCTAATACTACAAATAGCTTGGTGCTATTAATAACATAGTAACACACACACACAGCATTATATATATATATATATATATATATATATATATATATATATATATATATATATATATATATATATATAGTAGAGTTTATATACTTTCAAAAGCACAAGACAATCCATACTTGTGAGTTTTTTACCATTAGATTTATATTGGGATTAGTAATTTTTACTTTATCTTTCTCTCTCTTTAGTTGACTTTACAAAAGTACTAATCCCAATACAAATTCAATAGTAAAAAACTCACAAGCATGAATTGTCTTGTACTTTTGAAAGCATATAAGCTCTACTATATATATATATATGAATCCCCAATAATTTTGTGGGGACAATTTCTCCTTCACCCTCACCAACCCTCACCAATTCTTATTTGATGAAACGTTATGACTTTTCCTCTTCCATCCTCTTTATTCAACTAATACGACTTTTCCTCTTCCATTCTCTCTATTCAACGATTTTTCTTCTCTAATTCTTTTTAATTATCTCATAACTTTTTCTCTTCTTCACTCTCATCAACTTATTTTTGATGGAACATCATTACTTTTTCCCTTACCTCCTCTTTATTTAATGAAGGTGAAACCCACCTTATAATTTTGTTCCTCTCAAATCTAGAATTTAGTAAAAGAGCAACAAGTTCGATAGAACGGAGCACGTTGAGGTTGCAGTGCGAGAGGTTGTTCCATCTCCGCCTTCGCCACTGCGGCGGTCTAATGGAGCAGGACACTTAGGTCGGATAAGGCTCAAGGCGACAAAGGACGAGAAGAAAAGAGCCTTTCGATAACCCGCGTTTTAAGTTTCGTCTCCTTTCTCTCTCTCAATGACGAAAATTTGTAATATTTTTATTTATTTTTGAACTGTTAAGTTTAAACATATATATTGGTCTTTGGATTAATTTATTATTAATTTGATATGTAAATTTTTTCACTCTTATATATTTAAAAATTTGTAAAAATATATCTTATTAATATTTTTTATTTTTTTCTATTATCTACCCATCGCATCTCGCGGGTTACCCGGATGCAATGGGTTACCACACTATATATATATATATATATATATATATATATATATATATATATATATATATATGTGCTACTGTACTATTAATAGCATCAAGTCGTTGATGCTATTAACTTTTCAACTTTTAGATAAAAAAATGTGTGGTTAGGATAATAGTGGTCTCCTAAGATTTAGTGGGCGGTTAGTTGAATAGTATGATCGATAGCATAGTAGTCAGACACTCTCTCTCTCTCTCTCTCTATATATATATATATATATAAAGTTTTTAATAGTTTAATTAAGAGATATGTGGTTGAGATGATAGTGGGCCACTTGGGTTTAATGGGTGGTTGTGAAAATAGTAAAATCTAACGGGTGAAAATAATTAAAGAGCTTGATCAAACGGTAGAAAACTTGATAGTATCAAATGTTTGGTACTATCGATAGTATACTAGCCGGACTATATATATATATATATATATATATATATATATATATATATATATATATATATATATATATATATAGTCCGGCTAGTATACTATCGATAGTACCGAGGTTATTGGTACTATCAGATTTTCTACCCTTAGATCAGCCCCTTTGTTCATTTTCATCCGTTAGATTTTACTATTTCCCCAACCACCTATTAAACTCAAAGAGTCCACTATCATTAAAAATTTAATAGCACTAATGACTTGGTACTATTAATAGTATTTCAGTCTAGCTCATATATATATATATATAGCTACTATCTTTTTA
>CM054933.1:22074523-22092023 GCA_029168755.2 Tillandsia fasciculata | reverse complement strand
AAAAATATTTGATTTAATAAAAATATAGGTTATAATTCAAAATTATTAGTTTACTAGTAAATAATTTTAATTATACTACTAAATCATTTTGGTTTACTAGTAAATAATTTTTTATTAGTAAACCATTTCGATTACTAGTAAATAAAATAGTTTGGACAATTTTTTTTTTTTTTTTTTTTTTGTTTATACTAGAGATTTATGCTTTCTATTTAATTAGAAAAATTAAATCTGGCCCGTAAAATGAGAATAAATGAACAGCATCAAAAAAATTAAAAGCATAAAAGCACTCCTTATATATTCGAACAAGAGATTCTAAACCTTATGAATTGTGTGCAACTCTTAGTTCTATTTTTTTAAAAAAATAAATTTATTTAAAAATACAAAGTAACTAAATTTTAAATTTAAAATATATAATATTAATTATTAAATTTTTTATTATTAAACATCCAAAAATTTGGGATTGCAAAAAGTGATACAAAATTAAGCTGTCTCAATTGCAAGCAATCAGACAGGTCAAGTCGTACGAAATTTCAAGATGGGACAGCTTCTTTGAAGAGTAAAATAAGACTCAGCAATGCAGTTAAATTCTAAAACTATGCGCAAAATAATATTTTTAATACTGTTTCGTTCTATTTTAGGATAATGAGTTGTTTGATAAAAACTATTTCAGATCTACTATCAGTAAAGATAAAGTATAAAAATACAGTAAGATCTCGTTTGGCAATCGATATAAGGGGATAAGGAGTTATCCTTATTCTTTATATCCAAACAGTATTTAAGTGTGGAGGAAACAACTGTTACTTTCATATCAGGTATAAGAATAGAATAGCTGTTTCATCTGTTGCTTATTATTAATTTTTTTTTAATTAAAATTTTTTAAATTATAAGATATTTAAATTTGTAAAATTTTAAATTTTTTTATTTTATTTTATAAATTTTAATCCCCTCTATTATTTTTATTCTTCTTTAACTTACCAAATACAATTTTTCTTATCCCTATACAACCTTTATACTCAATCAAACTAACCAATTTTTACTTATACCCGAACCAAACGCAGCCTAAGTGAATTCGGAGGAGAGCAGCGAAGCTCTGCTTTTGCTTTTGTGTGTTTTAAGGTGTGTTTTCTCTACAGTAAAAAAATCAAAAGCTATAAATTAAGCTTGCCTTTTCGGCCCTGAAATCATATATTGTATTTTTATTACAATAGAAACTCTAAATTTTTTTGATTCTTAAATATTAGATTATAAATAATCGTAGCTGAAAATACTACAGTCATCGTACACTTTCAATTCAATTAGATAATTTGAATAGTTTTGAGTTAGATATTCTGAAAAAATATGACTCAATTAATCTGGCTCAAAAATTTCGTTGAGTTCGTCAATTTTATAAACGACACGAAAAATTTTTAAACAGTCATAACTTTTCGCTCGTGTGTTCGTTTTCAGCATTCAACATAAATTCAAAAAATATTTTTCAAGATGTACATGTCGAACGACAAAGCCCTTTCGGCCGAGATTGGGATCCAAATTCTTCGAGCTTGCGTTTTTGTGTTTTTCATTTATTTCTGAAAAATTTTATATTTAGTTAATTTTGATGTATTTAAATTTAGAGATACATTTCAAAGAGTTGTATTTTTCGTGTATCTTTCTTTCCGTCCTCGTGCTTCTTCCTTCTCGACGTCTTAGTCCTGCGTCAATTGGGCCAAGGATTTTCTCAAGCCCACAGTTGTTTTGGGCTAAAGTGGGCCCAAATAGCAAAGAATAGTAACAAGCAAATAGATATGTTTTGTAAGCATTCTCTAAAGATGATGGCTACTACTCTAACCTACACTTCTGCACTTCTCTGTGCCCTCCTCATCTATTCTTCAGGTACTCCCCAGCCTCTTCTTTTTTCCACCACTCCATTTTACATTAATAATTATTTCAAAAAGTTGCTACTCTAATTACATATAAAAAAAAAAAAAAAGTTGATACCTTAAACAATTAGTCCAAACTTTTCCAATAGTTCCTTTGAAAACCTTACCATGCATATCTCCTTAGAATCTTCTGTTATTATAAGGTAAAAATGCTTGTTTGTTGTGTTAAGATCCAAACACGGTGGATAGTAGAGCTCTAGGTGTAATTTTTGTGTGTCATGCATGGTACACTGCGCTACGTGTTTGTTGAAATGCCACATTTTATTAAAACTTTGGCAGTAGAAGTGCTGGTGCCGAAAGCCGAAGCGGCGACATGCCGGGCAACTCTTGCGCCCGGCGGCTGCAACCTTTCTTTCTGCAGACGGCGGTGCTTTCAACAGACGAACGGCAACGGAGTCTGCATCGCCGACAGTAAGAGGACGGACTATTCGTGCGTGTGCACGTATAGATGTTAGAGTTAGAGAGGCTTTCCTGTTCTATGTTTAACTTTGGTGAGCTTCATGAATTCATAAGGCTTTGTGACGAATTAGCCTGTTGCTTTCCTGTTCTGAATTGATATGAATCAAGTAGTCCCTCCAGGAGCATGGATCTTGGTTCCCTGTCTTTGTAGTGTTGTACAACATGCTCTCCAAGAATTAATAACATTTTCGTGAGATTTAAATCTGCTTGTGTGGCCTTAGTTTCGGAAACAGATTCCTATATTCCCAAGTGTTTGACAAATAAAAGATTTTGGATTTTTGAGATTTCTGCCACTTATTGTAGCAGAAGTCATTACAGAAACTTTTTCAGAACCACTTATTGTCGGTTCCTTTTTAAACAGTCATCCGTAAAACAACTCAGGCAGTTTTGCAAAAGCTCCAGCTCGGGCAAACAGACTCACGAGGGTTAGAATTTTGTAAAAGCGAGTCGGCAAGTTTTCATAGTAGCTTTCGAGCTTCAATTCACCCATTTTATGTGCCTGATTGCACCGACCGGGCCGTCTAACATAGTAGGATTGAGGAAGTACTTGAGTTAAAAGTGCTTTTGGATTCTTGCTGAACACTGGAGGTTTCTATAGGCCACAAGTATTTCCAAACTATATATGCCTTCAAATCTAATTTGTTCTGCTATCTGTTTTCATCAGGTCCTGCTGTACTGTCTTATACTAATCCTCTGAGCTTGGCTTGTCTAAACAAATCTTTGGTTGCTGTTACTGTTGATTTTTTTTTTTCCTGGGACTGTCAAATTCTTTGGTTCAGGTGAAACAGATACACAAGATATTTAGCCTCCAGATGTTCTTTTTGTTCATCTTAACTAGCTTCTCGTCAGTTACTGCAGAACGGATTGCGCACATCTGTATATAAATCACATCTAATGATTTATTTTAAGATTAAAATCCTCTAAGTTATGGGTCTGCTGTTCTTGGCTAACCTGAAAAATCAAGTCCAAGCAGTAATTTATCATGAATAAGGGGTAATGTCCACTGCCCAATATGGTACCACATGCCCATTAAAAGCTTCCCATTTAATGGGCCTGGGTATATAAAAGTACAATGTTTTTTTTTTTTTGAAAAAAAAAAAGGATCGCAAGCTATCTGCTTCGATTATCTTTTTAGAAATAAATTCAGCTAAAAATATAAAGCAATTAGATTTCGAATTTAAAATTCCGGATACAAACTAAACTTACAGTTGTCCCTTTCATTTTATGGACTAGTCCAGTAATGATTCAAATGAGTAAAACATATACAGCCAATGATGCCCATAGGCCCCTGTGTAGGCATGTAAATGGGTGCGGATACGTGAATTTTATCTAAATCTGAATCTGAATAGAACGAATTTAACTCGATGTAAATAAATATTGATTCACATATGGATATTAAAAAAAAGAAAGTAAACTCAAATCTAAATTCGAATTCGAATCTGAACAAAATTTATATCATATGATATATAAAAAAATTTAAACTATTAAATTTTAAGCTAACAAATATCCTTATACTTTATAACTAAAATCCTAAGTAACAGAAGTCAAAGCTTCAAAGCAAAGGGTGGCCCTCCTCTCTTATTGCTGAGTTGCTCCCTCCTCAAGAACCAGTCAAAGGTAAACTCAAAACCTATGAAAGGGGCCATCGGGTTCAAAGTCGGAGATTACGTTCGACGCGTTTGGAAAGAATGGACGGGAGAGGTGGGACCGCAGGTAGAGGGTATGAATCTAATCTATCTGACTGCGAATTGGTGGGTGTTTTGAAAGATCAGAAATAAAATTATTTTTCAGCAGTCTAACACTGACCCAGTTTCCATCGTTAGCTGGATTAGGAAAGAGTTGACGCTTTGGGTGGATTCGGGTTGACTTTTTCGGTGTCTGCTTTTAGGAAAACAAAGAGGAATGTGGTTGCAGTTGTGATGACTTTCTCGGTGTCCGTTTTTTTTTCTTTTTTTTTTGCTCTCTCGAGAGATCTACAGCATGTTATTTTTTTTTCAAACAAAAAAAACCTATGAAAAAAAATGTGACAATTTTTTTTTGTGTGGTTTCTTTGATTCTTGTTTACGTTTTAATATTTGCCTCCATAAAAAAATTTACTCTACTAATAATATACTTGCAAATTCATTCTTAGTAAATATTACTATAGTTTTCGGGTCGAATTTCGAGTTTTTGGTCAGGTTCAAATTTGGATATGAATTTTTAAAATTTGTCATATTCGGGTTAGAATTCGAGTTTGGTAATTGAGTTAGAATTCTAATTTTTAAAAATTCATTCTGAATCTAACCTATTGATATTCTAACACGTGTGCCTCAAAAACTCTCAATACAACTAGAAATTTTTTTTGTTTGCCCTCTCTCCCACCCAATAAGTAGGATGATCTAGTCGTATTTAATAAATTCCTAAATATCCTCTCAAAAAAAAAAAAAAAAAAATCCTGAAAAGGAATCGAACTTCCAATCTTCGCCAAGCTAGCTAGGTAGAGCATGCCACGCTTTGTATTCTGCTATCAAGGAAGAACATGGAGTGTGTATAGGATTTGGTTGAAAGGCAAATTTGAAAATGATTCTTTTACATTTGTTAATGGAGTTTGGTTACTTACAAAGAAATTACGAAATTATTAACTGACTCATATCTATCAAGAAGGAAAGAAAGCATGCAGTAGAGCAAAGCCTAGGCTGGGATTGCAAGTGCCAAAAGCTCTATTTTTATACTTTGGAGGGCCAAAAAATTTAAAAATATTTTTAATTTTTTTTTTTTTAATGCTATAAAATTGTAGCGGGAATTATCACTTAAAAAGTATATAACATTTTGTTTTTCCCCGCTCGTAATTAAAGAAGCATTAGAGTATAGTTTAAAGATTGCTCAGCAAATGCCATCTTCTATTGGCTTATTATTTAGGATGTAATTAATAAAATCAATAATTTTGGATTTGGACTCCACCTTTATTATCCAAAAAAAGACTAATATATGCTAGGAGTACCTCAATATACATCTAGCTTGAAGCATAGTCGATGAGTCTAATTTTAAATTTAGAGTCTAGATTTTGAGTCTGCAAATCTGGGGATACTTAGAACACAATCATGAAAGCTAGCTAGAACTTAAGCTAACACACTTTTACAACCATGTGTTGATTGAGTATTACATCAAAATCAGAAGTGGTTGAGAGAAAATCATTTTCCATCAATCGATGTAGCTAGCGTTCAATGGAGGCTGCTAGTAGTTGATCGTAGAAGCAGATGCCTACGTTGCAACTACAACCATCAAAATTTATTTGAAGATAACAATCATAAATGTTGGTTCAATGCGTGAGAATAGTCCAAATGGGATTGAGAAGGAACCAAACTCTAGTATTAATTATTTGTTATATGTATCGGCTGTGTCTAGTGCAAGTGGCAAAAAATTTGGTGGTTGATATCCGAGGCTCTGAATTTGAAGCCTAATTATTTTACCCAGCTAAGTTTATTTCAAAAATAAACAAAATGGATAATATGTTACCTTTCTCTCTCAAAAAAAATAAATAAATTATACATTAATACCTTTTGTTTTGGTTCATACACACACACACATGTGTATGTGTGTGTGTGTGTGTGGCATTCGTGCTGTAAGTTTTCGATGTGGAATTAAAAATCTATATTTTTAAAAGTATAAAGGCATCCATGCTGGTAAGTTTTCGATCCTTAGATTTAGAAATGTGCGGTTGGAATGATAGTAATCCTCTAAAATTTAATGGGTAGTTAGTTGAATAGTAAGATTTAAAAGATAAAAATTATCAAAGAGATAGGTTTAATGGTAGCAAACTTATAAATACAAAATTTTCGTATTTTTAAAAGTACAATAGCTGGACACACACACACTCTCTCTCTCTCTATATATATATAGAGAGAGAGAGAGAGAGAGAGAGTCCAACTACTATACTTTTATAAGTATAGATCCCTTCGTACTCATAAGCTTTCGGCTCTTGTATGAAGCAATATGCGATTAGGATTATAGTGGTCTCCTAGAGTTTATACTATTTCACCAATAACCGACTAAACCCTAGGGTGACCACTATCATCCTAACTGCACATCTTTTCATCTAAGGGCGAAAAAGTACAAATTAAAAGACTCTATACTTATAAGAGTATAATAGCCCTACACTATATATATAGAATCAAGCTACTATCTTTTTGGAAAGACGGAGGCTTTCGTCCTTCTAAGTCGTTTTAAATGATAGAAATTTCAAATCAATGATCGGAATCGCTAAAATTTATCTAGAGTATTTAAAGCGTCTAGAAATTAAAATTTATAAATTTTAAAAATCGTTATCAAGTCCATTGAAGAGGTGAAAAAGGAACGGTTAAAAACGAATAATCTTGTGAAAATAGATGTTAAACTTTCTCAATTTATAATTAATCAGAGTTATCAAATATTATCTAAATAGTATAAAAAAAATTATATCAAAAATTCAAATGGTCTGGATTGCTCTACACCGTTAAACAAACAATATAGGTCGTCAAAAATTATCATTTTTGTGATCTTTTAATCAATGCGTAAATAATTTTTAAAACTTATAAAATTTAGGTTTTAAATATTCTAAATTAATTTTAATAATTTTAATCATCGATTTGAAATTTCTATCATCTAAAACAACTTACGAGGACGAATAGCTAATATGAATATCGAGTTAAATTACAAAAAAACTTAATTTCTTACACTTCGTCCGTGTTACTTTTAATAGACCCAAAAGTTTAGAATGATGGTTGATTTATATTCAAAACTTTACAAAAATAATTAAGTTGGTGGATAGTGCGGCATTTAATGGAATAGCTAGAATCATATAAATTGAATAAATTGGTGAACAAAATGCTTCTTTTTTTTTTTTTTTTTTTTTTTTTTTTTTTTTTTTTTTGATTGAGAGAAAGGTAGCACCCTATCTGCTTCATTCAATACGATATATTTTCTATTTCTTGATCTATCTTTTGTGCCCATCCATCTAGGTGAAAAGTGTAGAGTTGAAATAGTTGCAAATTTTTATATAGGATAAACGATGATACAAGAGCTAATTAAAGTGCATGCATCTTTTGTAATTAGTAAAGATTTATACCAGATTTCAGTACTTGATTGAATTGTTCTCAATTCCAGGTTGAATCACCTTCTCATTGATAATGGGCTATATATTCAAAGTACTAACCAGCTTTGTGGGAGCAAGTCTCTTTTCTGTCTCGGTTATTCTATGGGGAAATATACAGCGACATTCAATTAAAGACCTTCATATTGTACACAACTATAAGAACTTTTTAAAAAACATTAATTCAATATAAAATTATGATGTTACTCCCATTATTCCTTTCTATCAAACTTCATGGTTATATAGTTAAGAAATATATAGCATACTATCCACTGGAATTTTCTGCATGTCAACTGAATTACCATGCATCTTTTTTTATTACACATGCATTTGCTCATGATACCGAGAAATAGCTGGCACATGCAACTTAGAGAGAGAGAGAGAGAGAGAGAGAGAGAGAGAGAGAGAGAGAGAGAAAGAGGTGGTGATCTCTATTAATATAAGCTATATAGTTGTGATGGGATATTATGTGTTCTGCAAATTAAACTGGGGCACAGTTGCAAATAGAACTGGGGGAGAGGCAGGGACAGAGCCCGTATTTAGATGTGCGTTAGGGATCATTCAATGATGTGTAGCTATCTGGGGGCATAATGAGTAAGCTGCAAGGATCAGTTTTGTCACCTGGCCTTTTTTTTTTGTTGCTTTGGTGAGAAGTGAAATTGAACTTGCCCTTCACGTACTACTATATTTGAAAAAATACTAAGTAATTAGTATTTTTAAATTTTTTTACCGTTAGATTTATCACGTTAACTTATTTTATCATTAGATTATTTTATTCTAATAATCACCCACTAAACTCAATAGGTTCACTATCATTCCAACCACACATCCTTTTATCCAAGAGCTAAAAATTTACAAACAACAATGACTTGATATTTTTAAAAATAAACTCAAATATATATATATATATATATATATATATATATATATATATATATATATATATATATATATATATATATATATATATAGTCCGGCTACTATGCTTTTAAAAGTAGTAATCAATTGGTACTTGTAAGTTTTCTACCGTTAAATTTATTCTTTTGATTAATTTTATTTATTAGATCATACTATTCCACCAATCACTCACTACACCCAAGGGGCCCACTATCATCGTAATCATACATTCTTTAATTTCATCCAATGATTAAAAACCTATAAGAACCAATAACTTGATATTTTTAAAAATATAGAACCTCAATTATATATATATATATATATATATATATATATATATATTGGATCTATTAGAGTGTGTCTGGATAGTAACTATCCGTAAACTGTATGCTTAAGACTGGGTACAGGTCGGGCCTAGATCGGATATGAATATCTGTATGAATATATTTTTTATAAACTTTATTAAATAATTTATGGGCAAATTACAAGTCTCTCACTATAGAAAACCCGCACTCTAACTAGTTGCACCTAGTTCAATAAAATTCATTCAAAAGAAAAAAAAAAAAATTCCAATACAAGAAAGGTACATCACTTTCTATCAGCACAAGAGTCATGAAAAACTATCATATTCTATAAAAATATAGTTAAAAAAATAGGGACCAAAACAGGAACCGGTTTTGTGTGGAAGATTCAAACAATATACAGAGCAACTATGGTTAAAAAAATAGGAAGTAAAAGAAAATAAAGAAAAAAGAAAGGAGTAATTTCGCTAGATGAAATTAAATACACAGACCCCTCATTTATAAGTTCTACTGAAATTGATCACTCAACTTCCAATTTTTTTTATTTACTATCGGCTATTTCATCTAGTCCTAGTTTGGATTTAAAAACTATTTTGGACCCTACCTATTAAAAAGTCGGGTTCCAGTCGGGTCCAAGTTAGGTATGGATGTAAAATATTTAGACCAATATCTGAAACTTTAATGGGTAATTTTTTTTACCCGTATACTATCTAATTTTTATCAGGCTCGGTTTGGATCTGAGTAGGATTTGGATCGGGTATGGAATATCGAATATTTTGGACAGTTTTTGTGGTGCACCGGCTTTCGCTAAAGTAGTAAAGTGCGGCTAAATCACCTTGAACATATTTAAGAACATGATAAAAATGAGTTAGAGTAAATTTGGTTCGAAACAAATCGCATTCGGATCGAAGTTGAGTTGAAACGGGCGAAGACAACTCAGTCTGGAATTTCAGACAGATTTCAGACGCCTAGGATGTCTGGCGGGCGCCTGGAGCTATAGTAGCGGGCGCTCTATCCATAATTTTGGATTCTCAATTTGAGAGCTATGTTTTGGTAGGCGCGGGCTTTCGGACCCCCGGGGTGTCCCACGGGCGCCCGAAACTACAATAGCCGGCGTAGGTGAGGGTGCCTTGGACCACCCAAAGGAACAGTAGCTCCGACATTTCAGACGTCCAGACAGGGTTGCGGGCGCCTGAAACGTGCGAAAACTTACATGAATAGGTTAGAAAATGAGGATTTTTGTGGGGGCAAATGGGTCATTACACACTCTCTATTACAGCCACCTACCTTCCTGATAAAAACCCTCTATCTTTTTCTATTTTTCTCCCTAATCTCTCTTATTCTCTCCATCTCTCTCTCTCTCTCTCTCTCTCTCTCTCTCTCTCTCTCTCTTTGTGCTATCCTGAGAAAAAATAGCAGCAACAGGAGCTTGAGGAGGAAGAGAGCTAGCAGTCGGGAAGCTCTTTGGCTGGGGTTTTAACCTCCAAAATGCCTAGAAAAAGGTGGAGAAGATCTTGAAGAAGAACTTGGAAAAAGAAAGGAATCCTTTCCCTATCTCTTTTGCATGGGAGCTCAAGAAAGGTATGTGGGAAAATTTAGGGTTTTGAAATTTTTGAATTTTATGGGTTTCAAAAGAAATAATATGATCTCTTATGAGTTCTTATCTTATTTTTAGAGATTTTCTTGGAAAGATAGTGGATCGAATCCAAATCCCTGTAAGAGGACAACGAAGGTGGGGGATTTTATCAAAAATGGTGAACTCATTTTTTTTTTCTGTACTTTCTTCAATTTTAGAAGTATTATTGTAAGAGTAAAACCATAGAACTATTGTGTAGTGGGTTAAATTAAGATTTAGCCCTAAGTGGTATTTTTTTAAAAAAAATTTAGCCTTATATGAAAATAATTAATAAACCTAATTATATGTTATTCTTGCATGAAAATGAACTTAGGGAAAAAATCTAGGTTGAAACATGTGGCATATAGACTTAGAAGAAAACCTAGGTCAAATTATGATATGTGTGGTATGGAATTTAGGAGCAAATTTAGGTCAAATTGAGTGACATTTAATTTAGAATAAATTTAGGATGAAAATGTAGAGTTTCAATATAGAGTCATTAAATTTTAAGGTTAGAATGACATGGATGATGTTTTCGTGTTCTTGGGACATCTTATAACTCTAGAGTAAAGAACGCAGGATGGATGTGCAAAGTGAGTAAATAAGAGAATTCTAATCTAAATTAGCGCCCTTGGGGCATCCTAACTATTCTTCGTTTATTTTTGAAATAAACTTAGCTAGAGATGGTTGCACTAGTGATGGTTGATAATCTAAGGTAAAAGAGAAAAATAAAGTAAGGCTTCCTGAAGCAAGAGAAAAGTGCTAGCGGGAGGAGCGAATATATATCGACTCCCGGGAAATGAGCGAGCAAAGACTCCGCTTCCCAAGTGAATGAGTGTCAATGTGCCTTAAACTCACTTGAGGCAAGTGGGAGAGTGAGTGAGCAAGACTCGACTCTCCGTAGAAAGATGGCTCTAAAGGAGCCTAAGCAACCACTGAGCAGAGAGGGAGCGCAAATGATACGTCTCTCTATGAAGCATAGCTATAAAATCTAAATCATAATATGATTAGAATGATCAGGATCTGGTACGGTCGGGTTAGGTGTAAATCATTGTATAGCAGCATAGTGGCCGAGTTATGGTATAGTGGCCTAGTGTGGCATGGCATAATATCATTATAGCATTGAGTATGAACTAATAGTGTAGTAATTTTCATATCAGCATGCTAGTGTAGCATTTACAACTTTCCAATTATCTTGCTACTAATGCTTCCATTTTACTAAAAGGTGTAGAGTATAGTTCTCGGTGGATGAACCCACTAGAAACTATTCGTAATTCTTATACCCTGTGGTTTATATCTTTTTGCTGATTCAGGTGCCGCCGGTGAGGCACGTGACAAGGATAAGAGCCCAGCAGTATAGATACCTAGAGGGTCTAATGATATTTTGCCAATTTTTGTATCTTAGAGTGTACATTATATTTTTGTGAGGATAAACAAAAAAAAATTATAACTAACTATTATATGGCAAATGTTCATTCGAATATTTCATTTCAGTTTTATTCAGTTGTATCTATATTTAAAGTTAAATGTTCAGTTTAATAATAGTTTTACTCTGATATACATGTATTCTCATTGCGCACTCGCTATTTGAGATGATTGTCGTTCCTTTCGGATATAGAGAGGTCATACTTGATTGGCAGGCCTGTTAGCGTACCCGAACCGACTAAATTGGCGGTGTCGGTGCGTGACAACTTTTCCCCTAGGATATTTAAGGTGTACGATTTATACACGTTTGGTTTAAAATAAAAAATAAAATCAAAATGAAAATTGAAATGAATAGGAATTAGAAACGGAAGGACAAAAGCTCATAATATGTTTGGATCAGAATAACAATCGAAATCGGTATGGCTGATTTCCACTTTCAATATTTTACAAAAATTAATTATAAAAAAATAATTAAAATAAAACTAAAATTAAAATATAAAATATAAAAATAATTTAAAAAGAATTTGCACCTCAAAATATAAAATTAAATTTATAATTTAAATTCAAACTAAAAGTTAAATAATAAAAATTTACATCCAAATATTAAAATGATAAGTTAAAATTTTAAATGTAATTTTTTTAAAAAAATTAAAATTTAAAATTGAGTGGACAATTCAAAATATAAAACTAATTTTTGATCAGACTCAGATTCAACCTTATAATTAAATTTAAATTTAAATGTTCAGACCAAATTTATATTTTAATTTAATTTCTAAATCAAAATCTAGAGTTAAAAATTTTATCTCTAAATTTAAATTTATATTTTAATTAAAAATTAAAGTCAAAAAATTAAATTAAATTTTAAATATAAATATAAAATATAATTGAGATATTTTTATAATATATATATATATTATTTTATCTGAATTCAACTTTCAATCCAACCTTCTAGGTCGGATTGAAAAAAAATAATAATAATAATAATTGGTGAATTCCCCCATTCATCTCGGGAATTAGAATCGGAATGAAACTCTCGCATACTAAATACTCGCGGATGAATTCGTCAGAATTAAATTTGTCAATTTTAATTCTAAATCCTGGGGAAAAGGGAGTGAACCAAACACTCCCCTAGTAAATTTCTAATAAGTGAACAAGTATGCATTGCTTATGCTTGAAATTTATGTTTGAGCCTAATTTGAGATCTAGATAAAATGCAGGAGTCGGAATTGCCGTGATTTGTGTACAGGACAAATGAGACAAGAGCTAAAGTGCAAATGGTACACATAACAATAAATAGAGCATATTTGATTAGGTGAGGAAGCTCAACATATCCAGATAAAAACACTAGATATTCATGATACTGGAACCCAAAAAATAAAAAATGAATTATATTAATCTCAATAAATTTTACGCCAAACGTTTCATGGCCTCTCAAGTGAATCTCAACAATACTATTGCCCCCGCACGTGCGAACTAGTCGTATTATCATTTCTCTCAAACTTAATTCACCATACTAACTTGGAAATAATAAAGATTTCACAATCCGAACTATGGTTCGTTTTTTATTTAATTATCCAATTGATCTTTTAAAATTTTGATTTTTCTATTCAACTTTTAATTTGTCCGATTTATATCATTTTATGGTATAAAATTTAGTCTTATATATTGATTACTTTAATAGAATTGTAGTCATATAAATACTGTAAAATATGCTAATTAAGCTTGTGAAGAGAGAAAACACATGTAAAATTTGAAGATAAAGAGTCATTAAATAACTCAAATTAAATAAACCGATAGGTTAGGTATAGTAACATCAAAATTATTAAAGATGAGATAGTAAGATCAAAATGCATGAGTAATACTTCAGGTGAATTTCTCTACATTTTTAAGACTAAGGATGCATTAATTTTATGTCTATATATGCACTCATCTGAATCAATGTTATTAAGGATCTAATAAATGCTTATCTGCCAATGAAAGGCTAGAGCTCATCCTGGCATTTGTAGTTTGCTCATTTCTAAACCACATTACAAACATTTTAATTTTAGTTGGCAAATGTGGGTTTATTTTTGCACCAACTCCACATCAGAGTAATCATATATATACAGAAACAAAACAAATTGATCACAATTTGAATCTAAATTAAGATATTTAATCACCAGTAAAGCAAGTGATTAATGGAGTATGGAAACATTCTACATTGCTACCATACGCATATGAACTCAAGTCAATACATACTCTTTGGTATGGACAACAGTATCTAGTGGGGAAAACTGGCAACTACAAAACTTGAAATTGAAATTTTATAGCACTGCATGTCAAGCATAAATAACTAAAAAAATAATAATAAATTTCATAATTATATTTTTAAATGTGAAATTAACTTGTTCAAGAAAAATTGGCAAGATCAACATTTTGTTAGTATCAACAACAGTATCTATAGGAGGAAACTGGAACTGCAGAACTTGAAGTAGTGATTTTGAAATCACTGCATGTCAAACATAAATAATTAAAACTAAAAAGAGAGAAAAAAAAAAAAAAAAGAATAATTACATCTTTAAATGTGAAACTAAATTCTTCAAGAAAAATTCTCAAGATGATCAATTTATCCTTTTGCAAGATTTAATTTGTCCATAGATATATATAGATAAAAAATTAATCCCTTATTAATTTGTAAGAAACTCAGGTCATCTTAACAAAATTTTATTGCGAAGAGAACAGAATATGAATAAATTATGCAAATGAAAATTCAAAATAATAAATTATAACAAACACTGATATTGTATTAGGACTGATTTTTTGGACAAGATTGTGACTAAAATCTCCAATGGTGCTATTGTGATCAGTTGAATTTGTATGAAGCACATTTATTCTCATATTTTGCCCTCTATGTTTTATGTTAACAATGTTGTATATATGCCCATTAAATTAACCTCACCAAATTTAAATGGCATTAATTAGCATCGATCTCTTGTCTCATTCCCCCTTTTTCTCCAAGCTTAGAAACTTTGTCTCATTCTACAACTACAAAATTAAGATCAATATCTTTCGACCGGTGATCGATCATATCATAATACCCATGAGCTATTCGACCTTGACACATCTTTATTCATAAATTAAATTGGTACCAAAGATTACATCAAAATAAAATTTGTACAAAACTAGTCCTATATCCAACTCCATTTGCGCAATTCTATCACTGATTGATTTGCATAGTACTCTTGACACCTTTTACGGTGCACAATCGAAACAAATTGTTAACTTCATTTGTTTCAATATCCTTGCATAGAACATCACAGATGACTACGTACGCAATTTATGCCTAATTACATAGTATCTTACTTGTGCTAACCTATGTATACACATCATAAAAGTGCATTCTCACGAGTTATCTAATGGTGTTCTTGGTGATAGGAAGGGGGGGGAAAAAAAAAGGTAGCATATATAGCTTCCATTAAAGTTGTTACGTTATGCAACTTTTCTTTTTTGAATGTATATACAGCTTTTTTTTTCAAATAACCAAATGAGTATGGTGTGCACAGTAAATCTTTGAACATTAACTTAATTATCGATCGATCAAATAAAACTAGCATAAATTGTTCGTAATTACTTTTTAGTGAACAAGGAGCTCCTAAGGAACTGAATCTCTAATTTGATCTTAAATATTAGTGAATAGATTTACTGAAACCGACAAAAACACCACTAGTCATAATTTTTATAGAGCAATTAATTCGCATGCATCAAAGGAACCTATGATGGAAAATAGGATGAAAAAATTGTTATAATAATTCGTCCAAACAAAGCCCTCCGAATTACAAATGCAGATCCAAACTCACACTATTTTTACCGCTCGATCCATACCCACCTCTCTCTTGCGAAGCCGAAGAAGACGAAGAAGACGAAGATGAGGAAGAGCCGACACGGCCACCGCATCCCGCCGCCCCTGCCGCCACCTTCGTCGAATCCTCTCCTCCGAACAACGGCAGCGGCCCCGCTGCCACCGACCGGTCTCTATAAGCAGTGCTGAAAGTCGGGGTGCCGCCGTGGCTGGGCATACGCCACAGCCCCGGAAGCGGGCTGCCATTTATGGGCTGCGCCATGGATCCTATTCCGCCGTAGAACCGGGCCCCAACGGGGCTCAGGCTAGGGTTTGTGCTGGTCCATGAAGGGTAGTGGGTCGGGGGCGGGGGCTCGAACCGGGCGGCGGAGGGCACCGACCCGAGGCGGTGGTAGTTGAGGAGGCCGTAGACGTTGCCCCCGCCGTCGGCGAGCATGGCGGCGTGGTGGTGGTGCGCGGCCATCGCCGACTGGAGGTGAGCCCGCTTCGCGTGCTGGCGCTCGCGCTTGTGCGCGTTCTGATGCCCGCCGAGCGCCTGCGACGTCGGGAAGTTTCGGCAGCAGTAGTGGCACTCGAATTTCCGCCCCGCAGCACCGTCGTTGCTTCCTCCGCCGCCCGCGGTGTTGCAATTATTGTGATTACTGTTGTTGTTGTTGTTGTTGTTGTTGTTCATGTAAATGTTAGATGTGGAGGTCGGGGTTTCTTTGAAGTTGGAGGGGTCGTCGGTTGAAGAATTGGGGTCGTGGGGGAAGTCGAAGCCGAAGAGGCGGATGGCGCTGGGGGAGGAAGAGGCGTTCGAGTGCTTGTCGCGGGCAGGTGTAGGCCGGATGAAGGGGAGCTGGGAGAAGGAGTCGACGCTGACGCTCATGAAGTCGTGTGTCTCCGGCTCGCTCATGGCGGCTCGATCTCCTGACCCTTCTCTCTACTATGCCGAGTAAAGAACGAATTCTGAACGGCACACGATCAAGTACAAGTTATAAGAGTTATAAGAAAGGGAGGAGATCGAAGAGAGAAATAATAAGAGAGTTGTGGGAGATATTTCTTCATCATGTTGTACATGATAGAGAGTGGTATATTACTACATGGGCCTAGCTAGCTAGCTAGGGTAGTAATATGGGGTTAGTTATTTTCTTTCTTTATTTTTTATTTTTATTTTATTTTATTTGTCGGATGGCTTATTTTGGGATGGGACTCAGTATTTTTGGTCTGGTGTATGAGTAGTGGTAGAGGCTATAGTGGCTGGTTAGGCTAGCTTTTGGCTTTTGGCTTTTGGCTTTTGGCTTCCTAAAACAAAGTAGTAGTAATTATAAGTACTAGTTACAAGCTGTTGCATGGTGCTGTTTCCACTGCAGCTGCTACTTGATGAATACCATCACCTCAATCTCAAACCATCTCTGTCTCTGTGTCCATTTTTTTCTTCTCTCTCTTTGGATCTCTAGCTTTCACGCATCTGTAACCATCAGTCAAGTGGCTTGATGGGAATGTGACCATCTCTCTCTTCCATCACCTCTCTCTCACTTTCTCTTTCTCTCTCTCTCTATGTATGTATGTATCTGTGTGTGTGTGTGTTAAACAAGGATTGGTTCGTGTGGTGGATTCTTTATGGGTGTTGGGTTCTTTAAAGGGGTGGTCCTGGGGATGTGCCCCATGATTATTACTGAGGGAGGGGAAGGTAGAGGGGAAGGTATATGATGTGTATGGGAAATGGTTGTGTTTTATTTTTTTAACCATTGCTAAATTTGACCTAGTTTCTTGTCACGTCAACGTTATTCTTCATGGTACATCGGTATAGCCATCCATGCCCTCGCAAATTAATCCGTGATTTGGAAAGGTTGGTCTATTTTGTTTTTTCATTAACCACTGTCATTTTCTAATTAAAAAATAATAATCAGATATTTGACAAATAAATTTTTTTAAAAAAATATTGCCAATAAAAAGTTG
>CM054933.1:22047023-22069523 GCA_029168755.2 Tillandsia fasciculata | reverse complement strand
TACAGTAAAATATAAATTTTAATAATTTTTTTTAATAAATATCTTAAATTAAATATTTAAAATTATATAAGTAAAATTTTTATTTGTTTTAAAAAACTATTATGGTTCAGGGCAATTTCGTTATTTCATACTATATATTACTACTCTCTATTCCTCTTATTCCCCATTATCATACCAAACATATTTTTACAATAGTTCCAGTTAGTTCCCACATTTATACTTATCTCCGGTACAACTAGTTCTCTCTTATCCCACAACCAAACGATTAAGGGACCATTATAAACCTAACCGCACATCCTTTCATCCAATGGTTAAAAAGTCTATAATAGTAAGGCCCTAATACTATCAATAGTATATATATATATATATATATATATATATATATATATTATATATATATATATATATATAATATATATATATATATATATATATATATAGTCCGGCTACTATGCTATTGATAGCACCAAGTATTTGGTGCTATCAAGTTTTTCACCGTTTGATCAACCCCTTCGATTGTTTAAACCCGTTAGATCATATTATTTTTCCAACACCCATTAAACACTAGGGGCCCACTCTCATCCCAACCACACATTTTTTAATTCATGGGTCAAAAACTCTATAGCACCAATGACTTGGTGCTATTAATAGCATTCCAGCCTAACTCCCTGTCACGCCCCGGGGTCGAAACTGCGATCCGGGCTCGCTAACAGATCCGCCGCCCATACGGTGAACCCCGTATAGACGAAGCGTCTAACCTGCAAAGAAAGGATGCTATACTAAACAGATATCAGAGCTGAAAGTAAACTGCTAGAAAGAAAATATATACAACACAAAGTCCTCACCAAAAGTACATAAGTCTCTCAGAATAAAAACAGAAAAGTACAACTCTATACCTCACTACAAAGTCTCTCAACAAGAACTCTCAAAATATAAAAAGTGGGTACATCTACTCTCTGGACGACGACAATTGGTAGGGAACTAGCTAGCGACTCCCTTACGTCGATCTGAAGAAACAGCAGCTGGAACAGCAGAAACAGGAGTAGAAGTCCCTGGGGAAAAGACACCACGACGGGTGTGAGAACTACATCCCACAGTAGTTCTCAGGGGGTGCCGTCAACAAGCCCAACGGTCTGCCCACTAAGTCTACTAGAGGCATGAAGTAACAAATAAAATACTGAAGAAAAGAGCTGGAAATGAATAACCCTACAGCTACTATGCCCCTATCTAGATGCTCAAAAAGTGGCACAGATGAAAAACATGATGCATCTACTGACTCTCAAGTATAGTCACCCAATCTATACTGACTGCCACATAGGGTCCAGTCAAACCTGCACCTCCCTTACTGCCGCACATCCTCAACACGACGGGTCTATCGTAGGGTGTCCGTGACTGCCAAAACTGGCTCAGCCAGAGGGACGGCGTCGACAAGTCGCGATAGCAAGTAACAGGCCCAACTCTGGAGTGGCACTCGAGGGGCGCGACCCCACCGAGTAAAGTATCCGCGCATCTCTGTCGAGCTCAAATGGCTCATGCAGGCTATAGTCCAAACCACGATCAACAAGATCGACTATAACTGACATCACATCTCTCACTCAAAGGCTATAAATACTCGCAGCCGGGACTACCGTCTACCCAACGGCTCCCACAACAGAACACCAAACTCAGGAAGAACCGACACTATAAGGGTTCGAAAATCTTGATAGGTCGGTGCCTAGAACCCTATCAAATTAACAAGAACAGACTCCAGGCTCCGCCTATCGAGGTTCTCGACCCCCTTACAGTTCGGGAACACAACAACCTCTGTACAACAAGCGGAGGACACCAACCAGGACCCGAAAGTCTCGGAAGACCTACACCTACAACCCTATCAAACAAGATCAGGTCCTAGGCTCGGCCCCCGTGGCTTTCGTCCCGAAAATAGGAACGGCCCTTAGAACCCAGATCACCCAAACTCTCTTGGGTGAAGAAGTTGTAATAAATAGATGACAGTTATTATTGTAAATTATTTTAATTTGAGAAATCCAAATTTAGTATATTTTAGTTCTTTTAAGAAAATTGGTTTAAATAAATTTGATTTTTCCAAACCCCGAAGGGCTATTGCCATCACCCAAATCAAACAAGAACAGGCTCCGGCGACCCCTCGAGATTTAGAAGAAAATATTAATTTACAGAAATCATGTGTGTCTAAAAACAGTCTGGGTCCTAGATCCTGCTGACACTGGTAAACAACTGCCACTAACCCAGTGGCGACAAATAAAACATCTCGGGACCGTCGTTTACCCAAACGGCTCCCGCCACAGATGAACGATCAACTACATCTACCAGACTCCACTCTGCTCCCAAGCACGAGTATAAAATGCATCCCACACTAAAGGAAATCCCAACCACTCAGCCCACTACCGGGCGAGTAAAACACTATGTCCAGCAAGGAATAAGAAGTGTTGATGTCTAAAGTAAAATAACCTAGCCCAAGTTGGAGTTTTCTACAGTCTGGCTGAACATGCTGCATATGACGGGGGTGCTAGGTCAAGTTCCAAGATAACAATAATTTACAGATAGTAGGAAATAAGAGATTGCATGATCATCAAATAACACTAGAATTATCAGCTATCACTTCTAGCATACTACACAAGAGTATCACTATCATGCATGGTCCTACTATAGCAGATTTAATGAACGTTCCAAAAGTCTTGGAGACAGGGCCACCCACCTGAACGTGCCAACTGTCCGGGGTCGTACAGCTAAGAAAGCCCAGAAACAGCTATAACCCTAAGTCCACCAAGCCACAACACGGTAGCAGTGTCACGCCCCGGAACCCGGGCTCGTCTACAGATCCGCCGTGCACACGGAATTTTCCGCGTACACGAAGCGCTGGTAACCTGCTCAGACATAATCTAACAATAAAAGAGCATAATACAGAGCTGAAATAGGAGAACCACATAGTATCTCAGACTGGGACTACAAATAATGCTGTAATAAGTACAATAATCTTCCAGCTCACCAAAATAGTACAACCAGCTGGCTAACGCCAGACCCAAAATAAAAGGGGAATACCACAGTCTGAGTGAAAGGTACAGCCTCTATCTACAGCTCTCAGTCTCCCAGGAGATCTATCTATTCGGCGATCCCCTTACCTCGATCCGCTGCCGATGGCCTAGCAGCTCCCGCAGATGACTCTGCAAAATAAGGGAGAAGGAAGAAACAGAAAATAACAATGGGGGTGAGAACTATCAGATAAACCAATAGCCTCCCCTAGTGGGTAAAAACCTCAACTCTGACGCACCCACTAGGACTACTAGAGGCAAAAAGGGAAAAGGTGAAGTGGTAGGATAAGTAAGGTACTGAAACAGTAAAACTACCACTACTATGCCTCTACTGCGGTACTGGCTATCAAAACTGTATGCATGCATCAGTAAACAAAAGCTGTCCAAAATAACCCAATCCGTCATCTGATCCACGATCGGTACTGCCTGCTCCGCTCTCATCATCGGGCAAAAATCCGCGCCGACGTGATAGCAAAACTGTCAACAACTGTCTGGCCCCAGCCTCTAGAGTGGAACTCGAGGGGAGCGACCCACACGAGTAAAGCATCACCGGGCAACCACCGCGCCGGTATGATAAGTCTCAAAATTCACCGGGCAACAACCGCGCCGGTATGATAAGTCTCAAAAGCAGGACTGGATCATGACTATGATCAAAGTGGGAAAAACCGTCCACTAAAGAAGCCTGATACCCAATCAGATGCAATAGTACTCAATAAGTGGGAAACATCATCCACTAGAGGAAACCCAACCTCCAGCTAATGCAAAATAAACCAGGCTCAACCCCTATCTGATGCAAGGACAACATCTGGTCGACCGCCTACCGTCCGCGGTCACCGCAATACCCCACAAATCCACAATCTAATGCAACCTTGGCTACACTATCCCAAACCCCTGCTCACACTTGAGCAACAACATATGAATGCAAAGGACAACAATGAAAACATGTTCAAATCCCAATATGATAGTGTAGCGATAAATAGTGGCCTTACCTGATGTCCGGGCATGCATGCAACTGTCTTTATTTAAAAAGTTGTAAAATAGTGTCAAAGGTTTAAAACAATTGATTTACTGAATAAAAGTCATTTGCATGCGAGATCATAGCCTTTGTCTCAATCACAGTGTCCCAATATAAGTCATCATATCATTTGTGGGGTTATATTAAATTTTAGGGGAGTTTAGTTTGTCCAGCGGTCCTGTCATTTGTCATATTAATTTGTCCCAATGGTTCTCATTAATTGTCATGTTAGTTGTCCCAATTGTTCTCATCAATTAGTTTTAGGTTAGTTAGTCCCAACGGTCCTGTCATTGTCATGTTAGTTTGTCCCAATGGTTCTCATTAATTGTCATATTTTAGGGGATTTCTAGTAATCCCAGTGAGCTTGTCAAAAATGAGGTAAGCAACAACCGCCCACCTCGAACAGCTCAAACAACACCCCAGGTAGTCTCCTGGTTGTCCACAGTCCTCAAATCCTGCAAATCAACGCTCCCGGTATAAATACAAATCCCAAAAAGCACAATATTTGCTGTTTTTCAGACAGCACGAGAAAAGAGGAATTTTTCACCTCTAAAATGAGCTCCTAAAATCCCAGAAAAATCACGGTTGCGTTCCTCGCGAAGAGTAGATCAAAATCGACTCTTTAAACGCCTCGATCTGACGCTCCTACGTCAAGATAAAAATCGGAGAAGTCGGTGCTGTCCAAAAACCATCACAGTAAAAAGGGGGGTCAAAGAGGACCTAAAAACTGTGCCAAAAGTACGAAACAGAGCAAAATGATCAACACGTAAATCGAAGCCCTACCTCTTACGGTCGCGCTGCCACAAAAATCGTCTAAAAATTCCACCCGGTTAGCCCGCAGTGAATTTTCGACGGAACTGCGACGGGAAATGGGCCTAAAAAGAAAATCGTCGCAGTGCGCCGCGTCGCAGATAACTCACTATCTGTAACTCCTAAATTCTGAGATTCTAGAGAGAGAAAGAAGAGAGAGAGAGGAACAACTTTCATTAGAGGGAGTTTTCTCTGATTCTCTCTCTAAGGCTCGCAAAACGAGGTGCAAAGAGAGGGGGGTGGGGACTCTCTTATATAATGGGCCAAAAAGGGAATATTCCCACAAAGGATCGGATCCGAACACGAAACACCAAAACGGGCCAACCAAAACGCGCCACGCGTTGCCCAAACAGGAAACAGCCGGTGCAAGGGCCACTGGGAGGCTGCCACGTGTCCCACGTGGTGCACATGGCCGGTCCGCGCTCCGGGTCTTCCGGATCCTGTCGGCCAATGGGGTGCCGCCACGTGTCATCCATCTAGATGCTTCTAGAAGCCGGCCATCCAATGGGGAAGCGCCACGTGGCAAGGGGAATGTTCGGTGCTCCCGGTGCACGCCAGGCCCATGGACCGCGCACCGAGCCCTGCCCGCGCCTGCCCGCGCCTGCCCGCGCTGCGCGCCTCCGCGCTCCGCCGCTGCGCCGCTGCCCGCCGCCGTGCGCCGCCGCCCGCCGCCGCTCGCCGGCGGCTGCCGCCGGCCGGAACAGTAATTCCGGCCGGCCGGAAACTGTTCCGGTGAACAGTGCCGATGTGCCGAAAAATAAAGTGAATATACCATTTCGACCGTTTTCGCGCGCTGAGTCCAAATACGACGTCCGTTTCGCCAAATTCTCATCCGAAATTTTGAAAAAGCTCCCGGAAAATCCCATTTGCTCCGATTTTCGCGCAGAGTCAATTAAAAATATCCAATTTCGTTTCTACAAGCTCCGTTGCACAGTACAAGCTCCCCTTAGTCACTGTTTGGCTTCTGCGGGAGTCCGGATCATCACATCCTCCCCCACTAAAAGAGTTTCGTCCTCGAAACGAGACTAAACAATAATACTCAGTCCGATGTCTCGAATAAGTAGGGGTGAGCATCCTTCATCTCCGACTCGAGCTCCCATGTAGTCTTGCGCTCGTCATGATTGCCCCGTTGGATTTTCACCTAAGGAACGGCCCGATACGCTCCAATACCTCAATGGGTCTAATATATCGGGGGCTAAGTTTCCCACGAATGCCGAATCTCCTGATTTCTTTGGACGGCGAGACTTTACATGATCTCCAACTTGAAATTCCAAGTCTCGTTGCCGAACATCGGCATAGCTCCTCTGCCGGCTTTGGGCGGTCTGAAGATACATCCGACTCGCTCGGATCTTCTCCTCTGCCTCAAGCAATACGTCTGGTCCCAAGGTCCGCCTCTCGCCCCCATCACTCCAAAAAAAAGGGGTGACCGACACTTGCGTCCATACAACGCTTCAAACGAAGTCATCTGAATGCTCGCTTGAAAACTGTTGTTGTACGCGAGCTCAGCCGAGGGTAAGTGTCGAATCCACCCTCCGCCGAAATCCAAGATGTATGCTCTTAGCATACCCTCCAAGATCTGCATAATCCGCTCTGACTGCCCATCAGTCTGCGGAGGAAAAACCTTACTAAACCTGAGTTTAGTCCCCAAGGCTCAAATCTTGGGTCTCTATCGGATACAAAATAGAGGCGGGCACTTAGATAACCGCACCACCTCATTAAGTACAGCAGGACTAACCGCTCAAGTGACTAAGTAGTCTACACCAGCAAATGCATCCGCTCCTCCCAGGGCACCTGGTAATCCAATCCTCATGTCCACGGCACAATGCTCGATCCGAGTACCTCTGTACTCCTGAGGTTCCTAAAAATCCCCCAAATGATCACTTTATCTAATTCCCGGTAATTCCTTACAATGCCGAAGTGAACCTACTTCCTACATCTCAAAAAGCACCGGCGCCCCGTAGGCCCCAAACTATGCTAGCCAAAAACAGTTCCGCACCCAAAGCGAAACATCCGCCTCGCTAGCGAAGTCAAAACTTCAGAGGCAAAGAAAGCCCTGCGGCAACCCCGGCACACAGACCTCTCCTGGCCTGGCTCCCCAAAAGATCGTCCTCGCAGCACAATCAACCGCCGCGAAAAGGGATACTGAGCCAGCCAGTTTATCTATGTACCATGATCAAGTCCCGCAGCTGAGTCATGACCATCTGGTCTACTGGCATAATCCAGGACTCATCTGCACCGGTCAGGACCAACGACACACCTCCATGTGCTAAAAGATCGGGAATACGTACCTCCCGTGCATAAGGTGACCGTCCTACCCCTAACCCATACAATGAAGTAAATGTACTCCTAACGCATATCTAGCATGCTCAAGTGCAATACAATGCAAAATCTAATGCCAAAAAGCAAAATAATTAATAATACCTGCCACCACATGGTCGGCTGCTGCAAAGTCCTCCACCTGAGCGGCATAAACCCGACCGCTCTGAGCTGGTGGCGGGTGATCAGCAGGGTAAAAAGATGGGGATCCGCTCACTGGAGCATAAGGCCGTTGAGCTGACGACCGTTGCTGAGATACGAAGGGAGCCGAAACTGAAGAAGATGCTGCTGGGGTCGAAAAGGGGCATGAAGCTCGAACATGGCCTGACTGTCCACATTTATAACAACGACCCCACCTCTGATCACAGGTGTGTGACAAATGAGGTCCTCCACAGAATATACATCTGTCTCTATCGCGAAGCCGTGGCTGTCCCGACTGCTGCTGCTGATGTTGCGGGGGTCTCTGGGATCCACCAGGCCCTCGCTGCTCCGAACGTCCACGGCCCGTGAACTGAGGCGGTGGCGGTCGGGGCGGCCTCCAGGAACTGGCCTGTCCCCCGTCGTGCTGTGCTGGCCGCTTTTTGTCAGAACTCTGAGCGACCAAGCCCCCACGTCTGGCAATGACGTGGTCTCCCCTTTCAACCCACTGTGCATGCTCTGCTGCCTCCTCCAAGGTCTGCAGTCGCTGAGCGTGCACCAAAGTATAGGTTTCTGGGCGCAGACCCGACTCAAAGAGCTCCACCTGGTGCGGTCCGTCCCTGGCGACATAGGGTACGCAGTTGAGCAACCGCCTGAACTCCTGAAAGTAGTCCAATGCTGTCCGGTCGCCTTGCTGAAGATTCTTCAAATCATCTTCTAGCTTTTTCTTCACACTTGTGGAAAAGTACGTATCCAGAATCATCTTCTTAAACTCTGCCCAGGGTAGCTGTCGAGTGATCCGAAACTCCAGGGGCTCCACCCGACGCCACCATGCATCAGCATCCCCGTCTAAACAGTGTACAGCCATATGTACCCTGTACTTCTGGTCTATGAAGAAGTCCCGGAATAACTTCTCCATTGACGAAAGCCAAGTCCCAATCTCCCAAGGCTTAGTATCCCGCCCTGAAAACCTGGGCGGTCCCCGCTTACAGAACTGAGTAAGTTTGTCAGCAAACTCCTGCTCCTCTGCAGAAGTCAATGGCCGGATTGCTCCCTGAGCAACAGGGGATGCCGGGGTCACTGGTACAACTGGGGGATTCACGGCAGGGGAAGAAGGTACGGGAGAACTCTCTGGGGGTGCTACAACAGGCTGCGCCCTCTGCTCTAACATCTGCGTCAGCCGACCTATGGCCTCCTCCTGACGCCGCACGGCCTCTGACATCTGGGCCATCAGAGCCTGAAGCTCCTGCACCTCACTCTGCTGGCCCTGCTCGGACTCCTCCGGCTCGGGCTCAGAGGAAGAAGGCTGCGAACGCGTCAACATTCTACGTTGCGGAGGCATCCTACCACAAGAAACCACACTCAGTATCATAACCCCACACGACCCAATCCAGCGAAAGTTAAAAGACATTCTCCTATTTCTGTGACTTTATGTTGTCTGCAGCCAACATAACTGTACACCAGAAATTTGAGTATGTCGGTCCCTCTTCTCTCACTGGAAGAGTCAAACCAAATAAATCAGCGACTTTCGCGAAATGTCACGTCTCTCATGCCCTATTATCCTAGGGTCTGCTCAAAAGCCTAGGGTTTCCTAAGTCCCAACTGACCTATCCCTAAGCTCTGATACCAACTTAATCTGTCACGCCCCGGAACCCGGGCTCGTCTACAGATCCGCCGTGCACACGGAATTTTCCGCGTACACGAAGCGCTGGTAACCTGCTCAGATATAATCTAACAATAAAAGAGCATAATACAGAGCTGAAATAGGAGAACCACATAGTATCTCAGACTGGGACTACAAATAACACTGTAATAAGTACAATAATCTCCCAGCTCACCAAAATAGTACAACCAGCTGGCTAACGCCAGACCCAAAATAAAAGGGGAATACCACAGTCTGAGTGAAGGGTACAGCCTCTATCTACAGCTCTCAGTCTCCCAGGAGATCTATCTATTCGGCGATCCCCTTACCTCGATCCGCTGCCGATGGCCTAGCAGCTCCCGCAGATGACTCTGCAAAATAAGGGAGAAGGAAGAAACAGAAAATAACAATGGGGGTGAGAACTATCAGATAAACCAATAGCCTCCCCTAGTGGGTAAAAACCTCAACTCTGACGCACCCACTAGGACTACTAGAGGCAAAAAGGGAAAAGGTGAAGTGGTAGGATAAGTAAGGTACTGAAACAGTAAAACTACCACTACTATGCCTCTACTGCGGTACTGGCTATCAAAACTGTATGCATGCATCAGTAAACAAAAGCTGTCCAAAATAACCCAATCCGTCATCTGATCCACGATCGGTACTGCCTGCTCCGCTCTCATCATCGGGCAAAAATCCGCGCCGACGTGATAGCAAAACTGTCAACAACTGTCTGGCCCCAGCCTCTAGAGTGGAACTCGAGGGGAGCGACCCACACGAGTAAAGCATCACCGGGCAACAACCGCGCCGGTATGATAAGTCTCAAAATTCACCGGGCAACAACCGCGCCGGTATGATAAGTCTCAAAAGCAGGACTGGATCATGACTATGATCAAAGTGGGAAAAACCATCCACTAAAGAAGCCTGATACCCAATCAGATGCAATAGTACTCAATAAGTGGGAAACATCATCCACTAGAGGAAACCCAACCCCAGCTAATGCAAAATAAACCAGGCTCAACCCCTATCTGATGCAAGGACAACATCTGGTCGACCGCCTACTGTCCGCGGTCACCGCAATACCCCACAAATCCACAATCTAATGCAACCTTGGCTACACTATCCCAAACCCCTGCTCACACTTGAGCAACAACATATGAATGCAAAGGACAACAATGAAAACATGTTCAAATCCCAATATGATAGTGTAGCGATAAATAGTGGCCTTACCTGATGTCCGGGCATGCATGCAACTGTCTTTATTTTAAAAGTTGTAAAATAGTGTCAAAGGTTTAAAACAATTGATTTACTGAATAAAAGTCATTTGCATGCGAGATCATAGCCTTTGTCTCAATCACAGTGTCCCAATATAAGTCATCATATCATTTGTGGGGTTATATTAAATTTTAGGGGAGGTTAGTTTGTCCCAGCGGTCCTGTCATTTGTCATGTAATTTGTCCCAATGGTTCTCATTAATTGTCCTGTTAGTTGTCCAATTGTTCTCATCAATTAGTTTTAGGTTAGTAGTCCCAATGGTCCTTGTCAATTGTCATATTAATTTGTCCCAATGGTTCTCATTAATTGTCATATTTTAGGGGATTTCTAGTAATCCCAGTGAGCTTGTCAAAAATGAGGTAAGCAACAACCGCCCACCTCGAAAAGCTCAAACAACACCCCAGGTAGTCCCCTGGTTGTCCACAGTCCTCAAATCCTGCAAATCAACGTTCCCGGTATAAATACAAATCCCAAAAAGCACATTATTTGCTGTTTTTCAGACAGCACGAGAAAAGAGGAATTTTTCACCTCTAAAAAGAGCTCCTAAAATCCCAGAAAAATCACGGTTGCGTTCCTCGCGAAGAGTAGATCAAAATCGACTCTTTAAACGCCTCGATCTGATGCTCCTACGTCAAGATAAAAATCGGAGAAGTCGGTGCTGTCCAAAAACCATCACAGTAAAAAGGGGGGTCAAAGAGGACCTAAAAACTGTGCCAAAAGTACGAAACAGAGCAAAATGATCAACACGGAAATCGAAGCCCTACCTCTTACGGTCGCGCTGCCACAAAAATCGTCCAAAAATTCCACCCGGTTAGCCCGCAGTGAATTTTCGACGGAACTGCGACGGGAAATGGGCCTAAAAAGAAAATCGTCGCAGTGCGCCGCGTCGCAGATAACTCTCTATCTGCAACTCCTAAATTCCTGAGATTCTAGAGAGAGAAAGAAGAGAGAGAGAGGAAAAACTTTCATTAGAGGGAGTTTTCTCAGATTCTATGTCTAAGGCACGCAAAACGAGGTGCCAAGAGAGGGGGGTGGGGACTCTCTTATATAATGGGCCAAAAAGGGAATATTCCCACAAAGGATCGGATCCGAACACGAAACACCAAAACGGGCCAACCAAAACGCGCCACGCGTTGCCCGAACAGGAAACAGCCGGTGCAAGGGCCACTGGGAGGCTGCCACGTGTCCCACGTGGTGCACATGGCCGGTCGCGCGCCGGGTCTTCCGGATCCTGTCAGCCAATGGGGTGCCGCCACGTGTCATCCATCTAGATGCTTCTAGAAGCCGGCCATCCAATGGGGAAGCGACACGTGGCAAGGGGAATGTTCGGTGCTCCCGGTGCACGCCAGGCCCATGGACCGCGCACCCGAGCCCTGCCCGCGCCTGCCCGCGCCTGCCCGCGCTGCGCGCCTCCGCGCTCCGCCGCTGCGCCGCTGCCCGCCGCCGTGCGCCGCCGCCCGCCGCCGCTCGCCGGCGGCTGCCGCCGGCCGGAACAGTAATTCCGGCCGGCCGGAACAGTAATTCCGGTGAACAGTGCCGATGTGCCGAAAAATAATGTGAATACACCATTTCGACCGTTTTCGCGCGCTGAGTCCGATTCCGCCGTCCGTTTCGCCAAATTCTCATCCGAAATTTTGAAAAAGGCTCCCGGAAAATCCCGTTTGCTCCGATTTTCGCGCAGAGTCAATTAAAAATATTCAATTTCAATTCTACGGGCTTTATTGCACTGTACAAGCTCCCCTTAGTCACTGTTTGGCTTCTGCGGGAGTCCGGATCATCACAAGCAGTGCTAAAAACATTCTGTAAAACAGCCTTCAAAAATTCCAGTAAAAATATGACGGCGATCCTCGCGAAGTGTAGATGTCGATAGAGCCTTGAAACGTCGAATTCCGATGTCCGGATGCGGAGATAAAAATCCGCAAAGACCTTGCTCTCGTGAATCCAACGCCGCAAAAATCGCCCAAAAATACAGTCGGGGTAGCTCTGAGGACCTCTCAGACCGAAATGCGGCGATAACGGGCCTCCAACAGAAAATCGTCGCTCCGCGCTATGATGCCGAAAACATCGACGCCGCGGCTTCCAAAAATTCCTGGCCTCTGCCAGAAGATGCGCAACACGAAGATCTCCAACTTTGCTTAAGGGTCCATGAGCAGGGAGCTCGGGAAATGTGAGAAAAGGCAAGAAGAAGGAGGCTCGGGTTCCATTTATAGGCCCAAAAGAAAATAAATCCAGAAATTACCTCTGTGTCCCCAGTTCCGGGCGCCCGAAAAATCTGGGCTGCTACAGTAACGGGCCCGGCCGGTTACTGTTGTCACGCCCCGGGTGTAAACCAGAACCCGGGTCCGTCTACAGATCCGCCGTGCACACGGAATTTTCCGCGTACACGAAGCGCTGGTAACCTGCTCAGATATAAGATGTACAATAAAAGAGCATAAAACAGAGCTGAAATAGAAGGACCACATAGTAACTGAAATCCAAGTAAAGCTGTATCAATACAATAGTCTCCCAGCTCACCAAAATGATACATCCAGCTGGCTATAGCCAGACCTAAAATAAAAGGAAAGCACAATAGTCTGGGTACAATATCTGACTAATACAATCCCTCAGCTCACAGGAGATCTATCTGTTCAGCGATCCCCTTACCTCGATCAGCTCCCGCAGACGACTCTGCAATATAAAGGAGAAGAAACAGAGAACAATAATGGGGGTGAGAACTACTAGATAAACCAGTAGCCTCCCCTAGTGGGTAAAACCTCAAACACTGACGCACCCACTAGGACTACTAGAGGCAAAAGGGAAGGGCAGTGGTATGCTATAGAGACTACTGAAAAGGGGAAACTATCACTACTATGCCTCTACTGCCATGCCAAAAGAAATGACTATATGTATGCCTCAGTATCTATCCTGCCTGCCTGAATAGACCCAATCTAGTCACCAGTGAAAACTGGTACTGCCTGCTCTGCCGTGCCGTGTCGTATCGGGTATGCCAGCCCACACATAACACCGATGCGAAAAGGAGTCTCAAGGACTCATGAATAGTCTGCCGCGCGCACTCCGGAGTCGCACTCGAGGGGAGCGACCCACACGAGTAAAATGCCTCTGTAATAAGTATCCCTGTAACCAGTATCTCTGTATAGCAGGACTAGATCATGACTATGAGCAAAGTGGGAAAATCCGTCCACTAATGAAATCTATACCCAATCTGATGTAAAGATAATTATCCGGTCAACCGCCTACTGTCCGCGGTTACCGTAATAACCCATAAGACCAAAACTGATAAAATAGTCAACCTCTGGCCAACCGCCTGATGTCTGCGGTTACCATAATGCCCCACAACCCATAATAGAGTCTAACCTGTCCCAGACTCAAAGCCTCAGCTACACTATCCCAAACCCTGCTCAAACCGAGCAACATGAATCCAGATGCGAAGGAGAATAGTAAAACATGGTTTCTCCTAAGTCAAGTCCCAAAAATAGTGTAGCAATAAATAGTGGCCTATCTAGATGTCCAAACAAGCATGCAAAGGGTTACTGTTGAAAACTGAAAGAAAATATCGGATATTTATTTAGAAAAAGATGATTTTGTGATAAGTTTGTTGCATGCGATGATAGGTTCCAGCATATGTCCCGCAATAACGTCCCAGTTTATCATAAAAGATCTGCCATATTATTTGTGGGGTTTTTACTTATGAATTTCATGATTAAAACACCGATTATCAGTTTAAAGTCGGGAGTCTCTAATACTCCTAGTGAGATAGTCAGAAGTGAGGTAAGCAACAACCACCCACCTCGAAAAGCGTGATCCACACCCAAAAAGGTCTCCTTGCTGTCCGCAGTCTCCTACCCCCGCTACTCGTCGAAAAAGAGCACAACTGAACAGAATAATACACCTGGTGTAAACACGGATCCCAAAATACAGCCTTATTATTATTTTTCCAGCCAGTTCACAAAAGGGGATTCTCACCTCTGTACAGTGCTCAGGATAATCCAGAAAAATTACGGTTGCGTTCCTTGCGACGAGTAGATCAAAATCGACTACTTAAACGTCTCGATCCGATGTTCCTAGGCCAAGATATAAATCAGAGAAGTCGGGGCTGTCCAGAAAATATCACAGCAAAAAGGGGGGTCAAAGGTGCCTCGGGAACCGTGCCAAAAGTGCGAAACGGAGCAAAGTGATCAACACGAAAAACGAAGCCTTACCTCTTACGGTCGCGCTGTCGAAGAAATCGTTCAAAAATTCCTCCTGGTTAGCACACAGCGAATTTCCGACTGAACTGTGACGGAAAATGGGCCGAAATTGGAAATCGTCGCAGTGCGCCGTGTCGCAGATAACTCGCTGTCGGAAAATCCCGAAATTCTGAGATTTGTAGGGTAGATAGAGGATAGAGAGAGGAAAAACTTTCATTAAGGGCTCACTGCCAAATTCTCTCTCTAGAATTCGCAAATGGCATAGAGAGAGAGAGGGGGTATTTATAATGGGCCAAAATCCCTATTCGGGCTGCACACCGAATCCGGGCCGAACACGGGACACCGAATCCGCCACTCAGATTGCGCCGCGTGTTCCAGAACACGAAACAGCCAAACAGGAGCCAATGATATTGCGCCACGTGTCCCAGCCGCCCACGTGTTTCACGCGCCCGGTGCACGTGGTCGGCCGTGCGCCCGCCAATGAACAGTGGCCACGTGTCCCACGTGGTCCACGGGGCGCACGAGCCCGGTCTACGCGCCGGGTCTTCCGGATCCTGTCGGCGAATCACGTGATGCCACGTGTCACAGACAACGCCGCCTCCTTTGACGCCGCCGGACCAATCAGGAGCTGCCACGTGGCATTCCATATTCGGTGCACCCGGTGCACGCCTTGCCTGTGGACCCCGCGCCTGCGGCCTGCCCGCGCCCGCCTGCGCCTGCCCGCGCCTGCCCGCGGCCCTTCTCCGCCCTTGCGCCGCCCTGCGCCGCCGCGCGCCGCTGCCCGCCGCCGTCCGCCGGCGCCGGAACAGTATTTTCCGGCCGCGGAATTACTGTTCCGGTGAACAGTACTTTTTGCCGAAAAATAAGTTATATATACCATTTTGATCGTTTTCGCGCGCTGAGTCCGAATTCGCCGTCCGTTTCTGCAAATTCTCATCCAAAATTTTGGCGAAAGCTCCCGAAAGGCCCACTTGATCCGTTTTTCGCGCCGGATCCATTTCTGAAGTCCGTTTTCGACGCTGCAAGCTCCATTACACTCAGTGGCTTCTTCTAATCACCGTTAATGCCTCAAAAACCTTTCATAAAAAAATCCGGATCATCACATCCTCCCCCACTAAAAGAGTTTCGTCCTCGAAACGAAATCATACCTCAGTCCAAAGCCTCAAACAGGTAGGGGTAGGTGTTCATCATTTCTGACTCGAGCTCCCACGTCGCCTCGCGTTCGTCATGATTGCTCCAAAGGATCTTCACATAGGGAATAGTTCGACTGCGCAATTCTCTCACCTCTCGATCCAGAATTCGCAGTGGACGCTCCTCGTACCTCAAATCCTCGCTGATCTCGAGCGGTGTGAAGTCGATGACGTGCGACGGGTCGAAGACATATCTCCTCAGAGTAGAAACATGAAATACATTGTGGACACCAGCAAGTCTCGGGGGAAGTGCAAGTCGGTAAGCAACTGGCCCGATACGCTCCAATACCTCAAAGGGTCCAATGTATCGGGGGCTAAGCTTCCCACGAATGCCGAATCTCCTGATTCCTTTGGACGGCGAGACTTTCAGGAATACGTGATCTCCAACTTGAAATTCTAAGTCTCGTCGCCGAACATCGGCATAACTCCTTTGTCGGCTTTGGGCGGTCTGAAGATGCTTCCGAATCACTCGGACCTTCTCTTCTGCCTCTAACAACACATCTGGTCCCAAGGTCCGCCTCTCGCCCACGTCACTCCAATAAAGTGGTGATCGACACTTGCGTCCATACAACGCTTCAAACGGAGCCATCTTAATGCTCGCTTGAAAGCTGTTGTTGTACGCGAACTCAGCTAAAGATAAGTGTCGAATCCACCCTCCGCCGAAATCTAAGACGCAAGCCCTCAGCATGTCTTCCAGGATTTGTATAGTCCGCTCTGACTGCCCATCAGTCTGCGGATGGAAAGCCGTACTGAACCTCAGTTGAGTCCCCAAGGCTGTTTGCAAACTCCTCCAGAAATGCGAAACAAACCTTGGGTCTCTATCTGATACTATGGAGGCTGGTATTCCATGTAGCCTCACTATCTCATCAAGATATAACTGGGCTAGTCGCTCGAGTGACCAAGTAGTTTGTATAGGCAAAAAGTGTGCTGACTTGGTAAGTCGATCTACAACTACCCAGATAGCATCAGCACCTCCCTGTGCCCTCGGCAATCCGACCACAAAATCCATCGTAATGTGGTCCCATTTCCACGTGGGAATTGGGAGACTCTGTAACTTGCCAGCTGGCACTCGATGCTCAGCTTTCACCTGCTGACAAGTTAGACACTGAGCCACAAATCTCCCAATATCTCTTTTCATGCCATTCCACCAGAAGTGTGCCTTGAGGTCCTTATACATCTTAGTCCCACCAGGGTGCAGGGTATAAGGTGTATAATGGGCCTCTCGCAATATTTGCTCTCTGATCTCCGCATCCATTGGCACACATGCTCGGTCCTTGTACCTCAGTACTCCCGAAACATCCATTTTAAAATCCCCTGACTGATCACTCGGAATCTGATCTCTAATCTTGGTCAAGTGGGGGTCCTCACTCTGTTTCTCCCTGATCCTGTCCATCAGAGTGGGCTGCACGACTAAAGAGGTTAGTCTTGCAGAGACCCCAGGGGACACAACCTCTATCTCAAGTCGCCTCATCTCCTCCAATAGTGGCGCCTGATTTGTAATTAACATGGACAAACTCTGCACTGCTCTTCTGCTCAAAGCATCAGCAACCACATTGGCCTTACCTGGATGGTAAAGGATTTCCACGTCATAATCCTTTAACAGCTCCAACCATCGGCGTTGCCTTAGGTTTAGCTCCTTCTGTGTGAACAGATACTTTAGGCTCTTGTGGTCGGTGTAGATCTCACAGTGCTCCCCATACAGGTAATGGCGCCAAAGCTTCAATGCAAACACTACGGCAGCAAGCTCCAAGTCATGGGTAGGGTAATTCTTCTCATAATCCTTGAGCTGTCGCGATGCATAAGCAATTACCCTCCCTTCCTGCATCAACACACAACCAAGTCCATTGTGCGATGCGTCACTGTAGATCACATATCCTTTCCCCATAACTGGGAGGGAAAGGATAGGAGCGGTCATCAATCTACTCTTCAGCTCCTCGAAGCTCCTCTGGCAGTCCTCACTCCAAATAAACTTGGTTCCTTTACGCGTCAAACGAGTGAGGGGTGTGGAGAGCTTCGCAAAGCCTTCCACAAACCGACGATAATACCCAGCTAATCCCATGAAGCTGCGTACTTCAGAAACGGTTGTCGGTCGGGGCCAATCCCGAACTGCCTCAATCTTCGCCGGGTCTACTGCCACACCAGCGGCGGAAATCACATGGCCCAAGAAAGCTACCTCCCGAAGCCAAAACTCACACTTCGTCAGCTTGGCATACAACTTCTTTTCTCGTAGAAGTTGTAGTACAATCCTCAGATGCTCCTCATGCTCAGCATCACTTCGGGAGTAAACCAGAATGTCATCGATGAATACTACTACGAATCGATCCAAGTATGGTCGGAAGATTCGGTTCATTAAATCCATGAATGCGGCAGGGGCATTAGTCAGCCCAAAAGGCATAACTGTAAACTCATAATGCCCGTACCGTGTCCTGAAAGCTGTCTTCGGGACATCCTCGGCCTTCACCTTCAACTGGTGGTAACCGGATTGCAGATCTATCTTGGAAAAGACACAAGACCCTTGCAGCTGATCAAAGAGATCATCAATGCGCGGCAAAGGGTACTTGTTCTTGATGGTCACTTTATTCAATTCCCTATAGTCCACACATAATCGTAGTGACCCATCCTTCTTCTTCACGAATAGCACCGGCGCTCCCCAAGGCGACACACTTGGTCTAATAAAACCTTTATCCATCAAATCCTGGAGTTGCGCCTTAAGCTCTCGCAGCTCAGCCGGTGCCATCCGGTAAGGAGCCTTAGAGATTGGCGCAGTTCCTGGAACTACGTCAATCACAAACTCAATTTCTCTATCTGGCGGCATACTAGTCAGCTCAGGTGGAAAGACATCCGGAAACTCGCGGGCAATAGGGATATCCCCGAGTCCCGCCGCCGCCGTAGGCCCCTCAACAACACTAGCCAAAAAGGCTACACATCCTCGATGGATCATCTGCCTCGCTCGGGAAGTCGAAATCATAGAGGCAAAGAAAGCACTCTGACATCCCCGGTATACAAACATCTCCTGGCCTGGCTCTCTAAATGTGATAATCCTCGCGGCACAATCAATAGTCGCGAAATATCGAGCCAGCCAGTCCATCCCGAGAACCACGTCAAAGTCCGTCAGCTGTTTCAAGACCAATAGGTCTGCTGGCATAATCCAGGACTCAATTTGCATCGGGCAGGACCAACAACACTCCTCCACGTGCAAAGTGTGATCGGGAATCTGAACCTCTAGTGCACGTGGCAAAAGTCCTACCTCTAACCCATGTAATGATGCAAACGATCTACTAATAAAAGAATGTGATGCTCCAGTATCAAATAAAGTACGAGTCCTAATGTCAGAAAGTAAGGTGATACCTGCCACCACATGATCTGCTGCCGAAAAGTCCTCTACTTTCGCAGCATACACTCGCCCGCTCTGAGCTGGAGGGCGATAGTCTGTGGGATGGGAAGAAGATGGCCTGCTTGCCGGAGCATAAGGTCGCTGCTGAGATGGCGGTCGTTGCTGTAGTGCAAAAGGAGCTGATGTTGAAGAAGGTGCTGCAGATGTCGCCACCGGGCAAGTAGCTCGTATATGACCCGGCTGTCCGCATCGATAACAGCGGCCAATCCTCAAATCACACGTGTTTGATGGATGCTGGCCTTTGCAGAAAACACACGTCTCTGTAGGCTGGGTCGGTCTCGACTGCTGCTGTTGTCTCTGAGACCGTTGCTGCCGCTGAGGTCCACGCTGCGATGACTGAGATCTTTGCTGCTGTTGCTGGGGCCTCTGGGATCCACCAGGCCCTCGCCGCTCAGAATGCCCACGGCTGGAAAACTGAGGCCGCGGCGGTCGTGGCGGCCTCCACGAACTAGCCTGTCCCCCAACCTCCGGTGCCGGTCGCTTCGCCCCCGGAATCACTACGGGAGCTGGAGCTACCTCCTCCATTACTACCTCCCCGCACTCGACATAGAGTGCCTGTTCCATCGAGGCCTCCAAGGTCTGCAACCTACGTGAACGAACTAACTGAAAAAGGTCTCGGCGCAACCCTCGCTCGAACATGTAGATCCGGTGCGCCTCATCCCTGGCCACGTTCGGTACACTTGCCAACAACTGATTGAAATTGGCAATGTACTCGTGTACGGGCCGATCTCCTTGTCGGAGGTTTCTCAACTGCTCCTCCAACCTCTGCCGGACGCTTTCTGGGAAGAAAGCCCCGAGAAGGAGATTGCGGAACTCCGCCCAGGCCAAGAGCTGAGCCCCAGGCGGACCCGCCGGTCGAACACGCCGCCACCATGCTTCGGCGTTGTGTTCCAAAAAGTTCGTCGCCAATATCACCTGATATCGCTCCTCGATAAACAACGTCTCAAAACGTCGCTCCATTGCCGTGATCCATGACTCTGCCTCCCACGGCTCAATATTTTGCCCCGAAAAATGGGGTGGGTCAAATTTGCGGAACCTTATCAACATGTCCACCAATCCCCGCTGCTCTGCCGGTGTAAGAGATCCCGTCAACCCAGACGGCTGTCTACCATTACCCCGAGCGACAGGGGATGCTGGGGTCACTGGTACAACTGGGGGAGCCACAGCAGGGGATGATGGTACTGGAGAACTCTCTGGGGGTGCTACAACAGGCTGCGCTCTCTGTTCTAACATCTGCGTCAGCCGACTCATAGCCTCCTCCTGACGCCGAACAGCCTCCGACATCTGAGCCATCTGAGCCTGTAGCTCCTGCACCTCACTATGCTGACCCTGCCCGGACTCCTCCTGATCTGGCTCAGGGGAAGAGGGCTGAGAACGCGTCAACATCCTGCGTCGCGGAGGCATCCTGCCACAAGGAACCACCATCAATAACATAACCCCACACGACCCAATCTAGCGAAAGTCAAGGACATCCCCCTATTTCTGTGACTTTATGTTGTCTGCAGCCAACATAACTGTTCACTAGAAATAGGATATGTCGATCCCTCTTCTCCTACTGGAAGAGTCAAACAAATAAATCAACGACTTTCGCAAAAAGTCCGTCTCTCACGACCTATCATCCTAGGGTCTGCCTAAAAGCCTAGGGTTTCCTATGTCCCAACTGACCTATCCCTAAGCTCTGATACCAACTTAATCTGTCACGCCCCGGGTGTAAACCAGAACCCGGGTCCGTCTACAGATCCGCCGTGCACACGGAATTTTCCGCGTACACGAAGCGCTGGTAACCTGCTCAGATATAAGATGTACAATAAAAGAGCATAAAACAGAGCTGAAATAGAAGAACCACATAGTAACTGAAATCCAAGTAAAGCTGTATCAATACAATAGTCTCCCAGCTCACCAAAATGATACATCCAGCTGGCTATAGCCAGACCTAAAATAAAAGGAAAGCACAATAGTCTGGGTACAATATCTGACTAATACAATCCCTCAGCTCACAGGAGATCTATCTGTTCAGCGATCCCCTTACCTCGATCAGCTCCCGCAGACGACTCTGCAATATAAAGGAGAAGAAACAGAGAACAATAATGGGGGTGAGAACTACTAGATAAACCAGTAGCCTCCCCTAGTGGGTAAAACCTCAAACACTGACGCACCCACTAGGACTACTAGAGGCAAAAGGGAAGGGCAGTGGTATGCTATAGAGACTACTGAAAAGGGGAAACTATCACTACTATGCCTCTACTGCCATGCCAAAAGAAATGACTATATGTATGCCTCAGTATCTATCCTGCCTGCCTGAATAGACCCAATCTAGTCACCAGTGAAAACTGGTACTGCCTGCTCTGCCGTGCCGTGTCGTATCGGGTATGCCAGCCCACACATAACACCGATGCGAAAAGGAGTCTCAAGGACTCATGAATAGTCTGCCGCGCGCACTCCGGAGTCGCACTCGAGGGGAGCGACCCACACGAGTAAAATGCCTCTGTAATAAGTATCCCTGTAACCAGTATCTCTGTATAGCAGGACTAGATCATGACTATGATCAAAGTGGGAAAATCCGTCCACTAATGAAATCTATACCCAATCTGATGTAAAGATAATTATCCGGTCAACCGCCTACTGTCCGCGGTTACCGTAATAACCCATAAGACCAAAACTGATAAAATAGTCAACCTCTGGCCAACCGCCTGATGTCTGCGGTTACCATAATGCCCCACAACCCATAATAGAGTCTAACCTGTCCCAGACTCAAAGCCTCAGCTACACTATCCCAAACCCTGCTCAAACCGAGCAACATGAATCCAGATGCGAAGGAGAATAGTAAAACATGGTTTCTCCTAAGTCAAGTCCCAAAAATAGTGTAGCAATAAATAGTGGCCTATCTAGATGTCCAAACAAGCATGCAAAGGGTTACTGTTGAAAACTGAAAGAAAATATCGGATATTTATTTAGAAAAAGATGATTTTGTGATAAGTTTGTTGCATGCGATGATAGGTTCCAGCATATGTCCAGCAATAACGTCCCAGTTTATCATAAAAGATCTGCCATATTATTTGTGGGGTTTTTACTTATGAATTTCATGATTAAAACACCGATTATCAGTTTAAAGTCGGGAGTCTCTAATACTCCTAGTGAGATAGTCAGAAGTGAGGTAAGCAACAACCACCCACCTCGAAAAGCGTGATCCACACCCAAAAAGGTCTCCTTGCTGTCCGCAGTCTCCTACCCCCGCTACTCGTCGAAAAGAGCACAACTGAACAGAATAATACACCTGGTGTAAACACGGATCCCAAAATACAGCCTTATTATTATTTTTCCAGCCATCACAAAAGGGATTCTCACCTCTGTACAGTGCTCAGGATAATCCAGAAAAATTACGGTTGCGTTCCTTGCGACGAGTAGATCAAAATCGACTACTTAAACGTCTCGATCCGATGTTCCTAGGCCAAGATATAAATCAGAGAAGTCGGGGTGTCCAGAAATATA
>CM054933.1:21984301-22046923 GCA_029168755.2 Tillandsia fasciculata | reverse complement strand
AAAAGGAGAATACCACAGTCTGAGTGAAGGGTACAGCCTCTATCTACAGCTCTCAGTCTCCCAGGAGATCTATCTATTCGGCGATCCCCTTACCTCGATCAGCTGCCGATGGCCTAGCAGCTCCCGCAGATGACTCTGCAAAATAAGGGAGAAGGAAGAAACAGAAAATAACAATGGGGGTGAGAACTACCAGATAAACCAGTAGCCTCCCCTAGTGGGTAAAACCCTCAACTCTGACGCACCCACTAGGACTACTAGAGGCAAAAGGGAAAAGGTGAAGTGGTAAGATAAGTAAGGTACTGAAACAGTAAAACTACCACTACTATGCCTCTACTGCGGTACTGGCTATCAAAACTGTATGCATGCATCAGAAACAGTATCTGTCCAAATAACCCAATCCGTCATCTGATCCACGATCGGTACTGCCTGCTCCGCTCTCATCATCGGGCAAAAATCCGCGCCGACGTGATAGCAAAACTGTCAACAACTGTCTGGCCCCAGCCTCTAGAGTGGAACTCGAGGGGAGCGACCCACACGAGTAAAGCATCACCGGGCAACCACCGCGCCGGTATGATAAGTCTCAAAATCACCGGGCAACAACCGCGCCGGTATGATAAGTCTCAAAAGCAGGACTGGATCATGACTATGATCAAAGTGGGAAAAACCGTCCACTAAAGAAGCCTGATACCCAATCAGATGCAATAGTATCAAAAGTGGGAAACATCATCCACTAGAGGAACCCAATCCCCAACTAATGCAAAATAAACCAGACTCAACCCCTATCTGATGCAAGGACAAACATCTGGTCGACCGCCTACTGTCCGCGGTCACCGCAATACCCCAAATCCACAATCTAATGCAACCTTGGCTACACTATCCCAAACCCCTGCTCACACTTGAGCAACAACATATGAATGCAAAGGACAACAATGAAACATGTTCAAATCCCAATATGATAGTGTAGCAATAAATAGTGGCCTTACCTGATGTCCGGGCATGCATGCAACTGTCTTTATTTAAAAAGTTGTAAAATAGTGTCAAAGGTTTAAAACAATTGATTTACTGAATAAAAGTCATTTGCATGCGAGATCATAGCCTTTGTCTCAATCACAGTGTCCCAATATAAGTCATCATATCATTTGTGGGGTTATATTAAATTTTAGGGGAGTTGTTAGTTTGTCCTGTTAGTTGTCCTGTTAGTTGTCCATTCATTTGTCCCAATGGTTCTCATTAATTGTCCTGTTAGTTGTCCCAATGTTCTCATCAATTAGTTTTAGTTAGTTAGTCCCAATGGTCCTGTCATTTGTCATATTAGTTTGTCCCAATGGTTCTCATTAATTGTCATATTTTAGGGGATTTCTAGTAATCCCAGTGAGCTTGTCAAAAATGAGGTAAGCAACAACCGCCCACCTCGAACAGCTCAAACAACACCCCAGGTAGTCTCCTGGTTGTCCACAGTCCTCAAATCCTGCAAATCAACGCTCCCGGTATAAATACAAATCCCAAAAAGCACAATATTTGCTGTTTTTCAGACAGCACGAGAAAAGAGGAATTTTTCACCTCTAAAATGAGCTCCTAAAATCCCAGAAAAATCACGGTTGCGTTCCTCGCGAAGAGTAGATCAAAATCGACTCTTTAAACGCCTCGATCTGACGCTCCTACGTCAAGATAAAAATCGGAGAAGTCGGTGCTGTCCAAAAACCATCACAGTAAAAAGGGGGGTCAAAGAGGACCTAAAAACTGTGCCAAAAGTACGAAACGGAGCAAAATGATCAACACGGAAATCGAAGCCCTACCTCTTACGGTCGCGCTGCCACAAAAATCGTCCAAAAATTCCACCCGGTTAGCCCGCAGTGAATTTTCGACGGAACTGCGACGGGAAATGGGCCTAAAAAGAAAATCGTCGCAGTGCGCCGCGTCGCAGATAACTCACTATCTGTAACTCCTAAATTCTGAGATTCTAGAGAGAGAAAGAAGAGAGAGAGAGGAACAACTTTCGTAGAGGGAGTTTTCTCTGATTCTCTCTCTAAGGCTCGCAAAACGAGGTGCAAAGAGAGGGGGTGGGGACTCTCTATATAATGGGCCAAAAGGGAATATTCCCACAAAGGATCGGATCCGAACACGAAACACCAAAACGGGCCAACCAAAACGCGCCACGTGTTGCCCAAACAGGAAACAGCCGGTGCAAGGGCCACTGGGAGGCTGCCACGTGTCCCACGTGGTGCACATGGCCGGTCCGCGCGCCGGGTCTTCCGGATCCTGTCGGCCAATGGGGTGCCGCCACGTGTCATCCATCTAGATGCTTCTAGAAGCCGGCCATCCAATGGGGAAGCGCCACGTGGCAAGGGGAATGTTCGGTGCTCCCGGTGCACGCCAGGCCATGGACCGCGCACCCGAGCCCTGCCCGCGCCTGCCCGCGCCTGCCCGCGCTGCGCGCCTCCGCGCTCCGCCGCTGCGCCGCCGCTGCCCGCCGCCGTGCGCCGCCGCCCGCCGCCGCTCGCCGGCGGCTGCCGCCGGCCGGAACAGTAATTCCGGCCGGCCGGAACTGTTCCGGTGAACAGTGCCGATGTGCCGAAAAATAAAGTGAATATACCATTTCGATCGTTTTCGCGCGCTGAGTCCAAATCCGACGTCCGTTTCGCCAAATTCTCATCCGAAATTTTGAAAAAGCTCCCGGAAAATCCCATTTGCTCCGATTTTCGCGCAGAGTCAATTAAAAATATCCAATTTCGTTTCTACAAGCTCCGTTGCACAGTACAAGCTCCCTACAGTCACTGTTTGGCTTCTGCGGGAGTCCGGATCATCACATCCTCCCCCACTAAAAGAGTTTCGTCCTCGAAACGAGACTAAACAATAATACTCAGTCCGACGTCTCGAATAAGTAGGGGTGAGCATCCCTCATCTCCGACTCGAGCTCCCAAGTAGTCTTGCGCTCGTCATGATTGCCCCGTTGGATTTTCACCTAAGGAACGGCCCGATACGCTCCAATACCTCAATGGGTCTAATATATCGGGGGCTAAGTTTCCCACGAATGCCGAATCTCCTGATTCCTTTGGACGGCGAGACTTTACATGATCTCCAACTTGAAATTCCAAGTCTCGTCGCCGAACATCGGCATAGCTCCTCTGCCGGCTTTGGGCGGTCTGAAGATACATCCGACTCGCTCGGATCTTCTCCTCTGCCTCAACAATACGTCTGGTCCCAAGGTCCGCCTCTCGCCCCCATCACTCCAAAAAAAAGGGGTGACCGACACTTGCGTCCATACAACGCTTCAAACGAAGTCATCTGAATGCTCGCTTGAAAACTGTTGTTGTACGCGAGCTCAGCCGAGGGTAAGTGTCGAATCCACCCTCCGCCGAAATCCAAGATGTATGCTCTTAGCATACCCTCCAAGATCTGCATAATCCGCTCTGACTGCCCATCAGTCTGCGGAGGAAAAACCGTACTAAACCTGAGTTTAGTCCCCAAGGCTCAAATCTTGGGTCTCTAACGGATACAAAATAGAGGCGGGCACTTAGATAACCGCACCACCTCAATTAAGTACAGCAGGACTAACCGCTCAAGTGACTAAGTAGTCTATACCAGCAAATGCATCCGCTCCTCCCAGGGCACCTGGTAATCCAATCCTCATGTCTACGGGCACAATGCTCGATCCGAGTACCTCTGTACTCCTGAGGTTCCTAAAAATCCCCCAAATGATCACTTTATCTAATTCCCGGTAATTCCTTACAATGCCGAAGTGAACCTACTTCCTACATCTCAAAAAGCACCGGCGCCCCGTAGGCCCCAAACTATGCTAGCCAAAAACAGTTCCGCACCCAAAGCGAAACATCCGCCTCGCTAGCGAAGTCAAAACTTCAGAGGCAAAGAAAGCCCTGCGGCAACCCCGGCACACAGACCTCTCCTGGCCTGGCTCCCCAAAAGATCGTCCTCGCAGCACAATCAACCGCCGCGAAAAGGGATACTGAGCCAGCCAGTTTATCTATGTACCATGATCAAGTCCCGCAGCTGAGTCATGACCATCTGGTCTACTGGCATAATCCAGGACTCATCTGCACCGGTCAGGACCAACGACACACCTCCATGTGCTAAAAGATCGGGAATACGTACCTCCCGTGCATAAGGTGACCGTCCTACCCCTAACCCATACAATGAAGTAAATGTACTCCTAACGCATATCTAGCATGCTCAAGTGCAATACAATGCAAAATCTAATGCCAAAAAGCAAAATAATTAATAATACCTGCCACCACATGGTCGGCTGCTGCAAAGTCCTCCACCTGAGCGGCATAAACCCGACCGCTCTGAGCTGGTGGCGGGTGATCAGCAGGGTAAAAAGATGGGGATCCGCTCACTGGAGCATAAGGCCGTTGAGCTGACGACCGTTGCTGAGATACGAAGGGAGCCGAAACTGAAGAAGATGCTGCTGGGGTCGAAAAGGGGCATGAAGCTCGAACATGGCCTGACTGTCCACATTTATAACAACGACCCCACCTCTGATCACAGGTGTGTGACAAATGAGGTCCTCCACAGAATATACATCTGTCTCTATCGCGAAGCCGTGGCTGTCCCGACTGCTGCTGCTGATGTTGCGGGGGTCTCTGGGATCCACCAGGCCCTCGCTGCTCCGAACGTCCACGGCCCGTGAACTGAGGCGGTGGCGGTCGGGGCGGCCTCCAGGAACTGGCCTGTCCCCCGTCGTGCTGTGCTGGCCGCTTTTTGTCAGAACTCTGAGCGACCAAGCCCCCACGTCTGGCAATGACGTGGTCTCCCCTTTCAACCCACTGTGCATGCTCTGCTGCCTCCTCCAAGGTCTGCAGTCGCTGAGCGTGCACCAAAGTATAGGTTTCTGGGCGCAGACCCGACTCAAAGAGCTCCACCTGGTGCGGTCCGTCCCTGGCGACATAGGGTACGCAGTTGAGCAACCGCCTGAACTCCTGAAAGTAGTCCAATGCTGTCCGGTCGCCTTGCTGAAGATTCTTCAAATCATCTTCTAGCTTTTTCTTCACACTTGTGGAAAAGTACGTATCCAGAATCATCTTCTTAAACTCTGCCCAGGGTAGCTGTCGAGTGATCCGAAACTCCAGGGGCTCCACCCGACGCCACCATGCATCAGCATCCCCGTCTAAACAGTGTACAGCCATATGTACCCTGTACTTCTGGTCTATGAAGAAGTCCCGGAATAACTTCTCCATTGACGAAAGCCAAGTCCCAATCTCCCAAGGCTTAGTATCCCGCCCTGAAAACCTGGGCGGTCCCCGCTTACAGAACTGAGTAAGTTTGTCAGCAAACTCCTGCTCCTCTGCAGAAGTCAATGGCCGGATTGCTCCCTGAGCAACAGGGGATGCCGGGGTCACTGGTACAACTGGGGGATTCACGGCAGGGGAAGAAGGTACGGGAGAACTCTCTGGGGGTGCAACAACAGGCTGCGCCCTCTGCTCTAACATCTGCGTCAGCCGACCTATGGCCTCCTCCTGACGCCGCACGGCCTCTGACATCTGGGCCATCAGAGCCTGAAGCTCCTGCACCTCACTCTGCTGGCCCTGCTCGGACTCCTCCGGCTCGGGCTCAGAGGAAGAAGGCTGCGAACGCGTCAACATTCTACGTTGCGGAGGCATCCTACCACAAGAAACCACACTCAGTATCATTACCCCACACGACCCAATCCAGCGAAAGTTAAAAGACATTCTCCTATTTCTGTGACTTTATGTTGTCTGCAGCCAACATAACTGTACACCAGAAATTTGAGTATGTCGGTCCCTCTTCTCTCACTGGAAGAGTCAAACCAAATAAATCAGCGACTTTCGCGAAATGTCACGTCTCTCATGCCCTATTATCCTAGGGTCTGCCAAAAGCCTAGGGTTTCCTAAGTCCCAACTGACCTATCCCTAAGCTCTGATACCAACTTAATCTGTCACGCCCCGGAACCCGGGCTCGTCTACAGATCCGCCGTGCACACGGAATTTTCCGCGTACACGAAGCGCTGGTAACCTGCTCAGATATAATCTAACAATAAAAGAGCATAATACAGAGCTGAAATAGAAGAACCACATAGTATCTCAGACTGGGACTACAAATAAACTGTAATAAGTACAATAATCTCCCAGCTCACCAAAATAGTACAACCAGCTGGCTAACGCCAGACCCAAAATAAAAGGGGAATACCACAGTCTGAGTGAAGGGTACAGCCTCTATCTACAGCTCTCAGTCTCCCAGGAGATCTATCTATTCGGCGATCCCCTTACCTCGATCCGCTGCCGATGGCCTAGCAGCTCCCGCAGATGACTCTGCAAAATAAGGGAGAAGGAAGAAACAGAAAATAACAATGGGGGTGAGAACTACCAGATAAACCAATAGCCTCCCCTAGTGGGTAAAAACCTCAACTCTGACGCACCCACTAGGACTACTAGAGGCAAAAGGGAAAAGGTGAAGTGGTAGGATAAGTATGGTACTGAAACAGTAAAACTACCACTACTATGCCTCTACTGCGGTACTGGCTATCAAAACTGTATGCATGCATCAGTAAACAAAAGCTGTCCAAAATAACCCAATCCGTCATCTGATCCACGATCGGTACTGCCTGCTCCGCTCTCATCATCGGGCAAAAATCCGCGCCGACGTGATAGCAAAACTGTCAACAACTGTCTGGCCCCAGCCTCTAGAGTGGAACTCGAGGGGAGCGACCCACACGAGTAAAGCATCACCGGGCAACAACCGCGCCGGTATGATAAGTCTCAAAATTCACCGGGCAACAACCGCGCCGGTATGATAAGTCTCAAAAGCAGGACTGGATCATGACTATGATCAAAGTGGGAAAAACCATCCACTAAAGAAGCCTGATACCCAATCAGATGCAATAGTACTCAATAAGTGGGAAACATCATCCACTAGAGGAAACCCAACCCCAGCTAATGCAAAATAAACCAGGCTCAACCCCTATCTGATGCAAGGACAACATCTGGTCGACCGCCTACTGTCCGCGGTCACCGCAATACCCCACAAATCCACAATCTAATGCAACCTTGGCTACACTATCCCAAACCCCTGCTCACACTTGAGCAACAACATATGAATGCAAAGGACAACAATGAAAACATGTTCAAATCCCAATATGATAGTGTAGCAATAAATAGTGGCCTTACCTGATGTCCGGGCATGCATGCAACTGTCTTTATTTTAAAAGTTGTAAAATAGTGTCAAAGGTTTAAAACAATTGATTTACTGAATAAAAGTCATTTGCATGCGAGATCATAGCCTTTGTCTCAATCACAGTGTCCCAATATAAGTCATCATATCATTTGTGGGGTTATATTAAATTTTAGGGGAGGTTAGTTTGTCCCAGTAGTCCTGTCATTTGTCCTGTCATTTGTCCCAATGGTTCTCATTAATTATCCTGTTAGTTGTCCCAATTGTTCTCATCAATTAAATTTTAGGGGAGTTAGTCCCAACGGTCCTTGTCATTTGTCATATTAGTTTGTCCCAATGGTTCTCATTAATTGTCATATTTTAGGGGATTTCTAGTAATCCCAGTGAGCTTGTCAAAAATGAGGTAAGCAACAACCGCCCACCTCGAGCAGCTCAAACAACACCCCAGGTAGTCTCCTGGTTGTCCACAGTCCTCAAATCCTGCAAATCAACGCTCCCGGTATAAATACAAATCCCAAAAAGCACATTATTTGCTGTTTTTCAGACAGCACGAGAAAAGAGGAATTTTTCACCTCTAAAATGAGCTCCTAAAATCCCAGAAAAATCACGGTTGCGTTCCTCGCGAAGAGTAGATCAAAATCGACTCTTTAAACGCCTCGATCTGACGCTCCTACGTCAAGATAAAAATCGGAGAAGTTGGTGCTGTCCAAAAACCATCACAGTAAAAAGGGGGGTCAAAGAGGACCTAAAAACTATGCCAAAAGTACGAAACGGAGCAAAATAATCAACACGGAAATCGAAGCCCTACCTCTTACGGTCGCGCTGCCGCAAAAATCGTCCAAAAATTCCACCCGGTTAGCCCGCAGTGAATTTTCGACGGAACTGCGACGGGAAATGGGCCTAAAAAGAAAATCGTCGCAGTGCGCCGCGTCGCAGATAACTCTCTATCTGCAACTCCTAAATTCCTGAGATTCTAGAGAGAGAAAGAAGAGAGAGAGAGGAACAACTTTCATTAGAGGGAGTTTTCTCAGATTCTATCTCTAAGGCTCGCAAAACGAGGTGCAAAGAGAGGGGGGTGGGGACTCTCTTATATAATGGGCCAAAAGGGAATATTCCCACAAAGGATCGGATCCGAACACGAAACACCAAAACGGGCCAACCAAAACGCGCCACGCGTTGCCCAAACAGGAAACAGCCGGTGCAAGGGCCACTGGGAGGCTGCCACGTGTCCCACGTGGTGCACATGGCCGGTCCGCGCTCCGGGTCTTCCGGATCCTGTCGGCCAATGGGGTGCCGCCACGTGTCATCCATCCAGATGCTTCTAGAAGCCGGCCATCCAATGGGGAAGCGCCACGTGGCAAGGGGAATGTTCGGTGCTCCCGGTGCACGCCAGGCCCATGGACCGCGCACCCGAGCCCTGCCCGCGCCTGCCCGCGCCTGCCCGCGCTGCGCGCCTCCGCGCTCCGCCGCTGCGCCGCTGCCCGCCGCCGTGCGCCGCCGCCCGCCGCCGCTCGCCGGCGGCTGCCGCCGGCCGGAACAGTAATTCCGGCCGGCCGGAACTGTTCCGGTGAACAGTACCGATGTGCCGAAAAATAAAGTGAATATACCATTTCGACCGTTTTCGCGCGCTGAGTCCAAATCCGCCGTCCGTTTCGCCAAATTCTCATCCGAAATTTTGCAAAAAGCTCCCGGAAAATCCCGTTTGCTCCGATTTTCGCGCAGAGTCAATTAAAATATCCAATTTCAATTCTACGGGCTTTATTGCACTGTACAAGCTCCCCTTAGTCACTGTTTGGCTTCTGCGGGAGTCCGGATCATCACAAGCAGTGCTAAAAACATTCTGTAAAACAGCCTTCAAAAATTCCAGTAAAAATATGACGGCGATCCTCGCGAAGTGTAGATGTCGATAGAGCCTTGAAACGTCGAATTCCGATGTCCGGATGCGGAGATAAAAATCCGCAAAGACCTTGCTCTCGTGAATCCAACGCCGCAAAAATCGCCCAAAAATACAGTCGGGGTAGCTCTGAGGACCTCTCAGACCGAAATGCGGCGATAACGGGCCTCCAACAGAAAATCGTCGCTCCGCGCTATGATGCCGAAAACATCGACGCCGCGGCTTCCAAAAATTCCTGGCCTCTGCCAGAAGATGCGCAACACGAAGATCTCCAACTTTGCTTAAGGGTCCATGAGCAGGGGAGCTCGGGAAATGTGAGAAAAGGCAAGAAGAAGGAGGCTCGGGTTCCATTTATAGGCCCAAAAGAAAATAAATCCAGAAATTACCTCTGTGTCCCCAGTTCCGGGCGCCCGAAAAATCTGGGCTGCTACAGTAACGGGCCCGGCCGGTTACTGTTGTCACGCCCCGGGTGTAAACCAGAACCCGGGTCCGTCTACAGATCCGCCGTGCACACGGAATTTTCCGCGTACACGAAGCGCTGGTAACCTGCTCAGATATAAGATGTACAATAAAAGAGCATAAAACAGAGCTGAAATAGAAGGACCACATAGTAACTGAAATCCAAGTAAAGCTGTATCAATACAATAGTCTCCCAGCTCACCAAAATGATACATCCAGCTGGCTATAGCCAGACCTAAAATAAAAGGAAAGCACAATAGTCTGGGTACAATATCTGACTAATACAATCCCTCAGCTCACAGGAGATCTATCTGTTCAGCGATCCCCTTACCTCGATCAGCTCCCGCAGACGACTCTGCAATATAAAGGAGAAGAAACAGAGAACAATAATGGGGGTGAGAACTACTAGATAAACCAGTAGCCTCCCCTAGTGGGTAAAACCTCAAACACTGACGCACCCACTAGGACTACTAGAGGCAAAAGGGAAGGGCAGTGGTATGCTATAGAGACTACTGAAAAGGGGAAACTATCACTACTATGCCTCTACTGCCATGCCAAAAGAAATGACTATATGTATGCCTCAGTATCTATCCTGCCTGCCTGAATAGACCCAATCTAGTCACCAGTGAAAACTGGTACTGCCTGCTCTGCCGTGCCGTGTCGTATCGGGTATGCCAGCCCACACATAACACCGATGCGAAAAGGAGTCTCAAGGACTCATGAATAGTCTGCCGCGCGCACTCCGGAGTCGCACTCGAGGGGAGCGACCCACACGAGTAAAATGCCTCTGTAATAAGTATCCCTGTAACCAGTATCTCTGTATAGCAGGACTAGATCATGACTATGATCAAAGTGGGAAAATCCGTCCACTAATGAAATCTATACCCAATCTGATGTAAAGATAATTATCCGGTCAACCGCCTACTGTCCGCGGTTACCGTAATAACCCATAAGACCAAAACTGATAAAATAGTCAACCTCTGGCCAACCGCCTGATGTCTGCGGTTACCATAATGCCCCACAACCCATAATAGAGTCTAACCTGTCCCAGACTCAAAGCCTCAGCTACACTATCCCAAACCCTGCTCAAACCGAGCAACATGAATCCAGATGCGAAGGAGAATAGTAAAACATGGTTTCTCCTAAGTCAAGTCCCAAAAATAGTGTAGCAATAAATAGTGGCCTATCTAGATGTCCAAACAAGCATGCAAAGGGTTACTGTTGAAAACTGAAAGAAAATATCGGATATTTATTTAGAAAAAGATGATTTTGTGATAAGTTTGTTGCATGCGATGATAGGTTCCAGCATATGTCCCGCAATAACGTCCCAGTTTATCATAAAAGATCTGCCATATTATTTGTGGGGTTTTTACTTATGAATTTCATGATTAAAACACCGATTATCAGTTTAAAGTCGGGAGTCTCTAATACTCCTAGTGAGATAGTCAGAAGTGAGGTAAGCAACAACCACCCACCTCGAAAAGCGTGATCCACACCCAAAAAGGTCTCCTTGCTGTCCGCAGTCTCCTACCCCCGCTACTCGTCGAAAAAGAGCACAACTGAACAGAATAATACACCTGGTGTAAACACGGATCCCAAAATACAGCCTTATTATTATTTTTCCAGCCAGTTCACAAAAGGGGATTCTCACCTCTGTACAGTGCTCAGGATAATCCAGAAAAATTACGGTTGCGTTCCTTGCGACGAGTAGATCAAAATCGACTACTTAAACGTCTCGATCCGATGTTCCTAGGCCAAGATATAAATCAGAGAAGTCGGGGCTGTCCAGAAAATATCACAGCAAAAAGGGGGGTCAAAGGTGCCTCGGGAACCGTGCCAAAAGTGCGAAACGGAGCAAAGTGATCAACACGAAAAACGAAGCCTTACCTCTTACGGTCGCGCTGTCGAAGAAATCGTTCAAAAATTCCTCCTGGTTAGCACACAGCGAATTTCCGACTGAACTGTGACGGAAAATGGGCCGAAATTGGAAATCGTCGCAGTGCGCCGTGTCGCAGATAACTCGCTGTCGGAAAATCCCAAATTCTGAAATTTCTAGGGTAGATAGAGGATAGAGAGAGGAAAAACTTTCATTAAGGGCTCACTGCCAAATTCTCTCTCTAGAATTCGCAAATGGCATAGAGAGAGAGAGGGGGTATTTATAATGGGCCAAAATCCCTATTCGGGCTGCACACCGAATCCGGGCCGAACACGGGACACCGAATCCGGCCACTCAGATTGCGCCGCGTGTTCCAGAACACGAAACAGCCAAACAGGAGCCAATGATATTGCGCCACGTGTCCCAGCCGCCCACGTGTTTCACGCGCCCGGTGCACGTGGTCGGCCGTGCGCCCGCCAATGAACAGTGGCCACGTGTCCCACGTGGTCCACGGGGCGCACGAGCCCGGTCTACGCGCCGGGTCTTCCGGATCCTGTCGGCGAATCACGTGATGCCACGTGTCACAGACAACGCCGCCTCCTTTGACGCCGCCGGACCAATCAGGAGCTGCCACGTGGCATTCCAAATATTCGGTGCACCCGGTGCACGCCTTGCCTGTGGACCCCGCGCCTGCGGCCTGCCCGCGCCCGCCTGCGCCTGCCCGCGCCTGCCCGCGGCCCTTCTCCGCCCTTGCGCCGCCCTGCGCCGCCGCGCGCCGCTGCCCGCCGCCGTCCGCCGGCGCCGGAACAGTATTTTCCGGCCGCCGGAATTACTGTTCCGGTGAACAGTAACTTTTTGCCGAAAAATAAGTTATATATACCATTTTGATCGTTTTCGCGCGCTGAGTCCGAATTCGCCGTCCGTTTCTGCAAATTCTCATCCAAATTTTGGCGAAAGCTCCCGAAAGGCCCACTTGATCCGTTTTTCGCGCCGGATCCATTTCTGAAGTCCGTTTTCGACGCTGCAAGCTCCATTACACTCAGTGGCTTCTTCTAATCACCGTTAATGCCTCAAAAACCTTTCATAAAAAAATCCGGATCATCACATCCTCCCCCACTAAAAAGAGTTTCGTCCTCGAAACGAAATCATACCTCAGTCCAAAGCCTCAAACAGGTAGGGGTAGGTGTTCAACATTTCTGACTCGAGCTCCCACGTCGCCTCGCGTTCGTCATGATTGCTCCAAAGGATCTTCACATAGGGAATAGTTCGACTGCGCAATTCTCTCACCTCTCGATCCAGAATTCGCAGTGGACGCTCCTCGTACCTCAAATCCTCGCTGATCTCGAGCGGTGTGAAGTCGATGACGTGCGACGGGTCGAAGACATATCTCCTCAGAGTAGAAACATGAAATACATTGTGGACACCAGCAAGTCTCGGGGGAAGTGCAAGTCGGTAAGCAACTGGCCCGACACGCTCCAATACTTCAAAGGGTCCAATATATCGGGGGCTAAGCTTCCCACGAATGCCGAATCTCCTGATTCCTTTGGACGGCGAGACTTTCAGGAATACGTGATCTCCAACTTGAAATTCTAAGTCTCGTCGCCGAACATCGGCATAACTCCTTTGTCGGCTTTGGGCGGTCTGAAGATGCTTCCGAATCACTCGGACCTTCTCTTCTGCCTTTAACAACACATCTGGTCCCAAGGTTCGCCTCTCGCCCACGTCACTCCAATAAAGTGGTGATCGACACTTGCGTCCATACAACGCTTCAAACGGAGCCATCTTAATGCTCGCTTGAAAGCTGTTGTTGTACGCGAACTCAGCTAAAGATAAGTGTCGAATCCACCCTCCGCCGAAATCTAAGACGCAAGCCCTCAGCATGTCTTCCAGGATTTGTATAGTCCGCTCTGACTGCCCATCAGTCTGCGGATGGAAAGCCGTACTGAACCTCAGTTCAGTCCCCAAGGCTGTTTGCAAACTCCTCCAGAAATGCGAAACAAACCTTGGGTCTCTATCTGATACTATGGAGGCTGGTATTCCATGTAGCCTCACTATCTCATCAAGATATAACTGGGCTAGTCGCTCGAGTGACCAAGTAGTTTGTATAGGCAAAAAGTGTGCTGACTTGGTAAGTCGATCTACAACTACCCAGATAGCATCAGCACCTCCCTGTGCCCTCGGCAATCCGACCACAAAATCCATCGTAATGTGGTCCCATTTCCACGTGGGAATTGGGAGACTCTGTAACTTGCCAGCTGGCACTCGATGCTCAGCTTTCACCTGCTGACAAGTTAGACACTGAGCCACAAATCTCCCAATATCTCTTTTCATGCCATTCCACCAGAAGTGTGCCTTGAGGTCCTTATACATCTTAGTCCCACCAGGGTGCAGGGTATAAGGTGTATAATGGGCCTCTCGCAATATTTGCTCTCTGATCTCCGCATCCATTGGCACACATGCTCGGTCCTTGTACCTCAGTACTCCCGAAACATCCATTTTAAAATCCCCTGACTGATCACTCGGAATCTGATCTCTAATCTTGGTCAAGTGGGGGTCCTCACTCTGTTTCTCCCTGATCCTGTCCATCAGAGTGGGCTGCACGACTAAAGAGGTTAGTCTTGCAGAGACCCCAGGGGACACAACCTCTATCTCAAGTCGCCTCATCTCCTCCAATAGTGGCGCCTGATTTGTAATTAACATGGACAAACTCTGCACTGCTCTTCTGCTCAAAGCATCAGCAACCACATTGGCCTTACCTGGATGGTAAAGGATTTCCACGTCATAATCCTTTAACAGCTCCAACCATCGGCGTTGCCTTAGGTTTAGCTCCTTCTGTGTGAACAGATACTTTAGGCTCTTGTGGTCGGTGTAGATCTCACAGTGCTCCCCATACAGGTAATGGCGCCAAAGCTTCAATGCAAACACTACGGCAGCAAGCTCCAAGTCATGGGTAGGGTAATTCTTCTCATAATCCTTGAGCTGTCGCGATGCATAAGCAATTACCCTCCCTTCCTGCATCAACACACAACCAAGTCCACTGTGCGATGCGTCACTGTAGATCACATATCCTTTCCCCATAACTGGGAGGGAAAGGATAGGAGCGGTCATCAATCTACTCTTCAGCTCCTCGAAGCTCCTCTGGCAGTCCTCACTCCAAATAAACTTGGTTCCTTTGCGCGTCAAACGAGTGAGGGGTGTGGAGAGCTTCGCAAAGCCTTCCACAAACCGACGATAATACCCAGCTAATCCCATGAAGCTGCGTACTTCAGAAACGGTTGTCGGTCGGGGCCAATCCCGAACTGCCTCAATCTTCGCCGGGTCTACTGCCACACCAGCGGCGGAAATCACATGGCCCAAGAAAGCTACCTCCCGAAGCCAAAACTCACACTTCGTCAGCTTGGCATACAACTTCTTTTCTCGTAGAAGTTGTAGTACAATCCTCAGATGCTCCTCATGCTCAGCATCACTTCGGGAGTAAACCAGAATGTCATCGATGAATACTACTACGAATCGATCCAAGTATGGTCGGAAGATTCGGTTCATTAAATCCATGAATGCGGCAGGGGCATTAGTCAGCCCAAAAGGCATAACTGTAAACTCATAATGCCCGTACCGTGTCCTGAAAGCTGTCTTCGGGACATCCTCGGCCTTCACCTTCAACTGGTGGTAACCGGATTGCAGATCTATCTTGGAAAAGACACAAGACCCTTGCAGCTGATCAAAGAGATCATCAATGCGCGGCAAAGGGTACTTGTTCTTGATGGTCACTTTATTCAATTCCCTATAGTCCACACATAATCGTAGTGACCCATCCTTCTTCTTCACGAATAGCACCGGCGCTCCCCAAGGCGACACACTTGGTCTAATAAAACCTTTATCCATCAAATCCTGGAGTTGCGCCTTAAGCTCTCGCAGCTCGGCCGGTGCCATCCGGTAAGGAGCCTTAGAGATTGGCGCAGTTCCTGGAACTACGTCAATCACAAACTCAATTTCTCTATCTGGCGGCATACTAGTCAGCTCAGGTGGAAAGACATCCGGAAACTCGCGGGCAATAGGGATATCCCCGAGTCCCACCGCCGCCGTAGGCCCCTCAACAACACTAGCCAAAAAGGCTACACATCCTCGATGGATCATCTGCCTCGCTCGGGAAGTCGAAATCATAGAGGCAAAGAAAGCACTCTGACATCCCCGGTATACAAACATCTCCTGGCCTGGCTCTCTAAATGTGATAATCCTCGCGGCACAATCAATAGTCGCGAAATATCGAGCCAGCCAGTCCATCCCGAGAACCACGTCAAAGTCCGTCAGCTGTTTCAAGACCAATAGGTCTGCTGGCATAATCCAGGACTCAATTTGCATCGGGCAGGACCAACAACACTCCTCCACGTGCAAAGTGTGATCGGGAATCTGAACCTCTAGTGCACGTGGCAAAAGTCCTACCTCTAACCCATGTAATGATGCAAACGATCTACTAATAAAAGAATGTGATGCTCCAGTATCAAATAAAGTACGAGTCCTAATGTCAGAAAGTAAGGTGATACCTGCCACCACATGATCTGCTGCCGAAAAGTCCTCTACTTTCGCAGCATACACTCGCCCGCTCTGAGCTGGAGGGCGATAGTCTGTGGGATGGGAAGAAGATGGCCTGCTTGCCGGAGCATAAGGTCGCTGCTGAGATGGCGGTCGTTGCTGTAGTGCAAAAGGAGCTGATGTTGAAGAAGGTGCTGCAGATGTCGCCACCGGGCAAGTAGCTCGTATATGACCCGGCTGTCCGCATCGATAACAGCGGCCAATCCTCAAATCACACGTGTTTGATGGATGCTGGCCTTTGCAGAAAACACACGTCTCTGTAGGCTGGGTCGGTCTCGACTGCTGCTGTTGTCTCTGAGACCGTTGCTGCCGCTGAGGTCCACGCTGCGATGACTGAGATCTTTGCTGCTGTTGCTGGGGCCTCTGGGATCCACCAGGCCCTCGCCGCTCAGAATGCCCACGGCTGGAAAACTGAGGCCGCGGCGGTCGTGGCGGCCTCCACGAACTAGCCTGTCCCCCAACCTCCGGTGCCGGTCGCTTCGCCCCCGGAATCACTACGGGAGCTGGAGCTACCTCCTCCATTACTACCTCCCCGCACTCGACATAGAGTGCCTGTTCCATCGAGGCCTCCAAGGTCTGCAACCTACGTGAACGAACTAACTGAAAAAGGTCTCGGCGCAACCCTCGCTCGAACATGTAGATCCGGTGCGCCTCATCCCTGGCCACGTTCGGTACACTTGCCAACAACTGATTGAAATTGGCAATGTACTCGTGTACGGGCCGATCTCCTTGTCGGAGGTTTCTCAACTGCTCCTCCAACCTCTGCCGGACGCTTTCTGGGAAGAAAGCCCCGAGAAGGAGATTGCGGAACTCCGCCCAGGCCAAGAGCTGAGCCCCAGGCGGACCCGCCGGTCGAACACGCCGCCACCATGCTTCGGCGTTGTGTTCCAAAAAGTTCGTCGCCAATATCACCTGATATCGCTCCTCGATAAACAACGTCTCAAAACGTCGCTCCATTGCCGTGATCCATGACTCTGCCTCCCACGGCTCAATATTTTGCCCCGAAAAATGGGGTGGGTCAAATTTGCGGAACCTTATCAACATGTCCACCAATCCCCGCTGCTCTGCCGGTGTAAGAGATCCCGTCAACCCAGACGACTGTCTACCATTACCCCGAGCGACAGGGGATGCTGGGGTCACTGGTACAACTGGGGGAGCCACAGCAGGGGATGATGGTACTGGAGAACTCTCTGGGGGTGCTACAACAGGCTGCGCTCTCTGTTCTAACATCTGCGTCAGCCGACTCATAGCCTCCTCCTGACGCCGAACAGCCTCCGACATCTGAGCCATCTGAGCCTGTAGCTCCTGCACCTCACTATGCTGACCCTGCCCGGACTCCTCCTGATCTGGCTCAGGGGAAGAGGGCTGAGAACGCGTCAACATCCTGCGTCGCGGAGGCATCCTGCCACAAGGAACCACCATCAATAACATAACCCCACACGACCCAATCTAGCGAAAGTCAAGGACATCCCCCTATTTCTGTGACTTTATGTTGTCTGCAGCCAACATAACTGTTCACTAGAAATAGGATATGTCGATCCCTCTTCTCCTACTAGAAGAGTCAAACAAATAAATCAACGACTTTCGCAAAAAGTTCCGTCTCTCACGACCTATCATCCTAGGGTCTGCCTAAAAGCCTAGGGTTTCCTATGTCCCAACTGACCTATCCCTAAGCTCTGATACCAACTTAATCTGTCACGCCCCGGGTGTAAACCAGAACCCGGGTCCGTCTACAGATCCGCCGTGCACACGGAATTTTCCGCGTACACGAAGCGCTGGTAACCTGCTCAGATATAAGATGTACAATAAAAGAGCATAAAACAGAGCTGAAATAGAAGAACCACATAGTAACTGAAATCCAAGTAAAGCTGTATCAATACAATAGTCTCCCAGCTCACCAAAATGATACATCCAGCTGGCTATAGCCAGACCTAAAATAAAAGGAAAGCACAATAGTCTGGGTACAATATCTGACTAATACAATCCCTCAGCTCACAGGAGATCTATCTGTTCAGCGATCCCCTTACCTCGATCAGCTCCCGCAGACGACTCTGCAATATAAAGGAGAAGAAACAGAGAACAATAATGGGGGTGAGAACTACTAGATAAACCAGTAGCCTCCCCTAGTGGGTAAAACCTCAAACACTGACGCACCCACTAGGACTACTAGAGGCAAAAGGGAAGGGCAGTGGTATGCTATAGAGACTACTGAAAAGGGGAAACTATCACTACTATGCCTCTACTGCCATGCCAAAAGAAATGACTATATGTATGCCTCAGTATCTATCCTGCCTGCCTGAATAGACCCAATCTAGTCACCAGTGAAAACTGGTACTGCCTGCTCTGCCGTGCCGTGTCGTATCGGGTATGCCAGCCCACACATAACACCGATGCGAAAAGGAGTCTCAAGGACTCATGAATAGTCTGCCGCGCGCACTCCGGAGTCGCACTCGAGGGGAGCGACCCACACGAGTAAAATGCCTCTGTAATAAGTATCCCTGTAACCAGTATCTCTGTATAGCAGGACTAGATCATGACTATGAGCAAAGTGGGAAAATCCGTCCACTAATGAAATCTATACCCAATCTGATGTAAAGATAATTATCCGGTCAACCGCCTACTGTCCGCGGTTACCGTAATAACCCATAAGACCAAAACTGATAAAATAGTCAACCTCTGGCCAACCGCCTGATGTCTGCGGTTACCATAATGCCCCACAACCCATAATAGAGTCTAACCTGTCCCAGACTCAAAGCCTCAGCTACACTATCCCAAACCCTGCTCAAACCGAGCAACATGAATCCAGATGCGAAGGAGAATAGTAAAACATGGTTTCTCCTAAGTCAAGTCCCAAAAATAGTGTAGCAATAAATAGTGGCCTATCTAGATGTCCAAACAAGCATGCAAAGGGTTACTGTTGAAAACTGAAAGAAAATATCGGATATTTATTTAGAAAAAGATGATTTTATGATAAGTTTGTTGCATGCGATGATAGGTTCCAGCATATGTCCAGCAATAACGTCCCAGTTTATCATAAAAGATCTGCCATATTATTTGTGGGGTTTTTACTTATGAATTTCATGATTAAAACACCGATTATCAGTTTAAAGTCGGGAGTCTCTAATACTCCTAGTGAGATAGTCAGAAGTGAGGTAAGCAACAACCACCCACCTCGAAAAGCGTGATCCACACCCAAAAAGGTCTCCTTGCTGTCCGCAGTCTCCTACCCCCGCTACTCGTCGAAAAAGAGCACAACTGAACAGAATAATACACCTGGTGTAAACACGGATCCCAAAATACAGCCTTATTATTATTTTTCCAGCCAGTTCACAAAAGGGGATTCTCACCTCTGTACAGTGCTCAGGATAATCCAGAAAAATTACGGTTGCGTTCCTTGCGACGAGTAGATCAAAATCGACTACTTAAACGTCTCGATCCGATGTTCCTAGGCCAAGATATAAATCAGAGAAGTCGGGGCTGTCCAGAAAATATCACAGCAAAAAGGGGGGTCAAAGGTGCCTCGGGAACCGTGCCAAAAGTGCGAAACGGAGCAAAGTGATCAACACGAAAAACGAAGCCTTACCTCTTACGGTCGCGCTGTCGAAGAAATCGTTCAAAAATTCCTCCTGGTTAGCACACAGCGAATTTCCGACTGAACTGTGACGGAAAATGGGCCGAAATTGGAAATCGTCGCAGTGCGCCGTGTCGCAGATAACTCGCTGTCGGAAAATCCCAAATTCTGAAATTTCTAGGGTAGATAGAGGATAGAGAGAGGAAAAACTTTCATTAAGGGCTCACTGCCAAATTCTCTCTCTAGAATTCGCAAATGGCATAGAGAGAGAGAGGGGGTATTTATAATGGGCCAAAATCCCTATTCGGGCTGCACACCGAATCCGGGCCGAACACGGGACACCGAATCCGGCCACTCAGATTGCGCCGCGTGTTCCAGAACACGAAACAGCCAAACAGGAGCCAATGATATTGCGCCACGTGTCCCAGCCGCCCACGTGTTTCACGCGCCCGGTGCACGTGGTCGGCCGTGCGCCCGCCAATGAACAGTGGCCACGTGTCCCACGTGGTCCACGGGGCGCACGAGCCCGGTCTACGCGCCGGGTCTTCCGGATCCTGTCGGCGAATCACGTGATGCCACGTGTCACAGACAACGCCGCCTCCTTTGACGCCGCCGGACCAATCAGGAGCTGCCACGTGGCATTCCAAATATTCGGTGCACCCGGTGCACGCCTTGCCTGTGGACCCCGCGCCTGCGGCCTGCCCGCGCCCGCCTGCGCCTGCCCGCGCCTGCCCGCGGCCCTTCTCCGCCCTTGCGCCGCCCTGCGCCGCCGCGCGCCGCTGCCCGCCGCCGTCCGCCGGCGCCGGAACAGTATTTCCGGCCGCCGGAATTACTGTTACGGTGAACAGTAACTTTTTGCCGAAAAATAAGTTATATATACCATTTTGATCGTTTTCGCGCGCTGAGTCCGAATTCGCCGTCCGTTTCTGCAAATTCTCATCCAAAATTTTGGCGAAAGCTCCCGAAAGGCTCACTTGATCCGTTTTTCGCGCCGGATCCATTTCTGAAGTCCGTTTTCGACGCTGCAAGCTCCATTACACTCAGTGGCTTCTTCTAATCACCGTTAATGCCTCAAAAACCTTTCATAAAAAAATCCGGATCATCACAACTGTGCAGGCCCGGAAAGCCCACGGCCCGCCACGCGTCCCGGCCCGCGCCCGCCGCGCCCGGAGCACGTGCGCCCGCGAACCGCGGAGGGACGCGTGGCCCGACACGCCAGCGTGGGCCGGCTGCACCCGGCCAATCACGGGGCACCATGTGGCGCCCCCACGTTGCCCCCGACCGCGGTGTCAGTACAGCCACCTGCTCCGATCGCTGCGTGGACCGCGCGCACCAAGACCCGCCAACCATCAAGCGACACGTGGCCACCCTTCGGTCCAACGTACACCCCGCCAAACTCGTGGACCGCGCCTGCTGCGCCGGCTAACCGGAAGCCGCCACGTGGCCTGCGCCCGGGTGCACGCCTCCGCGGTGGACCGCGCGCCTCCGCCGCCGCCAGCCGCCGCGCTCCGCCGCCCGCCGCCGCCGCCGGCGCCTCTCCGGCCGCCGGAACAGTGCCAAAACATCTCAAAATCCGTGTTTTCGCGTCCGGGCTCTGAAAAATTCAAGTAAATAGTCCATTCCGCTCGTTTTCGTGCGCTGAATCCAAATCCGATGTCCGTTCGGCCAAATTCCACTTCTAAAATTTCCCGAAAATTCTCGGAAAAGTAAACTTGATCTATTTTTCTTACCGAGTCAATTCCTCGATTCCAATAAACGCGCATAAACCTCAATCACCCAATATGGACTTCCTGGTACGCAATCTTGCTCCAAATACTCCAGAAATCTAATTCTTGGGCCCGACACACGCACACACACTCTCAGAAGCCACTAATCCACCAATAAACCCTAAGTGGGGATTCGGGTCCTCACACTCTCTCTCTCTCTCTCTCTCTCTCTCTCTCTCTCTCTCTCTCTCTCTCTCTCTATATATATATATATATATATATATATATATAGTTCGACTACTGTGCTATCGATAGCACCAGTACAACATAATTAGGTTATAGTGGCACATCCTTGTGACACTTTTGTACAAATGTCTTATCTATATTTCATCTATATCCAAAATTAGGTTATAGGGACACATTATAATAATGTGTCGCTATATACCCTAACGACTGCACATATAGCGACACTAACTATAAGTATCGGTATTTTTGTTAACGGCATTTTTTTCAGATTTTAAAAATACTTAAAAGTGTCGCTATAGTATAGTTTTGTTGTAGTGTACTAAACAATTGGTGCTACCAAGTTTTCCACCGTTAGATCTACCCCTTAGATTATTTCTATGATTTATATCATATTATTTTTTCAATCACTCACTAAACCCTAAGGCTACTATGCTATTAATAGCACTAAGTCATTGATGTTATTTAGTTTTAAACCCTTGGATGAATATATACTTTCAAAAGCACAAGTTTAACTATACTTGTGAATTTTTTATCATTAGATTTATATTGAGATTTGTGCTATTGTACTTTCTCTTTCTCTCTCTTTAGTTGATTTTACAATAACACAAATCTTAATGCAAATCTAATAATAAAAAATTCACAAGTATAGTTGGGCTTGTGCTTTTGAAAGTCTATAAGCTCCATTATATATATATTTATATACTTTCAAAAGTATAACCTAATCCATACTTGTAAATTTTTCACCATTGGATTTGTATTGGGATTTGTACAATTATACTTTCTTTCTCTCTTCTTAAGTGCTTTTACAATAATACGGATCTCAATACAAATCCGATGGCAAGGATGAGTTTGTACTTTTGAAAGTATATAAGTTCTACTATATATATATATATATATATATATATATATATATATATATAATATATATATATAGAGAGAGAGAGAGAGAGAGAGAGAGAGAGAGAGAGAGAGAGAGAGTTAGGCTGGAATACTATTAATAGCAGCAAGTCATTGGTGTTATTAAGTTTTTAATCATTGGATTAAAAAATATGTGGTTGAGATGATAGTGGGCCCTTTGGGTTTAATAGGTGGTTGGAGGAATAGTAAAATCTAACAGATGAAAATGATCAAAGAGGTTGATTTAAGGGTAGAAAATTTGATAACACCAAATGTTTGGTGCTATCGATAGTATAGTAGCCGGACTCTCTCTCTCTCTCTCTCTCTCCCTCTCTCTCCCTCTCTCTCTCTCTCTCTATATATATATATATATATATATATATATATATGCTGAAATACTATTGGTAGTAAATAGGCTCCTTTGTCACCATTTTATTTTCGATGATGGAACTTCTAAAATGACGATCAACATCGTTAAATATGATCAAAACCATTTAAACTATTCAAAAATTAAATTTCATATTTTTTTGATATTATTTTCTTATTCATCAAATGGACACAAAAATAAATGACTGGAAATAAATATTTTTCAAAAAATGAAGATATGAGTCTTCTAATTAAAATTAAGAGTGTAAATCTTATTTTAAATAATTTAATAAATTTAAATTAAATTCATTTGCTTCGTTTGGAGTTACAACGAGATACCGTGACTCGGCCGAAATATTGTAGAGGATATTCTCCCGATAAAAAGGGGATTTAAGCCTTTTAGACAATCGGCTCGTTGGTTTGAGCTGAGTATTGTACTTCAAATAAAAAAAAATAAAAAATCTTTTAAAATTTTGGTTTATAAGACCGACTCGCTACGTTGAATGGCTTACTAATGTAGTTATTGTACATGAAAAGAATAGAAAACTTAGAATTTGTATTGATCTTAAGAACCTTAATTCGGTTACGTACTCTAGAAAATGAATATTCTATACCTATAGCCGATATGCTAGTAGATGCTGCAGCCGGTCATGAAATATTATCTTTCATGGATGGTTATATATGCTACAATCAAATCATGATAGCTGAAGATGATGTGTCAAAAAAGGCTTTTAGGTGCCCGGATTCAATCAAAATCTTTGAATGGGTAGTGATGCCCTTCGACTTGAAAAATGCCAGAGCGACATACTAAAGGGCGATGCACTTTATTTTTCATAATTTGATCAGTAGGTCTATTAAAGTCTATATCGACGATATAGTCATAAAGTCAAAATTTAGAATCGATCATTGGGCTGAATTAGAGCTAACTTTCAAACGAATAAGGAAGTATAGCTTAAAAATGAACCCACTAAAATATGCGTTCGGAGTCTCAGCTAGAAATTTTTTAGGGTTCTTAGTGCATCAAAAGGGTATCAAAATCGATCAAAACAAACCTAAAGCAATTATAGAGATGCCTGCACTAAAGATAAAGAAAGAGTTACAGTCTCCCTTTGGTAAGGTGAATTATCTAAGACGATTCATAGATAATCTGGCCGGGAGAGTAGGGGTGTTCAGTCCCTTACTTCAGCTGAGAGATCGAAATGAATTCATGTAGACGGAAGAACATCAGAGGGCGTTCGATAGTATCAAGGAATATTCGACGAAGCCCCCAGTGTTGATTCCTCCTCGATATGATCGGTCGATGAAATTATACATTTCGGTTGCCGATGAGAACTTGGGATGCCTACCGGCCCAAGAAAATGAGGAGAAGGAAGAACAAGTCGTCTACTACTTGAGCAGATGGTTGATTGACGCCGAGATAAGATATTCGGCGATGGAAAAATTATGCTTAGCACGGTACTTTGCTTGCACTAAGCTAAGGTACTATATGCTGCCCATGGAAGTATCGGTCATTTGTAAGACTGATTTGATTAAGTATTGTTGGAGCCAAAAAGTGACTGCATTGCGATCGGCCCTTAAGGGTGACCCTCTGAGATGTCGAATGCGTCGCGTGCCAAAAGATCAAGCGATCGGGCCGAGGAGGGATCCACTCGGCCGAGTTCTCCTCTGGTAACTCTCACAACCTTTCGGCTTAGAATAGCCGAATCGACTTTACGGAAGTAGAAAGAGATTGTCGGTTCTGACTTAGAGTAGCGCCGAACCGGATACAAAGATAAAGACACGGCTAAGGAGCCGATTATAGCTTGAAAAACAAGATACAAAAAGACACGGCTGATTGGCCGATTATAACTTTATATTACTTGGGAAGGGGATACAAAGAAGAAGGTAGGGATAGAGAGATTACAATTAAGCCTACTTCTAAGAAAGCAGTAAATGTAGGTATGAAAAGTTAAGTTAACCTACTCCTATATATGAAGAAAAGTTGGGGTGGTATCGGGCTTACGAGGTTGCCGGACCCCTTTTTCTTCGTTGGTTCGCTTATTTATACAGTTTCGAACTAAGATATTAGGCGACGATTTGAATTATCGGCGTGAATTGGGGAGAGTTATCGGATATTCAGCAACCGCTTTCTTTTGAGCCGAATGCCTTCAATTAAGATAGTAGTCGCTTTTTCGTCCAGGTTCATCCCCTTGTTAATGCGCCAGAGCATTAACCTTGACGCTTTCCAGTGCTGGGCGCGGCTTGCCATTTCGGGTCAGTTGCGAGATTCGCGCTCGAATCTCGCACTCATTCCTTCTAAGATCTTTCCCTTCTCGGCTCGAGCAGCCGAAAAGCTATCTTGGACTCTCGCCTTCCTCGTTGCTTGACTAGAGCGGTCTGGAAACGGCCTGTTGACCTTGGATGAGGCGTTACTCCTCTTATCGGCTGATGCTTTCAGCTTATGGCATACGTCGCGTGCCGTATTCTTACACGACTGAGACCGGTCTTAATCGAGGCGCGAGTTTTCTCCTTCTGACTCATTCTCCTGTCGACTGATGTCTGTCGATCGACAGTATCCACCATGTGTTGCTCCCTTAAGTGGCAAAAATTCTGGTCTCAACAAGTATGTACTCTCAAAGCTGGTGTTGAGAAGTATGATAGGGTGATGGATGCTTGCTTTGTCCGAATTCTCTCTCAACTACATTCCGGTGAAATCCATAAAAGGGCAAGCGATAACCGATTTTTTGGCTGACCATCATTGTGTCGAAGTCGAAGAATCGACGACAAATTTTCTCGATCTTCAGTAATGGACTTCGTACTTCGATGGGTTCAGAATGACTTAATCTGCTAGTGTCATAATTTTGATTCGATCACTAGAAGAAAAATGTACTCGATTCGCATTTGAGCCTGACATCGGCTATTCTAATAACCAAGCCGAATATGAAGCTCTAATAATCGATCTCGGAATTCTAAAGGAGTTAGGGGTGAAGAGTGTTAAAGTTATCGGTGATTCCCAAGTAGTGATCAAGCAGATGATGGGTGAATACTGATGGAATAGCCCAAATCTTCAAAGTTATTTATATAAGACGGCGGACTTGCTCTGTAAGTTCCAAGATGTAGAGTTGAGTCACCAACCGAGAGAAGAAAATGAGATATGGCCCAGATGGTATCTTAATACAAAAAGCCGATGAGGACTGATCGTATAAACATTCAAACAAGATTGTTGCCTTCGATTTATATAAAGGAACCAACGATTGCTCCAATTGAAGTAGTGAATAATTGAAGGCAACCCTTGATTGATTACTTGAAGGATTCTAGCAGCCGAGTTGATTACAAAATAAGAAAAAAAACACTTAGCTATTGCCTGTTAGACGAGCAACTTTATAGGAAAATGACCAAGGAAGTGCTTTTGAAGTGCTTGGAGGCCGAGGAAGCCCTAGTGGTTTTGGTAGAGACCCACGAAAGCCTGTGCGAAGCACATTTGGCCAAAAGAAAATTGAGATGGACAATCCGACATTTAGAGTATTAGCGGCCGAAAGCTGACTCAGACTCCCGCCTTTTCGTCATTTGACTGGAGCGGTTCAGTGGTCGCTTTCAGCCGAAGTCCATCCTGGATGAGGTGCGACTCTCCTCGTCGACTGTTTCTTCTATCGGCTGATGCCTTCTGTCGTTGGTATGCATCGCGTGTTGCGTTCTCACGCGACTGAGATCGGTCCAGATTAGGACGCGGATCCTTCTTTGTTGACTCATTCTTTGGTCGACTGATACCTTTAGCTAATTGTAGACGCCACGTGTCACTCCTTCAAGTGGTGAAAATTCTGGTCTCAACAATGCCCCCTCGGCAATCGCCTGATGTGTCGTTCGAGTGATTGTTGAAATGGAGTCCAAAATCTGGTGCACATCTCGACGTCCACGATCATTCTCGTACCCTGGCAAGATATTTGCCTATTTTCGAGGGATTTGGGACAAGTGGAGTTGCTCACTGTTCAAGGGATTCGTGAACAGGTGCCAATCTTTTTTTATTTTCGACAAAATCGTCCTTCGTTGCTCTCTTTGTTAGATGCTGTTGCTTTCTGAGGGGTGACTGTCATTATGTCTGTGGCACCCCCGAAATTTGGATTAGTCCTATATATAAATGATATAATAAGACTAAATTTCTTAATCCGGCTATAGCATTTTGGGTGGTAGTAAGACCCAAAAGGTTAAGAGGGTTAAGCGTGCTAGAGCTAGAGTAACTCTAAGATGGGTAACCCTCTGGGAAGTGGGGGCGTCACAGTTGGTATCAGAGCTATTCACCATCCGAAAATGTGAGATGAGTCTCGGCTGAGCCAAGGTTATATAGCGAGTGGAGTGAGGCTCTCCGGAACCGTTGTGGGTGAAGTGCAGCTCCCCACAAGGTCGGTTAAGGCTAGCGAGACGAATCTCACATCGCCTGGTGCTTGTAAGTGTCTTTGAGCCTGACGTGGACGTCAGGGCTTAAAGGGGGGAAGAATGTGGCACCCCCAGAATTTGGATTAGTTCTATATATAAATGAAATAATATGACTAAACTCCTTAATCCGGTTATAGCATTTTGGGTGGTAGCAAGACCCAAGAGGTTAAGAGGATTAAGCTTGCTAGAGCTAGAGTAGCTCTAGAATAGGTGACCCCCTGGGAAGCGGGGCGTCACAATGTCGCTTCTCCTCGTCGGCATATAAGTAAGGCCAATACTTACAGCTTCCTCTACATCTCTTTCTTTCCTCATGACGATTATCATACTCCCGCTACAACAGTGCTCTGGTCGTAGCTTTTTCGTCCTTGAGGGAACCTTCGAGGTGGCCTCTCAATCCAACCTCAGTGACGTTGCGTCGCCGGGTAATAAAAGACTCTTCTCACCTCGGGCTTCCAATGGTGCTTCTTCTAGGGCAGCTTCTGTGCGTGACCTACTGATTCGGGATCTTACGTCCGGTGGTCTAACCGATTTTCGGCCTTTTTCGAGGGGTTGCGCTTATGTAGATAACGCTCTTGAAGGTCAGCCTTTTTGCCCCTATCCCTAGGAGTTGAAGGATTTCTAGCCACTACCAGGGAGACAACCCCTCACGTCTCGACCAGCTTTGCAAGGTCGGTGACCTTCTTCTCTGGGAGGCATGACTGGTGATTTCTTCCTGGCTGCTCCAATAGTGGTCAGGTGCCTCACTTTCCACGAGGCAGTGTTTGATTCTACCCTCCCGGTCAGCTTAGTGATGGTTCTACTCCTCGACCTTTAACCGGCTTTTTCGACCACGACTTTTCTTTTTCTGAAATATTTTTTGTATTTTCTTTTTTCTTGAGTCTCATATGTATCGGTTTATTAACCCTGCATTCTCCCAAATCGATAATGTTTTAGATATTACGTATTTGATCAGCTTGTCCCTTTCCGATCTTTTCTGGGACTCTTGAGTAGTTGGAATTTCTTCTTTCGACTACTTGGCTGATTCGAAATGGTCCTCCCTAGCCTAGGGGACTCTTTTTGTAGAACCAAGCTTCGATTGAGGGATCTTTTTGCCCCGCCGTTCTTGATCGGCGGATCCGCGATTTTCTCTCTGCCTTCTAAACCGAGTCTTCAGCCTAGGTGCCTCAGCTGAGTTGGCTTTTTTGCCTACGGCTCGAATGTGGCCTTACCTATTGAGTTCTTCGGCCTTTGTTGTTACGGCAAGAACTGCCATTTTCTCACGTCGGCTCACCTTTCTGAGGCCTTGATGTGGCCTTGCCGGCTCACTTTTTCGACGACTCGATTGAAAGAAGAGCCAGTCGTTAGATCAAGTACAGTAATGCATAAAGGAATAAAAAAATAAACGATTTACCTGAAGAACGTCCTCAGGGATCAAAGCCTCATCAGCCATTGAGGCGGAGGCCGGGACTGTCGCGGGCTATGAAGGGATGGAAGGTTCTTGGCTCGGCTGAATGGGCTCCTTGGTAACGGATTTTTCTTTGATAGGCCGAGAAGTAGCCGATGGTCTCCGGGAAGAATATTTGATCAGAGGGGAGTTACGAGCTAGTTGCTCGGAAGTACGAATCAGCTAAATAAATGAGGATAAGTAGGTGTTGGGGCCAAAAAGTGGCTGCGCACGATCGGCCCATGGGAGTGACTCTCAGAGATGTCGAATGCTCCACATGCTAACAGATCAAGCGATCGGACCGAGGAGGGATCTGTTCGGTCGGGTTCTCCTCTGGTAATTTTCGCGACTGTTTGGTTTAGAATAGCCGAATCGGATTTATGGAGACAGAGAGGGATTGCCGGGTTCGACTTAGAGTAGCCAAACCAGGTAAAAGAGACAATGATATGACATTGCTAAGGAGTCGATTGTAACTTTATATTGCAAGAGAAAATAATTACACGATTGATGGGCCGATTATAACTTTATATTGTTTGAGTGGGAGATACAAGAAAGAAGATAGGGATAGAGATTATAATTAAGCCTACTCTTAGGAAATGAGTAAAGGAAAGCAGTAAAAATTAAGTTAACCTACTCCTAAGATATGAAGAAGCTGGGATGGTACCGGGCTTACGAGGTTGCCAGACTTCTTTTTCTTCGATGGTTCGGGTATTTATACACTTTCCGAACCACGTTATTAGGCACCGATTTAAATTATCGGCGTGATTTGGGGAGAATTATCGTGAAATCCTTAACGACTTCCTTTTGAGTCGATTATCCTTAAAAGGATAGTAGCCTATTTTCGTCTAAGTTCATCCCCCCATTAGTTGCGCCAGAGCGTGATCCTCGGCGCTTTCCGATGCTGGATGCCACTTGTCGTTCCGGGTTAATTGCGGGATTTGCGCCCGCACTCCTTTTCGAAATCTTTCCTTTGTCGGCCTGAGCGGTCGAAAGCTGACTCAGACTCCCGCCTTTTCGTCGATTAACTGGAGCGGTCCGGTGGTCGCTTTCAACCGAAGTCCATCCTGGATGAGACATGACTCTCCTCGTCAACTGCTTCTTCTGTCACGCCCCGGCGTCGAAACTGCGACCCGGGCCCGCCAACAGATCCGCCGCCCATACGGGAAGCCCCGTATAGACGAAACGACTAATCTGCAAAAGATCATACTAACCACTCTACAGATATTAGAGCAGAAAAGTAAACTACTGAAATCAATATATACAACTCCAAATAGTATATGCTAGGTCCTCACAATACATAAGTCTCTCCAAAATAAAACTCTCAATATAAAAAGTACAAGATACAACCAAAATCTCTGACTGTACTAAAACATCACCGGAAAGGGGTACATCTACTCTCAGCACTAGAGACGGGTAGGGATCTAACTTGCGACTCCCTTATCTCGGTCAGATGGAGCAGCAACAGGAACAGCAGGAACTGGAGAAGAGGTCCCTAGAAGAAGTCACCAACAGCGGGTGTGAGAACTGCACCGTCACGTAGTTCTCAGTGGGTATCTCCACCAAGCCCGACGGTCTGCCCAATAAGTTTACTAGAGGTATAAAGTAACAAATGCAATACTATAAAAGAAAGGCTGAAAATAACTCTACAGCTACTATGCTTCTATCTATATGCTTAAAGGAAAAAACAGATGAAACATGATGCATCTACCATCTTTCGCTAAACAATCACCCAATCTACACTGACTGCGACATAGGGTCCAGTCAAACCTACGCCCACCTACTGTCATTATATCCACGGAGGACTGGACTTACGTAGGGCGTCCCACACGGACTGCGTCGACAAGTCGCGATAGTAAAGTAGCAGGCCCAGCTCCGGAGCGGCACTCGAGGGGTGCGACCCCACCGAGGAAAGTATCCGCGCACCTCTGTCGAGCTCAATATGGCTCATGCAGGCTATAGTCCAAATCTACGATCGATCAAATCGACAACAATAACTCAACACTAACAACATCTGCCGGAGACACCCCCCAGCTCGGGACCACCGTCAACCAAAACAAAACACCCAACTCACAATGACACAGAACGGGCCGACACCATAAGGGTCCTAGAATCCCGATAGGCAAGTGCCTAGAACCCCAATCAAACAAGAACAGACTCTAGGCTCCGCCTTTCAAAGTTCTCGACCCCCTTACAGTTCGGGAAACAGCTCTTCGAACCCAGATCAATCAAATCCCTTTTTAGGCGAGGAAGTTTGCACGAAAAGATGACAGTTATTATAAAAAAAAAAAAACTTTCTCGAGCCAAACGGCACCCAATGGTTGGGACATTGGTTCTCCTCAGTATTAAAAACTTTGAAGTATCAGACAAAATCCAGGGAATTGCTCGAGGAAAACGGCTCAAGACAACCAAAGGCTCGACCGTAAGAGTTGGTTTGCTGAAGGGCACTCGGAAGAAGTAAGGCGTGGCAAAGAGTAGGGAAATATAACTAAAGACACAGTTGAAGAAACCAAAAAATGCCGCAGATAGAGCTGATGATAACTTTATTTTTCTTCTTGGAAATTGGCTTGATGGCTTCGAAAATCTCTCGAAATAAAAAACCCAAAAAATATGGACCGGGAGCGATTTTTTGGTCGTTAGTGAGGGCTACGACAATCGGTATGAAGTCTCGGTTTATTTTTTGGGACTGAGTGCAAAGGAGGTTATGGCAAAGCCAATACAAGAAGAAGGTTGTGTGTTCTTCCTTTGTTACCAGTTTTTGTCCGTGACCCACGAATAATTTTTGAAATTTGCCATAAGTCAGGTCTACCTTCGGATCTAGAGAAGAGTCAAATTTATTCATACTCTCGGTGGTGAAAGCCGAGGAGAGGATGGCACTATGAGGCAGTTGACTGGTAATGGCAGCCACGTCCATCAAAGTCGGGGTGAAGGAACCCGAGCGAAAGAAAAAAAGTATAGATGACCAAAAACACAATACTGATTCATGGAGAAGAGGATCAGCTTGATAGGAAATTGCGTGATAGTTGGACAGCATCACAAATGCCGATCTCCTTCCATAGGTCCTTGTAGGAAGACTAGACCCGATTGAACCATTCCATATAAAGGTTGGGGACAATAGGCCAAGTGCGGAGACTCTTTTTAGAGGGCTTGTTGGAGGACCATGTACTTAAGAAGTTGGTGTCCGCCGTCAAAAGAATACCATTAGTAAGAAAAGGGAAAGTCTGCTTGTCGTGGTCCTAGATGAAGGAAGGACCAAGGAAGAAGTGCATAGGGTCTTCCTCCGATGGCCAGAGCAGTCTAAAATCGACATTAGAGTTTGACCAAAAAAGAGTTGCGCGAGGTGCCATCAGGGAGAAGAAAGAAATGAGCCGAAATAAAATGGTAAAGAGAAATGTGTAAATAGGAGAAGAACATGAGTGTGAAGTGTTTTTGGAAGGAGGAAGAAGAATAGTTATATAGATTGATGGGAAAATAAAGCGTCCGAGAAAAAGAAAGCGAGTGTTTTTGGAAGTGGCCGCCATTTTCTATTTCTCAGAGATGGCGACATTTGTAATGGTGGGATTAGGGCACAGTCAGGGATCGTCGAATAACGTTGACGTAAGCTGGGCACTCATCACGAGTTGCCTTAGAAATCAAGGACACAAATCATTAATGAGAAGGTGATAGAGGTGCGATTGGTAGCCGTCATATTGAGCTGTCAGGCAGACCGACCGTTGATCGTGAACTGTCCTTGATTAGGGAACAAGTAAGATAAAAAGATAAAATAATGTTGAAGAACAAAAAAGATGATCAACGATCTTGTCATACGTGCTAATTATTAATTGAAATTTTTCCAATCATCTGAATGTCACTTCAGGCGATTACTGAGGGAGCATTATTGAGACCAAAAATCTGGGAACAGTCACAGGCAAGGTAACCAATCTGGTCGAATCAAATTAAAGGATGTCATGTCCCGGGGTCAAAACTGTGATCCGGACTCGCCAACAAATCTGCCACCCATACGGGAACTCTGTATAGGCGAAGCGTCTAACCTGCAAAAGATAAGACTAACAGCAAAACAGATATCAGAGCTAGAAAGTAACGGCTGAAATATAAACTACAACTCCAAAATAAAGTACATGTCAGATCCTCACAATACATATATCTCTAAGACAAAATCTCTCAAAAGTAAAAATACAATCCAACTGACGGTACTATAATATGGTGTCCCGAATTTTTCGTGACTTGACTGTGGGGTCGGCGGTGAGAAAACACATATTTTTAGTGTATCGAGTCCGTTGTGCATCAAACGGACGCCAAAAATGGACTCACCATGCGAAAACGGTGAAAATCGGCTATTTTCGGGCAAAATGGGCCGAATTTGGAGTGGGCCGGTCCACGACACACTTGTGCGTGCACCGGGACCAGCGAAGTGGTGCGGAGGGCCACGTGGAGTCCTCTGATTGGCCGGGTAGCGGCACGGGAGTCGAGGCGCCAATCGCGCCGGGCACGACGCACCGTGGACCGCACCTGGCCACGCAGCGCGCACCTGTTGACAGGCGCATATATAGACCCGGCGGCCCCCGTGCGGACCGCGCTCCGTGCGCCCCGTCGTAGACCCCGCATGGACGCGTGGCGGCATCCGGTGGTTCCGGGCACTGGGCAGGAGCCGTCGGATGGGCGCCACGTGTCCCGCGGGAGCCCTGTGGATTTCGGGCGCCCGAAACCTGGGCCCGAATCTGATTTATTGGTGGGTTTTGGATTTTGGCTATAAATAGCCCTCTTGGGCCAACTTTTGGGGGAGGGTTTGGAGATTTTTCTTGAGGGCTTTTTTGACAGGAACCTTCTTCGGCAACTCTTCTTTGACGTTTGGGATCCCGGAGAATTTTTAGAAGTCGTTTCATCAGCTTCCTCCTCGACATCACGAGCTTCGACGTGCCTTCGACACCGATCTTTTCCGTCCAGGCTTTGTCCGCGGGCTCCCCTGGGCTGACCCAAGGGAGTTTTTAGCTGATTTTTATGGCATTGTTTCCACGAGAGGTAGACCTTCGATTTCTGTATTTATCGTTTCTCTCGATTTTGGGTTTTTATTGGATTTTTTGTAGCATCTTTGACCCCTTCCATGCTGTGGAATTTTTCTGGATAGCAGAGCTTGTTTGATTTTTATCTCGGTACATGGTTGTTGAATTTCAGCCTGTGAGGATTCGATCGACATTTACACTTCGTGAGGATCGTAATCGTATTTTTCTTGAAATTTTTGGAGGACATCTCAAAGGTGATATTCTGGTATTTCTTGGACTGAAATTTCGCAGAGTTGTAGTTTTGGGAATTTTTGCTTACCGCGGTGTTTGTTTTGTATCTCAGTGACAGAGAGGAGTTTTCGGGTGTTTTTGGGCTCGTTGGAATCGTGGGAAGCTAAGAATTACCCACGTTCAGTTTCGACTTATTTGGACTTCGGACCGACACGCGCATCCAGGTGGGTTGCTTTCGTCCCCAAAACCGACGGACGGTTCTCTAATTCTATATGATAGAAAGCATGCATGTTAATGTACAACTTATGTGTTTGAGGGATAAACATGAAAATTGTTCTAAGTCATGGGGATTGATGCTTACTGAAATGATGGGGTATATTCTCGATGAATTGAGACTTGCATGTTGTTCCATTATTAGATGAGGTTGATGTTTCCACCTTCCATTTTGTTACCTATGATAGTTGATACCACTTGTGTTGGGTTTAGGTTAATAAGGATCTAATAGGGGAAAAAACACCTAGAGGGGGGTGAATAGGTGTAAACAATAAACACTCAAAAATCTTTGTGCGATAAAACCCAATGCGGAAAAATAAAAGAACACACAAGATTTTTACGTGGAAAAACTCCAAACCGGAGTAAAAAACCACGGGACCGATAACACGGCGAAATCCACTAGAATTAACACACGTACAAGGTGATATAACGTACTCACAGACGACTCAACCTTTTACCATACGCCCCTAGTCGATCTTCCCGCTCGCTCCACGACGCTTCTCGAATCCACGATCCGCGCCCAACGCTGAATCCACAGCGTCCAACGTCGAGTCCACGACGTCCAACCGAATCCACGGTCTTCACCCAATGGTACGCTTCGAATCCACGAACGCACCTCGCTCCGAATCCACGAGAGCGATAACACCTTGAATCCACAAGGCCACGCGAGTCCACGCGCCGATTTTGGGGTAAATCGTTGTTTGTTTGGGTGGTGATGATCCGCCGAATACTTAGATCAAGAGTAGATCGGAAATACCATCTAAGTATTCATTAGTTTGATTCAACTCAAGATGTGAGTATGAAAACCTAGAATCAAACTAATCAATATAGATGAAGAAACATAGAATAGATCTATTGATTTCCTTTCTTCTCTATATGTGGATCTAAGGCCGTATAAAATGATATGTGAAAATGACGGCTCTATTTGGATGCCCTAGAAATGACCATAGGGCTATTTATAGGTTAGAAACCCTAGGAAGAATATTCGGATCAAAAACAAACTTTTCTGGAAAGTTTTACCGACGGCGATCCGGATTGTATAAGCCACGATCCGGATCGCAGACGCACAGAATGCAGTTTCCAGAAAATCACCTGTTCGGGATCCGGATCATAATCCACGATCCGGATCGTTCATACATTTTCACAAAACATCCCATTCGGGATCCGGATTGTACAAGCTGTGATCCGGATTGCAGCAATGTATGAACGAACACCTTTCGGGATCCGGATTGAAAGTCCACGATCCGGATCCTGAACATGTCCCATGTCCAGTTTTTGATGAATAAGCAATTAAAACCTCTTCCAGGTGTTTCTACACTATAAGAAGTATTCGGATCATCAAAATTATTTAGTTAAACGTACCTGATCCTTTTGAATTCTTCTTTCTTGAGATTGAGGTATATGATCCAAAGTTTCTTCATCTTCAATCTTCAAGACTTAATACAATCACGAAATACGCCAACTCAAATTCCGTAACAATCTCCCCCTTTGGCGGTTTCGTGACAAAACACAGATCCACAAAGAAAATTCAAAAAGATATTTTTGTTGCTATCACCATACAACAAAAATTTACAAAAGAGTTCCAGAAATTAAATACATGAGATAAACTCCTAAGACAGACTCTAGACTTAGACATCTGTAACCTCTGCACACAGAAAACATTCTTGACAAACAAAATCGTTAGATACCTCAAGAATTGGAACATACAAAAACCAAGTGCAGAGATAGAGTTTGATCTCACCATGACATTTAAAAGAATCAGATATGTGAAAGAAACATAGTTAAAACCAACATATCTTCTAAGCAGTCGAAAACCAAATGTCAAAGTATGTTAGTCCAACATCAACTTGTTAGTCATATTACATGCCCAAATAGTTAGTCGAATAGTTAGTATAGAAGCATGTCACAAATCACAAAAGAAAACCAAAGTTGAGTTGAGATTCATACTTACCTTGATATCATCGATATTCACAATCATTGTTCAAAGTTCATCATTGTTCATTGTTTTCGCTAACTCTCTCCCCCTTTTTGTCACAAAAACAAGCCAAATAATTACAACAAAAGGAGAGTTAACAACATAAACACACATCATAAACCTGCAAAACAGAACAAAAAGCAAAGTCAGAGGAAAATGATTATAACATAGATTTACTCCTGAGAGTCGGAGTCATCCGAGGTCGTGCAACCCATTTTCGCAAACAACTTCTTCACAAGTTTCTTTACTGAAGAGACTGACTTGGTCAAAGTGACTTGAGAAGCTGTGATAATTTCCATCTCATTTTTCATAACATGAAGATCGCCTTTCATTTCAGAAAATTCAGCGGACATACGTTCCTGTTCATTTGAAAGCCGCTGTTGTTCTTTGAAGATGGATGTCACCGAGGCATCATCGTCAGAAGTAGATGCAGGTGCCTTCTGTTTCGGAGGAACGGGGGCAGTGGAAGAAGTTGCATGAGTTCGAACTCGTTGGCCAATTGGAGGAGAAGGGGGATCATCCTGCTTTGTTGTCAAAGACTTGACAATGGTTGTCTCATTTATTGTCCCCAAACTATACAAATACGAACTCGCGCTCGTATCCACCTTAAATCTCCTAAGGATGCGCATTATAATCATTGGATATGGTAGTCGCTCAGAGGGATGTGAGTGTTCGACATACCGCGTCATCCTATTCCAAATGAGGTAGGGGATGTTCAGGTTTGCTCCCATTGCTGCAGTTGGGTTTCCAAGAAGATAAAGAAATAGCAACCTATCCCATCGGACGATTTTCGTGTTCATGTTGGGAAGAATGTTGTAGCAAATAATGAAGTTTAAGTACTTGTACTCCTTCTTGAGTTCCCTGGAGTAAACTGAATTTCCGGCAGACGTAGTATCCGGAGAGCAGGTTCCATTGACTACTATTCTCCAAGAGTTGGCTGTGAAGACCTGAGTCTTCAAATAATGAACTCCGTCTGAGATGGCTGTCATACCGAGCACCTCTCCAATCAGTTGGGGAGTGACTTTGATCTTGATACCTTTTACAAAGGTATGAAATTCTCGGCGTCCATCAACTTCATCAATAAGACCTGCTGCATTCTGATAGAAGATCCGAACTGAGTGTGGACAGTACCCAGTTTTCTCAGGAAAGTTGCAGATCGGACCAAGACCAACTTGATCAAACAGAGCTCCAAACTCTGCAGATCTATTCCTCATCTGTTGTACATTGACATGTCGTTCTCCTATGCATTCCCTCTTTTCAAAATCTTTGATTCGTGTGGAGCTGACGAATCCCTGAAATGGTGGCAGGTTGTCCATAGGTTCATTGATTGAAATACCTTGGGCACCACTTCTTTTCCTTGCCGAGGTTTTCACTCTTTTTCCGGTAGGCTCCATTGGCGCCTTTCCTTTCTCAGCTGCAGTAGGAGGAGGTTTAGATTTTGGAGCTTCAGCAGGAGCCTTCCCCTTTTCAGAAGTTGGGACAGCCCCTTCAACTTCAATTGTGTCCCAGTCAATCGATTCAGTTTCCGATTCAGTATCGGAGTCAGCTTTTGCTCTTTTTGTCCTCTTGCTTCTCTTCGGCTTTGCAGAGTCCTTCACATGAACCATGGCAGTGAGCAGGAAAATGATCCAGGTGATCACCATTTTGTCAGTGCTTTGAGTTTTTAGAAAGTGTCCTGTGAAAATCAACTCAAGAACATATGAAAAATTGTCAATTTTGAAAAATTTGAAAACATTGTACCTAGACAATCATAATCATATAGAGAAGCCAAGAATCAAATTAGTTTTCCAAAAAGAATTTTAAAAATAGATCAAATCCATGATTTACAGAAATTCCTCTTTTATGCCCTAAAACCGAATTTTTAGAAATCGAAGCCTAAAAATACGTTAATCAAGTGAAATCCCAGCATAAAAGTAAAACTAATTGACCCAGAGTTCTTATTTCAAAAGAAATTTGATCAAAAACCATTCACAAACGAAGAAATTCCAACTTTTCAACTCACGTTTGGTGAAAAAACCATAAAAACTGAGAAAAACCGAGTTTTGATCATGAAAACTTACTTGAATCCGAAGAACTTTGAGTTTTGAAGCACCAGGAAGCAAGAAATCTAGAGAGAGAAACTCTAGAAGCTTGAAAACCAGAAATTAGGGTAAAGAAATCTCGAATCTGAAAGTTTCTATATAGAACCCTAGCCGTGATCCGGATCGGCCGAGAATGTGATCCGGATCGGCCACACGCGGGAAAAATCCTGCGTTCGGGATCCGGATCACTTGCCACGATCCGGATCGGCTACACCTTTTTCTTCAGAAAAATTAAGAAAAATACAATAAAATCCAGAAAAAGTATGTAAGCACATTATCATGTCAACTTTAAACAAATGACATCGTTTCACACAACAAGAAATAGATTATGAAAAATCTATCAATAATATCCAAAAATGAAACGAAGATTTACGATAGTTAAAACACTTAAAGTTGAACAACTTCAATTACATCTATCTTGATCCTATGTGTAATGTCTTTATCAAATCATCAATTTCAGTAAAGAAAATGAAGTACCAAGATCAATAGATGTTTGAAATCCCAGATAAGTTAAATAATATATCTAGACAATCTGTTGAAGGAGTGGCTCTTTGAGCATCTTAAATCAAAAATCCCACCTTATACCAACCATGAAATACGACTGAGTCAAGTATTTCAATATGAGTTTTATCAACAATTTTTCAAACAAAAGTTTGCTTTTCATTCATGGAGTATCTTTTTCTTTCATTTTCTCCATGTGGTGGTAGTTTTCACACGCCCATGGGTGTAAACCAGAACCGGGCCCGTCTACAGATCCGCCGTGCATACGGTATTTCCCGCGTACACGAAGCGCCAAACCTGCTCAGATATAAGAGAATAATAAAAGAGCAATAAAAACAGAGCTGAACTAAAACTAATACATCTCAGACTGAAGCTGGAAATAAAATACAATACATCTGTATAAATGATACATCTGTCTCTCCCAGCTCACCAAAAAATAAAGTACAACCTGCTGGCAAAAGCCAGTCCCAAAGAAAAGTACAACCGTCTGAGGAAACATGGGTACACCAACAGTCCAGCTAACACGCTCAACCTGCCTCGAAGTCTATCTACTCAGCCGTCCTCTCTCCTCGACCCGTCGCTGAGAACTCAGCAGCACCCGCAGAAGACACTGCAAAAGAAACAAAGGGGAAGAGAAAAGAGAAAGCAGTGGGGGTGAGAACTACTGTAAACAGCAGCCTCCCCCTAGTGGGTAGACCTCAACTCAAATGTGCCCACTAGGACTACAAGAGGCGAAAAAGATGAACAAAGGTGGTAAGCTGTAAATATGCCAACTGATGATGTAGGAAGCTACCACTAAATGCCTCTAAAATGCCAGCTAGGAATATAGCTAAATATATGCATCAGAATGTAAATGCCTGCCTGCCTAGACCCAATCGATACACCAGTAAACACTGGTACTGCCTGCTGTGCCTGCCTGTCAAATCGGGTATGCTGGCCAACGCATAACACCGATAGGGAAAGAGAGTCCCGAGGACTCGAAGCCTGTAAAAACGCACACTCCGGAGTGGCACTCGAGGGGAGCGACCCACACGAGTATATGCCTGGGTAACAAGTACCAAAATAATGCCTGGGTAACAAGTACCAAATCAGCAGGACTGGATCATGACTCTGATCAAAGTGGGAAAACCCATCCACTAAAAGAAAACCCGATCTCAAACCGATGCAAGATAAACAAATAGTGGGAAACCCCATCCACTAAAAGGAGACCCGATACCCAATCTGATGCAATAACCACTGTCTGGTCAACCGCCCAAGGTCCGCGGTTGCCGCAATACCCTGCCACCAAGCCTGCCTGTCCCAAAATCCAGATCCACAATCGGGTAGAATAATCGATATCCGGTCAACCGCCTACTGTCCGCGGTTGCCGCAATACCCTGCCCTCACAGCCTGCCTGTCCAAAACCCACAACTGTCTGACTACACTATCCCAGCCCCTGCTCGAACCCGAGCGTACTATCCCCCAAATGTAGACAAAAGAAGAGAAAAGCATGGTTTCTCCTAAGTCAATGCCATCATGATAGTGTAGCAGAAAAAGGTGGCCTAACTAAATGTCCAATCAAGCATGCAAAGTCCATTATTTAAAACAGGGTTTAAATATTATGATCTTTCCCCCATAACAGGGATGCCACTAATTAAACTTCCATCTGCCAAGTAATCCCATGTCCATTATCACTTAAACATAAGAGGTCCCAATGTGTACAAGCAATATAGTCCAATTCCCTATTACCCTGCCATTTTTACTTTTTACCGGTTCATTTAGCACTGTACTAAAAGCAACTCAAATAGGCCTAGTGGGGACATCACAAGTAGGAGGTTAAACAACGGTACCCACCTCGAGCGCTAAATCCAAGTCCTGACAGCGAAATCCGCGCCCGAACCTCAACGTCCTCGCAAAGCTGTGCCAAAATCCCAAAGGATACACACACAATTACTATCCAAGTTAATCCAAAATCTGTCCCCAAAACCAGATTTACTGTTCAGCCATTTTTACCTGCGAAATGTGCCCAATAAATTCCCAGAAAAATACCACTGCGATCTACGCGACGAACCGGTCGAAACGAGTACCTGCACGTTTTCCCACGATTTTTCTGTGCTGAGAACTAAAATCGACAAGAGGACCACCTCGAACAATATTTTTACCCAAAAACTGTGCTACAAGGTTCTGTAAAAAGGGGTTCTCACCTTCAAGGAAATTCCACGAAATTCCACAAAAATTCAGAGAGATTCCTTGTGATGTGTAGATGCAAATCCTTTTTTGAATCGCCTCAATCCGATGTCCGGTTGCGGAGATATTGCCGAAATACCGACCCGCTGTCCAAAACTCCATCACAGCAACAAGGGGTCACAAGATGATCCGAAAAAACCCATGAAAACCTCGGAATGGGGAAAAACCAGTAGAAATAGGAAATGTAGCCCTACCTGTTACGAAGAAGATGGCGCAAGAATCGCTGAAAAATACTGCTTGGTTAGCTCGGGGGAGCTAAAACACTGTCGCTGCGCCGAAGAACAATCCAGGAATGCATCGTCGCGCCGCGCCGGAAAATCCGAATCTCGAAATCCGTGCCTCAAAAAATCCTCAAACTTCACAGGAGTGTTCCTCACTTCCAGATGAAGATTTCATCTTCTCACCTCTAATGGAGATGGAGCCTCTAAGATGGAGAAATAAGCCCTTGAATGAGCCTCGGATGGATTAAGAAGAAAACCCCAAAAATCTTTTCCAAAAATTCCCATCGTGTCCCATAGAACACGAAACACCAAAATGGACCAATAGGACTGCGACACGTGGCCCTCCAACAGTTCTGCCGCGCTCAGTCTGCCGCCCAGTGCATAGTTGACCGACCAATGAGGGCGTGCCACGTGTCCACTCCGAAAGTTCAGTGCACCCGGTGCACAAAATCCCGTGGACCGCACCAATGAAATGCTGCCACGTGTCCAAGCCGGTGCACCATACACCCTGAGCCAGCCGAAATCCCCGTAGACCGAATGCTGTGAGCCGACCAATAGTATGATGTCACGTGTCCACCCTGTCGGTCCACCGTGCACCTAAATGGTTCCGTGGACCGCGCGCTGTGGACCATCCAATCTCCACATGCCACGTGGCACCGCCCTGGTGCACGCCCGCGCGGTGGACCCGCCGCCTGCCCGCGCCCCCGCCGCTGCTGCCCGCGCCCTCAGCGCCTGCCCGCGGCCGCGCGCCGCCTGCCCGAGCGCCTCCGCCGCCTTCCGCCGCCGCCCGCCGCCGCCGGCCGCCGCCGGCGATCGCCGGAAATACTGTTCCGGCATGAACAGTAACCCGAAGCCCAAAAATGCCGCAAATACACCGTCTGAAGCGTTTTCGCGCGCTGAATCCGATTTTGACGTCCGTTTCGCCAAATTCTCACTCTAAAATTTGCCGAAAGCCCCCGGAAAGTATTCTTGGTCCAAATCTCGCGCCGAGCCCAATCTCAATATCCGTTTTGCGCGCAAAACACCTCCAAACGACCGATGGGGTCCCCCGATCACCCACGTGATCCATTTGAAGCCCGGAGTCCAACACTTGTGTCCAAATCGGCGCCCGAACACCGCCGACATGCCCGTAGGCCTCCAGAAGCTGTCGGTCACCCTGTAAAAGCCCCAAATACCTCCACACTGCGTAGATCTCCAGTAGCCACCTCAAAGCACCGCAACAGCTCTGCGGAGATCCAGGTCATCACATTTTCACACTCCTCATTGGGATGTAACTCTTTCCACATCTTTTGAGCATTTCACATTTCATTGACTCCCCCTCAATTGGCTATCAATTATTTAATATATAAAGTATTCAACCAAACCATTGATCTCGAATTCATACTCGACTAAGCAATCAAATATGATAATGACTATACCAAGAGATCATTGAGAGAGAAATTGACTTTGATCACAAAAGATGGTTTAATTAACGTAAATGATCATTGCAACATTGAAACATTATGACATCAAAAACATAATAAATTTCTAAATGCATAAAAGGATGCAATTAAAGTCAATTATGATTTATGCTCAATTAATGTGCTATGTACAGAACATAGATAAAGAACAAAACAAAAACAAAACAAAAACAAAACCTAATCTAAGCAAAGGTTTCAAAAGAGTTTATTTCAAGGAAAGCATGCCAATTGCTTTACGCAAGTGAATAAAACGTTTTTGATCCAAAGGTTTTGTTAAGATGTCGGCTAATTGATCCTCAGTTGAAATATATGACAGTTGAAGAATGTTTGATTCAACTAGCTCTCTAAGAAAATGATATCTAAGTTCAATATGTTTTGTTCTAGAGTGCAACACAGGGTTTTTAGAAATGTTAATAGCACTAGTGTTGTCACATAAAATGGTTACCGAAGATGTTGAAATTCGGAAATCGCTCAACACGCTCTTCATCCAAATCAATTGGGTTGAACAACTTCCTGCAGAAATGTACTCCGCTTCGGCAGTCGAGAGTGCTATGCAGTTCTGCTTTTTACTGTGCCATGCAACAAGGCAGTGGCCAAGATAGAAGCATGCACCACTCGTGCTTTTCCGGTCATCCACCGATCCAGCCCAATCGGCATCTGAGTATCCAACAATATCCAAAGTCGTTCCCATAGGATACCAAATTCCGAAATTGATTGTACCTTTGATATACCGGATGATCCGTTTCACCGCTTTCAGGTGAACCTCCTTCGGTGCTGATTGATATCTCGCACAAATCCCAACACTGAAGGATATATCCGGGCGACTAGCCGTGAGATATAGTAGACTTCCAATCATACTGCGGTACAGTTTCTCGTCTACATTCTCACTTTGTGATTCACTTCCAAGTCCCTTATGGCTAGTTCCCATTGGAGTTGGAAAATCCTTAGAATTTTCAAGATCAAACTTTTTGACCAACTCCAGTGCATACTTGGATTGACACAAGTGAATTCCTTCATCGTTTTGTTTAACTTGTAATCCAAGAAAATAATTCAATTCGCCCATCATGGACATCTCAAATTCGCTTTCCATGGTCTCCGCGAATTTAGAAGCATCATTATCTCTTGTTGCTCCAAAAACAATGTCATCGACATAGATTTGAGCAACTATGAAATTGTTTTGATAATGCTTCACAAAGAGAGTCCTGTCAGCTCCCCCTCGAGTGTAGCCCTTTTCCAAAAGGTGCTTTGTCAACCTTTCGTACCATGCTCGCGGTGCTTGTTTCAGACCGTAAAGAGCCTTTTTCAGACGAAAAACATGGTTAGGTAGTTTATGATCCACAAAACCTTTCGGTTGAGCTACATAAACTTCCTCATTTAAAAATCCATTTAAAAAGGCGCTCTTAACGTCCATTTGAAATAATCTGATTTTAAAATGACAAGCGATCGCAAACAATATACGAATGGACTCGAGTCTAGCTACAGGGGCGAAAGTTTCATCAAAGTCTATACCTTCTACTTGAGAATAGCCTTGAGCAACTAACCTTGCTTTGTTCCTGATGATAGTACCTTCTTCGTTTTTCTTGTTCTTGAAGATCCATTTGGTACCTATCACATTGTGTTGCTTCGGAGGCTTCGTCAGTTCCCAGACTTTGTTTCGCTCGAATTGATGGAGCTCTTCCTGCATTGCTTTAATCCAATAATCATCTTGGAGAGCTTCATCAACATTCCTTGGTTCGATTTGAGATACATAGCATGCAAATCCGCAAACCAATTGTCTCCGTGTTCTAACTCCTTCTTGTGGATCTCCAATTATGTTCGATTCAGGGTGATCCTTGGAGATGCGTAACGTTTGAGGTAGAGGAGTAGGCGGAGGTACACGAGATGATTCCTGCACATCAGATAAGCTTGAAGAACCGTTAGATGCATCAACATTATTATCGAAAGAATTGTTAGAAGAAGATGCATTAGCAGGTGTATCATCATCAAGAGAGATATCGAGGGTAGATTTTTCAGATTCAAAATGAAAAGCTTCATCTACCTTAACATTTATCGATTCTACGATCGTCTTAGATTCTAAGTTAAAAACTCGATATGCTCTGCTGTTTGTAGAATAACCTAAGAAAATCCCTTCGTCACTTCGAGAGTCAAATTTTCCAAGATTTTCGCGATCACGTAAAATAAAACACCGACTCCCAAAGATGCGAAAATATTTGATGTTAGGTTTTCTACAAAACCATAGTTCATATGGTGTATTCAAAGTCCCCGGGCGCAAATACACTCGATTGATAACATAGACAGCAGTGTTCACCGCTTCAGCCCAAAAATATAAAGGTAAGTTCCGGCTATGAAGCATAACACGTGCCATCTCCTGTACGACCCTGTTTTTGCGCTCGACTACACCATTTTGTTGAGGTGTGTAAGGTGCAGAGAATTCATGTTTAATGCCATTAGAAGTGCAAAAATCAATGAATTTGGAATTTATGAATTCCCCACCTCTATCACTCCTAACTCGAGTAATCCTTTCATTCTTTTCAATCATAATACGATTGCAGATTTCGAGAAAAGAATCAAAAGTATCAGCTTTTTCTTTTAGAAAGGCTACCCAAGTATATCTAGAAAATCATCAACCAACAAGAAAATATACCATTTACCTCCCAGAGATGGTTGACGAGTTGGCCCCATTAAGTCCATATGCAAAAGTTCCAAAGGCCGTTTTGTACCTATGTGGTTCAAATTCTTGTGTGCAGTCCTAGACTGTTTTCCCTTTTGGCAACCGCCACACACAAGGTTTTGTTCAAAAGAAAGTTTCGGAACCCCCTTGACCACATCTTTATTTGAAATTCTAGCAAGTTCCTTAAAGTTTATGTGACCTAGCCTTTCATGCCAAAGTGTTTCATTTTTCAAAGATGCTAGGTTACATTTTTCAGAAATCTTAGAAGGAACTACATAACAATTGTTTTCTGATCTAACCCCCTTTAAAAAGAAAGCATGGTTCATGTCAGTTACAGTGCATTTATCAGATGAAAAATTAACTGAATAACCACTATCACACAGTTGACTTATGCTTATGAGGTTAGTCTTAAGGCCATGAACAAATAATACATTATCTAGAACCGGGCCATCTGGAATAGCTACCGTTCCCTTTCCAACAATTTTGGAAGACCGACCATCTCCGAAAACAACAAGTCCTCCGGAGTTTTTCTCAAATGTTTGAAAACAGTTTTTATCGCCGGTCATATGACGGGAACACCCGCTATCCAGGTACCAAGACGAACTATCATATGCATGCAAGGAAACATTGGTAGCAAGACAGGGAAAGATTTCACCTTTGCGCACCCAAACCTTTTTGGAGTGCGTCGGTAATGGTCGTGAAGTTGATTTCCTAGGTGAGAGCGTCTTGCTTGAAGAATTGCTGCTCCTTGATGATGTCGTCTTGAGCGGTGTACTACCAAGGCTCTTTTCCTTCAATTGATTGCAGTTGTTTTCCGAGGAATAGCCCTTTTGGTAGTCATTGCAAGATGTGCTTGAGGTGTGCGTTTGGCTCCAGTCTTGCAATTTCTTCTTATGTGCCCTGAAATGCCACAACGAAAACATACCTTGGATCTTGTCGATTCCGAAGAAGATGTAGTAGGTTGTTGTCGTTGCTTGTCGTGAACACCGGTGTCGGAGGAGGAGATACCGACTGAGGCACAAATACTGTACCACTCGAACTTGGAATGTCTCCAGTTTGAGTGTATCCGAGGCCGAACTTATTTCTTTGACCGAGACCAAGAAGTCTGTCCAACTTACTCCTTCCAGAAGAAAATCTCTGTAAGTCATCCTTTAGTTGGCGTATGGTCTCCGTCATTTCCAATTTTTCCTGTCGAGCCTCGCCGTTGAGCTTCAAGAAGTAATTCGCTTTGTTCACCATATCTATATAATTCTTCTCGAAATGCTCATTGGACTCTTGAAGGGAAACATTTGTCTTAATCAGATTGTCCCTTTCCACTTCAAGATCGGTTGAGAGAGAGGTTACTCTTTTTACTTCATCTTCAAGATCCTGCAATCTCTCTTTCAACCCCTTGTTTTGCTTAGCCAGTTTCTTTGAATCCCTCAAAAGCTTATGGTAGGCTAAAACAAAATCTTCACCTTCCGAATCATCTGATTCATCGTCCGTTGCAATCTTTTCAACAGTGGAGTTGGACAGTGAGTCGGATGTACTTGCCATTAAGCACATGAAGGGAGAAGATGTAGTGGACGCGTGGAAAGCTGTCGCGTTGTCTTCTTCATCACTTGACGATGACTCATTTGACGTGGAGTTGTCATCCCAAGTAACGACTTGCATCGCCTTCTTCTTTGCCGGATTCTTGTTGGGACATTCCGTTGCTATGTGGCCGTAGCCTCGACATTTGAAACACTGAACTTGTCCCTCAGAACTTTTCTTATCCTTTGAGAAGTTCTCTTGCTTCTTGACTTGTAACTTGAAGGACCCTTGCCTTTCTTCGACTTTCCGAAGGATGGAGTTTTGCTTGAATTTCCCCTTCGAAAGTTGCGGCGAAACTTCCTTGTCAAGAGAGCGAGCTGCTTCTCAAAGTCCTCCATAGAAAGGTTCTCGTCGTCGTCCGAGGAGGATGAATCCGCGTCTTCTTCTTTAGTTGATTTCAATGCGTAACCTGAAGACTTAGAAGAGGATGCCTTTCCAGAAGAATAGTTAGTAGGAAAAGTCATTTCATAAGTTTGTAAAGCACCTACTAATTCTTCTACACGCATTTCGTCCGGGTGTTTAATTGTTTCAATGGCTGCGACCTTCGGGCGAAATCGTTCAGGAAGAGTTCTTAGAATTTTTCTTACAACTTTAAATTCTGGAATCTTCTCTCCCAAGTTAGCACATGAGTTCACGATGTCTTGCAATCGTGTGTAATAGTCAGTGAAGGATTCATTCTCTGCCATAGAGATAGAGTCAAACTTGCTCGTGAGCATTTGCAGTTTCTGAATCTTCACTAAGTTAGTTCCCTCATGCGTAACTTGAAGAACATCCCAGATTTCTTTCGCAGTCTCACATGCCGAGACGCGAGAGAACTCAGTTTGTGACAAAGCATTAAATAGAGCATTAATCCCTTTGCCATTGTAAGAAGATAAGTCTATCTCTTCCTTGGTCCATTTCGACCTAGGTTTTAAGGTGCGAACATCATCTAAAATTTCAGTTGGATTAGACCATCCTAATTCAATTGATTGCCACACCCTTTCGTCGATGGAAATTAAAAAGCTTTCATCCGTACTTTCCAGTACGCATAATTTGTTCCATCAAAGAAAGGGGGTCGATTGATGTTTCCACCTTCAACCATTGTTTACAACCCTATTCCCGCTCTGATACCACTTGTTGGGTTTAGGTTAATAAGGATCTAAATAGGGGAAAAAACACCTAGAGGGGGGTGAATAGGTGTAAACAATAAACACTCAAAAAATCATTGCGCGATAAAACCCAATGCGGAAAAATAAAAGAACACGCAAGATTTTTACGTGGAAAAACTCCAAACCGGAGTAAAAAACCACGGGACCGATAACACGGCGAAATCCACTAGAATTAACACACGTACAAGGTGATATAACGTACTCACAGACGACTCAACCTTTTACCATACGCTCCTAGTAGATCTTCTCCGCTCGCTCCACGACGCTTCTCGAATCCACGATCCGCGCCCAACGCTGAATCCACAGCGTCCAACGTCGAGTCCACGACGTCCAACCGAATCCACGGTCTTCACCCAATGGCACGCTTCGAATCCACGAACGCACCTCGCTCCGAATCCACGAGAGCGGTTGCACCTTGAATCCACAAGGCCACGCGAGTCCACGCGCCGATTTTGGGGTAAATCGTTGTTTGTTTGGGTGGTGATGATCCGCCGAATACTTAGATCAAGAGTAGATCGGAAATACCATCTAAGTATTCATTATTTGATTCTACTCAAGATGTGAGTATGAAAACCTAGAATCAAACTAATCAATATAGATGAAGAAACATAGAATAGATCTATTGATTTCCTTTCTTCTCTATATGTGGATCTAAGGCCGTATAAAATGATATTTGAAAATGACGGCTCTATTTGGATGCCCTAGAAATGAATAGGGTCTATTTATAGGTTAGAAACCCTAGGAAGAATATTCGGATCAAAAACAAACTTTTCTGGAAAGTTTTACCGACGGCGATCCGGATTGGATAAGCCACGATCCGGATCGCAGACGCACAGAATGCAGTTTCCAGAAAATCACCTGTTCGGGATCCGGATCATAATCCACGATCCGGATCGTTCATACATTTTCACAAAACATCCCATTCGGGATCCGGATTGTACAAGCTGTGATCCGGATTGCAGCAATGTATGAACGAACACCTTTCGGGATCCGGATTGAAAGCCACGATCCGGATCCTGAACATGTCCCATGTCCAGTTTTTGATGAATAAGCAATTAAAACCTCTTCCAGGTGTTTCTACACTATAAGAAGTATTCGGATCATCAAAATTATTTAGTTAAACGTACCTGATCCTTTTGAATTCTTCTTTCTTGAGATTGAGGTATACGATCCGAAGTTTCTTCATCTTCAATCTTCAAGACTTAATACAATCACGAAATACGCCAACTCAAATTCCGTAACAAACTCAGTAAGCTTAGAGGGTCTAAACTGCTCTGGCTCGACAAGGGGTGAAGGAGTACCCCGAGTAGGCACCCGGCGTCGAGGAGGCATCCTGCCACAAGAAACCAAACATCAGCAACAAAGCCCCACACGACCCAATCTGGCGAAAGTCAAAAGACATCCTCCTATTTCTGTAACCTTATGTTGTCTGCAGCCAATATAATGGTCCAACAGAAATAGGCTATGTCGATCCCTCTTCACTCACTGGAAGAGTTAACTATAAAATCACCGACTTTCGCAAAATGTCACGCCACTCACGCCCTATCATCCTAGGGTCTGTCCAAAAGCCTAGGGTTTCCTAAATCCCAACTGACCTATCCCTAAGCTCTGATACCAACTTAATCTGTCACGCCCCGGGTGTAAACCAGAACCCGGGCCCGTCTACAGATCCGCCGTGCATGCGGTATTTCCCACAAACACGAAGCGTCGGTAACCTGCTCAGATATAAGAAATAATAATAAAAGAGCATAATAATCAGAGCTAAACTGAAACTACTGTATCTCAAACAGAAGCTGAAAGTAAAGAGTACAACAGTGAAATAAAATACATGTCTCTTCCAGCTCACCACTAAAATACAAACAGCTGGCAGAAGCCAGACCCAAAAGAAAATAAACAAAAGCTATCTGAGAAAACCAGGTACCCAAAATCTCCAGCTACAACCCTCGAGTGGCTCTCTATCTAGTCCGCAATCCGCTTGCCTCGATCAGTTGCTGACGGCCCAGCAACTCCCGTAGAGGACTCTGCAAAACAAAGGGGGAGAAGGAAACAAGAAAAGACAATGGGGGTAAGTACTACTATAAACAGTAGCCTCCCTTAGTGGGTAAAGCCTCAGCTCAGATATGCCCACCAGGTGATCAGAGGCAAAAAGGGAAAGGAAAAGAAAGGGGGTGCAGATAAATGAAGCAACTGATAAAATGCTATCCCTAATATGCCTCTACATGACCAACCAATAAGGATGGAGGAAGTGATGCATCAGAATCAAGAAGCCTGTCAAAATGACCCAATCTGACCGCCAGTGAACACTGGCACTGCCTGCTCTGCCGCGACGGGTATGCCAGCCTACGCATAACACCGAAGCAAAAGGAGTCCCCAGGACTTAAAGTCTATCTGCCGCGCACTCCGGAGTCGCACTCGTGGGGAGCGACCCACACGAGGAAAGTAAGTAACCACAAGTAACCTGATATAGCAGGACTGGATCGAGACTCAAAGAAGTGGGAAAAACCCTCCACTAAAGAAAGCCCGATCCCCAAAACACCCAATCTGATGCAATAGTACAACCCGGTCAACCACCCAAGATCCGTGGTCGCCGCAACACCCTGTCAAAGCCCAACCTGTCCCAAATCTCCAATACCTGACTACACTGTCCAACACCCGCTCGAACCCGAGCAACTATGCCTCAAGTCTATCAATAATAGGAGAAGAAAAGAATAAATGCATGGTTTCTCCTAAGTCAAGTCCCAAAAGATAGTGTAGCAGTAAAAGATGACATAATTATGTGACCCGTTTAATCATGCATTGTCCCGACATTTTGTCCATTTTCCAAGAATAATCAGTTTAGAGAATATAAGCTAAGGTGACAGTCACATATGAACAATCATCAATTTTGCAGTCCTCAATTTCTATTCTGCCCCTAAACATGCAGTCCAGAATAATTAAGCGATCAATTAGAGTAATCATGCTACCACAAATTCCACATGGATCAAATAACAATTAAATAATTTCCCTAAAGCATGCAAGACTACCAATCAATAAGTTAGCATCAACAAATCGAGGGAATTCTGACATTCCTAGTGGACATACCAAAGGAGAGGAGTACAACAACCACCCACCTGAAGTGCGAACTGTCCGGATCCGTACAGATGAAAATACCAAAATTCCAAATCCTTGCTCCCACAAATTCAGCACACCCGTAATACTCCTGGTACAATACAAAGTCCACTAAATACACTTAGGCTCCCAAATATTGCTCTTATAATCACATACAACATCTGTCTCAAAACTGTTAAATTATCACCTGCAGAAAGTGCCTAGGAAATTCCAAGAAAAATATCACGGCGATCCTCGCGTCGATAGCTTCGCAACGGTACCTTGCACGCCCAAATCTGAGTTCGGTAAGTCAAGATATAAATTCGGCAAGAGGGGGTACATCATACAAAAATCTGTGCTAAAGACTGTGCACTGTTCACTGAGAAAACAGTGATTTTCACCTCGAAATAATCCTCTAGAAAATCCAAGAAAAATACGAGCGCGTTCCTTGCGATCCGTAGATGAAAAAGTTGTACAAGCTCGTTTCCGTCTGACGCTCGTGCGCGAAGATACGGCCAAAATACCCCGCTGCTATCAAGGAAATCCACACAGAAAAAGGGGTCACTATTTGCCTCGGGATCCGTGCCAAAACCTCGAAACGGGAAAGTGCGACCAAAACAAAAGATGAAGCCCTACCTCTTAGGAGTCTGTCGGCGCAAGAATCACTGAAAATGGACCTCGGGGTAGCCCAGGGGAGCTAAAACACTGCCGCTGCGCCGAAGAAGAACACAGGAATGCAACGTTGCGCCGCGCCGTAAAATGGAGAACCTCGGGATGCGTGCCTCCAGAAAATCTGAAACTTGGCAGGAAGATCAAGAACTTGGAGATGAACAAATCTCCTTAAGGTGGCTCGGGTAGAGGATGCGTGGTTTGAGAGAGAAAAAGCCAAAGAAGAGGGCTCGAGTTGGCTATATATAGGCTGAGGGAAACAATTGGGAAAATTCCCATTTTGTCCCAACTTTCGGGCGCCCGGAAATTTCCGAGCGCGCACAGTGCGGCCCGGCCCACAACTTTCGGGCGCACACAGTGCGGCCCAGCCCAGATTGCGCCGTCGGACGGGATCCCGACTTCGTCCGACCCGCCTCGGAGCCCGCCATGTGTCGCCCGAACAGGCAACAGCCATGCAAGCCCTGCCAGCACTCGCCACGTGTCCTGCCCGCGTCAACGCGGTGTTGGCGCCCGCGAATCAGCGGGCGCCACGTGGCGCTGCCCCACGTCGCCCCATCTGCCCGCGCCTGCCCTGCGTACGGCCACCTGCCCCAACCTGCCGCGCGCATCGCGTGGACCGCGTGCCCGTGAGCCCGCCTATCCGGTGCTGCCACGTGGCGCGCCCCCGGTCCACGCCTCCCCGCGCACGCCCGTGGACCGAGCGCACGTGGGCCGCCCAATCACGCGCTGCCACGCGTCTACCCGCCGGTCCACGCCCCCAGCGATGCACCCCGGCCCACTCCAGGCGTTCCGTGGACCCAGCCGCGTGCGCCGACCAATCAGGTCGCGCCACGTGGCTCCCCCGCCGGTCCACGGCTCCCCCATGCACCAGAAATCCAATAAAATTTCCGGGAGTCCGTTTTTGGGCATCCGGACTCAGAATCTAGCAAACAAAAAGCCATTTTCAAGCGTTTTTCCGCGCTGAATCCAAATCCACCCTCCGTTTGGCCTAAATCCTTCTCTAAAATTCGGCAAAAGCAGCCGAAGGCCAATACAAGTAACCATAGCTCACAGGGTCCATCTGTGGCATCCCTTTGATGCACTATGGGCCAGATACACCATCAACAGGTGTTTGCACAGTGGATTCACGGGAAAAAGCTGCATGGGGTTCAGGGGTCCTACAGCGGTCACACGTGTGGGCAGGGCGCCGCCCTGGCCGCCTGCCACGCACGCGCCCCGAGGCGCCCGTCCGCCCTCGTGCGCCGGCCTCGTGAGCCGCGAATAGCGTGACGACAGTGTCCCGTGCACCTGGTCCATGCACCCAATTTAGGTTCCGTGGAACGCACCGCGTGCACCGACCAATCGAGGGATGCCACGCGTCCCCCCGCCCCGGTCATGCACCCCGCGCGCAAAATCAGTAGACCGGCCTCACGGCCCGCCAATCAGGCGGCGCCACGTGTCATGCGCCGGGTCCGTGCACCCAGCCGCGGCACTCTGTGGACTCTGCGCTGCGGACCGGCCGGCCAATCATGGGGTGCCACGTGGCAGCCGGCGGTCCACGGCCCCTCCCATGCACCGAAATTCAGCAAAAACTTCCGGGAGTCCGTTTTTGGGCATCCGGACTCAGAATTTAACAAGCAAATAGCCATTTTCAAGCATTTTTCTGCGCTGAATCCATTTCCAACCTCTGTTTGGCCGAAATCCTTTTCTAAATTTTGGCAAACACAGCCGAAGGCCAACACAGCAGTAGATATCTCACAGGGTCCATCTTAGCATCCCCTGATGCACAATGGGCCAGATAACACCAACAATAGGTGTTCTGAACATTGGATTCACCAGAAAAAGCTGCATGGAAATCTGGGCCACCACAAACCCACCCCGGCCGGAGTTGGCCGGAGCGCCGGCGACCAAGTTTTGGTCCATTCTCGGGTTGTCCATGGCCGCGCCACTTTGGTGCTGCATGGATGCCATGTAATTGCATGGGTGCACTCCTCTCACTCCCAGGAACACTTCTGGGCATGCGGCCGGGGTCGGAGGAGCTCGCCGGCGCCGGAGCGCAAGGCTCGGCCAACATGCAAAAACCCGAAAAACTAGGGTTTCGATTTTCTTTATAAATAATTAACCATCTTTGTTCAAACTTTACATAAATAATATATACGTCCTACAGTCTATCCCTATCATTTTAGTTTTCATTTTGGTCCATTAGTTGCAAAGAATGGCCGCGGCGGAGCTTCTTTAGGTTTCCGGCGAGATATTGCTCTCGCCGGCAACCGGCCGTGCATAGGGGGCTCAGACTGTGCAGAGAGCATCACAAGAACCTAACTAACCTACTGCTAGTGGTCTCGGGCTAAAACAAATCGGGGTTTAAAAGACCTTACCTTGGCTGGAGTTGTAGAAGACAAGGAAGAAGCTGGTTTCCTTCTCCTTCTTCGCGCGGCCACAGCAACCTCCCAGGATGCTCCACAGACACAAGGAACACCCTAGAGAACTTCAACTCCAACTTTGAAAAGGTTTGATCCAACCTTCTTCTTCCTCTCACTCTCTCGGGTTTGGTCTCAATGGGTTTGTCCCTCAGCCACTCCAACACTTCGGGACTTAGTCTGGGGAACTTAGAGGAGTTGGTGATGCTTTGGATCCCTTGCTAACCCCTCGTGCTCCAGCCCAAGGTAGACCAAGAGACGAAAAGGTGTAATTGCAAGATTCTTGCAAAAATTCCCCATGAACCCTGTTCACACTTAATCTTAAACCCTAGAAAGCTATCTGTAGGTAACAAATGTACCCAGAACCCTAATCTATAAGCCTTTTTAATTTTGGTACATAAAATAATAGGATTTCTTCAAAAATACCCCCTTTTTCGGTACTTTTTACGCATTTCGAGAAAATCTGTTCGTCAAATTGTGAAACAGACTTCGCCACGACGTCCGGCTCGTCGAGACCTATCAGGTACCATATCTGCTTGCTTGGTTTGACACTCGTATAAAATCTCGGGCCATCTAGTTCGATAGATTATAGTCTGATGCATGCACTTTGATGCATCCGGATCGCCAAACGCGAATTCCGTCAGTGTCATTGCGCTCAGAATGTTGAAAATAGTTAGGTTTGACTACTCATACTGCTATATTAGGGGTCTAGATGGCGAATCGGCCAACGTCGATCAATAGGGCATTTAAAATAGGGGGTTACTATTCATCTTTAAGTTGTGGGACCCGCCCACTTCTTTACTGATTTCTGGAAGATCTGACCGTCGGATCGAAAATATTTGTATATCAATTTTTCATGTTTCGACGAGACGATCGCAATGGTGATCTCCGATTTTCGAGATCAGGCCCCGATCAAAAGTCGACGTTTTTAGGGCCACTATTGCACTACTAATTGCCTATTTTGCCATTTAAATACTCCAGGAAATTATTTAAACTCAAATTTTTGGATTTTAAAAATCATGGTTACTACATCACCCACCCTTATAGAAAGTTTCGTCCCCGAAACTAAACTTAAATAAACCTCTATTAAGCCTCTAACAGATTCGCAGTAGTGACAATTAGTCACAAAGTGTTGTCAACTTTCAGGCTACTCATTTAGACCCAATCGACATTCCCATTACAGGGCAGAGTATTTCTCAGTTCTTTCGAAAGTACGTTGTCGGCCGCCAACTTGCTTACCAAAAGAAAGGCGAAATACCATAGATCTGTCGCCAACAATTAGTTGGAGACACAACTCACATCTGAAGGTACATCACATACCTTCCTTCACATTCTCTATGCCGAGATATAACCTCTACCAAAGGTCACTACCATCTCGTGTCAAGAGGCCACCCTGTCTACTCACGAGAATCTAGAACCGTATTCCAACGTTTTTTTCCAACTCCATATTAAATCCGACGCATAGGCGAAAATGTGAATTCGACCAAATACAGGATTACCATCGGGCACACAAGCCACTGAATTATGACACGGGGTCAGAATCGACATCTTATGAAATCTCTTTGCAACTGTAGAGCTGGTATAGTACTAGCAGTCATCTGCTGCTGTGCCATTAATCAAACAATTACTGCAGGAACCGTGGTCAATCTTTGAACCACATATACTGTAACTGATCTGAGCCCTCTGGCTCCACTGATGTAGAGTTATTTAAGGATCCACCAGGATCTAAATAGGTACTATCAAACACCTAGAGGGGGGGTGAATAGGTGTAATATTATAAAAACCAATCTCAGTGCAAAAATAAAAATCAACACACCGAGATTTACGTGGAAACTCCAATCCAGGAGAAAAACCACGGGACCAACACGCAATAACAATCCACTAAGAATGAAGAATAACAAGGTGATTACCGACTCCACGGACTCGACCCCTCCTTCAAGTTCTTCGGACCTTGCGCTCCACCGATTGTACGTCCACTGCACACGTTCGAATCCACGAACGCCACTCGAATCCACGAGCACACGTTTCGAATCCACGAAACGCCTTCAACACACCGAATCCACGGTGCCACGTCGAATCCACGACGCAAACTCAGCCGATAAGAATATAGGCTTCGATGGTGATCCTTTGCTTAGATTATCATTGAAGAACCGTAGAAAGAAATCTCTAAGCAAAGATTAGATCAATTCGACAAAAGATAGATCTTGGAAGAACCGTCGAATTGACCTAAAAGAGGCTAAAAAGAAGAACGGTAAAAACCTAGCCTCTAGGGTTGCTCTCAAGTGTTTTCGGTATTTGTCCACGTTCTTGAGAAACCCTAAGTGTCTATTTATAGGTTAGAAACCTTTGGAAAGAGATAAGAATCAAAAACTTACCTTATCTGGAAATTTTCAGGACGGCGATCCGGATCGGATTTACTGCGATCCGGATCGTCGTAGCGTGATAGACAATTCCAGAAAAACAGGGTTCGGGATCCGGATTGAAGTGCCCGATCCGGATCGTTCATGAATTCCAGCAAAATCCCATGTTCGGGATCCGGATCGGAATGGCCTTTGATCCGGATTGGATTTGCCAATGAACAACCACCCTTCGGGATCCGGATTGGACTGTCTGATCCGGATCCTGAACATGTCCCATGTCCAGTTTTTGATTTTTATGCAATTAAAAATTCATCCAAGTGTTTCTACACTATAAGAAGTATTCGGATCACCAAAATTATTTAGTTAAACGTACCTGATCAATCCGAATACTTTTCCTTAAGATTGATGTAATTGATCCACAATTCTTCATCTTCAATCTTCAAGACTCAAAACACTGAGTGTCAACTTGAGCTCTTGTTGAATCTTCTCTAAGTCTTCGATTGCTGATTGACAATTTGATCACTTTAAGACTCCGACTCAACTCACTGACTTGACTCACGAAATATGCCAACACCAAAAAGCCGTAACAATCTCCCCCTTTGGCAATTTCGTGACAAAACCCAAAAATACATAAAAACGCTCAAGTCACTCATCTTAAACCAAAAAATCGAAATTCAATGTTATCACCAAAACATTGATTTTCTTTGCGTGAAAGATCCAATAAATACAAAATTACATTTGAACCAAACAGTCCTAGAACATACTCTATGACTTAGGACTTGGAGTCTTAAAGTGATGTAATTCCTGCAAAACAAAACTCCAAACAAAATCAAACGTTAGTCGTTAGAAATTAAAATCCTACATTTGATTCGTCCTTTTGGTTCTTTTGTTTTTCGGCTCTTTCAATCTTTTCTTTATCTCCCCCTATCTTGAGCATCTCTAACATGTTCTCCATGTTCTCTCCCTGTCTTGAGCATTTATGTTCTCCCCCTTTGTGATACGATCATCATTATTTGTTCTCCCCCTTTTTGTCACAAATTGTCAAACAGTGAACATACTAGACAAAAGGAAATCACTAACAACATTAGTTCATAGAGAAAGAGAGATAAAAGCTCAGTTCCGGTATATAACAAAAATGCAGATTGCGTACCGGTACCAGAAAGCAAAATCAAATAATTTCTTGAAACAAATCCAGATTTTGGAATCTTTTCAAATACCGATTTGTATTCCATCAAGAAATCAATTTAAGTGCTTTAAACAATGAATTCACACAGATGCCATTCAATCCAATTAATTTCACAAAATTAAAAAGATTTACTCCTAAATCATGAAAAACAAAGATAAAACATTATAAACAGTTTTTCATGTTATATTCATCAAACACAAGTCATCAAAAATAATCTTGAGATCCAAACTCTATCAAGATGTAACGGATTTACAAAGATGACTTACGGAGATTTCCAAATGACATCAATCTTGAATTCTACCCTTTCTTGAGATTGAGGTGTATGATCCAAATTTCTTTCATCAGAATAATTAGAAAAATTCCATAAAAACCAGAAAAGTATGTAAGCACTTTAGCGCATCAACTTTAAACAAAAGTCATCGTTTCAGCAACAAGAAATAGATTATACCAAATCTATCAAAAATACTCAAAAATGAAACGAAAATTTATGAAAATTAAAACCCTTAAAGTTGAACAACTTCAATCACATCTAACATGATCTTATGCGTAATGCCTTTATCAAATCATCAATTTGGTAAAGAAAATGAAATACCAAGATCAATAGATGTTTGAAATCCCAGATAAGTTAGATAATATATCTAGACAATCTGTTGAAGAGAGTGGCTCTTTGAGCATCTTTCGTTAAAAATCCCACCTTATACCAACCTTGAAATTTGACAGAGTCAAGTATTTCAACATGCATTTTATTAACAAAATTGACAAAACCATGCTTGGTATACATGTGGTAGCTGCACACAGTACTCGGACGACCGAGGTGGTAGCTCTTTCCTCCATGTGGTGGTAGTTTTCACACTCCTCATTGGGATGTAACTCTTTCCACATCTTTTGAGCATTTTACTTTCTTTGACTCCCCCTCAATTGGCTATCAATTATTAATATATAAGGTATTCAACCAAAAATTGATCCCGCATTCATACTCGACTAAATAGTCAAATAAGATAATGACTATACCAAGAGATCATTGAGAGAGAAATTGACTTTGATCACTTAAAAGATGAATTAATTAACATAAATGATCATTGCAACATCGAAATATTATGATGTCAAAAGCATAATTGTAATAGATTCTAATGCGTGAAAGATGCAATTAAAGTCAATATGACCAATGCTCAATTAAAAAACTCCTATAATGAAGTATCTTCAAGATTATGATTATGGAGTAAAGTTGATAATCCATATAAAATTAATTTGGAGTGAATGAACGTGAAAACCCTTTTTATTCAATGCACTTGTTCGTTAAAAACCCTTTTGTTCAAAAACAAAGTATAAAAACAAAGAGCATTGAAAAACATGTAATGCAAGATTAAGAAAAATATGAAGGGAAAACCAATCAAAGCATTACATACAGTCATAAGCTATTTAGAACTTAAGACAAGGAAAGATATCACCTTTCCGAATCCAAAATCGCTGGATTTTGGGTTGTCTTGATTCGTTGTGGCCGGGGGTTGTCCGCTTTGACTGTTGATCCACCTTAGGTCTTTGCCTCGCAATGATCCACTTGTATGATTGATGTTGTGGCTCGGACCTTTGGTGGGTTGAGTGAACTCCTTTGACTTGATGTGTCTTTTGATTCCGTTGAGTCCGCTCCGTAGATGAAGTTGCCGAAGAATTTTTCTTTCTCTTTTTCGGGCAATTCTTCACCAAGTGTCCTTCAAGTCCACATAGGTGACAAGTTCTTTCTTTCAATTTATTGTGGAACTTGAAGCCTTCACAGTTTGGTCCTTTTTAAATCCCAAACCAACCTTGCTTGTTTGACCTAATCCGGACATACTTTCTAGTTTCTTGGAACCGGTTGAAAGCCTTTGTATGTCGGATTTAAGTTGATGAACTTGCTTGGTCAAAGCTTGGTTGGTGACATGAATCTTCTTCAAACTGCTTTTCAAGAAAACCAATCTTGTCCATATATGATTTTGCGTTGTCTCCGATTGGTTTAACTTTTCTTGGAGGATTTTATTGTTATCCAATAACGTCCTTGTTCCTCCTCGAGATCATGAAGTTTGATCTTTAAAGCTTGATTCTCGTCTTGAACTTCAAGTCGTTGCTTCCTCAACTTCTTGATATGCTTGGCCATCTTCTTTGATTCCGCAAGAAGTTGTTGGTATGCCTCAACGAGTTCTTCTTCGTCCGACTCCCCCTCACTTGATGACTCTCCTCCGGATGTTGATGTTTCATGCAAAATCAAAGGAATAGAGTCAGTGACTAAAGATGATAAGCACAAATTAGAAGAGGGAATTTGAGAGGCATGAAAAGCAACAAATTTTTCTTTTTCCTCTTCACTTGAGGTCGATTCATCGAAACTAGAATCGTCCCAAGTTTTTGCTTGCAAAGCCTTCTTTTTGTATGATTTCTTAGAAGGACAATCCGTTGAAATATGGCCGTAGCCTTTGCATCGATAACATCGGATTTCCCCTTCGAAATCATCTTTTTCTTTTTCTTTAGAAGGTTTTGCAACGCCTTTGAGTTTAGAGGATTTAGAACCCGATGATCCTTTAGATGGTTTCGTGGATGAAGATCCATCGGTTCGATTCTTCCAAAATTTCCGACGAAATTTCTTTGTGATCCGCGCCAATTGTTCTTCAAAATCGGCAAAAGAGATTTCATCGTCGGAACTCGATTCGTCATCTTCTTCCTTTGTTGATTTGAATGCAATACCTGTAAGCTTAGAAGAAGACTTGGAAGAAATTTGATTAGTAGGAAAAGTCATCTCATAAGTTTGCAAAGCACCTACTAATTCCTCTACACTCATCTCATCCGGATGACTAACGGTTTCAATGGCGGTAACCTTTGCCCTAAACCGTTCCGGAAGAGTCCGAAGAATCTTTCTTACAATTTTCGACTCCGGGATCTTTTCTCCTAAATTAGCACATGTATTAATTACATCTTGAAGTCTAGTGTAATAATCTGTAAACAATTCATGCTCTTCCATATGAATAGAGTCAAATTGACTTGTAAGCATCTGGAGCTTTTGAATTTTTACAAGATTAGTACCCTCATGTGTAATTTTGAGAATATCCCAAATTTCCTTCGCGGTTTCACACGCGGAAATTCTTGTAAACTCAGTCGAGGAAAGAGAATTATATAAAGCGTTCATACCTTTCCCATTGTAAGAAGATCTTTCGATTTCCTCTTTAGACCATCTAGAGCGAGGTTTTGGGGTAGTAGAATTTCCTACTTCCTCAACCGGATGCACCCAACCGTATTCAACGGTTTGCCATACCCGCTCATCAATTGAGATGAGAAAAGCTCTCATCCGCACTTTCCAATATGCATAATTGGTCCCATCAAAAAGAGGAGGTCTAAAAATATTACCACTTTCACCCACATGATAGATAAACCTAAAACCCGCTCTGATACCAATTGTGAGTTATTAAGGATCCACAAGGATCTAAATAGGTACTATCAAACACCTAGAGGGGGGTGAATAGGTGTAATATTATAAAAACCAATCTCAGTGCAAAATAAAAACCAATGCGGAAAATAAAAATCAACACACCGAGATTTACGTGGAAACTCCAATCCAGGAGAAAAACCACGGGACCAACACGCAATAACAATCCACTAAGAATGAAGAATAACAAGGTGATTACCGACTCCACGGACTCGACCCCTCCTTCAACTTCTTCGGACCTTGCGCTCCACCGATTGCACGTCCACTGCACACGTTCGAATCCACGAACGCCACTCGAATCCACGAGCACACGTTTCGAATCCACGAAACGCCTTCACACACCGAATCCACGATGCCACGTCGAATCCACGACGCAAACTCAGCCGATAAGAATATTGGCTTCGATGGTGATCCTTTGCTTAGATTATCATTGAAGAACCGTAGAAAGAATCTCTAAGCAAAGATTAGATCAATTCGACAAAAGATAGATCTTGGAAGAACCGTCGAATTGACCTAAAAGAGGCTATAAAGAAGAACGATAAAAACCTAGCCTCTAGGGTTGCTCTCAAGTGTTTTCGGTATTGTCCCACGTTCTTGAGAAACCCTAAGTGTCTATTTATAGGTTAGAAACCTTTGGAAAGAGATAAGAATCAAAAACTTACCTTATCTGGAAATTTTCAGGACGGCGATCCGGATCGGATTTACTGCGATCCGGATCGTCGTAACGTGATTGACAATTCCAGAAAACCAAGGGTTCGGGATCCGGATCGAAGGCCCGATCCGGATCGTTCATGAATTTCAGCAAAATCCCATGTTCGGGATCCGGATCGGAATGGCCTTGATCCGGATTGGATTTGCCAATGAACAACCACCCTTCGGGATCCGGATTGGATTGTCTGATCCGGATCCTGAACATGTCCCATGTCCAGTTTTTGATTTTTATGCAATTAAAAATTCATCCAAGTGTTTCTACACTATAAGAAAGTATTCGGATCACCAAAATTATTTAGTTAAAACATACCTGATCCTTTTGAATACTTTCCTTGAGATTGATGTAATTGATCCACAATTCTTCACCTTCAATCTTCAAGACTCAAAACACTGAGTGTCAACTTGAGCTCTTGTTGAATCTTCTCTAAGTCTTCGATTGCTGATTGACAATTTGATCACCTTTAAGACTCCGACTCAACTCACTGACTTGACTCACGAAATATGCCAACACAAAAAGCCGTAACAACCGAAAACGTTAAGCCCACACCGAAACCAGGACCGGCGGCCACCCTGCACTACAGTGATCCCCAAAACACACGGACCAGAACACACCTAACTTCCAAACGCCTATGCAATGACCCAGCGGCTCTGTCTTTGTGAGACAAGTCATCCCTAGGCGTTCGTTCCTATAGCCAAACCTAGGCTCATTATTCTATTGCTCTGATACCATTATACATCTGTCATCGCCCCGGCTTCACAAATCAGCGTCTAAATTTTTTTTTTTTCAAATCAGAGTTTTTTAAAACCAAGCCAGGGCATGAC
>CM054933.1:21941484-21984201 GCA_029168755.2 Tillandsia fasciculata | reverse complement strand
TGAGCCTTTTATGAAAGATTTTCCTCTCCCTCTTGCCAATCTTCTGGTGAAGTTTCAGATTTCTGGAAGCCGCGACGACAGACGTTTCTGCCTCGTAGTGCGAAGCGACGGTATACTGTCGGAGGCCTTTTTTCCGGTCGCAGTTTAGTCGGGAGACCTGCCGAGCTACCCCCGACCTCATCTTTGGGCGATTTCTGCGACAGAGTTACACGAGAGGTAAGTCTACGTTTCCGGTGTTGACCATATTTCCCAGAAATGGCTTTTATAAGGGTTTGGGGTACATTTTCCACACCTCTTTGCAACAGTGTGGAATACCTGACAGCAGCAATTTTCGCAGAATTTTATCTTCACTTGGATAATCGGATTTCCCCCCCCCCCCCGACGATTCAAGAGCCTATCGACATCTACACTTCGCAAGATCGTCGTGATATTTTTATTGGAATTTCTGGAAAATTATTTTCAGGTGAAATTCGTCCGTGTGACAGTAACCTTGTTTGCAGATTTTGGAATAGTAATTGTGTGTGTGAATTGTGTATATTGAGAAGTGTTGTTGTAACCAGGTTTGTAAGAGCACTTTTTCTGTGCTCTCCGCTTGTGGATCTGGGAGGAGAATGTCGATTTCTGGACCGTTTTATCTGTACGTCTTTATCTTCGTTGGGTCCCGGACAGTTAGCGTGTTCAGGTGGGTGGTACTGTTTCAATATCTATGGACTGACACTCTAATTCTGCAATATAAATGCATGCATGTTAGTATTTGAGCTGATTACTCCGTGCAAACTGTATGTTAGTACCCACAGTTGATAATTGCTAAATTGATAATCTTATTGGAACTCTTGCACATATGAATCATTTAATCTGAGTACTTGTCTTAGCACCTCTATTATGCATTGTAATCATCTTCAGACGACTACAGTTAGATTATGCATTGCTTTAGGTCTCCCACTTTGCTTGTTAACCCTGTCATCTGGACATAGTAGTTTTCCCCTGAGTCTATGGTTGGGAGGTCTAGTAGTGTGGATGCATTGTACTCGCGTCTGGGGCCGGTAGAGTTGGTAGCAGTCTGTAGATTGTTTATCATTGAGATAGTGACATGTTGGGTCTGGGATCTTTGGGAGATGATTCATAGAGACAGTGGGATCTTATTAGTAGGAGTGAGACAGAGATTGGATCATAGCCTGCAGGAGCCATACTTGAGATCGACAGAGATGCGCGGATACTTGCTCGGTGGGGTCGCTACCACGAGTGCCACTCCTAGGAGTTGGGCTTACTGCTTCTATCGCGGCTTGTCAATGTTGGTGTCCTCTGGCTGAGCCAGTTTGGCAGTCTATGGACACCGTCCCTCTGGCTGAGCCAGTTTTGGCAGCTACGGACATACCTACAGCAGTAGGTAGGCGCAGGTTTGCCTGGACCTTTCAGGCAGTCAGTAAGGATTGGTGGGTTTGAGTCGAGTATCCAGTAGAGACATATGATCTTCGGTCCTTTTCCTTGAGCATTTGGTTAGAGGCATATTAGCTGTAGATGTTTTACTTTCCAGCCTTTCTATCCTGCTTTGCCTTTTGTTGCTTTATGCTCTTGTAGGGACTAGTGGGCAGGCCGTGGGCTTGTTGGCGGCACCCACTGAGAACTACTGTGGGAGGTTAGTTCTCACACACGTTTGGGTGTCTTTTTCCCAGGGACTTCAGCTCCAGTTTCCTGCGGTGCCTGTTGCTGATCCAGCTCCTTCGACCGAGGTAAGGGAATCGCGAGATAGATCCCTTTGTCCCTTTCTTCATCAGAGAGAGATAGAGGTACCTGGCTGAAGATACTTTTGGTTGTGTCTATGTTTGAGAGATCTTGTAGTGAGGATCGAGTTGTACTACTTTTATTTTCTTTTGAGAGACTCCTGTATTCGGTGAGGACTTTATGTATATTTTATGGGGAGAGTTTGTTCTATTTCTTGTAGTTAGTTTAGCTTTCTTTATCGCTCTGATATCTGTTAGCATAGTTGATCTATTTTTTGCAGGTTAGACGCTACGTCTCTACAGGGCTTCCTGTAGGGGCGCGGATCTGTTGGCGAGCCCGGGGTACAGTACCGACCCCGGGCGTGACAACGCTCTTGAAGGTCAGCCTTTTTGCCCCTATCCCTAGGAGTTGAAGAGATTTCTAGCCGCTACCAGGGAGACAACCCCTCACGTCTCGACCAGCTTTGCAAGGTCGGCGACCTTCTTCTCTGGGAGGCATGACTGGTGATTTCTTCCTGGCTGCTCCAATAGTGGTCAGGTGCCTCACTTTCCACGAGGCAGTGTTTGATTTTCTACCATCCCGGTCAGCTTAGTGATGTTCTACTCCTCGACCTTTAACCGGCTTTTTTCGACCACGACTTTTCTTTTTCTGAAATATTTTTGCATTTTCTTTTTTCTTGAGTCTCATATGTATCGGTTTATTAACCCTGCATTCTCCCAAATCGATAATCTTTCAGATATTACGTATTTGATCGGCTTGTCCCTTTTCGATCTTTTCTGGGACTCTTGAGTAGTTGGAATTTCTTCTTTCGACTACTCGGCTGATTCGAAATGGTCCTCCCTAGCCTGGGGGACTCTTTTTGTAGAACCAAGCTTCGATTGAGGGATCTTTTTGCCCCGCCATTCTTGATCGGCGGATCCGCGATTTTCTTTCTGCCTTCTAAACCGAGTCTTCAGCCTAGGTGCCTCAGCTGAGTTGGCTTTTTTGCCTATGGCTCGAATGTGGCCTCATCTATTGAGTTCTTCGGTCTTTGTTGTTACGGCGAGAACTGCCATTTTCTCACGTCGGCTCACCTTTTTGAGGCCTTGATGTGGCCTTGCCGGCTTGCTTTTCCGACGACTCGATTGAAAGAAGAGCCTGTCGTTAGATCAAGTACAGTAATGCATAAAGGAATAAAAAAATAAACGATTTACCTGAAGAACGTCCTCAGGGGTCAAAGCCTCATCAGCCATTGAGGCGGAGGCCGGGACTATCGCGGGCTATGAAGGGATGGAAGGTTCTTGGCTCGGTTGAATGGGCTCCTTGGTAACGGATTTTTCTTTGATAGGCCGAGAAGTAGCCAATGGTCTCCGGAAAGAATATTTGATCAGAGGGGAGTTACGCGCTAGTTGCTCGGAAGTACGAATCAGTTAAATAAATGAGGATAAGTAGGTGTTGTTGCCAAAAAGTGGCTGCGCACGATCGGCCCATGGGAGTGACTCTCAGAGATGTCGAATGCTCCACATGCCAACAGATCAAGCGATCGGGCCGAGGAGGGATCTGTTCGGTCGGGTTCTCCTCTGGTAATTCTCGCGACTGTTCGGTTTAGAATAGCCGAATCGAATTTATGGAGGCAGAGAGGGATTGCTGGGTTCGACTTAGATTAGCCAAACCAGGTAAAAGAGATAATGATATGACATTGCTAAGAAGTCGATTGTAACTTTATATTGCAAGAGAAAATAATTACACGGTTGATGGGCCGATTATAACTTTATATTGTTTGAGAGGGAGATACAAGGAAGAAGATAGGGATAGAGATTATAATTAAGCCTACTCTTAGGAAAGGAGTAAAGGAAAGCAGTAAAAGTTAAGTTAACCTACTCCTAAGATATGAAGAAGCTGGGGTGGTACCGGGCTTACGAGGTTGCCAGACTTCTTTTTCTTCGATGGTTCGGGTATTTATACACTTTCTGAACAACGTTATTAGGCACCGATTTGAATTATCGGCGTGATTTGGGGAGAATCATCATGAAATCCTTAACGACTTCCTTTTGAGTCGATTATCCTTAAAAGGATAGTAGCCTATTTTCGTCTAAGTTCATCCCCCTATTAGTTGCACCAGAGCGTGATCCTCGGCGCTTTCCGATGCTGGATGCCGCTTGCCGTTCCGGGTTAATTGCGGGATTCGCGCCCGCACTCCTTTTCGAAATCTTTCCTTTGTCGGCCTGAGCGGTCGAAAGCTGACTCAGACTCCCGCCTTTTCGTCGATTAACTGGAGCGGTCCGGTGGTCGCTTTCAACCAAAGTCCATCCTGGATGAGGCACGACTCTCCTCGTCAACTACTTCTTCTGTCACGCCCCGGCGTCGAAACTGCGACCCGAGCCCGCCAACAGATCCGCCGCCCATACGGGAAGCCCCGTATAGACGAAACGACTAACCTGCAAAAGATCATACTAACCACTCTACAGATATCAGAGCAGAAAAGTAAACTACTGAAATCAATATATGCAACTCCAAATAGTATATGCTAGGTCCTCACAATACATAAGTCTCTCCAAAATAAAACTCTCAATATAAAAAGTACAAGATACAACCAAAATCTCTGACTGTACTAAAACATCACCGGAAAGGGGTACATCTACTCTCAGCACTAGAGACGGGTAGGGATCTAACTTGCGACTCCCTTATCTCGGTCAGATGGAGCAGCAACAGGAATAGCAGGAACTGGAGAAGAGGTCCCTGGAAGAAGTCACCAACAGCGGGTGTTAGAACTGCACCGTCACGTAGTTCTCAGTGGGTATCTCCACTAAGCCCGACGGTCTGCCCACTAAGTCTACTAGAAGCATAAAGTAACAAATGCAATACTATAAAAGAAAGGCTGAAAATAACTCTACAGCTACTATGCTTCTATCTATATGCTCAAAGGAAAAAACAGATGAAACATGATGCATCTACCATCTTTCGATAAACAATTACCCAATCTACACTGACTGCAACATAGGGTCCAGTCAAACCTACGCCCACCTACTGCCATTACATCCACGGAGGACTGGACTTACGTAGGGCGTCCCACACGGACTGCGTCGACAAGTCGCGATAGTAAAGTAGCAGGCCCAGCTCCGGAGTGGCACTCGAGGGGTGCGACCCCACCGAGGAAAGTATCCGCGCATCTCTATCGAGCTCAATATGGCTCATGCAGGCTATAGTCCAAATCTACGATAGATCAGATCGACAACAATAACTCAACACTAACAACATTGCCGGAGACACCCCCCAGCTCGGGACCACCGTCAACAAAACAAAACACCCAACTCACAATGACACAGAACGGGCCCACACCATAAGGGTCCGAGAATCCCGATAGGCAGGTGCTTAGAACCCCAATCAAACAAGAACATACTCTAGGCTCCGCCTTTCAAAGTTCTTGACCCCCTTACAGTTAGGGAAACAGCTCTTCGAACCCAGATCAATCAAATCCCTTTTTTAGGCGAGGAAGTTTGCACGAAAAGATGACAGTTATTATAAAAAAAAAAACTTTCTCAAGCCAAAAGGCACCCAATGGTTGGGACTTTGGTTCTCCTCAGTATTAAAAACTTTGAAGTATCAGACAAAATCCAAGGAATTGCTCGAGGAAACGGCTCAGGACAACCAAAGGCTCGACCGTAAGAGTTGGTTTGCTGAAGGGCACTCGGAAGAAGTAAGGCGTGGCAAAGAGTAGGAAAATATAACTAAAGACACAGTTGAAGAAACCAAAAAATGCCGCAGGTAGAGCTGATGATAACTTTATTTTTCTTCTTGGAAATTGGCTTGATGGCTTCGAAAATCTCTCGATATAAAAAAGCAAAAAATATGGACCGGGAGCGATTTTTTGGTCGTTAGTGAGGGCTACGACAATCGGTATGAAGTCTCGGTTTATTTTTGGGACTGAGTGCAAAGGAGGTTATGGCAAAGCCAATACAAGAAGAAGGTTGTGTGTTCTTCCTTTGTTACCAGTTTTTGTCCGTGACCCACGAATAGTTTTTGAAATTTGCCATAAGTCAGGTCTGCCTTCGGATCTAGAGAAGAGTCAAATTTATTCATACTCTCGGTGGTGAAAGCCGAGGAGAGGATGGCACTATGAGGCAGTTGACTGGTAATGGCAGCCACGTCCATCAAAGTCGGGGTGAAGGAACCCGAGCGAAAGAAAAAAAGTATAGATGACCAAAAACACAATACTGATTCATGGAGAAGAGGATCAGCTTGATAGGAAATTGCATGATAGTTGGACAGCGTCACAAATGCCGATCTCCTTCCATAGGTCCTTGTAGGAAGCCTAGACCCGGTTGACCATTCCATATAAAGGTTGGGGACAATAGGCCAAGTGCGGAGACTCTTTTTAGAGGGCTTGTTGGAGGACCATGTACTTAAGAAGTTGGTGTCCGCCGTCAAAAGAATACCATTAGTAAGGAAAGGGAAAGTCTGCTTGTCGGGGTCCTAGATGAAGGAAGGACCAAGGAAGAAGTGCATAGGGTCTTCCTCCGATAGCCAGAGCAGTCTAAAATCAACATTAGAGTTTGACCAAAAAAGAGTTGCGCGAGGTTCCATCAGGGAGAAGAAAGAAATGAGCTGAAATAAAATGGTAAAGAGAAATATGTAAATAGGAGAAGAACATGAGTGTGAAGTGTTTTTGGAAGGAGGAAGAAGAATAGTTATATAGATTGATGGGAAAATAAAGCGTCCGAGAAAAAGAAAGCGAGTGTTTTTGGAAGTGGCCGCCATTTTCTATTTCTCAGAGATGGCGACATTTGTGATGGTGGGATTAGGGCACAGTCAGGGATTGTCGAATAACGTTGACGTAAGCTGGGCACTCATCACGAGTTGCCTTAGAAATCAAGGACACAAATCATTAATGAGAAGGTGATAGAGGTGCGATTGGTAGCCGTCATATTGAGCTGTCAGGCAGACCGACCGTTGATCGTGAACTGTCCTTGATTAGGGAACAAGTAAGACAAAAAGATAAAATAACGTTGAAGAACAAAAAAGATGATCAACGAACTTGTCATACGTGCTAATTATTAATTGAAATTTCTCCAATCATCTGAATGTCACTTCAGGCGATTACTGAGGGAGCATTATTGAGACCAAAAATCTGGGAACAGTCACAGTCAAGGTGACCAATCTGGTCGAATCAAATTAAAGGATGTCATGTCCCGGGGTCGAAACTGTGATCCGGACTCTCCAACAAATTTGCCACCCATACGGGAACTCCGTATAGGCGAAGCGTCTAACCTGCAAAAGATAAGACTAACAGCAAAACAGATATCAGAGCTAGAAAGTAACGGCTGAAATATAAACTACAACTCCAAAATAAAGTACATGTCAGATCCTCACAATACATATGTCTCTAAGACAAAATCTCTCAAAAGTAAAAATACAATCCAACTGACGGTACTATAATATGGTGTCTCGGATTTTCCGTGTGACTTGACTATGGGGTCGGCGGTGAGAAAACATATTTTTCAGTGTATCGAGTCCGTTGTGCATCAAACGGACGCCAAAAATGGACTCAGCGTGCGAAAACGGTGAAAATCGGCTATTTTCGGGCAAAACGGGCCAAACGGGCCGAATTTGGAGTGGGCCGGTCCACGACCCACTTGTGCGTGCACCGGGACCAGCGAAGTGGTGCGGAGGGCCACGTGGAGTCCTCTTATTGGCCGGTAGCGGCACGGGAGTCGAGGCGCCAATCGCACCGGGCACGACGCACCGTGGACCGCACCTGGCCACGTAGCGCGCGCCCGTTGACAGGCGCATATATAGACCCGGCGGCCCCCGTGCGGACCGCGCTCCGTGCACCCCACTGTAGACCCCGCATGGACGCGTGGCGGCATCCGGTGGTTCCGGGCACTGGGCAGGAGCCGTCGGATGGGCGCCACATGTCCCGCGGGAGCCCTGTGGATTTTGGGCGCCCGAAACCTGGGCCCGAATCTGATTTATTGGTGGGTTTTGGATTTTGGCTATAAATAGCCCTCTTGGGCCAACTTTTGGGGGAGGGTTTGGAGATTTTTCTTGAGGGCTTTTTTGACAGGAACCTTCTTCGGCAACTCTTCTTTGACGTTTGGGATCCCGGAGAATTTTTAGAAGTCGTTTCATCAGCTTCCTCCTCGACATCACGAGCTTCGACGTGCCTTCGACACCGATCTTTTCCGTCCAGGCTTTGTCCGCGGGCTCCCCTGGGCTGACCCAAGGGAGTTTTTAGCTGATTTTTATGGCATTGTTTCCACGAGAGGTAGACCTTCGATTTCTATATTTACCGTTTCTCTCGATTTTGGGTTTTTATTGGATTTTTTGGAGCATCTTTGACCCCTTCCATGCTGTGGAATTTTTCTGGATAGCAGAGCTTGTTTAATTTTTATCTCGGTACATGGTTGTCGAATTTCAGCCTGTGAGGACTCGATCGACATTTACACTTCGTGAGGATCGTAATCGTATTTTTCTTGAAATTTTTGGAGGACATCTCAAAGGTGATATTTTGGTATTTCTTGGACTGAAATTTCGCAGAGTTGTAGTTTTGGGGATTTTTGCTTATCGCGGTGTTTGTTTTGTATCTCAGTGACAGAGAGGAGTTTTCTGGTGTTTTTGGGCTCGTTGGAATCGTGGGAACCTAAGAATTACCTGTAAAGTACCGAATTTTCGGCACATAAATAAAGGTAGATAAAAATAGTGTGAAATACTATTTTATGAAAGTTGGGAAAGTAAAGAACATTTGGAAACGAGTTGGACCCAAATCGGGTTAAAATGGAGAGATCTGGAATTTTATTTAGGAAAGAGGGCCCAGATTTTTAGTGGAAATTCACAGTGTCAGAAAATTCTGAGAAAATTCTGGGAGCTCCGTAATATTGTTTTAAGGCCACAGTAAAAATTTCGCGTTGATCGGACACCCGGATTGCGAGAACGGGGTCCGCCAGCGATTTTTGATACAGCGAGGCTTTTGGTGACCCAGAAATGGCCAAACTCAGCAAAAATACTTGTAACAGATTTCAAATGTAATTACAAGTGAGTTGGAAGCATTTTAAATCGATGCAAAAGTCATCGAGTCGAAAAGTGAGTTGGAGTTGAGAATTTGAAGCTTCAATTGTGAATCTTAGGTCCTTGTTTGGCGATTTTCGCGAAAAGGGCGAAATCCAGCAAAAATACTTGTAACACATTTCAAATATGATTACAAGTGGGTTTGAAGCGTTTCGAATCAACGCAAAGGCCGTTGAGTCGAAAAGTGAGTTGTGGTTGAGAAACGAAGCCTCAAGTTGCAAAATTGGGACTTGTGTTCGCGGAGTCCGCAAAATGGCAAAATTCGGCGAGAGGACTTGTAACGTGTTTTAAACATGATTACAGTCGAGTTCGGTGCGTTTCGGGTTGACGCGAAGGGCATCGGGTCGAAAAGTGACTTGAACCCGAGGACTTAGCCAAAATCTGAAATTTCTGAAATTTGTGATCGCGAAGCGTTTTCGGAGCCCTGTTTCGGAGGCTTATTGCGCTCCAAAATTTTAAAAGAAATGGGGGATGTCTCACAAAAGTTTTCTTATTAAAAGGGCGAAAAACCTAGGTAAGTTATTAAGGAAAAATCGGAGAACGAAGCGAAGAAAAATGCTTCGTGAATGCTGAAACTGCAGTTTTGACAGCCTAAGTCAATCGCGAAGCATTTTCGGAGCTCTCTTTCGAGGGCTTAGAGTAGTCTAAAATTTTAAATAAAATCGTGGGAAGTTTAAGAAAAATTTGTAGATTAAAGGGGCGAAGAAAAATTTCGATTTGGATTTCTCAGTTGACGGGAAAACGTAGTTAAAGAGGGCTATCCGAAATTGCTCACTGCAGGAAAAACTGCAGGAAAAAGGGGCAGTTTTGGGATTTCTTTTGTAAGTTGGGGCAAATGTGTAAATTTACACTCCCTCTCCAACCACCACCTGCAGAGCATTAAAGCCTCTTCCTTCCTCTTTGAATACCCCCCACTCTCTTCTCTCTCTGCTAAAGAAGGAAGCAGGAAACGAAGGAAGGAAAGAAGAAAAGAAGAAGAAGAGAAAGAAGAAGAAAAGAAGAAGAAAGAGAAGAAGAAGAAGAAGTAGAAGGAGAAGAAAAGGTATTCTCCCTCTCTCTCTCTTTCTCTTTTTCTCTCTCTCTCTCTCTATTCCCTTTTCCCCACGGTTGTGGGTGTTGCGGGCTGCTGCTGCTCAAAGCAGCAGCAGCTGCACATGCTGCGGGCTTAGCTGCTGCTGCATTGAGCAGCAGCAGCTGCCTGGCTGCAGCTGCGCAAGCAGCTTGCTGGCTGCGCAAGCAGCCAGCCAGCAGCTTGGGCCGCAGCAGCCAGCAGCCCTGGCTGCTGCAGCAGCCAGCAACACAAAAAAAAAAAAAAAAAAAAAAAAGAGAAAGGGAGTTGGGCATTGCTGCTGCCAGCAGCAGCTGCATCAATGGCAGCTGCTGCCAGCAGCAGCAGTGCCAGCTGCTGCTGCGCATGCAGCAGCAGGCTCGGCTGCTGTTGCGCGAGCATGAGGCAGCAGCCGCATCAGCTGCAGCTGCTGCTGCTTGTAGCAGCAGCAGCTGCAGTTGCTGGGCCAGCTGCTGCTGCACCAGGCAGCAGCTGGAGCTGCCCAGCAGCATGCGGCCAGCAGCAGCACTGGCTGCTGCTGCTGGCTGTGCCCCCTGCAGCAGCAGCACTAGCTGCTGCTGCTGGCAGGGCCAGCAGCTAGGAAAGCTGCTGGCGGGGCAGCAGTTTTGACAAAAAGGAAAAGAGAAGAAAAGAGAAGAAAAGAAAAGAAAAGAAAAGAAAAGTAAAGAATGAAGAAAAAAAAAAAGAAGAGACGAAAAGAAATTCTTCTCTTCTTTTCTTTTCTCCGAATGCGAAATCTCGAATCTCTCAATGTTTGCAAAAAATGCAAAATTGAGGAATTTGAGTGGGGAATTTGCTCAAATTGAGCTTCCCTCAAAAATTTGAGACCTTATGCTTCTTTACAATATAAAAGTTTCGATTCTCAACTTTCAAAGATGCAAAATCGACGAATTGGGAGAAAATAGCTCAAATTGAGCTTCTCTCAAAATTTGGAGGGCTTTTTGACCCCGGATCGAGTTGAGCAAGTTCCTTTTTGGCAATAGGCCATGGGATGATCATCTTTCTCCTATTTTTGTAAACCAATCAAAAAGTAGCCTTTTTGTGCGAGAAAAGTGACCTAATTGGAATTTTTACCCTTTCTTGCAAAAAGGGGGTAGATTTACCGCCTTATTGAATTTAAAGAATCATGTAAAGGCAATTACTTTATCTTTGCCTTCCTTACAATGTAGGGAAGCCTCACGGATCAAAGGAGCTGGAATTGTCTCCTGCAAGGGCCAAAAGAACACATCGAGGTGGGGGATTCTGCCGAAATTGGGTGACCTCTCCCCTTGCTCCTTTGCTTTTCGATCTAGAAGCATGATAGTAGCCTGTTAGAGGCGTTTGGTAATTATGATTGAATTTGCATGTGTAGATGGATATAGAAGAGAAGTAAACTTTTCTAATTATTAGAATAAGAGATAAATTTGCATGTGTAGAAGGATATAGATAGAAAAGTGGATTTTTCTGAACTGCTAAATATAGATGATACTTGCCTGCGTAGATGTTAAACTTTATTGATGATTGAGATGGAAATAATTGCATGCGTAAAAAGGGGAATCAATTATTTGTTATCTGTGATCATGTTAGGGTATAGCCCTAGGAATCATGTGAAAGCATAAGGAAAAAGGGCATGTTGGTAGTAAGACTAGGAGAAAACCTAGACTCAGGGTTAATGAGTGGCATCACACTTAGGAGTATATCCTAGGATTGAATGAGTGGCATTGTCTTAGGAGATAACCTAAGGACATTGGATAAAGTGATCAACATAGAGTCAAGGACTCTAGGATGAGCATGATATAAGACTTAGGTAAAGGAGACCTAAGGTAAGTTAGTAGGTTGAGAATAGACTAGTTAACATAGAGTCAAGTAACTCTAGGTTAAACATGATATGAAACTTAGGTAAGAGAACCTAAGGTGACTAGTGGAGTTTATACTCACAGAAAATGGATTAGAGTCAAGATAACTCTAAATGCAAAGTGCAACAGGTAAATAGAGATAATGTAACTCCAAGTTCGGCAAGAAAAGAGTATGTGGCCACAAAGTTAAAGAATTAAACTGATAGCAAAGTGATCAACTTAGAGTCAAACTCTAAGGAAAAGTTTGTGTAATCACAAAGTCAAAGAGCTAAATAATATAATCCTAGAGTGGGTCATAGGGTATGGGCAAATGGATCATAACTTTAACTTCAATTTGAGTTAAAGAAATAAAGGTGAAATGTTTAAGAGTGCAGGAGACTCTCTAATTATCCTGATGGCAAGACCTAGGATAAGAGATAAATTGTTGTAAAAAGGCAAAGTTAAAAGCAAGCTAAAAGTGGCTAAAAAGCATAAAGAGAATGTAAATGGCGCCTTCGAATTTGAGACTCGTCAAGTGGAGCAGGACTCCCTGGGCAGTGACCCGTCGGACGAGCTACTTTCGAAAGGCTTAAAGTGAAAGCAAAGAGCTAAACGCTCAAAGGAAAGAGAAAGAGATTTGCCAGTGGCAAAAGGGAGCTACAAGCTCGAATAAGAAAGGAAAGCAAGTGTTCAAAGCAAAGAGGCTAAGAACTAAAATAAAAGAGAAAGAAAAAGAAAAGAAAAGAAAGAAAATTAAAGATAAAACGGGCGTACCTCGGGGGCGAACGTACAACGGTCAGGAGTGGACAGGGTCCCTCTCCCGGGCAGCGACCCGTATGACTGGTAGATAGAGTACTCTTGTCAGAGTTGGGCAGTGACCCAATCGGGCAGTGTCCCGTATGACAAGTCCCCCCGGCAGGACGGGGTAACACTTGCGAGTGTTATCGGCAACCTTAGAAATCTTATCTTATGGTAGCAAGACTACCGGGCTCGGGCCCGTTGGATAAGAATTTCCAAGGGTTAACTTGAACTAAAGCACCAGAATCTAAAGAATAAAGAAAAATAGAGTGGCCAGGGTGGCCGGGTTAGTTGAACCCAGTATACAGCGGCATAGTGGCCGAGTTGGTGCTTAGCAGCCTAGTGTGGCTAGACAAGAGTAGTGATGGTTGGTGATTAGACACAGATAGTATAGTGCAGTGATATATTATATTGCATAGCAGCATTTTATTATTGAGGATTTTAGTTTCCTAGCACTATTATTATTGCTTCCATTGGACCAAGTGGTGTAGGACACTTTTTCTCGGTGGTTGAACCCACTGGGAACTCTGTCGGAGTTCTCACACCCCTTGGGTGACCCCCCCCACAGGTTCGGGTGTGGATACAGCGGATGAGACGGTTCAGATGCAGACGGCGAGGCATACGACAGGGGCAAGGGCCCAGCAGCATAGAGACCTAGAGGGCCTAGCAGAGGTATCCCTCTTATATATTTCTTGAGTGAACATTGTATGGTGAGGAATTTATGTAAAGGGATTGTAATAAATTTATTTGCAAGTTCAGAGATGTAAAGTGTAATAAATTTAAGTTATGGTTCACTCTTGCATGCTTCCATTCCGCTTTAGTTGTTGCAAAAATTTAAATTTGTAGTGATTTTTAGTACTCTGATATTGAGCTTCCGCATACACTTGTTGTGTTATTACGGATGTTACCGTTCCTTTCAGGTAGAAAAAGGTTTTACCTGATTGGCGGGTCTGTTGGCGTGCCCGAACCGTACAAATTGGCGGACTCGGGGCGTGACAGATTAGAGTGGTATCAGAGCCTAGGAATAGTCCTAGGTGGTTAGCAAACCTTAGGGAGACTCTAGGGTTTAGGCACGAGAGAGTGCGTGGATTTTTGGGCGAAAGTAATTGATTGGTTACTATTGTTCCCACGAAGGATGTTGGGACTGATCGAGGGAAATGAGCTTTCATTCTTCGGACTATTACGTTGGCGGCCGACAACGTAATGTTGGAGATGAAAAGGAGTACCCTCTTATACTTTCGCATGATTGGGTCGACGAGCTTTTCTGTCGGTATATAGACTGCGCGTTGCTCAAACGGCTAAATTTGGGCTGGTGGTTTCGTTGTGGTGTGCATATTAGCGATGACACCACATAGGGAGACGCATCTGTATTGACTCAAGTCACGAGAGGGCTCGGGGTCAAACGAGGTACACGAGCTGCGACAGCTGGTGACCGCACTTGTTGGTGTGGTCCAGCAGCAGGTCAAGCTTCTTGCCGATAGGCGGAAATTTCCGCCGACAGGAAGGCTGATTCCAACGCCTAAGGGTGGCGTTAATGTGACAGTCGAAGCAGATAGATAGGCTCCAGTGGCTGATAGCGCAGCAAGCTGAGGCTGCATAAATGACGCATGAGTATACGGCGTCGCCGCATGTAGGGGCGACAGTAGGAAATGGCAGTGGCCGCCGAGCTTTTGTCGGCGCAGCCAACACCTTCAGCATAGGGTGTTTTACGCTTGTGTCAGCTATGTTGCTGGCAAAGTATGGTTAGTAAGGTCCAGTAAGAGACCGACTCGCGAGGTAAATGGTGATCGCTATGTCGCGAGAGCCAAGTTGCTGTGCCCTAAGGGTTAGGGCAAGGAAGATTTACGGGCCTGGCGGCGTGAGTTCGCCCTAATGACGGTAGTGACCGTGTGGCGTGTTGATTATGGCTAGGTTGCCACGTAGTAGTGTTGGCGAAGCCTAGAGTAGGCTTCAGGATGCGAGAACCTCTCGAAAGAGCGAGAGTTTTGTGGCGCCGTTCTGATGGATCGGTATAATGGCAGGGATTGCCACCGCAGGATTTGCGAGTTAATCACCAGAGTTGGTGAACAGTCGTTGTGATGCCTCAACCTAGTTGGGAGAGGTGTACAAGGGTCATACGCGTATATAAGCAAGTTGCTTAACACTGGATTTTTGCGAGTTAGCGTAGGGGCGTTGGACGCCCAACTATTTTGGTGCTCATGGAGCACAAGTATCGCTTAGCCGAGAGAGCAGATTAGGTGGCGTATTAGCCTTTGCCCAGCGTGGCCAGAGTTGATAGAGAGTTCGGGTCGTGGATTGACGACTAGTTGGTTGGTTTTGCTCAGTGAGCATAGTGGTCGCGTGGCGACGATTAGCGGGTTCGCTTGGGGACGATCCGTGCCTGGACCATGTTTGTGGACTGTGGGCCTGTAGCCCAGTGGGCAGGCGCAGTCGGCTGTGAGAGGCAGCGGCCCGAGACCTGATGGCGGGGCATGATAGAGATTTGGTCGGGACGGTAGTCCGAGCGATGACCCGGGGACGTGGAATGCCACGTGTGAGCCTTGAGACTGTTAGTACACTGAGAGTGTGATGTGACCAGGCAGTAGTGCTAGTGATGATTGAGGTGCTGTAACTCCTAGTGGGAGTGTTGGTGTAGTGATCCTAAGTATGGATCTACCCGTTTGACGATTAGGTCTGTGGGCTAGCGAGGGCCGTTGTACAGTGTTGGACTAGTTTTGGGCTATAGGCCCCTATTAGACTGTGGTCTGTGGACCTATTAGTAGTCTGAGATATCGGGTTAGCTGATAGCCCGTGGACTGAGAGCGCTAGTAGCGTGTGAGATAGTTGAGGACTGGTGGATTGGCCTTTGCCCTCCACATTAGGCAGCGGAGTGACCGAAAAGCAAATGCAGTAAATGTAATTAGTTGCAGATGCAACCTTGTTGTGAAAAGACTGATGGCGGAATTAAAGTGAAAATTTCGCAAGTAAAAAAAAAAAAAAAACTGGATCATTCGTGGCAATTGAGAGAGCAAGTGCTCAACTGTGTCTTTCACCTACTTGGTGAAAGTGGCCAGACACCAGGTCTGTGTTTGTCCCTAAATTGCGATAGGGATTCATGAATGAGTTGCTCGTGTAGTCCCGGCGAGCAGGAAATTTGATGCCGGTCACGATATACAGTGAGCCCAGTAGTGAGGGCAAAATTCTTCCCTCTTGATCAAGTAGGAGTCAAGATGTTATTCAAGTTTCGAGGACGAAACTTATTTTAAGGGGGGTAGAATGTAAAGTACCGAATTTTCGGCACATAAATAAAGGTAGATAAAAATAGTGTGAAATACTATTTTATGAAAGTTGGGAAAGTAAAGAACATTTGGAAACGAGTTGGACCCAAATCGGGTTAAAATGGAGAGATCTGGAATTTTATTTAGGAAAGGGGGCCCAGATTTTTAGTGGAAATTCACAGTGTCAGAAAATTCTGAGAAAATTCTGGGAGCTCCGTAATATTGTTTTAAGGCCACAGTAAAAATTTCGCGTTGATCGGACACCCGGATTGCGAGAACGGGGTCCGCCAGCGATTTTTGATACAGCGAGGCTTTTGGTGACCCAGAAATGGCCAAACTCAGCAAAAATACTTGTAACAGATTTCAAATGTAATTACAAGTGAGTTGGAAGCATTTCAAATCGATGCAAAAGTCATCGAGTCGAAAAGTGAGTTGGAGTTGAGAATTTGAAGCTTCAATTGTGAATCTTAGGTCCTTGTTTGGCGATTTCCGCGAAAAGGGCGAAATCCAGCAAAAATACTTGTAACACATTTCAAATATGATTACAAGTGGGTTTGAAGCGTTTCGAATCAACGCAAAGGCCGTTGAGTCGAAAAGTGAGTTGTGGTTGAGAAACGAAGCCTCAAGTTGCAAAATTGGGACTTGTGTTCGCGGAGTCCGCAAAATGGCAAAATTCGGCGAGAGGACTTGTAACGTGTTTTAAACATGATTACAGTCGAGTTCGGTGCGTTTCGGGTTGACGCGAAGGGCATCGGGTCGAAAAGTGACTTGAACCCGAGGACTTAGCCAAAATCTGAAATTTCTGAAATTTGTGATCGCGAAGCGTTTTCGGAGCCCTGTTTCGGAGGCTTATTGCGCTCCAAAATTTTAAAAGAAATGGTGGGATGTCTCACAAAAGTTTTCTTATTAAAAGGGGCGAAAAACCTAGGTAAGTTATTAAGGAAAAATCGGAGAACGAAGCGAAGAAAAATGCTTCGTGAATGCTGAAACTGCAGTTTTGACAGCCTAAGTCAATCGCGAAGCATTTTCGGAGCTCTCTTTCGAGGGCTTAGAGTAGTCTAAAATTTTAAATAAAATCGTGGGAAGTTTAAGAAAAATTTGTAGATTAAAGGGGCGAAGAAAAATTTCGATTTGGATTTCTCAGTTGACGGGAAAACGTAGTTAAAGAGGGCTATCCGAAATTGCTCACTGCAGGAAAAACTGCAGGAAAAAGGGGCAGTTTTGGGATTTCTTTTGTAAGTTGGGGCAAATGTGTAAATTTACACTCCCTCTCCAACCACCACCTGCAGAGCATTAAAGCCTCTTCCTTCCTCTTTGAATACCCCCACTCTCTTCTCTCTCTGCTAAAGAAGGAAGCAGGAAACGAAGGAAGGAAAGAAGAAAAAGAAGAAGAAGAGAAAAGAAGAAGAAGAAGAAGAAGAAGAAGAAGAAGAAGAAGAAGTAGAAGGAGAAGAAAAGGTATTCTCCCTCTCTCTCTCTTTCTCTTTTTCTCTCTCTCTCTCTCTATTCCCTTTTCCCCACGGTTGTGGGTGTTGCGGGCTGCTGCTGCTCAAAGCAGCAGCAGCTGCACATGCTGCGGGCTTAGCTGCTGCTGCATTGAGCAGCAGCAGCTGCCTGGCTGCAGCTGCGCAAGCAGCTTGCTGGCTGCGCAAGCAGCCAGCCAGCAGCTTGGGCCGCAGCAGCCAGCAGCCCTGGCTGCTGCAGCAGCCAGCAACACAAAAAAAAAAAAAAAAAAAAAGAGAAAGGGGAGTTGGGCATTGCTGCTGCCAGCAGCAGCTGCATCAATGGCAGCTGCTGCCAGCAGCAGCAGTGCCAGCTGCTGCTGCGCATGCAGCAGCAGGCTCGGCTGCTGTTGCGCGAGCATGAGGCAGCAGCCGCATCAGCTGCAGCTGCTGCTGCTTGTAGCAGCAGCAGCTGCAGTTGCTGGGCCAGCTGCTGCTGCACCAGGCAGCAGCTGGAGCTGCCCAGCAGCATGCGGCCAGCAGCAGCACTGGCTGCTGCTGCTGGCTGTGCCCCCTGCAGCAGCAGCACTAGCTGCTGCTGCTGGCAGGGCCAGCAGCTAGGAAAGCTGCTGGCGGGGCAGCAGTTTTGACAAAAGGAAAAAGAGAAGAAAAGAGAAGAAAAGAAAAGAAAAGAAAAGAAAAGTAAAGAATGAAGAAAAAAAAAAGAAGAGACGAAAAGAAATTCTTCTCTTCTTTTCTTTTCTCCGAATGCGAAATCTCGAATCTCTCAATGTTTGCAAAAAATGCAAAATTGAGGAATTTGAGTGGGGAATTTGCTCAAATTGAGCTTCCCTCAAAAATTTGAGACCTTATGCTTCTTTACAATATAAAAGTTTCGATTCTCAACTTTCCAAGATGCAAAATCGACGAATTGGGAGAAAATAGCTCAAATTGAGCTTCTCTCAAAATTTGGAGGGCTTTTTGACCCCGGATCGAGTTGAGCAAGTTCCTTTTTGGCAATAGGCCATGGGATGATCATCTTTCTCCTATTTTTGTAAACCAATCAAAAAGTAGCCTTTTTGTGCGAGAAAAGTGACCTAATTGGAATTTTTACCCTTTCTTGCAAAAAGGGGGTAGATTTACCGCCTTATTGAATTTAAAGAATCATGTAAAGGCAATTACTTTATCTTTGCCTTCCTTACAATGTAGGGAAGCCTCACGGATCAAAGGAGCTGGAATTGTCTCCTGCAAGGGCCAAAAGAACACATCGAGGTGGGGGATTCTGCCGAAATTGGGTGACCTCTCCCCTTGCTCCTTTGCTTTTCGATCTAGAAGCATGATAGTAGCCTGTTAGAGGCGTTTGGTAATTATGATTGAATTTGCATGTGTAGATGGATATAGAAGAGAAGTAAACTTTTCTAATTATTAGAATAAGAGATAAATTTGCATGTGTAGAAGGATATAGATAGAAAAGTGGATTTTTCTGAACTGCTAAATATAGATGATACTTGCCTGCGTAGATGTTAAACTTTATTGATGATTGAGATGGAAATAATTGCATGCGTAAAAAGGGGAATCAATTATTTGTTATCTGTGATCATGTTAGGGTATAGCCCTAGGAATCATGTGAAAGCATAAGGAAAAAGGGCATGTTGGTAGTAAGACTAGGAGAAAACCTAGACTCAGGGTTAATGAGTGGCATCACACTTAGGAGTATATCCTAGGATTGAATGAGTGGCATTGTCTTAGGAGATAACCTAAGGACATTGGATAAAGTGATCAACATAGAGTCAAGGACTCTAGGATGAGCATGATATAAGACTTAGGTAAAGGAGACCTAAGGTAAGTTAGTAGGTTGAGAATAGACTAGTTAACATAGAGTCAAGTAACTCTAGGTTAAACATGATATGAAACTTAGGTAAGAGAACCTAAGGTGACTAGTGGAGTTTATACTCACAGAAAATGGATTAGAGTCAAGATAACTCTAAATGCAAAGTGCAACAGGTAAATAGAGATAATGTAACTCCAAGTTCGGCAAGAAAAGAGTATGTGGCCACAAAGTTAAAGAATTAAACTGATAGCAAAGTGATCAACTTAGAGTCAAACTCTAAGGAAAAGTTTGTGTAATCACAAAGTCAAAGAGCTAAATAATATAATCCTAGAGTGGGTCATAGGGTATGGGCAAATGGATCATAACTTTAACTTCAATTTGAGTTAAAGAAATAAAGGTGAAATGTTTAAGAGTGCAGGAGACTCTCTAATTATCCTGATGGCAAGACCTAGGATAAGAGATAAATTGTTGTAAAAAGGCAAAGTTAAAAGCAAGCTAAAAGTGGCTAAAAAGCATAAAGAGAATGTAAATGGCGCCTTCGAATTTGAGACTCGTCAAGTGGAGCAGGACTCCCTGGGCAGTGACCCGTCGGACGAGCTACTTTCGAAAGGCTTAAAGTGAAAGCAAAGAGCTAAACGCTCAAAGGAAAGAGAAAGAGATTTGCCAGTGGCAAAAGGGAGCTACAAGCTCGAATAAGAAAGGAAAGCAAGTGTTCAAAAGCAAAGAGGCTAAGAACTAAAATAAAAGAGAAAGAAAAAGAAAAGAAAAGAAAGAAAAATTAAAGATAAAACGGGCGTACCTCCGGGGGCGAACGTACAACGGTCAGGAGTTGGACAGGGTCCCTCTCCCGGCAGCGACCCGTATGACTGGTAGATAGAGTACTCTTGTCAGAGTTGGGCAGTGACCCTATCGGGCAGTGTCCCGTATGACAAGTCCCCCGGCAGGACGGGGTAACACTTGCGAGTGTTATCGGCAACCTTAGAAATCTTATCTTATGGTAGCAAGACTACCGGGCTCGGGCCCGTTGGATAAGAATTTCCAAGGGTTAACTTGAACTAAAGCACCAGAATCTAAAGAATAAAGAAAAATAGAGTGGCCAGGGTGGCCGGGTTAGTTGAACCCAGTATACAGCGGCATAGTGGCCGAGTTGGTGCTTAGCAGCCTAGTGTGGCTAGACAGAGTAGTGATGGTTGATGATTAGACACAGATAGTATAGTGCAGTGATATATTATATTGCATAGCAGCATTTTATATTGAGGATTTTAGTTTCCTAGCACTATTATTATTGCTTCCATTGGACCAAGTGGTGTAGGACACTTTTTCTCGGTGGTTGAACCCACTGGGAACTCTGTCGGAGTTCTCACACCCCTTGGGTGACCCCCCCCACAGGTTCGGGTGTGGATACAGCGGATGAGACGGTTCAGATGCAGACGGCGAGGCATACGACAGGGGCAAGGGCCCAGCAGCATAGAGACCTAGAGGGCCTAGCAGAGGTATCCCTCTTATATATTTCTTGAGTGAACATTGTATGGTGAGGAATTTATGTAAAGGGATTGTAATAAATTTATTTGCAAGTTCAGAGATGTAAAGTGTAATAAATTTAAGTTATGGTTCACTCTTGCATGCTTCCATTCCCGCTTTAGTTGTTGCAAAAATTTAAATTTGTAGTGATTTTTAGTACTCTGATATTGAGCTTCCGCATACACTTGTTGTGTTATTACGGATGTTACCGTTCCTTTCAGGTAGAAAAAGGTTTTACCTGATTGGCGGGTCTGTTGGCGTGCCCGAACCGTACAAATTGGCGGACTCGGGGCGTGACATTACCCACGTTCAGTTTCGACTTATTTGGACTTCGGACCGACGCGTGCATCCAGGTGGGTTGCTTTCGTCCCCAAAACCGACGGACGGTTCTCTAATTCTATATGATAGAAAGCATGCATGTTAATGTACAACTTATGTGTTTGAGGGATAAACATGAAAATTGTTCTAAGTCATGGGGAATTGATGCTTACTGAAATGATGGGGTATATTCTAGTGAATTTGAGAACTTGCATGTTGTCTGATTATTAGATGAGGTTGTGAGTTATCTGGCGGTTATGATTACCTATGATAGTTGAGAGCATGTTGAGAGAGATGTTGTTTACTTTGGTTGATATTGAGATCATGTCTGTTAATGTTCCCTATTTATGTTTAAGTTAAACTAAATGCTATTATTAGAACTTTGACCTAGCAGTCTGTCATATGTTGCATATTTCAACCAGACTAGTAGAAAACCCCAACTTGGGCTAGTTTATTTATGCTTTAGACACCCCTCACACATTTATTCATTTTTCTTGGACTTAGAGTGTTCCTTGCCTGGGTAGTGGGCCGAGTAATCGGGATGTGGAGGGATGCATGTTACACTCGCACCTGGAGGCCGAGTGGAGTCTGGTAGCTGTGGTTAGACCAGTGTTAGTTTTCGGGAGCTGTGTGACTCGACGGTGGGTCCCGGCTGTTGAGTATTTCGAGCTAGTGTATTAGAGATGTGAGTTGGTCTTTGCCGATCTGATTGATCGTGGATTTGGATTATAGCCTGCATGAGCCATTTGAGCTCAATAGAGATGTGCGGATACTTTCCTCGGTGGGGTCGCTCCCCTCAAGTGCCGCTCTGGAGCTAGGCCTATTACTTTGCTATCGCGACTTGTCAACATAGTCCTTCTGGCTGGGCCCCTTTTGGGCAGTCACAGACGCCCTACATAATTCCAGTCCTCCGTGGATATAATGGTAGTAGGTGGGTGCAGGTTTGACTGGACCCTTTGTGCCAGTCAGTGTAGATTGGGTGATTGTTTTATCGAGTGGTAGTAAATGCATCATTTTTCATCTGTATCACTTTTTGAGCATCTAGATAGAGCGAGGCATAGTAGCTGTAGAGTTATTTCCAACCATTTCTTTATAGCACTGCACTTGTTACTTTATGCCTCTAGTAGACTTAGTGGGCAGACCGTCGGTCTTGGTGGCGGTACCCACTGAGAACTACTGTTGATTGTAGTTCTCACATCCTCTATTGGTGACCATTTCCAAGGATTTCTTCTCCAGTTCCTGCTACTCCTGCTGCTGCTGCATCATCTGACCGAGGTAAGGGAGTCGCGAGCTAGATCCCTACCCGTTCCCAGTGAGAGAGTAGATGGACCCTTTTTGGAGTTGTCATTGGTTTGAATGTATCATGTACTTATTCTATTTTGAGAGTTTCATTTTGGAGAGACATATGTATTGTGAGGACCTGACTTGTACTATTTGGGGATTGTATTTATTTATCTCTTTCAGCAGTTTACTTTTCTGCTTTGATATCTGTATAGTGGTTAGTATTATCTTTTGCAGGTTGGTCGCTTCGTCTATACGGGGCTTTCCGTATGGGCGGCGGATTTGTTGGTGGGCTCGAGTCGCAGTTTCGACCTCGGGGCGTGACATATAAATCTCCAAAAAGAGTACAACTACTCTCTAAGGACATGTAGGGATCTAACTCGCGACTCCCTCACCTCGATCAGTAGAAGCAGCAACAGAAGCAAGAACTGGAGTAGATGCCTTTGGAGAATAGTCACCATAGAGGGTGTGAGAAATACATCAAATAGTAGTTCTCAGTGGGTACCGTCTCTAAGACCAACAGCCTGCCCACTAAGTCTACTAGAGATATAAGATAATAAATACAGTAAATAAAAAATAAAAGTTGAAAATAACTCTACAACTATCATATTTCTATCTATCATGCTCAAAAGATGACACAGAAGATAAAATGCATCTTCTCGGTCTCAACAGACTCAATCGACCCAATCGTCCTGACTGCCACAAGGGCCAGTCAAACCTGCGCTCATCTACTACCACACATCCACACCAGGACGGGAATTACGTAGGGCATCCCAACGGATGATCTCAACCATCGCGTGAAACTGCCTCAACAGGCCCAACATCGCATCCACTGCGAAAAACTGCCTCAACAGGCCCAACATCACATCCACTGCGGAAAACTACCTCAACATCGCATCCAGTGCGGCATCTCATGGGGGCGACCCCACCTAAGGAAAACAGCACGGAACTAACTATCAAATGTCACAATAGTAGTACAAACAGGCTCTGATCAAAATTCACGCTCTCTCTCAAAACGAAAAGACTCATGATACCCAAGCAACTCACACAAAGGTCGGAGTACTCTCTACGAATCGAACTGAAAAAGCCATCACGAATCCAATGATACTAGTAGACTCAACCACTAATAATACCAGCCAGAAACACTCAACGGCTCGGGACCGCCGCCTACCCAAACGGCTCCCAACACTAGTACGGATCTAGCCTCAGCTATCAGACTCCACTCGCCCCCCCGACACGAGGGCAATATGAATCCTACACTATCCCGACCACTCGGCCTACTACCCGAGCGAGGAAAAACTTTAAGTTTAGGAAAAGTAATAATAAATAGAGTAGGAAGTTCAAACAAGGCAAATAAACCCAAGTTGAGAGTTTTCTACGGTCTCGCCAAAAATCATGCAACGTATGACAGGGTGCTAGTCAAAGTTCAATAACTTGAATAATATTATTATTCATCAATAATAGCACCTAAACATGCATGCTGAGAACTACAGTAATAGAATTAGCCGAACTCTGCAAATTTTGGAGGAAATCCAACCCACCTGGTACACGTCGATCCAGAGTCCGATCAGGCTGAAACTAGACGTGCACGTTCCTCAAGCTCCCACAGTTCCTACACACTAAGAAACACCCAAAAACTCCTCCCGGATGAACGACGATGCTCAAAATACCAAGTGCTGCCCAAACAGTCCAACGCAAAAATCAGCATGTGCATCAACGGAGTGTAGAAGCCAAACCATACACAATTTTCACCTGGAACCAAAAAGAAAGATGCTCACCTCAATCGTAAGAAGGAGTCCCAACTTTCACATTCTCAGAAAAAGTCCAAAATCCTAGCGAAAACTGAAATACAAAGCCGAATGTCGCGATGAGTTCAAATACAGATTCCAGCACCAAAACCCTGTCATAAAGCTCCAAAGACAGAAAAATTCACCTTCAAAATGCCTTCAAAAAAAAAAATCCAAGAAAGCTACGACTGCGTTTCTCTTGAAGTCTAGATGGAGATTGAGTCTTTAAACATCCAATTCCGCCAACAAACGGCCGAGAAAAAGTTGAAAAACTCCCAGCTGTCCAGAAAAACTACAACACAAAAAGGGGTCTAAAGATGCTACGAGAAATCATATAAAAACACAAAACGGAGGAGAGTGATAAATAGCAAAGTTGAAGGCATACCAGTCATGAAAATCCTGAACCAAAAATCAGCAAAAATCTCCAAGGGGTTAGCTCAGGGGAGTCCGTGGAAGAAACGTCGATGGAAAAAACCGTAGTCGAAGGAACGTCGAAGCTCGCGGAGTCGAGTAGGAAGATGATGAAACGATCTCCAAAAATCCTCCAAAATCCCTAGAAATGAAGAAGATCCGTCAAGCTAGCTCTCTGTCAAAGGAAGCCCCAAGAAGAAATCCCAAAAAAACCCAAATGGCTGCTCAAAAGGCGTTATTTATAGCAAAAATCTTGAAAAATCAACTTCGGATCAAGGGGGCGAAACCGGGTGCCCGAATCCGCACAGTGTGCGCCCGGACATACGGCACCAATCCGCGCAACGCTCGAATCACCGAGATTGCGCCACACGTCCGCTGCGCCCGACCGGTAGTTAGCGCCGGCCAATGGGAGGCCGCCACGTGGCAACGCGGGGCGAACAGCGGGGGTACACGCGGCGTGGACCTCACCGGGTCTACCGCGTCCGAATGCCGGCCAATGGGAAGCCGCCATGTGGCCGCCCAATCCTCTCTGCCAATCGCGCAACGCGTGTTCCGCCCCTGCCCGCGCTTGCCCGCATTGCCCGCGCCTACCCGTGCTGTCAGCGCCTGCCCGCGCTACTCGCGTGGACCGCGCCTGCCAGGCCCACTACACCAGCCACTCCCACGCCGCTACGCGGCCGTACGGCGCCAATGGCGACGCGCCACATGTCTCCGCCCGTGGTCCACAGCTCCATGCACGAGAAACACAGTAAAAATTGCCCTGCGTCCGTTTTAGGGCGTCCGGATCCAGAAAAATACATCCAAATAGTCGATTTCAATCATTTTCTCGTTCTGAATCCAAATTCGGTGTCCGTTTTGCACGTATACGCTTCTAACTCTCTGCAAAGGCATCCGAAAAGGTAATTGTGATTCATTTTCCGCGCTGAGTCCATTTGTAGTGTCTGTTTCGCGCACGAACACCTCCATCACACTGTAAGGGGCATCAAGAAGCCTCTGACCATGCTGCTAACATTCACGGAGATCCGGGTCATCACAAAGGATGACACATGGTGTGAAAAGTGGTCAAACAAGTCAACCGATTTTGACGAATTATGAGCCGATGAAAAGACACCTAAGCTTTAACGAAGAATAAACAGGAATCGGTTGTCCAAGTAAAAGGTTGGTCATCAACTCCTTTAGCCTATTGATAATAAGAACCGAAAATGAGATCGATCCTCGACTTTAATAGCCAAAAGGGGATACGAACCGAAATCTAGAATATGTAACTCCTAAAGGAAATAATGCGAAATTATAGGGCACAGAATTCTCAGCCGACGCGATTTCGGCCAAGACACCGTGCGTCACTCACTACCGGGAATCACGCAACGATCTATAATGGCGCGTAATACCCAGGAGTAACGTAGCCAAAGAATGCGCCACTACCTCTTTAGGAGGAGTAGTTTCCAGAGAAAATGTGGCCGAATAACACGCCATTACCTATAATGGCGGCTAATCTTAAGAGAAATTCACACTAGTATAAATAAGTGAAATTCTCTCTGACAAGAAATCATGCAATCACGTAAGCCAGCGACCACGAGCATTTCAATTCCTTCAATTCCCGCATCTATCATTTTTCTAGGTAGATTTACAGTTTTCCTTCCTGCTTTCCTAGTGTAATTCTACAACTTTTCTAGGAGTAGTTCTAAGAGTAATTCGCCAACACTACAATTCCTAATCCACCTTGAAGCTTAACAGTTCGATTCAGCTCGTCAGGCCGAGTCACACTTAAAGAATACATTTTGAATAGCTCGGATGGCTTTGACCGAACTCTTTTTGTTTTCGATGGAGAAGAATTCGGTTGGGCAGATCCCTCCTCAACGCGATCGCTTGATCAGCGGCGCATTCCAGAGAGTCATTTCCGAAGCCGATCGAAAACCCTGATTAACGGTCAAAATACGTTCGGCGCACAACAAGACGCAACAATAGTACAATAACCAAACCATATATATATATATATATATATATATTATATATATATATATATATATATATATATATATATATATATATATATATATATATATATATATATATATATATAATTAGGCTAGAATACTATCGATAGCACCAAGTCATTGGTGCTATCAAGTTTTTAGCCTTTGGATTAAAAAATGTGTGGTTAAGATGATAGTGGTCCCCTAGGGTTTACTAGATGGTTGGTTGAATAGTAAAAATCTTAGGGGACTACTATAATCCCAACCGCATATCTTTTCATCCAATGGCAGAAAACTTGATAGCACCAATTGCTTGGTGCTATCGATAGTATTCTAGCCGGACTACATATATATATATATATATATAGAGAGAGAGAGAGAGAGAGAGAGAGAGAGAGAGAGAGAGAGAGAGAGAGAGAGAGAGAGCTAAGCGGAATACTATTAATAGTACCAAGTCATTGGTGTTATTAAGTTTTTAACCCTCGGATTAAAAAATATTTGGTTAAGATGATAGTGGGCCCCTTGGGTTTAATAGGTAGATGGAAATTAAATAGTAAAATCTAACTGGTGAAAATAATTGAAGGGGTTGACCTAAGGGTAGAAAACTTGATAGCACCAAATACTTTGTACTCTATATATATATATATATATATATATATATATATATATATATATATATATATAGAGTGAGAGAGAGAGAGAGAGGGAGACAGAGTCATATGTAGGCCCAAAGTGGCCATGCCCCCCCCCCCATATATATATATATATAGTCCAGCTACTATACTATCGATAGTACCAAGCATTTGGTACTATCAAGTTTTCTACCCTTAGATCAACCCCTGTAATTATTTTCACCCGTTAGATTTTACTATTTCCCCAACCACCTATTAAACTCAAGGGGCCCACTATCATCTCAACCATACATCTTTTAATTCAACGGTTAAAATCTTAATAGCACAAATAACTTTGTACTATTAATAGTATTCCAGCCTAACTATATATATATATATATATATATATTATATATATATATATATATCTATATATATATATAATATATATATATATAGATTATATTCAGAGATAGGTAGAGAGAGAGAGAGAGAGGGAGAGAGAGAGAGAGAGAGAGAGAGAGAGAGAGAGAGAGGGGGGGGGGGGAGCGGGGACAGTGTCACGCCCCGGGGTCGAAACTGCGACCCGGGCTCGCTAACAGATCCGCCATCTGTACGGAAACTGCCGTACAGACGAAGCGTCTAATCCTGCAAAAAGAAGGATACTATACTAAACAGATATCAGAGCTGAAAATAAACTGCTAGAAATAAAATAAAATAAAATAAAATAAGTCCAATGATACAATCCAAGTCCTCGCCCAAAAAAATACAAAAGTCACTCTCAGCAATAAAGGAAAGTACAACTCTATCCCTCACTACAAAGTCTCTCAACAAGAAACTCTCAAAATAATAAGGGTACATCTACTCTTTGGACGACGACTGGTGGGGATCTAGCTCGCGACTCCCTCAACTCGATCTGAAGAAGCAGCAACTGGAGTAGCAGGAACAGGAGTAGAAGTCCCTGGGAGAAAAGACACCACGACGGGTGTGAGAACTACTTCCCACAGTAGTTCTCAGTGGGTGCCGTCAACAAGCCCAACGGTCTGCCCACTAAGTCTACTAGAGGCATAAAGTAACAATATAAAACTGAAATGGAAGGGCTGGAAAAGTAACTCTACAGTTACTATGCCTCTATCTAGATGCTCAAAAAGTGGAACAGATGGAAACATGATGCATCTACTAAGTCACACAGTATACTCACCCAATCTATACTGACTGCCGCATAGGGTCCAGTCAAACCTGCGCCCACCTACTGCCGCACATCCTCAACAGGACGGGTCTACCGTAGGGTGTCCGTGACTACCAAAACTGGCCCAGCCAGAGGGACTGCGTCGACAAGTCGCGATAGCAAGTAACAAGCCCAACTCCGGAGTGGCACTCGAGGGGCGCGACCCCACCGAGGAAAGTATCCGCGTATCTCTGTCGAGCTCAATATGGCTCATGCAGGCTATAGTCCAAACCACGATCACAAGATCAACTAACAACACCAACGCTCACTCACAGGCTGAAAAACCACACAGCCGGGGCCACCGTCTGCCAGACGGCGCCCACAACAAAACACTAAACTCACAGGAAAGACCGACACCATAAGGGTTTGGAAACCCGATAGGCCGGTGCTTAGAACCCTATCAAACAAGAACAGACTCTAGGCTCCGCCTATCGAAGTTCCCGACCCCCTTATAGTTCGGGAACGCAACAACCTCGGTACAACACGCAGAAGACACCAACCAGGGCCCGAAAGTTTCGGGAGACCTACACCTACAACCCTATCAAACAAGAACAGGTTCCAGGCTCGGCCCCCGTGGCTTCCGTCCCGACGAAGGAATGGCCCTAGAACCCAGACCACTCGAATCCTTTCGAGTGGGGAGATTTACAGGAAAAAGGTGACATTTGTTATTGAAAACCATTTTCACTCAACCCACACAGGGTGAGGATTAAAAGTATTACCCTTTTTGAAAAGCTATCTTGTTTTGAGAAGAAATCTATTTTTTATGATTTTTAGTTCTTTTTAGAAAAACAGTTAGAAAACAAGTGTTTTACCCAAACCCCGAAGGGCTGATGCCTTTGTCCAATCAAACAAGAACAGACTCCAGCGGCCCTTCGATGCTTGGAAGAAAACATTGATAGACTAAAATCATATGTATGTCGAAAAGGGTTCTGGGTTCTAGGTCCGGCTAACACTAGTAAACTACTGCCACTAACACAGTGGCGACAACCCAAACAGGGAAAAACAAGACCTCCCGGGACCACCGTTTACCCCAAACGGTTCCCGGTACAGACAAGCGACCCACTACATCTACCAGACTCCACTCTGCTCCCACGCACGAGTGCAAATGCATCCCACACTAAAAGAAAGTCCCGACCTCTCGGCCCACTACCCGGGCGAGGATAACACTATATCCAGGAATGAAAGAACAGTGTGGATGTCTAAACATAAATAACCCTAGCCCAAGTGAGGGTTTCCTACTGGTCTGGTTACACATGCAACATATGACGGGGGTGCTAGGTCAAGTTCCAAGATAATTATATGAACTGATGATAAAAGGAACAATAATTTCTACAATCTGGCATGCTACACAAGAAAAAGAACTATCATGCAAAGTCCTACATCAGTAGAATTACTGTACAGTCCATAAAACTTGGAGATAAGGCCACCCACCTCGATTTGCCACCAATTGCTCGTAGACACTTGCAATTGGCCTCCACGCGATCCGCACGCAAAACGAAGCACGGTGCCGAAACTCGCACGCAAAACGAAGTCCGCACGCAAAACGGTGCACGCCGCCGGAGTCCGCACGCAAAACGGAGCACGGTGCCGAAACCCACGCGCAAAATCGAGTCCGCACGCAAAACGGTGCACGGTGCCGGAGACCGCACGCAAAACGGAGCACGGTGCCGGAATCCGCACACCAAACGGATTCCGCACGCAAAACGGCGCACGGCGTCGGAGACCGCACGCAAAACGGTGTAGTAAAACACGGTCCCTAACACAGATAAGAACAAGGGGTTAATTCATAGTCCAAAAGAACGCCCCAAAACTGTGCCGAAAAACACCGTAAAAACAAGTGCGGGACCTACCCGACTACGCCGCGCCGCCCAGCCGCCCCGTCGGAAAACCTCGCGCGCTCCACGAGGCCCACGAAGCGCCGCTGCACCCCACAAAAATTCCCTCCGCACTCCCTCTCTTGCTCGGGTGGAGAAGAAAGAAAAGAAAAAGGAGGAGAAATGGCGCTCGGGGGAGAAAGAAGAAGAAGAAGAAAAAGAGAAAAGGGGGGGTGGTCCACGGACCCGGTCCACGGGTCCGGTCCACGGCGCCAACCAATGGGGAGCCCTCAGCCTCGGTCCACGGCGCATGGGCGCACGCGCCCGATCCACGCGCGCGCCCACAGTGCCACGCGGCGCACGGCAACGCGCCCGCCACACGGGCGCGTTACATCGCGCCACCCCAGGCGCGGGACACGCGCGCGCCACACGAGCGCGCGTGCCCCCGCGCCCGCGCGGGCGCCAACGGGGGTCCGCCACGTGGCGGCCCCCGCGCGCTCCGCGCCGAGGGCGCGTTTCCCCATGCCCTGCCGCGCCGTACGCGCGCCGTGCGCGCGCGCCACCTCGGGATCCGAGCCGCCGCCACGCTTCGGGATTCGTGCCGCGTCGCCTCGAAAAACGCGCACGTCATCCGGGTTCCAAAAAAAAGCAAGTAAATAGTCCATTCTCAACGATTTCGCGCGCTGAATCCAAAAACGATGTCCGTTTCTCCAAATTCTCATCCAAAAATTTACCGAATGCCCCCAGAAAGCCCACTTGATCCGATTTTGACGCCGGGTCCATTTCTGAAGTCCGATTTGCCAAATTCCCGAAGGCAACCGGAGAGGTAATATTTTATCCAAACTTCGCCCGGAGTCTAAATTTGACATCTGCGTCGCGCGAAACCACTTCTAAACACTCGACGGGTCCTCCAATTCCCACGGGATCTCTTTTTTTTTAAGCCCGAAGTCCACCACTTGTGTCCAAATTGCGCGCAAATACCACCGACACACCACGCAGGCCTCCAGTGATGCAAACTAAATCCCAAATTGCATCACAAATTCATTTCTCGGGCCCGACATGCGCACAAACACTCCCCACGGCCACTAAAAGCTGTCCAACAACCAGCAAACCTTACGCGGGGAATTTCGGGACCTCACAGACAGAGTCATATGTAGGACCAAAGTGGCTATGCCCCCTCCCCCCCCCAACACACACACTTTTTGAAAATTACATAAAAAATTTATTATTAAGTTATTAATAAAATTCAAATAGTGTAAACTTTAGGGGCCAAAATATTTAAAAAATAATAATAATAATATTGTCTTGTGGGTCACGCAATGCAAATTTAGTTGACTCTAACGTATCGTAATACTTAATTTGCAAATTATATTAAATCGTAATACTTGATTTTTTGATATATCGTAATACTTGATTTGCAAATTATATTATATCTTAATACTTGATTTTTTAACATAATTTTTTTTATAGATTCTTAAATCATTATTATTTTAATGATAAAGACAACTATACTCTATATTTAAAAAAAAAAAAAAAATACTAAAATCTTAAAAGATAATAAACAAGGAATTATTTATATATAATTTTTTTTAGTATTTTTTAAAGATTAATATATTTTGTATAAAATATTTTTAGCCACCCTAAAATTACAATCCTGACTTCATCCCTATATATATAGAGTCCGGCTGAAATACTATCGATAGCACCAAACAATTAGTGCCACCAAGTTTTCAGCACTTGGATAAAAAGATGTGTGGTTGGGATTATGTTGTGATGATCCGGACTCCCGCAGGAACTGTGCAACATTAAACAGTGACTGCGGGGAGCTTGTACAGTGCATCGGAGCTTGTAGAATCGAAATTGGATATTTAAAATAGACTCTGCGCGAAAATCGGAGCAAATGGGATTTTCGGGAGCTTTTTGCAAAATTTCGGATGAGAATTTGGCGAAACGGACGGCGTATTTGGACTCAGCGCGCGAAAACGGTCAAAATGGTATATTCGCTTTATTTTTCGGCACTTGGTACTGTTCACCGGAACAGTAACCGCCGGCCGGAATTACTGTTCCGGCCGGCGGCGGCCGCCGGCGAGCGGCGGCGGGCGGCGGCGCACGGCGGCGGGCAGCGGCGCAGCGGCGGGGCAGCGGCGGAGCGCGGCGGAGGCGCGCGGCGCGGGCAGCGCGGGCAGGCGCGGGCAGCAGGCGCGGGTGCGCGGTCCATGGGCCTGGCGTGCACCGGGTGCACCGAAGGTTCCATCTGCCACGTGGCAGCTTCCCATTGGCTGGCCGGCTTCTAGAAGCTTCTGGATGGTGACACGTGGCAGCATCCTATTGGCCGACAATTTTCCGGAAGACCCGGAGCGCGGACCGAGCACATGGACCACGTGGACACGTGGCGAATTCATTGGCCCTGCACAGGCTGTTTCCTGTTTTGTGGACACGTGGCGCGTTCCTGGTTGGCCGTTTCGGTGTTTCCTGTTCGGATCTGGATCCCGTGTGGGAATATTCCCTTTGGCCCATATATATAGGGGTCCCCCACCCCCTCTCTTTGCACCTTGGATTCCGAGCCTTAAGAGAGAGAATCAGAAAAAGTGCCCAATACGAAAGTTTTTCCTCTCTCTCTCTCTCTCTCTCTCTACAATCTCAGAAATTTAGGAGTTACAGATAGTGAGATATCTGCGACGCGGCGCACTGCGACGATTTTCTTTTTAGGCCCATTTCCCGTCGCAGTTCCGTCGAAAATTCACTGCGGGCTAACCGGGTGGAATTTTTGGACGATTTTTGCGACAGCGCGACCGTAAGAGGTAGGGCTTCGATTTCCGTGTTGATCATTTTGCTCCATTTCGTACTTTTGGCACGTTTCCCGGTCCTCTTTGACCCCCCTTTTTACTGTGGAAATTTTTGGACAGCACCGACTTCTCCGATTTTTATCTTGACGTAGGAGCATCAGATCGAGGCGTTTAAAGAGTCGATTTTGATCTACTCTTCGCGAGGAACGCAACCGTGATTTTTCTGGGATTTTAGGAGCTCATTTTAGAGGTGAAAAATTCCTCTTTTCCCGTGCTGTCTGAAAAACAGCAAATATTGTGCTTTTTGGGATTTGTATTTATACCGGGAGCATTGTTTGCAGGAATTGAGGACTGTGGACAACCAGGAGACTACCTGGGGTGTTGTTTGAGCTGTTCAAGGTGGGCGGTTGTTGCTTACCTCATTTTTGACAAGCTCACTGGGATTACTAGAAATCCCCTAAAATATGACAATTAATGAGAACCATTGGGACAAACTAACAGGACTACTAACAGGACTACTAACAGGACTACTAACAGGACAACTAACAGGACAATTAATGAGAACCATTGGGACAAATTAATATGACAAATGACAAGGACCGCTGGGACAAACTCCCCTAAAAATTAATATAACCCCACAAATGATATGATGACTTATATTGGGACACTGTGATTGAGACAAAGGCTATGATCTCGCATGCAAATGACTTTTATTCAGTAAATCAATTGTTTTAAACCTTTGACACTATTTTACAACTTTTAAAAATAAAGACAGTTGCATGCATGCCCGGACATCAGGTAAGGCCACTATTCATTGCTACACTATCATATTGGGATTTGAACATGTTTTATTGTTGTCCTTTGCATTCAGATGTTGTTGCTCAAGTGTGAGCAGGGGTTTGGGATAGTGTAGCCAAGGTTGTGCTAGATTGTGGACTTGTGGGGTATTGCGGTGACCGCGGACAGTAGGCGGTTGACCAGATGATTATCCTTGCATCAGATTGGGGTTGAGTTTGGTTTATTGCATCAGTTGGGGATTGGGTTTCTGTAGTGGATGGAGTTTCCCACTTTGATCATAGTCATGATCCAGTCCTGCTGATTTATGGCACTTCTGATACTGAGATATTTTACTCGTGTGGGTCGCTCCCCTCGAGTGCCACTCCGGAGTGTGTTACAACATTATCCCCTATCGGCACCCCCGATTTGGCCAACATTATCCCCTATCGGCATACCCGATTTGGCAAATACTATCCCCATCGGCGTTATACCCGATTTGGCAAGGCACAGCAGGAAGTACCAGTTTTGCTAGTGACACCAGATTGAGTTCATTCAGACAGGCATTTATACACTGATTCATACATTTAGTTATTCTATTGCTTGGCATTTAGAGGCATGGTGGTGGTAGTTTCCTTTTTATCAGCAGTCTTTATAGCTTACAACTGTTCTTTCCTGTTGCCTCTAGTAGTCCTAGTGGGTGCGTCAGAGTTGAGGTTTTACCCACTAGGGGAGGCTACTGGTTTATCTGGTAGTTCTCACCCCCATTGTTATTTTTCTGTCCCTTTCTCCCCTTTCTTTTGCAGAGTCGTCTGCGGGAGCCGCTAGGCCATCGGCAGCTGATAAAGGTAAGGGGATCGCTGAATAGATAGATCTCCTGTGAGGCTGAGAGCTATTAGACAGATAATGTACCCTCCACTCAGACTGTGATATTCTCCTTTTATTTTGGGTCTGGCTTCCGCCAGCTGGATGTACTATTTTGGTGAGCTGGGAGATTATTGTACTTATTACAGTTGTATTTGTATTTCCAGTCTGAAATACTATGTGGTTCTTCTATTCAGCTCGATATTATGCTCTTTTACTGTTCATATTATATCGGAGCAGGTTACCAGCGCTTCGTGTACGCGGGAAATCCCGTGTGCACGGCGGATCTGTTGGCGAGCCCGGGTTCCGGGGCGTGACAGATTAAAGTTGGTATCAGAGCTTAGGGATAGTTCAGTTGGGACTTAGGAAACCCTAGGCTTTTGGCAGACCCTAGGATAATAGGGTATGAGAGACGTGATAATTTTGCGGAAGTCGTTGGGTTACTTATTTAACTCTTCCAGTAAAGTAAGAAGGATCGACTTAGCCTACTTCTGGTGGACAGTTATGTTGGCTGCAGACAACATAAAGTCACAGAAATAGGAGAATGTCTTTGACTTTCGCTAAGATTGGGTCGTGTGGGGTGATGATACTGAGTATGGTTTCTTGTGGTAGGATGCCTCCGCGACGTAGAATGTTGACGCGTTCTCAGCCTGATTCCCCTGAACCCGATCAGGAGGAGTCCGAGCAGGGCCAGCAGAGTGAGGTGCAAGAGCTGCAGGCTCAGATGGCCCAGATGTCTGAAGCTGTTCGGCGTCAGGAGGAGGCCATGAGCCGGCTGACGCAGATGTTAGAACAGAGGGCGCAGCCTGTTGTAGCACCCTCGGAGAATTCTCCCGTACCTTCTTCCCCTGCCGTGAATCCCCCAGTTGTACCAGTGACCCTGGCATCCCCTGTTGCTCAGGGAGCAATCCGGCCATTGACTCCTGCAGAGGAGCAGGAGTTTTCTGACAAACTTACTCAATTCTGTAAGCGGGGACCGCCCAGGTTTTCAGGGCAAAATACTCAGCCTTGGGAGATCGGGACTTGGCTTTCTTCGATGGAGAAGTTATTTCGGGACTTCTTCATTGACCCGAAGTACAGGGTACATATGGCTGTACACTGCTTAGACGGGGATGCTGATGCATGGTGGCGTCGGGTGGAGCCCCTGGAATTTCAAATCACTCGACAGCTACCCTGGTCTGAGTTCAAGAAGATGATTTTAGATACGTACTTCTCCACGAGTATGAAGAAAAAGCTGGAAGATGATTTGAAGAATCTCCAGCAAGACAACCGGACAGCATTGGACTATTTTCAGGAGTTCAAGCGGTTACTCAACTGCGTACCTTATGTCGCCAGGGACGGACCCCACCAGGTAGAGCTCTTTGAGTCGGGCTTGCGCCCAGAGATCTATACTCTGGTGCATGCTCAGAGACTACAGACCTTGGAGGAGGCAGCAGAGCATGCCCAGTGGGTTGAGAGGGGAGACCACGTCGTCGCCAGACGTGGGGGCCTGGTCGCTCAAGGCGCTGACAGGAAGCGACCAGCGCAGGACGACGGGGGGCAGGCCAGTTCGTGGAGGCCGCCGCGACCGCCACGGCCTCAGTTTTCCGGCCGCGGACGTTCTGAGCGGCGAGGGCCTGGTGGATCCCAGAGGCCACCGCAACATCAGCAGCAACAGCATTCGCATCAACAGAGATCGCAGTCGCGGCAGCAAGGGCCTCCGCGACAGAGGCAGCAGGCGAGGCAGCCCCAGGCTACGGTTAGGTGCATTTTCTGTCAGGGACAGCATAACTCTGATACATGTGATCTGAGGTTTGGCCGCTGTTATCGATGTGGACAGTCTGGCCACCTCCGAGCTGCCTGCCCATATGCACCATCGACGGCTCCTTCTTCAGCATCTGCTCCTTCTTCGTCTCAGCAGTGGTCGACAGCTCAGCGACCATATGCTCCAGCAAGCAGGCCATCTTCTTCCTATCCCACGGAGTATCGCCCTCCAGCTCAGAGTGGGCGAGTGTATGCTGCGCAGGTAGAGGACTCTCCAGCCGCAGATCATGTGGTGGCAGGTATCACCTTACTTTCTGGCATTAGGACTCGTACATTATTTGATACTGGAGCATCGCATTCTTTTATTAATAAATCATTTGCATCATTACATGGGATAGAGGTAGGACCTTTACCACGTGCACGAGAGGTTCAGATTCCCGATCACACCTTGCACGTGGAGGAGTGTTGTTGGTCCTGCCCGATGCAAATCGAGTCCTGGATTATGCCAGCAGACCTGTTGGTCTTGAGACAGCTGAAGGACTTCGATGTGGTCCTCGGGATGGACTGGCTGGCTCGGTATTTCGCAACTATTGATTGTGCCGCGAGGACGGTCACTTTTAGAGAGCCAGGCCAGGAGATGTTAGTATTCCGGGGATGTCAGAGTGCTTTCTTTGCCTCTATGATTTCGACTTCCCGAGCGAGGCAGATGATCCATCGTGGATGTGTAGCCTTTTTGGCTAGTGTTGTTGAGGGGCCTACGGCGGCGCCGGGACTCGGGGATATCCCTATTGTCCGCGAGTTCCCGGATGTTTTTCCACCTGAGCTGACTAGCATGCCGCCAGATAGGGAGATTGAGTTTGTGATTGACGTGGTTCCAGGAACTGCGCCAATCTCAAAGGCTCCTTACCGAATGGCACCGGCTGAGTTGCGAGAGCTTAAGGCGCAACTCCAGGATTTAATGGATAAGGGCTTTATCAGGCCGAGTGTGTCGCCTTGGGGAGCACCGGTGCTATTCGTGAAGAAGAAAGATGGGTCACTTCGACTATGTGTGGACTATAGGGAATTAAATAAAGTGACCATCAAGAACAAGTACCCTTTGCCGCGCATTGATGATCTTTTTGATCAGCTGCAAGGGTCTTGTGTCTTCTCTAAGATAGATCTGCAGTCCGGTTACCACCAGTTGAAGGTGAAGGCCGAGGATATTCCTAAAACGGCATTTAGATCACGGTACGGGCATTATGAATTTACAGTTATGCCTTTTGGGCTAACTAATGCCCCTGCCGCATTCATGGATTTAATGAACCGGATCTTCCGACCATACTTGGATCGATTCGTAGTAGTGTTCATTGATGATATCTTGATCTACTCCCGAAGTGATGCCGAGCATGAGGAGCACTTAAGGATTGTGCTGCAACTTCTGCGAGAGAAGAAGTTGTATGCCAAACTGGCAAAGTGCGAGTTTTGGCTTCGGGAGGTAGTCTTCTTGGGCCATGTGATTTCCGCCGAAGGTGTGGCGGTGGACCCGGCAAAGATTGAGGCAGTCCGTGATTGGCCCCGACCGACGACGGTTTCTGAGGTGCGTAGCTTTATGGGTTTAGCTGGGTATTATCGTCGGTTTGTGGAAGGCTTTGCGAAGCTTTCCACACCCCTCACTCGCTTGACGCGTAAAGAAGTGAAGTTTATCTGGAGTGAGGACTGTCAAAGGAGCTTTGAGGAGCTAAAGAATAGACTGATGACCGCTCCTATCCTTTCCCTCCCTGTTATGGGGAAAGGATATGTGATCTACAGCGACGCATCACACAGTGGACTTGGTTGTGTGTTGATGCAAGAAGGGAGGGTAATTGCCTATGCATCGAGGCAACTCAAAGATTACGAGAAGAATTACCCTACCCATGACTTGGAACTCGCTGCTGTAGTGTTTGCACTAAAACTTTGGCGTCATTACCTATATGGAGAACACTGTGAAATCTACACCGACCACAAGAGCCTAAAATACCTGTTCACGCAAAAGGAGCTAAATTTAAGGCAGCGTAGGTGGTTAGAGCTATTAAAAGATTATGATGTAGATATTCTCTACGACCCAGGCAAAGCTAATGTGGTCGCTGATGCCTTGAGTAGGAGAGCGGTGCAAAGTTTGTCTATGTTGATCACAGACCAGGCACCGCTATTAGAAGAGATGAGACGGCTCGAGTAGAGGTTGTGTCCCCTGGGGTCTCTGCTAGACTGACATCTTTAGTCGTGCAGCCCACTCTGCTGGACAGGATCAGGGAGAAACAGAGTGAGGACCCCCACTTGACCAGGATTAGAGATCAAATTCCGAGTAATCAGTCTGGGGACTTTACGGTGGATGCCTCGGGAGTACTGAGGTACAGGAACCGAGCATGTGTGCCAGCGGATGCGGAGATCCGAGAGCAGATATTGCGAGAGGCCCATTATACACCTTATACCCTACATCCTGGTGGGACTAAGATGTATAAGGACCTCAAGGCACACTTCTGGTGGAAAGGCATGAAAAGGGATATCGGGAGATTTGTGGCTCAGTGTTTAACTTGTCAGCAGGTGAAAGCTGAGCATCGAGTGCCAGCTGGCAAGTTACAGAGTCTCCCAATTCCCCAGTGGAAATGGGACCACATTACGATGGATTTCGTGGTCGGACTTCCTAGGGCACAAGGAGGAGCAGACGCTATCTGGGTAGTCGTGGATCGACTTACCAAGTCGGCGCACTTTCTGCCCATGCAGACTACGTGGCCACTTGACCGGCTAGCCCAGTTATATCTGGATGAGATAGTGAGATTACATGGAGTACCCGCCTCCATTGTATCAGATAGAGACCCGAGGTTTGTTTCGCATTTCTGGGGGAGTTTGCAAACAGCCTTGGGGACTGAACTCAGGTTCAGTACAGCTTTTCATCCGCAGACTGATGGGCAGTCAGAGCGGACTATACAAATCCTGGAGGACATGCTGAGGGCTTGCGTCTTGGATTTCGGCGGAGGGTGGATTCGACACTTATCCTTAGCTGAGTTCGCGTACAACAATAGCTTTCAAGCGAGCATTCAGATGGCTCCGTTTGAAGCATTGTATGGACGCAAGTGTCGATCACCGCTTTATTGGAGTGACGTGGGCGAGAGGCGGACCTTGGGACCAGATGTCTTGATAGAGGCAGAAGAGAAGGTCCGAGTGATTCGACAGCATCTTCAGACCGCCCAGAGCCGACAAAGGAGTTATGCCGATGTTCGGCGACGAGACTTAGAGTTTCAGGTTGGTGATCATGTATTCCTGAAAGTCTCGCCGTCCAAAGGAATCAGGAGGTTCGGCATTCGTGGAAAACTTAGCCCCCGATATATTGGACCCTTTGAGGTATTGGAGCGTATCGGGCCAGTTGCCTACCGACTTGCACTTCCTCCGAGGCTTGCTGGTGTCCATGATGTATTTCATGTCTCTACTTTGAGGAAGTATGTCTTCGACCCATCGCACGTCATCGACTTCACACCGCTCGAGATCAGCGAGGATTTGAGGTATGAGGAGCGCCCACTGCGAATTCTGGATCGAGAGGTGAGAGAATTGCGCAATCGGGCCATTCCCTATGTGAAATCCAATGGGGCAATCATGACGAGCGCGAGGCTACATGGGAGCTCGAGTCGGAGATGAGGAATGCTCACCCCTACTTATTCGAGACATCGGACTGAGGATTATTGTTTAGTCTCGTTTCGAGGACGAAACTCTTTTTAGTGGGGGAGGATGTGATGATCCGGACTCCCGCAGGAACTGTGCAACATTAAACAGTGACTGCGGGGAGCTTGTACAGTGCATCAAGCTTGTAGAATCGAAATTGGATATTTAAAATAGACTCTGCGCGAAAATCGGAGCAAATGGGATTTTTCGGGAGCTTTTTGCAAAATTTCGGATGAGAATTTGGCGAAACGGACGTCGTATTTGGACTCAGCGCGCGAAAACGGTCAAAACGGTATATTCGCTTTATTTTTTCGGCACTTGGTACTGTTCACCGGAACAGTAACCGCCGGCCGGAATTACTGTTCCGGCCGGCGGCGGCCGCCGGCGAGCGGCGGCGGGCGGCGGCGCACGGCGGCGGGCAGCGGCGCAGCGGCGGGGCAGCGGCGGAGCGCGGAGGCGCGCGGCGCGGGCAGCGCGGGCAGGCGCGGGCAGCAGGCGCGGGTGCGCGGTCCATGGGCTGGCGTGCACCGGGTGCACCGAAGGTTCCATCTGCCACGTGGCAGCTTCCCATTGGCTGGCCGGCTTCTAGAAGCTTCTGGATGGTGACACGTGGCAGCATCCTATTGGCCGACATTTTCCGGAAGACCCGGAGCGCGGACCGAGCACATGGACCACGTGGACACGTGGCGAAATCTCATTGGCCCTGCACAGGCTGTTTCCTGTTTGTGGACACGTGGCGCGCCTGGTTGGCCCGTTTCGGTGTTTCCTGTTCGGATCTGGATCCCGTGTGGGAATACTTTTGGCCCATTATAAATAGGGGTCCCCCACCCCCTCTCTTTGCACCTTGGATTCCGAGCCTTAGAGAGAGAATCAGAAAAAGTGCCCAATACGAAAGTTTTTCCTCTCTCTCTCTCTCTCTCTCTCTACAATCTCAGAAATTTAGGAGTTACAGATAGTGAGATATCTGCGACGCGGCGCACTGCGACGATTTTCTTTTTAGGCCCATTTCCCGTCGCAGTTCCGTCGAAAATTCACTGCGGGCTAACCAGGTGGAATTTTTGGACGATTTTTGCGCAGCGCGACCGTAAGAGGTAGGGCTTCGATTTCCGTGTTGATCATTTTGCTCCATTTCGTACTTTTGGCACGATTCAAGTCCTCTTTGACCCCCTTTTTACTGTGGAAATTTTTGGACAGCACCGACTTCTCCGATTTTTATCTTGGCGTAGGAGCATCAGATCGAGGCGTTTAAAGAGTCGATTTTGATCTACTCTTCGCGAGGAACGCAACCGTGATTTTTCTGGGATTTTAGGAGCTCATTTTAGAGGTGAAAAATTCCTCTTTTCCCGTGCTGTCTGAAAAACAGCAAATATTGTGCTTTTTGGGATTTGTATTTATACCGGGAGCATTGGTTTGCAGGAATTGAGGACTGTGGACAACCAGGAGACTACCTGGGGTGTTGTTTGAGCTGTTCAAGGTGGGCGGTTGTTGCTTACCTCATTTTTGACAAGCTCACTGGGATTACTAGAAATCCCCTAAAATATGACAATTAATGAGAACCATTGGGACAAACTAACAGGACTACTAACAGGACTACTAACAGGACTACTAACAGGACAACTAACAGGACAATTAATGAGAACCATTGGGACAAATTAATATGACAAATGACAAGGACCGCTGGGATAAACTCCCCTAAAAATTAATATAACCCCACAAATGATATGATACTTATATTGGGACACTGTGATTGAGACAAAGGCTATGATCTCGCATGCAAATGACTTTTATTCAGTAAATCAATTGTTTTAAACCTTTGACACTATTTTACAATTTAAAAATAAAGACAGTTGCATGCATGCCCGGACATCAGGTAAGGCCACTATTCATTGCTACACTATCATATTGGGATTTGAACATGTTTTATTGTTGTCCTTTGCATTCAGATGTTGTTGCTCAAGTGTGAGCAGGGGTTGGGATAGTGTAGCCAAGGTTGTGCTAGATTGTGGACTTGTGGGGTATTGCGGTGACCGCGGACAGTAGGCGGTTGACCAGATGTTTATCCTTGCATCAGATTGGGGTTTTGGTTGCATCAGTTGGGGATTGGGTTCTGTAGTGGATGGAGTTTCCCACTTTGATCATAGTCATGATCCAGTCCTGCTGATTTATGGCATTCTGATACTGAGATATTTTACTCGTGTGGGTCGCTCCCCTCGAGTGCCACTCCGGAGTGTGTTACAACATTATCCCCTATCGGCACCCCCGATTTGGCCAACATTATCCCCTATCGGCATACCCGATTTGGCAAATACTATCCCCATCGGCGTTATACCCGATTTGGCAAGGCACAGCAGGAAGTACCAGTTTTGCTAGTGACCAGATTGAGTTCATTCAGACAGGCATTTATACACTGATTCATACATTTAGTTATTCTATTGCTTGGCATTTAGAGGCATGGTGGTGGTAGTTTCCTTTTTATCAGCAGTCTTTATAGCTTACAACTGTTCTTTCCTGTTGCCTCTAGTAGTCCTAGTGGGTGCGTCAGAGTTGAGGTTTTACCCACTAGGGGAGGCTACTGGTTTATCTGGTAGTTCTCACCCCCCATTGTTATTTTTTTGTCCCTTTCTCCTCCCTTTCTTTTGCAGAGTCGTCTGCGGGAGCCGCTAGGCCATCGGCAGCTAATAAAGGTAAGGGGATCGCTGAATAGATAGATCTCCTGTGAGGCTGAGAGCTATTAGATAGATAATGTACCCTCCACTCAGACTGTGATATTCTCCTTTTATTTTGGGTCTGGCTTCCGCCAGCTGGATGTACTATTTTGGTGAGCTGGGAGATTATTGTACTTATTACAGTTGTATTTGTATTTCCAGTCTGAAATACTATGTGGTTCTTCTATTCAGCTCGATATTATGCTCTTTTACTGTTCATTATATCGAGAGGTTACCAGCGCTTCGTGTACC
>CM054933.1:21939410-21941384 GCA_029168755.2 Tillandsia fasciculata | reverse complement strand
AAAAATACCAAGTGCTGCCCAAACGTCCAACCAAAAAAATTAGCATGCGCATCAACGGAGTGTAGAAGCCAAACCATACACAATTTTCACCTGGAACCAAAAAGAAAGATGCTCACCTCAATCGTAAGAAGGAGTCCCAACTTTTTACATTCTCAGAAAAAGTCCAAAATCCTAGCGAAAACTGAAATACAAAGCCGAATGTCGCGATGAGTTCAAACACAGATTCCAGCACCAAAACCCTGTCATAAAGCTCCAAAGACAGAAAAATTCACCTTCAAAATGCCTTCAAAAAAAAAAAAATCCAAGAAAGCTACGGTTGCGTTTCTCTTGAAGGCTAGATGGAGATTGAGTCTTTAAACATCCAATTCCGCCAACAAACGGCCGAGAAAAAGTAGAAAAACTCCCAGCTGTCCAGAAAAACTACAACACAAAAAAGGGGTCTAAAGATGCTGCGAGAAATCATATAAAAACACAAAACGGAGGAGAGTGATAAATACCAAAGTTGAAGGCATACCAGTCATGAAAATCCTGAACCAAAAATCAGCAAAAATCTCCAAGGGGTTAGCTCAGGGGAGTCCGCGGAAGAAACGTCGATGGAAAAAACCGTAGTCGAAGGAACGTCGAAGCTCGCGGAGTCGAGTAGGAAGATGATGAAACGATCTCCAAAAATCCTCCAAAATTCCTAGAAACGAAGAAGATCCGTCAAGCTAGCTCTCTGTCAAAGGAAGCCCTAAGAAGAAATCCCAAAAAAACCCAAATGGCTGCTCAAAAGGCGTTATTTATAGCAAAAATCTTGAAAAATCAACTTCGGATCAAGGGGGCGAAACCGGGTGCCCGAATCCGCACAGTGTGCGCCCGGACATGCGGCACCAATCCGCGCAACGCCCGAATCACCGAGATTGCGCCACACGTCCGCTGTGCCCGACCGGTAGTTAGCGCCGGCCAATGGGAGGCCACCACGTGGCAACGCGGGGCGAACAGCAGGGGTACACGCGGCGTGGACCTAGCCGGGTCTACCGCGCCCGAACGCCGGCCGATGGGAAGCCGCCATGTGGCCGCCCAATCCGCCCTGCCAATCGCGCAACGCGTGTTCCGCCCCTGCCCGCGCTGCCCGCGCCTGCCCAAGCTTGCCCGCATTGCCCGTGCCTACCCGTGCTGTCAGCGCCTGCCCGCGCTGCCCGCGCCTGCCCGCGCTACTCGCGTGGACCGCGCCTGCCAGGCCCACTACACTAGCCACTCCCACGCCGCTACGCGGCCATACGGCGCCAATGGCGACGCGCCACATGTCTTCGCCCGTGGTCCACAGCTCCATGCACGAGAAACACAGTAAAAATTGCCCTGCGTCCGTTTTAGGGCATCCGGATCCAGAAAAATACATCCAAATAGTCGATTTCAATCATTTTCTCGTTCTGAATCCAAATTCAGTGTCCGTTTTGCACGTATATGTGACACCCCCGGAATTTGGATTAGTCCTCTATATAAATGATATAATAGGACTAAATCTCTAACCCGGCTATAGCATTTTGGATGGTAGCAAGATCCAAGAGGAACATGAGAGTTAAGCGTGCTAGAGCTAGAGTAGTTCTAGGATGGGTGACCCCGTGGGAAGTGGGGTCCCACAGTTGGTATAAGAGCCATTCACCAGCCGGAAATGTGAGATGAGTCTCGGCTGAGCCAGGGTTATATAGCGGGTAGAGCGAGGCTCCCCGGCTAATGACCGTTGTGAGTGGAGTGCAGCTCCTCACAAGGTCGGCTAAGACTAGCGAGACGAGTCTCACATCGCCTGGTGCTTGTGAGTGTGCTTGAGCCTGACGTGGATGTCAGGGCTTAAAGGGGGGAAGAATGTGACACCCCCGGAATTTGGATTAGTCCTCTATATAAATGATATAATAGGACTAAATCTCTAACCCGGCTATAGCATTTTGGATGGTAGCAAGATCCAAGAGGAACATGAGAGTTAAGCGTGCTAGAGCT
>CM054933.1:21909410-21931910 GCA_029168755.2 Tillandsia fasciculata | reverse complement strand
AGTTCTCACACCCGTCGTGGTGTCTTTTCCCCAGGGACTTCTTCTTCTGTTCCTGTGCTCCTGTTGCTGATCCTTCTGACCGAGGCGAGGGAGTCGCGAGCTAGTTCCCTACCCGTCGTTGGAGTGTAGCGGTACCCCTTCAGAGGAGAGCTTCAGTTGATTAGTTTACTACTTTTACCTCTGTTGAGAGAACTTTGTTGTGAGGTATAGAGTTGTACTTTATTTTACAGTTTGAGAGACTGTTGTAGTGAGGATATTTTTGTATCGAGAGCTTGTACACTGATGTATTTATTGGAGATATCTCCCTTTTGAGTTTTGTATCAGAGGACTTTGTATACGATCGTATTTGGGAGATGGATATTGTATTATTTTCAGTTGTACAGTGTTTGGATTTCAGTTTTTAGTAGTTTACTTTCAGCTCTGATATCTGTATACTGTAGTTGATTCTTTTTGCAGGTTAGACGCTTCGTCTGTACGGCAGTTTCCGTACAGATGGCGGATCTGTTAGCGAGCCCGGGTCGCAGTTTCGACCCCGGGGCGTGACAGATTAGAGTGGTATCAGAGCCTAGGTTGTAGGTCGTGGTGGACTTAGAAACCCTAGGCTTGTGGTTGGATATTAGGATGACTACGTGAGAGTCGTGACTTTTAGCGAGAGTCCTGATTGAGTTTTTACCTCTCCCAAGAGACGGGATGAGAGATTGGCATGTTTACTTTCCAAAGCGATTATGTTGGCTGCCGACAACATAATGCTATGGAATGGATGACATGTCTTAGACTTTCGCTGGATTGGGTCGTATGGTTGTTGTGTCCTGACGTTTGTTATTGTGCAGCGGATTGCGATACCCCTGAGACGTCGTGTTGTGAAGAGGACACACCCCGCACCTGATGAGTACCCGAGCAGCGGGAGGCAGAGCTATCAGAGCAGAGCGAGACCCAGGAGTTTGTGTGTTGAGTTAGTTTCCCACTTTAACCGAGAAGGGCCGAATCCCTGAACGGTAAAGGATCGAGAACTTCGATAGGCTGAGCCTAGAGTCTGTTCTTGTTTGATTGGGGTTCTAGGCACCGGTCTATCGGGATTTTCGGATCTTTGCCGCGTAAGTCGGTTCTTCTCGCCTATGAGTGGGGTGTTGTTGTGGGAGCCGTTTGGAGTGACGGCGGTCCCAGCTGTGTGGATACGTGCCCCTGGCTGAGTTACCAGGAGGGCATTTCCCTGGCTGAGTTACCAGGAGGGCACTTTTCCCTGGCTGAGTTACCAGGAGGCATTTTCCCTGGCTGAGTTACCAGGAGGGCATTTTCCCTGGCTGAGTTACCAGGAGGGTGTTGCCCCTGGCTGAGTTACCAGGAGGGCACATTCCCTGGCTGAGTTACCAGGAGGACACTTTTCCCTGGCTGAGTTACCAGGAGGGCATTTTCCCTGGCTGAGTTACCAAGAGGGCATTTTTTCTGGCTGAGTTACCAGGAGGGCATTTTCCCTGGCTGAGTTACCAGGAGGGCATTTTTTCCTGGCTGAGTTACCAGGAGGGCATTTTCCCTGGCTGAGTTACCAGAGGGTGTTGCCCCTGGCCGAGTTACCAGGTGGGCACATGCCCTGGCCGAGTTACCAGGAGGACACTTTTCCCTGGTTGAGTTACCAGGAGGCATTTTCCCTGGCTGAGTTACCGGACGGCATTTTTCCTGGCTGAGTTACCAGGAGGGCATTTTTCCCTGGCTGAGTTACCAGGAGGGCGTTTTTCTCTGGCTGAGTTAGCAGGAGGGTGTTGCCCCTGGCTGAGTTACCAGGTGGGCACATGCCCTGGCCGATTTACCAGGCGGTTGCTTTAGTGAGATTGAGATGGTCTGACATGACGCCGAGATTTCGTGGCGTCGGGTTTGTCCTGTTGGACTACCGGGAGTACAGTTGAGACTTGGAATTATACTGCCAGGTGTTACGGTTCAGTGGCAGCTCCACAACTCAGATTGAGCACACAGGATGGACCAGTTGGTGCGGTATCGTCAACGGTTGATTGTGGAATGGATCAGTTACCATTCCGTGAGTTAGACTAGAGGAGTTCATTTTCACAGAACACCGGGGTATCTTCTGTCAGCTGTGGCTTCAACGGTTTGCGGCTTGGTGCTACCTTTGGACCGTTGGTGACGTTTAGGACTTGAGGTTGTGTCCTTAAGGGTCACGGTTAGATCGTAGCTTTCGTTTTGTAGTCACGGCAGGAACGACTTCAACACTTCTCTCCCTTTTTTCTCGTCTGTGTGCTGAAATTTTCGAACGGGGCGAAAACATCGAAAGACTGCTCCGGAAATGGAGACGGTGCCGAACCTGTTCTTGTTTGATTGGGGCAAGGGCACTGCTTCTTTCGAATTTTCGGACTTTTCGTTTATTTCAGCCGTTTCTAAATTGAGAGTTGTGTGTTGACGACTTTCCTGCTGGTGGGGCCTTTACCTTTCTTGTTGGTTGTGTTGGCGTAATTCGCATAGTTTTGGACGAGTAGTGTTGGTCGTTTTTTCCTTGTCCTTTGGAATTGTAAGGTTTTCCACAGCCGAGGTATCTGAGTGGCGCAGCGGAAGCGTGGTGGGCGCATTCTGCGCCGCAGTGTGGCCACAGGCAGGCCACAGATCATGGTCTTGTCCTAAGGCGGGGTCATCAGTCGCATGGCAGCTTCGGCTCCTCCTCCTCCGCTCTTCCAGACAGGCGGAGCTTCGACAGGTATGGCCAGATAGTTAGGGCCACTTCTTCGCGGCAGTCCGACGGACGACCACCCCCGAGCGGGAGCGTCTATGTCGCATAGGATGAGGATTCGGGGGCAGCTAGCCACGTGGTGGCAGGTATTAATCTATCTCCTTTCACGCACTTGAGTGTTATTTGTTACCGGAGCATTGCATTCATTTCTTCTGTAGGGCTTTTGCATTGTTGTATGGGCTAGAGATAGGACCCTTAGCTTGTGCTCGTGAGGTTCAGATACCTGATCACGTGTTGCACATAGATGAGTGTTGTTGGTCCTGCCCAGTGCAGTTGGGGCCCTGGTTTTTTGCCTGTTGATCTTTTGGCCCTTCCTCAGCTCCGGGATTTCGAGGTAGTGATGGGTATAGGACTGTGAGGATCTGAGGCCTTGATGCCACACCGTTGATACACGGTGGTGATGCCACACCGTTGATACACGGTGGTGATGCCACACCGTTGATACACGGTGGTGATGCCACACCGTTGATACACGGTGGTGATGCCACGCCGTTGGTGCACGGCAGTGATGCCACGCTGTTGGTGCACGGCAGTGATGCCACGTTGTAGGTACACAACGGTGAGAGTTTTTTGGATGTTTCGGACTTTTGACCGCGAGTTTGGGCATCAGCTTTATGATCGCCTTGTGAGCCAGTTTTCAGTCCCGTTCACCGACGGTTTGGTCCCCGTCAGGGTGTTCTTTATTAGTTGAGGGATCGACTTCGACCCGTGGGTCCGTTGGGGTTATGATAGCATGTTGAGCGACCAACTGTGGCACGAGATTGTGTCTCTTGAGGATCCCTTTTGAGGGTAGCCTGCAGTTGTGTAGTCCACTCGAGTGGTTTTGGATCGGGAAGTAACCGAGTGAAGACCCCAGCTTATTGGATTCCCTTCCTTATTGGATGAATGTGTGGGGTATGCTTCGGGTCGTCTTGTTGAGGTTGGCACCATGATGTGGTTTGGTGCGTGTTGCACTAGTGGTTATTGCAGTTTCCCCCAGCCTTTTAGTGGAGCCCTTTGGTTTTTCACGTCTCAGCTCAGTAGTGATGTGTTTTTTCCTCGCCCGTGATTGACTTGCCCCTTTGAGATCCGTGATTGCTGGAGTACGAGGGACGCCCGTTGCAATTTCTGGCTCGAGAGATGAGAGAATTGCACATCGGGTCATACCGTACTTGTTGTTGTTGTTGCGGAGTAATCACGGAGAGTGAGTGGGGTTTCGGGAGCTGGAGGCGTATTGTTAGATACCTACCCGTGGTATTCTTGACTCCTGATGGGCTTGATTTAGTTTCGAGGACGAAACTTTCTTTTAGTGGGGGAGGATGTGAGGTCCCGGAATCCCCCGCGTAGGGTTTGCTGGTTGTTTGGCAGCTTTTAGTGGCCGTTGGGAGTGTTTGTGCGCGTGTCGGGCCCGAGAAATGGATTTGTGATGCAATTTGGGATTTAGTTGCATCACTGGAGGCCTGCGTGGTGTGTCGGTGATGTTTGCGCGCAATTTGGACACAAGTGTTGGACTTCGGGCTTAAAAGGAGACCCCGTGGGAATTGGAGGACCCGTCGGGTGTTTGGAAGTGGTTTCGCGCGATTCAGATGTCAAAATTGGACTCCGGGCGAAGTTTGGATAAAAGTTTACCTCTCCGGTCGCCTTCGGAATTTTTAGAGTTGGAATTTGGCAAATCGGACTTTAAAAATGGACCCGGCGCGAAAATCGGATCGAGTGGGCATTCGGCAAATTTTCGGATGAGAATTTGGAGAAACGGACATCGTTTTTGGATTCAGCGCGCGAAATCGCTAAGAATGGACTATTTATTTGTTGTTTTGGAGCCCGGATGACGTGCGCGTTTTTCGAGGCGACGCGGCACGAATCCCGAGGTTGGCGGCGCGGATCCCGAGGCGGCACGCGGCCCGAGGTGCGTTGGCGCGCTTGGAAACGCGCTCCGGCGCGAGTCGCGCGGGGGCCGCCACGTGGCGGGCCCCCGTTGGCGCCCGCGCGGGCGCGGGGGCGCGCGCCCGTGTCACGGGCGCGTGTCCCGCGCCTGGCGGTGGCGCGGTGTAACGCGCCCGTGTGGCGGGCGCGTTGCCGCGCGCCACGTGGCGCGGGCGGGGCGCGTGGCCTGGTGCGCGGCCCCGTGCGGTGGACCGGGCGGCTGGGAGCCCGGATTGGCCGGTGCACCGTGGACCCGGCACGTGGACCGGCTCTCCCTCCTTTTCTTCTTCTTCTTCTTCTTTCTCCCCCCCGCACCTTTCCTCCTCCTTTTCTTTTCTTTCTTCTTCACCCGAGCGAGAGAGGGAGTGAGGGGGAGATTTGGGGAGGTGCGGCGGTGCGTCGTGGACCTCGTGGAGCGTGCGAGGGTTCCGGCGGAGCGTTTCGGCGGCGGCGGCGCAGTCGGGTAGGTCCCGTGTGTTAATTTTGCTGTATTTTGCACAGTTTTGGAGCGTTCTTTTAGACTGTAATTGACCCTCTTGCTCTTTTCTGTGTTGGGACCGTGTTTTGCTGCACCGTTTTGCGTGCGGACTCCGGCACCGTGCACCGTTTTGCGTGCGGACTCCGTTTTGCGTGCGGATTCTGGCACCGTGCACCGTTTTGCGTGCGGACTCCGGCACCGTGCACCGTTTTGCGTGCGGACTCCGTTTTGCGTGCGGATTCTGGCACCGTGCACCGTTTTGCGTGCGGACTCCGGCACCGTGCACCGTTTTGCGTGCGGACTCCGTTTTGCGTGCGGATTCTGGCACCGTGCACCGTTTTGCGTGCGGACTCCGGCACCGTGCACCGTTTTGCGTGCGGACTCCGTTTTGCGTGCGGATGCACCGTGCACCGTTTTGCGTGCGGACTCCGTTTTGCGTGCGGATTCCGGCATCGTGCTCCGTTTTGCGTGCGGACGGACGTGCACCGTTTTGCGTCGGACTCCGTTTTGCGTGCGATTCCGGCATCGCTCCGTTTTGCGTGCGGACTCCGGCGGCGTGCTCCGTTTTGCGTGCGGACTCCGGCAGCGGACATCGTTTTGCGTGCGGATCGCGTGGAGGCCAATTGCAAGTGTCTACGAGCAATTGGTGGCAAATCGAGGTGGGTGGCCTTATCTCCAAGTTTTATGGACTGTACAGTATTTCTACTGATGTAGGACTATGCATGATAGTTTATTTCATTGTGTAGCATGCTAGATTGTAGGAATTGTTATTCCTTTTATCATCTGTTAATATAGTTATCTTGGAACTTGACCTAGCACCCCCGTCATATGTTGCATGTGTAACCAGACCAGTAGAAAACCCTCACTTGGGCTAGGGTTATTTATGCTTAGACATCCACACTGTTCTTCATTCCTGGACATAGTGTTATTCTCGCCCGGGTAGTGGGCCGAGAGGTCGGGACTTTCTTTTAGTGTGGGATGCTTTTGCACTCTTGCTTGGGAGCAGAGTGGAGTCTGGTAGTTGTAGTGGGTTGCTTATCTGTGCCGGGAGCCGTTTGGGTAAACGGTAGTCCCGAGAGGTCTTGTTTCCCTGTTGTGCTGTCGTGGGAGGGAGCCGTTGAGTAGACGGTAGTCCCGGGCCGTCGAGTATCTTCCGGTCCGTGTTGTTGGGAACCGTTGGGGTTGACGGTGGTCCCAGGTCGTTGAGTGTTGTCCGACCTGTTTTGTTACCCTGAGTTGTGGGTCGTTCCTGGCTGTGGAGTATCTCCAGCCAGTGTGCTTTGTGCTGCGAGCTGTTGGAGAGGCTAGTGTCTCGTGTTTCGAGTTAGCCGATCAGCTGAGTCGTCGAGAGTGCTCCGACTGTTGTGCGAGATATTTGGGGATCTTGAGTCCTACCGTTCTGTGAGTGAGCGTGGATTTTGACTAGCCTGCATATGCCAATGTTTGATACTCTATGCCGCGCCGTTTTCCTCAGTTGGTGTCGCGCCCCCTGAGATGCCGCAGTGGATGCGGTGGTTGGCCTGTTGAGGCAGTTTTGCGCGAGGGGTGAGTTAGTCGGACAGGACGCCCCACGTAAATCCCGTCCTCATGTGGATGTGTGGTAGTGGGCAGGTGCGTTCCTAGTCGACAGGCGCAGGTTTGACTGGACCCTATGAGGCAGTCAGTTCGATTGGGTCGATTGAGCACCTTGGGTGCGAGTGGTCTCATTTACTTTCATCTGTTCCACTTTTGAGTATCTAGATAGAGGCATGGTAGCTGTAGAGTAGCTCCAGCTTTTCTTGTTCAGATTTCATTGCACTGTTATCTTTTACCTCTAGTAGACTTAGTGGGCAGACCGTTGGGCTTGTTGACGGCACCCACTGAGAACTACTGTGGGAAGTAGTTCTCACACCCGTCGTGGTGTCTTTTCCCCAGGGACTTCTTCTTCTGTTCCTGTGCTCCTGTTGCTGATCCTTCTGACCGAGGCGAGGGAGTCGCGAGCTAGTTCCCTACCCGTCGTTGGAGTGTAGCGGTACCCCTTCAGAGGAGAGCTTCAGTTGATTAGTTTACTACTTTTACCTCTGTTGAGAGACCTTTGTTGTGAGGTATAGAGTTGTACTTTATTTTACAGTTTGAGAGACTGTTGTAGTGAGGATATTTTTGTATCGAGAGCTTGTACACTGATGTATTTATTGGAGATATCTCCCTTTTGAGTTTTGTATCAGAGGATTTTGTATACGATCGTATTTGGGAGATGGATATGGTATTATTTTCAGTTGTACAGGGTTTGGATTTCAGTTTTTAGTAGTTTACTTTCAGCTCTGATATCTGTATACTGTAGTTGATTCTTTTTGCAGGTTAGACGCTTCGTCTGTACGGCAGTTTCCGTACAGATGGCGGATCTGTTAGCGAGCCCGGGTCGCAGTTTCGACCCCGGGGCGTGACAATATATATAAGTCCGGCTACTATATATACTATGTATATATATATATATATATATGTATATATATATATATATACATATATATATATATATATACATATAATATATATATATATACATATATTATATATATATATACATATATATATATATTATATATATATATATATAATACATATATATATATATATATGTCGGCTATTATATTTTTATGAGTAAAATTCTTTTGTAATCATAAGTTTTTATCCCTTGGATGAAGAAATGCGCGGTTAGGATTATAGTAGTCTCTAGAATTTATACTATTTCCCCAACAATCTAGTAAACCCTACGGGGACCACTATCATCCTAACCGCACATTCCTTCATCCAAAGGTGAAAAAGTTTTGAGTATAAAGGGGTTATACTCATAAGAGTATAATAGCCCTACACACACACACACACACATATATATATATATTATATATATATATATATATATATATATATATATATATATATATATATACTAGGGACGAAGTCAGAATTTAATCCTGAGGGGGGCCAAAATATATTAAATAAAAATGTTAGCACATAAATATAATTTTATCTAATCCATTTTTTTTTAAAAAAAAATTATTAATTTAATAATTAATATAAAAAATTAAACTTAATTTTTAATTATAGATATTTAATTTTTAATTATTTTATTTATATTATTATATTCAAATAACTATAAATTTTACTAAATCTAATAATAATTCAGTTTGTGATCGATCGAATTCTTAGTATTTTTAATAAATAAAATTATAGCATTTAATGATTATTAGATCAAAGAACTATTAAATTTAATATAATATTTTATTTTATTAAATAAAATAGCTCACTAGATAGAAATTTAAAAAAATAAAAAATAAAAAATTTGGAGTTAAAGGATGTATTTCAAAATACCTTATATAAGTAAGTAAGTTACTCTTAATATACTTTTATCTATTTAAAATATGGGTTAATTGCATACATGTCCCTCCAAATATGTCGAATTGCAAATATATCCCTGTAAAATTTAACTTTTCATATTTATCCCTTGAAAAATCCAAAGTTCTTCAAATATGCCCATCTGGTTAATCCCCGTTTGGAATCTGTTTATTTTTTAACAGATTCGATATGAAATTATTTTTTTGCCCCCTACAAATATATCCCTCCAAAAGTATAAAGGTATAATATGGAAAGGGTAAATATGTAAATTCAATTTTTAATCTAACCAAGGTTAAGCATTTAACCTAGGGTTAAATCAACTTTTCTAACAGAGATGGATGGTAGGGGCATATTTGAATAACGGTGAATTTTTGAAAAGATAAATATGAAAAGTTGAATTTTGTAGGGATATATTTGCAATTCGACATATTTGGAGGGACATGTATGCAATTAACCCTTAAAATATATACAAAAAAAAATTAAAAATTATATTAGCATAAAAAATAAATTAAGTAAATATTAAAAAGCTGAGGGAGATCATATCTATCTAAATTTTTTTTATTAAATTAGTACTTACGACTAACAAATAATATTAAAAAATTAAGAAGGATTATGACCACTTTGCATCTTAAGGTAACTTCGTCTCTGTATATAACTGTTACACTGAACACGTACTAAGCTTCTCTTTCTCCTTCTCCTTTGCCGTTTCCTAAGAGCTGTAGACTTTTTACGGCTCGAAAAAAAAAGTTGTTAACTGTGGCGTGCAAATGTGTGCGGCAATTGTGGGTGGGTGGGTGTTGGGTTTTTTTTTTTTTCTTTTTCTTTTTCTTTTTTTCCATTTTAGGAATCGAGTATTATTAGGGGGTGGGACAAATATGTGTGCTCTTATTGGTGGTCTTTTTATGGATTTTAGGCTTAGATAGTTATTTAATGACTATGACAAGGGACCAACAAAGGAGACCTGTGTACTCTTTGGACTATAACAGGAAAATGATAGCTAGATTACCCTTTTCACCATTATAGCCCGGAGAAAAAATTAAGAGTAATGCTATCTGTATATTTTATTTGGAGTGTATATCTTACATTTTATTTATTTTAAAACAGAAAATTTTTTATTCGTCACATCGAAGTGACGAGTAAAATTCACCTCATTCTAAAATGAGTAAAGTGTAAGATCTACATCCGTTTTGGGACGTACACAAAGCATTTTCTAAAAATTAAAAAACATTTTGTTTTGTAAGACCATGTCCAGGTTATTTTCTTTTTAAGTTTTATATATATTTCCATTACCAAACTATATATAAGTTCAATAGGATGTCATTTTAATTAAGTTAAGTTTATTAACGACCGATCTGATTCGTCGAATCTGATTAAATTCAATCAATAGATAGTTTACGTATTCAATCAACTTTAATTAGCAATGACCTACTATTCAGGTCAGGTATATGAATCATTCATTAGGTACTTATTTGGAGAATATTTTAATCTTTACAAAATATCTTGGTCTATAAAACCCGATTTTATTCAACTAAGAACACTATGAACTTTTCAAGTACTTACAACAATAATTAGAATTCAAATTACATCAATACTATAAATTTAATTAGGAAAGAACATAAGAAACTTGGTTATGAATCAAATTTAATTTTTTTAAATATAAAATAATATGTTCAAATTCAAACTTTCAATTTAAATCAAAATTTTAAATTTGGCTTTAAGATTAGAGGTACAATTTAGATTCAAAATTTAAAAGTTGAATTTTAATTTCAAAGTTAAAATTTTACACTACAATACCAAATTCAAAAATTAAATTTAAATTCAATATTTTTTAAGTTGGATACTTAACTGATTGGGTATTATCTAATTTGGTTAAGTACCAAATTAAATAAGAAATTTAAAATTTATAGGGTAACAAATTTGACATATGGCTACTAATTCTATTTCAATATTGTTATGTTAACTAATATAAATCGATAAACTATTCAGCAAGGTAGAATTAGGCTAGAATACTATCAATAGTACCAAGCCATTTGTGCTATCAAGTTTTTAAACCGTTGGATGAAAAAATATGCGGTTGGGATTATAGTGGGCCCCTAGGGTTTACTAGGTGGTTGGTTGAATAGTAAAAATTTTAGGAGACCACTATAATCCCAACCGCATATCTTTTCATCCAACGACTGAAAATTTGATAGCACCAATTATTTGATGCTATCGATAGTATTCTAGCCGGACTCCAGCAAGGTATTTTATGTAAAATTTGCTTGAATTCCCTTAGTAAATGGTAACCATTGATTTTTATGTTTTCTTGGAAAAACAAACTAATTCCACAAGGAACCTAAACCTTAAGAAACTCTAAAATTAATCATTAACCCTTCATTCATGCAAGCCTCCCCACATGAATTCTCCATAAAAAGCTCAAAAAGCCACACTCTGAGCAGTATGGGAAGATCGGGGACCATCTCAACCCAGACCCAAACCCAAATCCAAACCCAACCCTCGCGGGGGCTCAATGACCATGCCAAATTAACGGAATGAAGTTCGTGCACCATCTTTGTGCATATAGTGTCTGCTTAGTTTGGCTTCTGGATCAATCATTTATTTTTCAGAAGCAAAAGGCCATAAGAATCATGATGAACAAAAAATCTAGGGCTCTGCGTTAGAGAGGCGTGGGAACGGTGGTCGTGTAGGGTTAGACCTTCGGATTCTGTTTCGTTCTAACCTACCTGTCTGCTAACTGGTGGATGCTTTAAAAAATTAAAAATAAAGTCATCTTCCAGTAGTCTAACCCCGATCCTCTCTGCGCAGTTTCGAGTGTTAGCAGTGAGCTTGCGCAATGGGCGGACCTGTGGAGCGCAACCTAACTGGGGCGGACCTGTGGAGTGCGCCTGCATTCGTTTTCTTTTTTTTTTCTATCCTAGAGACCTAGCTGTCTCACTTATTGTGCTTAGTTCAGTTACCGATTGAATGAAGCGGGTAGCGCGCTATCTTTTCTCAAAAAAAAAAAAAAAAAAAAAAAAAAAAAAAAAAAAAAAAAAATTCTAAGGCTTATTAATTAATTGCGCGCAAGATATATGGAAAGCTCAAGTAAGTTTTTGTTAGATGTATGTCCTAGAAGCCAACTTGGCCGACACATGTATTTTTTTTAGGATATAAATTTGTATTTGACATTTTACATTATGAATGTTATTGGGTTTTTATTTTCATTCATGTTGTGTATGTGCCCATTAATTGTCCAAGGAATTAATAAGATGATGATACTCTCAAGAGTTGAGAATTTGAGACATGTATCATTAAAGATTAATTCCTAAATGCTCTCGATCGATGGATCATCACGGGGACAGTGATTGATCCAGTGAGATTGGTGCACAGGTCGCTTCCCTTTTAGGGTAGACGAGTCTCGAGTCAACAGTGTGGGGACACTAGAGCGAATGTGCAGGTGGTTGTTGGAGAACAAGGGTACCGAGCATGACCATCACAAGAAGTCACTTGGATGTCTACTCACTCGTCAGTGACTTACTCGACGTTGCAGTAGTGTGACTGGTCCTTTGACCTGCGGTGTCTCGGCTATTCACAATGGGGTTACTGTAGTTTGACTGTACATACACTTGGTCCCTAGCCATTCGGGTCCTTGCAGTGCATGTTGGCTGCAGTAGGTTCGTTGTAGGAATAGGGTATACACCTATATGGAATCTATCGCCCTTAGTAGATAAGGAAGTCAGTCCTATGTGATTTATGAGACCGAGTTTAGAAGACCTTGGCCAAGGCGTAGTAAATAACGGAAAGGGTTTTCGATATTAGAAACTCGAGTCGAATAAATTTGACATATGACAGACGATAGGGTTTGACGAGCAATTCCATAACCTTCGTCTAGTTGGGACTCCGGGTAGAAGGATTGTATCACACGTTAACTGCACCTTGAGGTTCAATATTCCATTCTACTGGAATGCCACTACATGCTGCTAGGCGTCACTGGTGGATTGTGGGACTCACGAGAATTATCCGGATGATCGATAATTCTTATTGGGCTGAATTTGAATTGTTCTAACCCACTGAAAAGAGTTTCAGCGATATTGTTGATGGTGATCACAGTATATCTCACTACCAGATAGAATAGAACCTATGAGGTCACACACATAAGAGGTTATGACTGATCGGATAGTTGAATCGCAATTTTTGAATTGCTTGAGAACTTAATTGTAAATATGTTGATAATTGGACTAATTTGTAATTATTACAAATTAAGAATATTAAAGTGTAAATGTTGCAAGAGAGGGGTTACTAATAGTTAGTAAGTTGTGAGAGGACTTAAGTGCAAATGTTGTATTAATAATTTGATTTGATCAAATTAGGATTGAGTTCAAGTCGAATTAAATTAGGATTTAATTGATTGAACCGATTAGAGATAAGATAAACTTAAAACTAATTTTAAGTTTATCTCAATGTTTATCTTAATTATTATAAAAGGGATTATATCACTCTTTATACGTATGAGTTTCCTTAAGAGAAAAAAAAAAAAAAAAAAAAAAAAAAAAAAAAAAAAAAAAAAAAAGAAAACCCTAGCCGTCATCTTTTTTTCTCATCTCCCTCTTTTCTAAATATCCACATTAAAAGAAAGACGTTCTCTACAAGGGAGCTAGCACCCCGGTGAGAACTTCGATCAAGTCGACAACCTCATGTGGATACCCATAAAGGCCGGACGCGTGTGCGGCTTCAAGAGAACCAAGTTCCACGATCATCAAATTGCAGTGTAGATCTCCCGCGCAAAGGTGAAGATTAGATCTTTGTTCTTCGTTTAATCTTAAATACATGAGGGATCCTATTTTGCGTGGTTCTTGAGATCGGATCTCAAGTTTTTTAAATATTTATTTATTTGATTTTCTTTTTCGCTGCGTTTATTTTGCGCAAAATTCTAACAGTTTTTAATTGGGTCCTAAAATAAAAGTTCAAGGCTTGAAGTTTATGTTTTTGAAGATTCTTTGATCCGTTTCTGTCAGATCAAATTAAGACATATATAAAATCTAGAGTAAGCTTTTGGGTTTTGTTGACGTAAAAAAATAGCACTGGCTGGGTGGAGAGCTGAAATGAAGACGATTTCGGCAAGAAGTTATGCCATTAATGAGCGATCCGGTCTAGGCTTCACTGTCACGCCCTAACACGTTTGTTTCAGCGAATGGAAGACGGACTCATTTGAATTAAGTATTCGAACAGGCGCGATCAAGCTAGGGTGAGAAGTTAGGGGGTAGTTGAGGAAAGGAGGTTGGCATTTTGAGGGCGCTACTCCGATGATCACAACAACTCATCTATAAAAGATGGAAATAACTACAGAGAAGGAATCCAAATATCACAGCACCACAGGCACAAGTCAATCAATACCTCACATCCGACGAATATGAGCACTCGTAACGTAGTCTAAGAGTAGCCGTGATATAATTTAAAACTAGACGTAACATATATAATCTCCACTACGTACCCTTAGTTTGGCCGCCGATGATATCGCCCTCAACGACCGTACTACTCCGATCATCACAGAACCAGCTCATCCTCATTAGTGAATGTGTTCCTCACACCACGTACGCAGACTTATCAATTCTTGAGGACTGCTACTGCACAGCAGTCCCGTATCGTAACTTCGGTCTGGACTGTGGTCGAAGCTCTGAAGCCTAAGTGTGGACTTTCAGCCCACGTGCGTGAAGATCTCGAGGTCTTTCCTCAAGTTTGAACTTGACTAGAAGGTTTCCTCTCCGGTCCGCACTTGAGCCAAAGTTAGATCCAGCCTTATGCTCATTAAGGGACAATCGCACCTATTGGCAAACAATCTGGATCGCGCGTCGTGTACGATCGCGATTTTCTTCTGCCAATAGATCCCTAAAAGTAAATGTTTAAGTTTTCAAGTTTATAATTTGATGATTTCTAATTTGCTTCCCATCAAATCAATTTTTTGGATAGAATCAATTCTTCACTTTCACCGTTTAATGAATTCAACACTCATCCTTTTCAATTCTATTTTGCTTACTTATCACTTCATGTAATATGGTAATTCACTTTGTTAGTCCTTAAGAAAAGTATCCTTACAGCAGACAACCTTTTCAAGAGAGGCTAGTTCGGAGATAAAACATGTGTACTGTGGTGTCCCAATTTTTCCGTACGACCTGTCTAGGTGGTCGGCGGTAAGAAAACACTTTTTATGGGTGTATCGAGCCCGTTGTGCGTCAAACGGATACCAAAAATGGACTCAGCGCGCGAAAGTGTTGAAAATCGGCTATTTTCGGGTGAAACGGACCAAACGGGCCGATTTCTCGGGTGGGGGCCGGTCCACGGCCCACTTGGCGTGCACCGGGACCAGCGAAGACGGCGGAGTGCCACGCGGCGCGTGCCGATTGGCGGGTCAACGCACGCGCGACAGTGCGCGTTCCGCGCCGGCGTGGCGCACGGTGGACCGCGCCAGGCCACGTGTCGCCCGCTCATTGGCGGGCGCAATGACCCGGGCGGCCTGCCGTGGACCGCGGCCCACGGTTCCCGCCGTGGACCGTGCGGCCACGCGGCGCGCCGCAATTGGCTGACGCGCGTGCGTCGGGTGCGCGGGGCGCGGAAGGGACACGTGGCGGCTTCTGGGCGTTCCGGGCGCGGGTTGCGGGCCGGGCCGGGGCACTATAGCGGCTTCTGGGCCGTTCCGGGCGCCCGAATGTTTGGCCTGAAAGCCCAATAGCTTGATTTTTTGGGTTCTTTTTGGATGGGCCTATAAATAGGCCCTTTTGCTCGGCCTTTTGGCCTTTTCCCGAGCCCCCTGTGGTTGAGTGCTTTAGAGAAGTTGTTTCCTCTTCTTGTGCTGCATCTCTCGAGGGAGTTTCGGCATCGACGGCTTCGGCGATTCGGTGCAGTGCCACGTTTCTTCTTCGGTGGCCCATTTCCGTCGTGTTTCGGTCCACGAGGTCCACAGAGCTACTCCAAAGGAATTTTTGTACGATTTTTACGGCGTCGGTTTCATGAGAGGTAGATCTCCATTTTTTGTGTTTTTCGCTCTCTCGGTTTTGGGTTTTTATTTGGGTTTCTGGAACATCTTTGAACCCCTTTTCTGCTGGTGGTTTTTCTGGACAGCGGAGACTTGTCGGATTTTTATCTCCGTGCTCTGTTATCGGATTTCTACCTATGAGGACTCGATTGACATCTATCCTTTGCGAGGATCGCCGTCGTATTTTTATTGAAATTTTTGGAGATTATCTCGTAGGTGGTATTTAAGCATTTTCTGAACTGATTTTACAGCAACATGTATTTGTGGGATTTTTTGCTTATTGCAATGTTTGGACCATATCTTTGTACCCAGGAGGAGTTTTCTGGTGTTTTTCGGCTCATTGGAATTGTGAGAACTTGAGGATTATCCCTGTTCTGTTTCAGCCTTTTTGATCTTGGATTGACGCGCGCTTCAGGTAAGTTGCTTCGTCTCCAAAACCGGCGGACGGTTCATTAATTCTGTTGTATAGAAAGCATGCATGATTGTGAGATATGTTAGAATGCATGTTAGAGAGATGTTGTCTTTCCTGTGTTGTTATTGAAATCATGTTGGTTAATGTTTTCTGATCTTGCTTTAGTTAAACTAAATGCTACTATTGGAACTTGACCTATCACCATGTCATATGTTGTATGTGTAACCAGACTAGTAGAAAACCCTTACTTGGGCTAGATTTATTTATGCTCTAGACATCCACACTTCTTATTCTATTCTTGGATATAGTGTTTTTCTCGCCCGGATAGTGGGCTGAGTGGTTGGGATTTTTCTTAGTGTGGAATGCATGTTACACTCGTGCTTGGAGCAAAGTGGAGTCTGATAGATGTAGCTAGTCTTATATCTGTGGCGGGAGCCGTTTGGGTAAACGGTGGTCCGGGATGTCGTGTTTCTCTGTTTTATGTGTCGCCACTGTGTTAGTGGCAGTAGTATACCAGTGATAGCAGGACCTTGAACCCAGAACCTTTTTTGGACACACATAATTTTAGTCAACTAATATTTTTCTTCCAAACATCGAAGGGTCGCGGGAGTCTGTTCTTGTCTGATTGGACGAAGGCATTAGTCTTTCGGGGTTTGGGAATAAAACTTGTTTTCTAACTGTTTTTCCTAAAAGAACTAAAAATCATTAAAAATGGATTTTCCTCAAATCAAGATGGTTTTTCAAAAAGGAACTACTTTTAGTCCTCACCCCGTGTGGGTTTGAGTGAAAAATGGTTTTCAGTAATAAATGTCACATTTTTCCTGTAAACTTCCCCACTCGAGAGGATTTGAGTGGTCTGGGTTCTAAAGGCTGTCTTTTCATTGGGTCGAGAACAATGAGAGGCTATGCCTAGAGCCTGTTCTTGTTGATTTGGTTGTAGGTTCTAGTCTTTCAGGATTCCTGGACCCTTCATTGTTGTCGGCTGTGGAGTATACCCAGCTAGTGAGTTTGCATGTTGAGTTGATGTCCTTTTTAGGGAGCCGTTGGGTTGGGCAGTGGTCCTGACTATTCGACTATTTTTCCTGTTAGTGAGTTGGAGAGGTGATTTGTGTACTGTCGATCTTGTTGATCGTGAATTTGGACTATAGCCTGCATGAGCCGCATTGAGCTCGACAGAGATGCGCGGATACTTTCTCAGTGGGGTCGCGCCCCTCGAGTGCCGCTCCAGAGCTAGACCTGTTACTTTGATATCGCGACTTGTCGACGCACCCCCTCTGGCTGGGCCAGTTTTGGCAGTCACGGACGCCCTACGTAAGTCCAGTCCTCCGTGGATGTAATGGCAGTAGGTAGGCGCAAGTTTGACTGGACCCCATGTGGCAGTCAGTGTAGATTGGGTGACTGTATTTTGAGAGTTAGTAGATGCATCATGTTTCCATCTGTATCACTCCTTGAGCATTTAGATAGAGGCATAGTAGCTGTAGAGTTATTTTTCAGCCCTTTTCCTTTCAGTATTGCATTTGTTATTTTATGCCTCTAGTAGACTTAGTGGGCAAACCGTCGGGCTTGGGGGCGGTACCCACTGAGAACTACTGTCGGATGTAGTTCTCACACCCGCTGTGGTGATTTTTCCCCAGGGACCCTTTTTTCGGTTCCTGCTGCTCCTATTGCTGATCCTACTGACCGAGATAAGGGAGTCGCGAGCTAGATCTCTACCAGTCTTCTTCCAGAGAAAGTAGTTGTACCCCTTCTGGTGATGTTTTTAGTACTGTCAGTGATTTTGGGATGTATCTTGTACTTTTACATTTGAGAGCTTTATTATTTTTGGAGAGACTTATGTATTTGTGAGGACCTGACATGTACTATTTGGAGTTGTATATTTATTTCAGTAGTTTACTTTTTCGCTCTGATATCTGTATAGCTATAGTATCCTTCTTTTTGCAGGTTAGACACTTCGTCTCTACGGGGCTTCCCGTATGGGCGGCGGATCTGTTGGCGCGCCCGGGTCGCAGTTTCGACCCCGGGGCGTGACATGTACTCTATTGAGACGAGACTGAGAAAGTCAACCGCCTTCTCATGACATACTTATACCATTGGTTCCTGCTAATGTTGTTCCTAAATGACAGGTTTGAACCAGCAAGTGGAATGGACGTCAGAATTGTTTGTGTCATGCCCCGAATCACAACGGAAGCTCTCAAAAGCGTCAACAGATTCGCCTTCTGTACAAAATTTTTCTGCACATACGAAACATCCAAAATGAGATCTGTCTCAAGATAAACAATTCTGGAAGTTCACAACTAAAATAGTGATTCTAAGAGATGACAACTAAAGCAATCATAGGTTTCAGAGTAAATGAAACAACTACACATATATACATCACTGTACAAATACATCATAACCAGATGTCATAAGACACAACACAAAATTTCTATAGATAAAACTACTGCACTATGCACCTACACGTATAGTGCATATTTAGATCCACAGGTTGGGGTCCTCTCTGGCTTAAGCACAAGGTAGGAGACGCTATTTACCTCAGAGTCTCCTTATCTCGCTCAGATGCCGGTAGTGAAGGCTCCAAAATAAAAAGACAACAAATGAAGGGTATAGGAACTATATACACAATAGTCCCTAGTAGGTAATAGTCATCAACCATGACGACCTACACCATTGGGTCTACTAGAGGTAAAATAGGATCGAGAATGCTGAATTGAAAGGAAGCAGTATAATAGAGCTGAAATAAATCTACCACTATCATACATCTACTAAGCTACTGAAAGTTGTAAATTGTGATCATGAATCCCATACATCAATTGGATACTAGATATCCAAATAATGATAATAACCCAATCATATCGACCAACTCATAGGTCGGTCTAGCCTGCGTCGCTACATGCCCGACTATCCGAATCTAAGGCTTAGCCGCACGAACATAATGAGTGCCAATGGTCATACTCCGGAGCAACACTTGAGTGGAATGACTCCACCAAAAAATACACATCACTAGAAAACCACACTGGCTCATGCAGGCTATAGTCAAATGCCATGATCAATCGATCATATAAACTGTCAATTGATAAAATCAGGATCTATCACTCAATGTCATCCTGCCGACCGACCCTCGGCAATAATCACATAATACTAATCACGCTACCTACTGACCCAGGCAGTACTAGTATCTCACAGTCATTTCAACTGATAAAATTTAGGTATCTGACTAGCTCTACAACAAGTATATCTCTAAATATCACAATGAGTAAACAAGATATATAAACATGTATAGTATAATAAACATGTATAGTATAGTATAGTAGTCAAATATGTCAAACATGTATAGTATAGTAGTCAAATATCACATAGGTCTCAAACAACACCTCTACTACTACTACTACTATGTCAACGAACAAGTACCACATTTTTATTGTCACAAGCTCCTCTATGCTACTACTACTAGCAAAGAGATTGATGATAAACATATCACATATCACATATGCTGCCAAACATATGTCAAACCTCACATACATCACTATGTCAAGAAGCATTAAACATGCTATTTCTACACAATAGACACAGATGTGATTTCATCATTTTTGGCAAACAAAAATCCACCTGGATACGCTATCCTAATTTGTAGTAGAAGAGAAAGACGAGCGCTAAACACCAAGTCCCAATGATCTCGCGCATCGGGTCAAATCCACACCGATCACGTGAAAATCTAATCGCCCAGGATCATCCACAAGCTCCTTCAAGTCCAACTCTTTTCTCCCTAGCTCTCTCTCTCTCTCTCTCTCTCTCTCTCTCTCTCTTTCTCTAGATCAGAAGGGAAGATAGGAATGAAAATGAAGAGATAGAAAGCCTCAGCTCATAAAATAAACATCTTTAGCCAAAAACTCAATTCGAGCCGAAACCACATTCGGGCGTCCGAATCTACTGCTTAGTCACCCTATGACTCACATGCTTGCCGTATATAGCCAAATCGCTTTGATGACCAGCATTCGGGTGCATATTCGGACACCTGGAACTGAGCTCGAAACTTCGTAGCTATAGTACAACCTTTGGGGGTCAGCAATAGGGGTCCGAATTTGTGAACAGTAACATCTGGACGTCCGAACCTACTTTCGAGTGCCTAGATTAGGGCCAAAATGTCTAGTGTGCTGATTTTCAAACTCTGAGTTCGTTTTAGTGCCAATTTCGCGCCAAAACAAATCCAGCTCAGTCCAGCACTCCTTAGAGATGCCGAATAATATCTCACACTGCAATCTCCCCAATTTGCCAAGGTCTAATACACTACAGTTTGGGAACACATAAGGATGGTTGGGCTTTCCAAGTCCGTTTCCAAAGAGACTTGGCACTTTAGCGGTAAGTTAGTGGTCAATCTGATTGAAAAGAAATAATATAAATTTTAAACACCATAGTTTAGATCTGACACTCATCGTAAAAAAGATCAAGAGTTTAATGAGGCAACGGAAAAATTCTGTAAAGCTAGGTGATTTGATGAGAGTTAGTTGATACTATTTTTTGCATTTTTTGTTCTCTTGTTTCTTTCTTATCTTTTTTTTCGATTTGTTTCGCGGTCTAGCTGCATCACTATTGTAACTAAGTTCATTTTTTTTAATGAATAAAATGGATAACTTGCGTGACCCTACAGCCTTCGCTATTTGGAGGGTGCGCTTGCCGGCTAAGGTTAAAATTTTTATCTGGATCGCTCTAAAGAACCGGCTTCCCACGCTGGATAACCTTCTAAAAAGGGGTTGGTGCGGAAACAATCTCTGTGTGCTCTGTGGGGTTCATGTGGAGACGACAGACCACCTTTTTATAGGGTGCGTGTACTCTCGGTTCTTGTTCGGAGTGGGAGACAGGGCCGTAGATATCCGGGCTCTAGGGAACAACGTCCGGAGGGCGTGGGAGACAGACAGGTGGGGAAAGAGCTTCAGACGTGTACAGGTCCCTAACCTACCTAGCGGCGAACTGGTGGGTGCTCTGGAAAATAAGAAATAGAGTTATTTTTCAGCAGGTTAACACTGATCTCCTCCAGGCTGTTTAGTGGGTCAGAGGCGAAGTGGCGCTGTGGTCGGGGCTACAACATTGATACGTTTCGATTTTTTTTTTTTTTTTTTTTTCTGAGACCGTCGTTGTCTCAATCTTATTGTCTAATTTAGTTTCCAGTTGAATGAAACGGGTAGTTTGCTATCTTTCTCTCAAAAAAAAAAAAAAAAAAAAAAAAAAAAAAAAAAAAAAAAAAAAAAAAACACTTGAGTGTGGATGTTAAAACTATTGGCAAGTCAAATTTATAGATTGATTTTTTGGTAACAATTTGAACTTGAAGCTTCAGCGCCAAGCTATTTCATATTTGAATTAAAAGAAAACCATGAGGGCCTTTTAAAAAAACACAGCTCGAAAAGGTTGCACTAAGGGCCACTATGGCTCTATTATCGCATATAGTGATATTGATACAGGATTAATAAAGTAAAGCTATTAAAAAAAACGTTATATATAATTTTTTAAGCAAAACTAACAACTCTAAGTTTGGAGTTCTTTTTCGTTGGCTGAGAATCTCAACAAAGTTATTTACTAGGCATTAGGAATACGGATATGGATATTAAACACAACATGATTCGAATACAGCGACTGATAGTTTTCAAAAATTAAGATATGAACTGGTATAGATATTGTTAGATGTGACTCGAAATCAGAATCGCTTCGATTTTGGATTTCTGGTTCGCCGATGGTTTCGCGGTGCGACAACAAATTTGGTAAAATTTTTGAGAAAGGAAAATGGATGTTTGTGGTGGAAGCGGACGGATCCGATCCGCTCGGATCGATCCGCTAAGGAAAAACCCTAATTTTTCTTTTGTTTGCCCTAGAGAGATCGAGCGATTGTACAATTGAAGAACTCTTGTATTCCCTCTTGTTCAACATAGTGAAATCTCTCCTCTTTCGCCCGTGGTTTATTTCCCTGCAAAGAGTTTTCCACGTAAATCTGTATGTTATTTTTCTGTCGTGCATTTTGGATTTACTTCTTTGTCGTGATCGCAAATTGATCCTGTTGGTTTGTGCGCTCGTTGCTTACAAACTGGTATCAGAGCCCTGTTCATCGATTAGGGTTTCTTCTCATCAATGGCGTCTATGAAGTATGATCTCCCTTTGCTCGATCATAGCACAAGATTTACGTTATGGCAAGTGAAGATGCGCGCAATTCTGACTCAGATGGATCTAGAAGATGCGTTGCTCGGGATGGAAAAGATGCCTACATCCCTCAGTCTGGCGGAAAAAGGAGAAGATGAATCGAAAGGCTCTTACGGCAGATCCAACTGCATCTTTCGAACGAGATCTTACAGCATGTCATTAAGGAGAAATCTGCTGCGAGCTTGTGGCTGAAAATTGAAGTCATTGTGTATGACGAAAAGTCTTACCAACAAACTCCATCTGAAGCAGAAGTTATACTCTCATCGTCTGATTCAAGGTAAGAGTATAAAATCTCATCTCGATGACTTTAAAGAAATCGTTACGGATCTGGAAATGCTGGAAGTAAAATATGATGATGAAGATCTAGCATTATTACTGTTATGTTCTCTACCATCTTCCTATACAAATTTTAG
>CM054933.1:21865927-21909310 GCA_029168755.2 Tillandsia fasciculata | reverse complement strand
TTTACTAAATCTAATAATAATTCAGGTTGTGATCGATCGATTCTTAGTATTTTAATAAATAAAATTATAGCATTTAATGATTATTAGATCAAGAACTATTAAATTAATATAATATTTTATTTTATTAAATAAAATAGCTCACTAGATAGAAATTTAAAAAAATAAAAAATAAAAAATTTGGAGTTAAAGGATGTATTTCAAAATACCTTATATAAGTAAGTAAGTTACTCTTAATATACTTTTATCTATTTAAAATATGGGTTAATTGCATACATGTCCCTCCAAATATGTCGAATTGCAAATATATCCCTGTAAAATTTAACTTTTCATATTTATCCCTTGAAAAATCCAAAGTTCTTCAAATATGCCCATCTGGGAATCCCCGTTTGGAATCTGTTTATTTTTTAACAGATTCGATATGAAATTATTTTTTTGCCCCCTACAAATATATCCCTCCAAAAGTATAAAGGTATAATATGGAAAGGGTAAATATGTAAATTCAATTTTTAATCTAACCAAGGTTAAGCATTTAACCTAGGGTTAAATCAACTTTTCTAACAGAGATGGATGGTAGGGGCATATTTGAATAACGGTGAATTTTTGAAAAGATAAATATGAAAAGTTGAATTTTGTAGGGATATATTTGCAATTCGACATATTTGGAGGGACATGTATGCAATTAACCCTTAAAATATATACAAAAAAAATTAAAAATTATATTAGCATTAAAAAATAAATTAAGTAAATATTAAAAGCTGAGGGAGCATATCTATCTAAATTTTTTTTATTAAATTAGTACTTACGACTAACAAATAATATTAAAAAATTAAGAAGGATTATGACCACTTTGCATCTTAAGGTAACTTCGTCTCTGTATATAACTGTTACACTGAACACGTACTAAGCTTCTCTTTCTCCTTCTCCTTTGCCGTTTCCTAAGAGCTGTAGACTTTTTACGGCTCGAAAAAAAAAGTGTTAACTGTGGCGTGCAAATGTGTGCGGCAATTGTGGGTGGGTGGGTGTTGGGTTTTTTTTTTTTCTTTTTCTTTTTCTTTTTTTTCCATTTTAGGAATCGAGTATTATTAGGGGGTGGGACAAATATGTGTGCTCTTATTGGTGGTCTTTTTATGGATTTAGGCTTAGATAGTTATTTAATGACTATGACAAGGACCAACAAAGGAGACCTGTGTACTCTTTGGACTATAACAGGAAAATGATAGCTAGATTACCCTTTTCACCATTATAGCCCGGAGAAAAATTAAGAGTAATGCTATCTGTATATTTTATTTGGAGTGTATATCTTACATTTTATTTATTTTAAAACAGAAAATTTTTTATTCGTCACATCGAAGTGACGAGTAAAATTCACCTCATTCTAAAATGAGTAAAGTGTAAGATCTACATCCGTTTTGGGACGTACACAAAGCATTTTCTAAAAATTAAAAAACATTTTGTTTTGTAAGACCATGTCCAGGTTATTTTCTTTTTAAGTTTTATATATATTTCCATTACCAAACTATATATAAGTTCAATAGGATGTCATTTTAATTAAGTTAAGTTTATTAACGACCGATCTGATTCGTCGAATCTGATTAAATTCAACCAATAGATAGTTTACGTATTCAATCAACTTTAATTAGCAATGACCTACTATTCAGGTCAGGTATATGAATCATTCATTAGGTACTTATTTGGAGAATATTTTAATCTTTACAAAATATCTTGGTCTATAAAACCCGATTTTATTCAACTAAGAACACTATGAACTTTTCAAGTACTTACAACAATAATTAGAATTCAAATTACATCAATACTATAAATTTAATTAGGAAAGAACATAAGAAACTTGGTTATGAATCAAATTTAATTTTTTTAAATATAAAATAATATGTTCAAATTCAACACTTTCAATTTAAATCAAAAATTTTAAATTTGGCTTTAAGATTAGAGGTACAATTTAGATTCAAAATTTAAAAGTTGAATTTTAATTTCAAAGTTAAAATTTTACACTACAATACCAAATTCAAAAATTAAATTTAAATTCAATATTTTTTAAGTTGGATACTTAACTGATTGGGTATTATCTAATTTGGTTAAGTACCAAATTAAATAAGAAATTTAAAATTTATAGGGTAACAAATTTGACATATGGCTACTAATTCTATTTCAATATTGTTATGTTAACTAATATAAACGATAAACTATTCAGCAAGGTAGAATTAGGCTAGAATACTATCAATAGTACCAAGCCATTTGTGCTATCAAGTTTTTAACCGTTGGATGAAAAAATATGCGGTTGGGATTATAGTGGGCCCCTAGGGTTTACTAGGTGGTTGGTTGAATAGTAAAAATTTTAGGAGACCACTATAATCCCAACCGCATATCTTTTCATCCAACGACTGAAAATTTGATAGCACCAATTATTTGATGCTATCGATAGTATTCTAGCCGGACTCCAGCAAGGTATTTTATGTAAAATTTGCTTGAATTCCCTTAGTAAATGGTAACCATTGATTTTTATGTTTTCTTGGAAAAACAAACTAATTCCACAAGGAACCTAAACCTTAAGAAACTCTAAAATTAATCATTAACCCTTCATTCATGCAAGCCTCCCCACATGAATTCTCCATAAAAAGCTCAAAAAGCCACACTCTGAGCAGTATGGGAAGATCGGGGACCATCTCAACCCAGACCCAAACCCAAATCCAAACCCAACCCTCGCGGGGGCTCAATGACCATGCCAAATTAACGGAATGAAGTTCGTGCACCATCTTTGTGCATATAGTGTCTGCTTAGTTTGGCTTCTGGATCAATCATTTATTTTTCAGAAGCAAAAGGCCATAAGAATCATGATGAACAAAAAATCTAGGGCTCTGCGTTAGAGAGGCGTGGGAACGGTGGTCGTGTAGGGTTAGACCTTCGGATTCTGTTTGTTCTAACCTACCTGTCTGCTAACTGGTGGATGCTTTAAAAAATTAAAAATAAAGTCATCTTCCAGTAGTCTAACCCCGATCCTCTCTGCGCAGTTTCGAGTGTTAGCAGTGAGCTTGCGCAATGGGCGGACCTGTGGAGCGCAACCTAACTGGGGCGGACCTGTGGAGTGCGCCTGCATTCGTTTTCTTTTTTTTTTCTATCCTAGAGACCTAGCTGTCTCACTTATTGTGCTTAGTTCAGTTACCGATTGAATGAAGCGGGTAGCGCGCTATCTTTTCTCAAAAAAAAAAAAAAAAAAAAAAAAAAAAAAAAAAAAAAAAATTCTAAGGCTTATTAATTAATTGCGCGCAAGATATATGGAAAGCTCAAGTAAGTTTTTGTTAGATGTATGTCCTAGAAGCCAACTTGGCCGACACATGTATTTTTTTTAGGATATAAATTTGTATTTGACATTTTACATTATGAATGTTATTGGGTTTTTTTATTTCATTCATGTTGTGTATGTGCCCATTAATTGTCCAAGGAATTAATAAGATGATGATACTCTCAAGAGTTGAGAATTTGAGACATGTATCATTAAAGATTAATTCCTAAATGCTCTCGATCGATGGATCATCACGGGGACAGTGATTGATCCAGTGAGATTGGTGCACAGGTCGCTTCCCTTTTAGGGTAGACGAGTCTCGAGTCAACAGTGTGGGGACACTAGAGCGAATGTGCAGGTGGTTGTTGGAGAACAAGGGTACCGAGCATGACCATCACAAGAAGTCACTTGGATGTCTACTCACTCGTCAGTGACTTACTCGACGTTGCAGTAGTGTGACTGGTCCTTTGACCTGCGGTGTCTCGGCTATTCACAATGGGGTTACTGTAGTTTGACTGTACATACACTTGGTCCCTAGCCATTCGGGTCCTTGCAGTGCATGTTGGCTGCAGTAGGTTCGTTGTAGGAATAGGGTATACACCTATATGGAATCTATCGCCCTTAGTAGATAAGGAAGTCAGTCCTATGTGATTTATGAGACCGAGTTTAGAAGACCTTGGCCAAGGCGTAGTAAATAACGGAAAGGTTTTCGATATTAGAAACTCGAGTCGAATAAATTTGACATATGACAGACGATAGGGTTTGACGAGCAATTCCATAACCTTCGTCTAGTTGGGACTCCGGGTAGAAGGATTGTATCACACGTTAACTGCACCTTGAGGTTCAATATTCCATTCTACTGGAATGCCACTACATGCTGCTAGGCGTCACTGGTGGATTGTGGGACTCACGAGAATTATCCGGATGATCGATAATTCTTATTGGGCTGAATTTGAATTGTTCTAACCCACTGAAAAGAGTTTCAGCGATATTGTTGATGGTGATCACAATATATCTCACTACCAGATAGAATAGAACCTATGAGGTCACACACATAAGAGGTTATGACTGATCGGATAGTTGAATCGCAATTTTTGAATTGCTTGAGAACTTAATTGTAAATATGTTGATAATTGGACTAATTTGTAATTATTACAAATTAAGAATATTAAAGTGTAAATGTTGCAAGAGAGGGGTTACTAATAGTTAGTAAGTTGTGAGAGGACTTAAGTGCAAATGTTGTATTAATAATTTGATTTGATCAAATTAGGATTGAGTTCAAGTCGAATTAAATTAGGATTTAATTGATTGAACCGATTAGAGATAAGATAAACTTAAAACTAATTTTAAGTTTATCTCAATGTTTATCTTAATTATTATAAAAGGGATTATATCACTCTTTATACGTATGAGTTTCCTTTAAGAGAAAAAAAAAAAAAAAAAAAAAAAAAAAAAAAAAAAAAAAAAAAAAAAAACCTAGCCGTCATCTTTTTTTCTCATCTCCCTCTTTTCTAAATATCCACATTAAAAGAAAGACGTTCTCTACAAGGGAGCTAGCACCCCGGTGAGAACTTCGATCAAGTCGACAACCTCATGTGGATACCCATAAAGGCCGGACGCGTGTGCGGCTTCAAGAGAACCAAGTTCCACGATCATCAAATTGCAGTGTAGATCTCCCCGCGCAAAGGTGAAGATTAGATCTTTGTTCTTCGTTTAATCTTAAATACATGAGGGATCCTATTTTGCGTGGTTCTTGAGATCGGATCTCAAGTTTTTTAAATATTTATTTATTTGATTTTCTTTTTCGCTGCGTTTATTTTGCGCAAAATTCTAACAGTTTTTAATTGGGTCCTAAAATAAAAGTTCAAGGCTTGAAGTTTATGTTTTTGAAGATTCTTTGATCCGTTTCTGTCAGATCAAATTAAGACATATATAAAATCTAGAGTAAGCTTTTGGGTTTTGTTGACGTAAAAAAATAGCACTGGCTGGGTGGAGAGCTGAAATGAAGACGATTTCGGCAAGAAGTTATGCCATTAATGAGCGATCCGGTCTAGGCTTCACTGTCATGCCCTAACACGTTTGTTTCAGCGAATGGAAGACGGACTCATTTGAATTAAGTATTCGAACAGGCGCGATCAAGCTAGGGTGAGAAGTTAGGGGGTAGTTGAGGAAAGGAGGTTGGCATTTTGAGGGCGCTACTCCGATGATCACAACAACTCATCTATAAAAGATGGAAATAACTACAGAGAAGGAATCCAAATATCACAGCACCACAGGCACAAGTCAATCAATACCTCACATCCGACGAATATGAGCACTCGTAACGTAGTCTAAGAGTAGCCGTGATATAATTTAAAAGTAGACGTAACATATATAATCTCCACTACGTACCCTTAGTTTGGCCGCCGATGATATCGCCCTCAACGACCGTACTACTCCGATCATCACAGAACCAGCTCATCCTCATTAGTGAATGTGTTCCTCACACCACGTACGCAGACTTATCAATTCTTGAGGACTGCTACTGCACAGCAGTCCCGTATCGTAACTTCGGTCTGGACTGTGGTCGAAGCTCTGAAGCCTAAGTGTGGACTTTCAGCCCACGTGCGTGAAGATCTCGAGGTCTTTCTTCAAGTTTGAACTTGACTAGAAGGTTTCCTCTCCGGTCCGCACTTGAGCCAAAGTTAGATCCAGCCTTATGCTCATTAAGGGACAATCGCACCTATTGGCAAACAATCTGGATCGCGCGTCGTGTACGATCGCGATTTTCTTCTGCCAATAGATCCCTAAAAGTAAATGTTTAAGTTTTCAAGTTTATAATTTGATGATTTCTAATTTGCTTCCCATCAAATCAATTTTTTGGATAGAATCAATTCTTCACTTTCACCGTTTAATGAATTCAACACTCATCCTTTTCAATTCTATTTTGCTTACTTATCACTTCATGTAATATGGTAATTCACTTTGTTAGTCCTTAAGAAAAGTATCCTTACAGCAGACAACCTTTTCAAGAGAGGCTAGTTCGGAGATAAAACATGTGTACTGTGGTGTCCCAATTTTTCCGTACGACCTGTCTAGGTGGTCGGCGGTAAGAAAACACTTTTTATGGGTGTATCGAGCCCGTTGTGCGTCAAACGGATACCAAAAATGGACTCAGCGCGCGAAAGTGTTGAAAATCGGCTATTTTCGGGTGAAACGGACCAAACGGGCCGATTTCTCGGGTGGGCCGGTCCACGGCCCACTTGGCGTGCACCGGGACCAGCGAAGACGGCGGAGTGCCACGCGGCGCGTGCCGATTGGCGGGTCAACGCACGTGCGACAGCGCGCGTTCCGCGCCGGCGTGGCGCACGGTGGACCGCGCCAGGCCACGTGTCGCCCGCTCATTGGCGGGCGCAATGACCCGGGCGGCCTGCCGTGGACCGCGGCCCACGGTTCCCGCCGTGGACCGTGCGGCCACGCGGCGCGCCGCAATTGGCTGACGCGCGTGCGTCGGTGCGCGGGGCGCGGAAGGGACACGTGGCGGCTTCTGGGCGTTCCGGGCGCGGGTTGCGGGCCGGGCCGGGGCACTATAGCGGCTTCTGGGCCGTTCCGGGCGCCCGAATGTTTGGCCTGAAAGCCCAATAGCTTGATTTTTTGGGTTCTTTTTGGATGGGCCTATAAATAGGCCCTTTTGCTCGGCCTTTTGGCCTTTTTCCCGAGCCCCCCTGTGGTTGAGTGCTTTAGAGAAGTTGTTCCTCTTCTTGTGCTGCATCTCTCGAGGGAGTTTCGGCATCGACGGCTTCGGCGATTCGGTGCAGTGCCACGTTTCTTCTTCGGTGGCCCATTTCCGTCGTGTTTCGGTCCACGAGGTCCACAGAGCTACTCCAAAGGAATTTTTGTACGATTTTTACGGCGTCGGTTTCATGAGAGGTAGATCTCCATTTTTTGTGTTTTTCGCTCCTCTCGGTTTTGGGTTTTTTATTTGGGTTTCTGGAACATCTTTGAACCCCTTTTCTGCTGGTGGTTTTTCTGGACAGCGGAGACTTGTCGGATTTTTATCTCCGTGCTCTGTTATCGGATTTCTACCTATGAGGACTCGATTGACATCTATCCTTTGCGAGGATCGCCGTCGTATTTTTATTGAAATTTTGGAGATTATCTCGTAGGTGGTATTTAAGCATTTTCTGAACTGATTTTACAGCAACATGTATTTGTGGGATTTTTTGCTTATTGCAATGTTGGACCATATCTTTGTACCCAGGAGGAGTTTTCTGGTGTTTTCGGCTCATTGGAATTGTGAGAACTTGAGGATTATCCCTGTTCTGTTTCAGCCTTTTTGATCTTGGATTGACGCGCGCTTCAGGTAAGTTGCTTCGTCTCCAAAACCGGCGGACGGTTCATTAATTCTGTTGTATAGAAAGCATGCATGATTGTGAGATATGTTAGAATGCATGTTAGAGAGATGTTGTCTTTCCTGTGTTGTTATTGAAATCATGTTGGTTAATGTTTTCTGATCTTGCTTTAGTTAAACTAAATGCTACTATTGGAACTTGACCTATCACCATGTCATATGTTGTATGTGTAACCAGACTAGTAGAAAACCCTTACTTGGGCTAGATTTATTTATGCTCTAGACATCCACACTTCTTATTCTATTCTTGGATATAGTGTTTTTCTCGCCCGGATAGTGGGCTGAGTGGTTGGGATTTTTCTTAGTGTGGGATGCATGTTACACTCGTGCTTGGGAGCAAAGTGGAGTCTGATAGATGTAGCTAGTCTTATATCTGTGGCGGGAGCCGTTTGGGTAAACGGTGGTCCGGGATGTCGTGTTTCTCTGTTTTATGTGTCGCCACTGTGTTAGTGGCAGTAGTATACCAGTGATAGCAGGACCTTGAACCCAGAACCTTTTTTGGACACACATAATTTTAGTCAACTAATATTTTTCTTCCAAACATCGAAGGGTCGCGGGAGTCTGTTCTTGTCTGATTGGACGAAGGCATTAGTCTTTCGGGGTTTGGGAATAAAACTTGTTTTCTAACTGTTTTTCCTAAAAGAACTAAAAATCATTAAAAATGGATTTTCCTCAAATCAAGATGGTTTTTCAAAAAGGAACTACTTTTAGTCCTCACCCCGTGTGGGTTTGAGTGAAAAATGGTTTTCAGTAATAAATGTCACATTTTTCCTGTAAACTTCCCCACTCGAGAGGATTTGAGTGGTCTGGGTTCTAAAGGCTGTCTTTTCATTGGGTCGAGAACAATGAGAGGCTATGCCTAGAGCCTGTTCTTGTTTGATTTGGGTTGTAGGTTCTAGTCTTTCAGGATTCCTGGACCCTTCATTGTTGTCGGCTGTGGAGTATACCCAGCTAGTGAGTTTGCATGTTGAGTTGATGTCCTTTTAGGGAGCCGTTGGGTTGGCAGTGGTCCTGACTATTCGACTATTTTTCCTGTTAGTGAGTTGGAGAGGTGATTTGTGTACTGTCGATCTTGTTGATCGTGAATTTGGACTATAGCCTGCATGAGCCGCATTGAGCTCGACAGAGATGCGCGGATACTTTTCTCAGTGGGGTCGCGCCCCTCGAGTGCCGCTCCAGAGCTAGACCTGTTACTTTGATATCGCGACTTGTCGACGCACCCCCTCTGGCTGGGCCAGTTTTGGCAGTCACGGACGCCCTACGTAAGTCCAGTCCTCCGTGGATGTAATGGCAGTAGGTAGGCGCAAGTTTGACTGGACCCCATGTGGCAGTCAGTGTAGATTGGGTGACTGTATTTTGAGAGTTAGTAGATGCATCATGTTTCCATCTGTATCACTCCTTGAGCATTTAGATAGAGGCATAGTAGCTGTAGAGTTATTTTTCAGCCCTTTTCCTTTCAGTATTGCATTTGTTATTTTATGCCTCTAGTAGACTTAGTGGGCAAACCGTCGGGCTTGGGGGCGGTACCCACTGAGAACTACTGTCGGATGTAGTTCTCACACCCGCTGTGGTGATTTTTCCCCAGGGACCTCTTTTTCGGTTCCTGCTGCTCCTATTGCTGATCCTACTGACCGAGATAAGGGAGTCGCGAGCTAGATCTCTACCAGTCTTCTTCCAGAGAAAGTAGTTGTACCCCTTCTGGTGATGTTTTAGTACTGTCAGTGATTTTGGGATGTATCTTGTACTTTTACATTTGAGAGCTTTATTATTTTTGGAGAGACTTATGTATTTGTGAGGACCTGACATGTACTATTTGGAGTTGTATATTTATTTCAGTAGTTTACTTTTCGCTCTGATATCTGTATAGCTATAGTATCCTTCTTTTTGCAGGTTAGACACTTCGTCTCTACGGGGCTTCCCGTATGGGCGGCGGATCTGTTGGCGTGCCCGGGTCGCAGTTTCGACCCCGGGGCGTGACATGTACTCTATTGAGACGAGACTGAGAAAGTCAACCGCCTTCTCATGACATACTTATACCATTGGTTCCTGCTAATGTTGTTCCTAAATGACAGGTTTGAACCAACAAGTGGAATGGACGTCAGAATTGTTTGTGTCATGCCCCGAAACACAACGGAAGCTCTCAAAAGCGTCAACAGATTCGCCTTCTGTACAAAATTTTTCTGCACATATGAAACATCCAAAATGAGATCTGTCTCAAGATAAACAATTCTGGAAGTTCACAACTAAAACAGTGATTCTAAGAGATGACAACTAAAGCAATCATAGGTTTCAGAGTAAATGAAACAACTACACATATATACATCACTGTACAAATACATCATAACCAGATGTCATAAGACACAACACAAAATTTCTATAGATAAAACTACTGCACTATGCACCTACACGTATAGTGCATATTTAGATCCACAGGTTGGGGTCCTCTCTGGCTTAAGCACAAGGTAGGAGACGCTATTTACCTCAGAGTCTCCTTATCTCGCTCAGATGCCGGTAGTGAAGGCTCCAAAATAAAAAGACAACAAATGAAGGGTATAGGAACTATATACACAATAGTCCCTAGTAGGTAATAGTCATCAACCATGACGACCTACACCATTGGGTCTACTAGAGGTAAAATAGGATCGAGAATGCTGAATTGAAAGGAAGCAGTATAATAGAGCTGAAATAAATCTACCACTATCATACATCTACTAAGCTACTGAAAGTTGTAAATTGTGATCATGAATCCCATACATCAATTGGATACTAGATATCCAAATAATGATAATAACCCAATCATATCGACCAACTCATAGGTCGGTCTAGCCTGCGTCGCTACATGCCCGACTATCCGAATCTAAGGCTTAGCCGCACGAACATAATGAGTGCCAATGGTCATACTCCGGAGCAACACTTGAGTGGAATGACTCCACCAAAAAATACACATCACTAGAAAACCACACTGGCTCATGCAGGCTATAGTCAAATGCCATGATCAATCGATCATATAAACTGTCAATTGATAAAATCAGGATCTATCACTCAATGTCATCCTGCCGACCGACCCTCGGCAATAATCACATAATACTAATCACGCTACCTACTGACCCAGGCAGTACTAGTATCTCACAGTCATTTCAACTGATAAAATGTAGGTATCTGACTAGCTCTACAACAAGTATATCTCTAAATATCACAATGAGTAAACAAGATATATAAACATGTATAGTATAATAAACATGTATAGTATAGTATAGTAGTCAAATATGTCAAACATGTATAGTATAGTAGTCAAATATCACATAGGTCTCAAACAACACCTCTACTACTACTACTACTATGTCAACGAACAAGTACCACATTTTTATTGTCACAAGCTCCTCTATGCTACTACTACTAGCAAAAGAGATTGATGATAAACATATCACATATCACATATGCTGCCAAACATATGTCAAACCTCACATACATCACTATGTCAAGAAGCATTAAACATGCTATTTCTACACAATAGACACAGATGTGATTTCATCATTTTTGGCAACAAAAAATCCACCTGGATACGCTATCCTAATTTGTAGTAGAAGAGAAAGACGAGCGCTAAACACCAAGTCCCAATGATCTCGCGCATCGGGTCAAATCCACACCGATCACGTGAAAATCTAATCGCCCAGGATCATCCACAAGCTCCTTCAAGTCCAACTCTTTTCTCCCTAGCTCTCTCTCTCTCTCTCTCTCTCTCTCTCTCTCTTTCTCTAGATCAGAAGGGAAGATAGGAATGAAAATGAAGAGATAGAAAGCCTCAGCTCATAAAAATAAACATCTTTAGCCAAAAACTCAATTCGAGCCGAAACCACATTCGGGCGTCCGAATCTACTGCTTAGTCACCCTATGACTCACATGCTTGCCGTATATAGCCAAATCGCTTTGATGACCAGCATTCGGGTGCATATTCGGACACCTGGAACTGAGCTCGAAACTTCGTAGCTATAGTACAACCTTTGGGGGTCAGCAATAGGGGTCCGAATTTGTGAACAGTAACATCTGGACGTCCGAACCTACTTTCGAGTGCCTAGATTAGGGCCAAAATGTCTAGTGTGCTGATTTTCAAACTCTGAGTTCGTTTTAGTGCCAATTTCGCGCCAAAACAAATCCAGCTCAGTCCAGCACTCCTTAGAGATGCCGAATAATATCTCACACTGCAATCTCCCCAATTTGCCAAGGTCTAATACACTACAGTTTGGGAACACATAAGGATGGTTGGGCTTTCCAAGTCCGTTTCCAAAGAGACTTGGCACTTTAGCGGTAAGTTAGTGGTCAATCTGATTGAAAAGAAATAATATAAATTTTAAACACCATAGTTTAGATCTGACACTCATCGTAAAAAAGATCAAGAGTTTAATGAGGCAACGGAAAAATTCTGTAAAGCTAGGTGATTTGATGAGAGTTAGTTGATACTATTTTTTGCATTTTTTTGTTCTCTTGTTTCTTTCTTATCTTTTTTTTCGATTTGTTTCGCGGTCTAGCTGCATCACTATTGTAACTAAGTTCATTTTTTTTAATGAATAAAATGGATAACTTGCGTGACCCTACAGTCTTCGCTATTTGGAGGGTGCGCTTGCCGGCTAAGGTTAAAATTTTTATCTGGATCGCTCTAAAGAACCGGCTTCCCACGCTGGATAACCTTCTAAAAAGGGGTTGGTGCGGAAACAATCTCTGTGTGCTCTGTGGGGTTCATGTGGAGACGACAGACCACCTTTTTATAGGGTGCGTGTACTCTCGGTTCTTGTTCGGAGTGGGAGACAGGGCCGTAGATATCCGGGCTCTAGGGAACAACGTCCGGAGGGCGTGGGAGACAGACAGGTGGGGAAAGAGCTTCAGACATGTACAGGTCCCTAACCTACCTAGCGGCGAACTGGTGGGTGCTCTGGAAAATAAGAAATAGAGTTATTTTTCAGCAGGTTAACACTGATCTCCTCCAGGCTGTTTAGTGGGTCAGAGGCGAAGTGGCGCTGTGGTCGGGGCTACAACATTGATACGTTTCGATTTTTTTTTTTTTTTTTTTTCTGAGACCGTCGTTGTCTCAATCTTATTGTCTAATTTAGTTTCCAGTTGAATGAAACGGGTAGTTTGCTATCTTTCTCTCAAAAAAAAAAAAAAAAAAAAAAAAAAAAAAAAAAAAAAAAAAAAAAAAAAAACACTTGAGTGTGGATGTTAAAACTATTGGCAAGTCAAATTTTATTAGATTGAATTTTTTGGTAACAATTTGAACTTGAAGCTTCAGCGCCAAGCTATTTCATATTTGAATTAAAAGAAAACCATGAGGGCCTTTTAAAAAAACACAGCTCGAAAAGGTTGCACTAAGGGCCACTATGGCTCTATTATCGCATATAGTGATATTGATACAGGATTAATAAAGTAAAGCTATTAAAAAAAACGTTATATATAAATTTTTTAAGCAAAACTAACAACTCTAAGTTTGGAGTTCTTTTTCGTTGGCTGAGAATCTCAACAAAGTTATTTACTAGGCATTAGGAATACGGATATGGATATTAAACACAACATGATTCGAATACAGCGACTTGATAGTTTTCAAAAAATTAAGATATGAACTGGTATAGATATTGTTAGATGTGACTCGAAATCAGAATCGCTTCGATTTTGGATTTCTGGTTCGCCGATGGTTTCGCGGTGCGACAACAAATTTGGTAAAATTTTTGAGAAAGGAAAATGGATGTTTGTGGTGGAAGCGGACGGATCCGATCCGCTAGACGGATCCGATCCGCTAAGGAAAAACCCTAATTTTTCTTTTGTTTGCCCTAGAGAGATCGAGCGATTGTACAATTGAAGAACTCTTGTATTCCCTCTTGTTCAACATAGTGAAATCTCTCCTCTTTCGCCCGTGGTTTATTTCCCTGCAAAGGGTTTTCCACGTAAATCTGTATGTTATTTTTCTGTCGTGCATTTTGGATTTACTTCTTTGTCGTGATCGCAAATTGATCCTGTTGGGTTTGTGCGCTCGTTGCTTACAAACTGGTATCAGAGCCCTGTTCATCGATTAGGGTTTCTTCTCATCAATGGCGTCTATGAAGTATGATCTCCCTTTGCTCGATCATAGCACAAGATTTACGTTATGGCAAGTGAAGATGCGCGCAATTCTGGCTCAGATGGATCTAGAAGATGCGTTGCTCGGGATGGAAAAGATGCCTACATCCCTCAGTCTGGCGGAAAAGGAGAAGATGAATCGAAAGGCTCTTACGCAGATCCAACTGCATCTTTCGAACGAGATCTTACAGCATGTCATTAAGGAGAAATCTGCTGCGAGCTTGTGGCTGAAATTGAAGTCATTGTGTATGACGAAAAGTCTTACCAACAAACTCCATCTGAAGCAGAAGTTATACTCTCATCGTCTGATTCAAGGTAAGAGTATAAAATCTCATCTCGATGACTTTAAAGAAATCGTTACGGATCTGGAAATGCTGGAAGTAAAATATGATGATGAAGATCTAGCATTATTACTGTTATGTTCTCTACCATCTTCCTATACAAATTTTAGAGATACTATGCTTTATGGACGTGATACCATATCTTTGGAAGACGTCTCAACTGCCCTACTCTCGAAAGAGAGAATCGATAAGGAGATGAGTGGTACCACTGAAAGTCAGGCAGAAGGTCTGTTCACAAGAGGAAGATCCAAGCAGAGAAGTTTCGAAGATAGTAAAGAAAAGACTAGGTCGAAATCCAGGCACAGAAACTTGATCTGCAATTACTGTAAGAAGAAGGGCCACATTAAAGTGGACTGTTTCAAGTTGAAAAGAAAGGAACAGACCGAAGGAAGAGGTGATCAAAGGGGAAGAGAAGGTTCAAAATCTGCTGAAGCCAGTGTAGCAGAAGACTATAGCAGCGAGGGGAATGTGCTGCTGGTCTGCGATGATCAATCCAGAGCCAGCACAGAGTGGATTCTTGATTCAGCATGCTCGTTCCATATGTGTCCCAACAGGGACTGGTTCTCCACTTTTGAAGCTGTGAATGGTGGGGTTGTTTTGATGGGCAACGATGCATCATGCAAAGTTGTCGGACGAGGAACGGTGAATATCAAGATGTTTGATGGCATTGTGAGAACGCTTACTGATGTCAGGTACGTTCCACAATTGAAGAGAAATTTAATTTCTTTGAGTACCCTCGACTCTAAAGGATATAAATACACTGGTGGAGATGGAGTTCTAAAGGTTTCGAAAGGAGCCATTGTTGTGATGAAAGGACGAAGGCAGGAAGGAAAACTTTATGTGTTGCAAGGTTCAACTGTGACAGGTGGAGCTGCAGTATCCTCTTCATCTATGTCAGATTCAGATGTCACAAAGTTGTGGCATATGAGGCTACGACATATGAGTGAAAAGCATTGACATTGCTGAGTAAGAGAGGACTTCTTTGTGGCCAAAGTACAGGAAGTCTGGACTTCTGCAAACACTGCGTATTTGGGAAGCAGAAAAGGGTTAGCTTCAGCAAAGCAGTCCACAGAACAAAAGGAACACTTGACTACATCCATTCAGATCTTTGGGGGCCAGCACCGGTTCCCTCTAAAGTTGGTGCAAAGTACATGCTGACCTTCATCGATGATTATTCAAGGAAGGTTTGGACATTCTTTCTGTTGCACAAGAATGATGTATTCAAGACCTTCAAACGGTGGAAGACCTTGATTGAGAAGCAGACACGAAAGCAAATTAAGCGCCTTCGCACAGACAATGGACTCGAATTCTGTTCAGGAGAGTTCAATGAGTTTTGCAAAAATGAAGAAATCGAGAGACATCGTACAGTTCCCTACACGCCGCAGCAAAACGGCGTAGCAGAACGTATGAACAGAACACTCATCGAGAAGACAAGATGTTTGCTTTCGAATGCAGGATTTGGTCAGGAATTTTGGGCAGAGGCAGCTTCTACAGCTTGCTACTTGGTGAATAGGTCTCCGTCGACTTCCATTGATCTCAAAACTCTAGAAGAGCTATGGTCTGGTCACCCTCCAAATTATTCTGATCTGAGAATATACGGTTGTCCAGTTTATGCACATGTGAGTCAAGGAAAGCTAAAACCTAGGTCGAAAGAATGCAAATTCTTGGGCTATGCTTCTGGTACAAAGGGTTTTAGGTTGTGGTGTCTTGAGGATAAAAAAATTATAATCAGTAGAGATGTTAAGTTTAACGAGAATGATATGCTTCGCCGAAAGGAGGAGTCGCATGTTCCTTGTGATACAGGTACAGATACAGGTGCAGATGCAACAAAGAAATTTGTCGAGTTGGAGTATCAAACAAACTCTAAAGTTCAGATCACTCCGGCATCAGGTATCACTTCAGGCGATTCTGTTCCTGTGGAGCCTCAGGCACCACCACAGACAGACACACACTCTATAGCTAGAGATCGACCGAGGAGGCAGATCAGACCACCGCAGAGATATGAAGACACGGATCTGGTGGCCTATGCTTTTGTGACTGCACAAGAAATAGATGCACTTGAGGAGCCATCTACTTACACAGAGGCAGTTTCATGTACTGATTCCGCTAAGTGGATGCTCGCTATGGAGGAAGAGATGGAATCTCTTCATAAGAATCAGACTTGGGATTTAGTGAAGCTTCCTAAAGAAAAGAAAGCTGTTCGATGTAAATGGGTGTTCAAGAAGAAAGAAGGCACACAGGGAACTGAGAGTATCAGATACAAGGCTCGATTGGTGGCAAAAGGATACAGTCAAATTCTAGGTGTCGACTTCAATGATGTCTTCTCACCAGTGGTGAAGCATACATCCATTAGAGTTTTGCTCGGTTTGGTTGTCATGGATGATCTAGAACTTGAGCAACTAGATGTGAAGACAGCTTTTCTACATGGCGAATTAGAAGAAGAGATCTCTATGCAGCAGCCTGAGGGATTCACAGTTGAGGGAAAAGGAAATCATGTGTGCAGATTAAAGAAATCACTTTATGGGTTAAAGCAATCTCCAAGGCAATGGTATAAGAGGTTTGATTCTTTTATGATTAGCCATGATTTTCATAGAAGCAATTTTGATAGTTGTGTCTATATAAAGAAACAAATTGATGGTTCTTTCATTTATCTTCTACTCTACGTGGATGATATGTTAATTGCTGCTAAGAACATGGCTAACATTGATGAGCTTAACAGTTGAAATCTGAATTTGATGTTAAGGATTTAGGTGCAGCGAAGAAGATACTTGGTATGGAGATAAAACGGAACAGAAATACAAAGAAACTACAGTTGTCTCAGAAGGCATACATCCAGCGTGTTTTGGAACGGTTCTGCTTAAAGGATGCCAAGCCAGTAAGTACCCCCTTCGCTACACATTTTAAACTTTCAACTGATTTAGCACCAAGAACAGATAAGGATAAAGCATACATGGAACGAGTTCCTTATGCCAGTGTAGTCGGAAGCATTATGTATGCTATGGTCTGTACGAGACCAGACCTTGCGCATGCTGTTAGTGTGGTAAGCAGATACATGGCAAATCCAGGAAAACAACATTGGCAAGCTGTGAAATGGATTTTGAGGTATTTGCGAGGTACTACAGGTGCATGTTTGGAATTTGGGAAGTCTGAAGCAAGCCTAACCGGTTTTGTAGATTCTGATTATGCAGGAGATCTTGATAAAAGAAGGTCACTTACCGGTTATGTTTTCTCACTTGGTGGATGTCAGGGACGAAGCCAGAATTTAATTACGAGGGGGGCCAAAATATATTCAAATAAAAATTTTAGTACATCATCAATTTTTTTAAAAAAAATTATTAATTAAATAATTAATATAAAAAATTAAATTTTTTTAATTTTAAAATATTTAATATTTAATTATTTTATTTATATTATTTTATTCAAATAATTAAAAATTTTACTAAATATAACCGTAATTCAATTAGATCAATAACTTTAGCTAAAAGATCTATTAAATTTAGTATAATATTTTATTTAGTTAAATAAAATAGCTTACCAAAAATAGTTAGAAATTAAAAAATATGAAATAAAAAATTTGGAGTTAAAATATGTATTTCAAATAACTTGTAAGTATGAGACTCCTAATATATTTTCATCTATTTAAAATGTATACAAATAAAAAATAAAAAAAATTATATTGGCACAAAAATAAATATTAAAAAGTTGAGGGGGGCCATTATTATCTAAAAGAGAAAAAGAGATAAATTAGTATCAAGGACTATTGAGTAATATTAAAATATTGAGGGGGGCCATGGCCACCTTAGGCCCTACTATGGCTTCGTCCCTGGTGGATGTGCAGTTAGTTGGCGAGCTTGCTTACAACCCATGGTTGCATTATCCACGACGGAGGCTGAATACATGGCAATTACAGAGGCTGTGAAGGAAGGCATATGGTTGAGAGGCTTATTCAATGAATTAAGCATAAGCATTGAAAAAGTTACAGTATTTTGCGATAGTCAGAGTGCTATTTATCTGACAAATGACCAAATGTTCCATGAGAGAACAAAGCATATTGACATCAAGTATCACTTTGTTCGCGAAGTTTTTGCTCAAGGTAGCATTGCGGTGAAAAAGATTAGCACATTGGAGAATCCAGCTGATATGTTGACAAAGCCTCTTCCGTATGTTAAGTTCAAGCACTGCTTGGACTTGATTAGCATTGCTTGCTGATTGGAGTGCCCTTAGGGGCTTGTGGAGAAGGTGGAGAGTTATTACTGATGTTTTATTTAAAGAAAATTTTGAGTCAAGGTGGACATTTGTTAGATGTGACTTGAAATCAAAATCGCTTCGATTTTGGGTTTCTAGTTCGCCGATGGTTTCGCGGTGCGACAACAAATTTGGTAAAATTTTTGAGAAAGGAAAATGGATGTCTGTGGTGGAAGCGGACGGATCCGATCCGCTAGACGGATCCGATCCGCTAAGGAAAAACCCTAATTTTTCTTTTGTTTGCCCTAGAGAGATCGAGCGATTGTACGATTGAAGAACTCTTGTATTCCCTCTTGTTCAACATAGTGAAATCTCTCCTCTTTCGCCCGTGATTTTTTTTCCTGCAAAGGGTTTTCCACGTAAATCTGTGTGTTATTTTTCTGTCGTGCATTTTGGATTTATTTCTTTGTCATGATCGCAAATTGATCCTGTTGGGTTTGTGCGCTCGTTGCTTACAGATATCGCCAATAAAATATAATATAAATAATATAATAGTATATTTTATTATATACAATATTAATTTTGCTAAAATAATATTATATTTTTTTATGAAAATTAATGTTAACAAAATTTTTGTTGATAATTCATATATTAAAAAAAAAAAAAAAAATCACCGTACATAATTATTTATATTGTTTAAAAAATATTTATATGTATTTATTAAAAAGTCAAATATTTATTATCTTTCGTTATATATATATATATATATATATATACGAGGAATGCTAGGTGTACACCCCCAAGGGGGTGTATATCCTACACCCCCACCCATTTAAGGGTGGGGGTGGCTTTTAGGGGTCACCTCAAGTGACCCCTCATCACACCCCCACCCTTAGATGGGTGGGGGTGTGAGATGTACACCCCTTGAGGGTGTACACTTATACATTCCCTATATATATATATATATATATATATATTATTTTAATGAGATGTGATTTGGATTCACGTCAAAGGGAAAGAAAACAGCACTACTGAGAGCTCCAGAAAAGCTAAACAACTATTAGTTTACTAAAGCAAGACACTTGTTGACACTAATAAGAACATCTATGGAGAGAGAGAGAGAGAGCATCTATAGAGAGAGAGAGAGAGAGAGAGAGAGAGAGAGAGAGAGAGAGAGAGGTGTTTTCAATAGCATATATCATACATGCTATGAGCTTTTGAGTGTGATGGTTCCCTTCATGTTACACATACCAATGTCAGTGTGGATTGGCCCTGCTTTGCCTCCCAAAGGTCTTTTGGTGGTCTTCTCAAGGCATGTGGTCATAGTGTTGTCGGAGAGTGTTAGATCTCTTATAATCTCAGGTCCACAAAGTAGGAAAAACATAAAATAAAATAAAAAAGGTGGAAAAAATAGTAATAAAAAAGGAGCATCTAGGTGAACTCACGACCAAAATAAGTAGATAGCTAGATATTAATATATCAATTTAGTCTTGATTTTATGGAGTTTCTTATTGGGTAGTAGGGAAAGATGGGGAATGTTGAGGGTTCTTTTCACATGCTGTGGGCTATTAGTGTACAAGGGGAGTGGGAGAGGCATCTTGGTGCCTGTATACATGTTGGTGTACATTGGATCATTGGATGCATCCTTTTATTGTAATATTATTATTTAATATCACCTCTTTTTTTTTAGCCAACAAAAAGAAATAGGATAAAATTGTGGGGAGTGATCATCTCCATTTAGTTTTAGCCCCAACCTGATCACCTTTTGTTAAGTTTATCATAAAGCCCGCTTAGTGCACCAATGAGGAGTACGTTCACATTGAGATTTAGATGGAAAAAATCTAAGATTAAATGGGTGGAGGGAGATGAGACATGTTGACACTTTGTCTAACAATTTTTAAGCTCATACAAAGGAGAGCTCAATTAAGAAATAGTGTTCATGCACATAAAGAATAAAGAACAAATAAAAAAAAGTGTATATATATTGTTATATAAGTTTCATGATTAGTAGGGATATTAACGGTCGGATTTGGATTCGGATCGGGTTCGGATTCGAGTCGGATACAGTCAAAATTTATATTCGAATTTAAATTCATCAGATTTTCATTTTTTATATCCGTATTCGTATCTAAATTCATATCCATATTTATTTAACATCGAATAAATTTATTTCGTTCGAATTCGAATTCGAATAAAATTTAAAATATTCATATCCATGGACATCGCTAATGATTAGAGGGGCCTTATCCTTTCTTGCTTAGAGTTCCAATCACAATCATCAATTATGATTATGATCGAAACTGGAACCTCACGTAAGACTCAAAATTTTAAAGAGACTTAAAAAAAAAAAAAAAAAAAAAAAAAAAAAAAACATCTAATCACAAAGGTTTTTTCTTATAATTATTTTTTATATCTTAAACAAAATTTCAGCGTAGGAAATTCACCCAGTGCGTATTACAGTGTAAAGAAAAGAAAGAAAGAAAGAAAGAGAGAGAAAGATGAATTATGAAACTTGGGGAATTAGTGGTCTCCACAAGCTGACATGTTATCAGGAAATCAACAAGTAATGGAGAAGGCGCAGGGCGCAAATCAACCAATATCGATGAGATCGAATTGAACCAGAGACTCAACCAGCTGCTCCATCTTCTGATCATCGCGGCCCAGCCGCTGCAGTGCTGTACTAGCTCATGCCGCAGAGCGACCGATGCACGACGCCTCTCTGTCCGCAAAGAATTGATTGTTCCCCTCCCAGGGCCCAGAAGAGATCATGGGCATTGGGGTGAGAGCTTAGGACCACTACATAGCTAGGACACACAGCCAAAGTATCTCAGCTTTAATTTTGGTGTTATTGCTTTGATTGAACTATGTTTGATTCTTAATTATATTCCTCTTTAGTGGGTAGCACACTTGGGAGCATGTTAGAGTTTATTTAAAACTAGATAATGCTCGAGGGCCGTACTAGTCATGCAGATTATTATAATCAAATGCATGATAGGGTGGTACAAATTCTTTTATTTAACACCACACTAATCAGTTATAGTGTTGCTGCTTTAAGTACTAGTTTATTTTTTTCCAAAAAAAAAATATTCATTTGCTAGTACGTACGTACTAATTAACATTAATTAATAGGTAAAACACAATGACATGTTGAACTACCAAGTAATATAATAATATATTGTAGTATCTGACAAGGTTCAGATGTGCATCATGTCAGTCTGATTACTATTAATTTGATCTGCTCAAAACTATGGCTTTAGGATCATGAGTATTTTGCTGTCATACTTTGCGCACTGCAGCTAAATGTGGGTACAGCCGGCAATTTATGAGGCAACTCTCTATTTTGGAGCCAGCCATATCTGGATAAAAGTGCAGTTTCTCATATTAGTTCAGAAGAATTCAGTTTGAATTCAATTACAAGTTCCTCAAACAAATTAAGAAAAAAAAAAAAAAAAAAAAAAAAGAGCAGAAAAAGAGACAAGAGAGTTTTGATTCCGGCGTTGGAGAACTTAACTCGGGAGTGGGTAGATATATATATGTAGGGGGTGGTTCAAGCTCCTAGTTCTCGAAAAGAAGGAAAAATTTGTATCCTAATTAAAGCAGATTACTTACTATCTGGTAAATATATATATATATATATATATATAAAGAGGACATTTGAAAGATATGCATGAGGTGGAATCCAACCTCTCACTGTGGGCACAAGGACATTGTTTATTTAATTATACACAGTGTACTCTCCCATACTGGTACCACACTGGGTTGGTTTTTACTTAAATTCCAAGTACTAATTTGCTTAGGTAAATGCAGGTTCACTCAATGCATCCAACTGATTTTTATTAAAATGCCACATTGTGTTTTGAGTAGAGATCGACATGAAGGTGCCTATCACCATTAATTAAGATGTTGCCTATGTTTGTTTGTTCATCTACCATTACAAAGAAGGCCCATTCTATGTCAAGGGGAATGGAGATGAAAGCGACGAGGAGCTTGAGATGTTACCATTGAAAAGGAACTGAAAGGATAGTTATCCTCCCACGTCGCAAAGTTCGACATCAAAGGTCATTACCGCACCCTAACTCCGGTAGGTGAAGGTTGGAGACATTCACATGAATAATGCCTCCTTCATTATTTCACTTCCTTACATATGGTCCCCCTCCTTCCGTTCGGCGACATCGATGTGATGAATCAGCTACCAAAAGTTCTCTCCGTATTCTTAGAGTAACATTCGAACTAATGTAGACTCATCAAAGCTGGGTATATCATAGGCTTGTCTTTTGAAGAAGAGGACGATAATAATTTTTACGACCTCGCCCGCTAATTACTTAATTGCGTACGTACGTAGCTGGGCTCAAACATATACCATGCACGTGATAGTAAACAGAAGAGCTAGCTAGCTAACTGCTGCATAGAAAAGAAACTAACATCTCACAGATCTGAAGGAACTTTAATTAGACTAGCGTAATTAACAACAAAGTTGAATTGATTAAGAGGAAAAACCTAAATTTTGACATTCTTACTACATTATTTTTTTTTACGGAATGTCATCACACAGCACATATATACAAATTTTTCTACAAGTGGTGGTTCCTTTGCGCTGTTAGGATAGGCCCCATATAGAAAGGAAGACAAAGTGAAAGCCCATGCACTTGTTAGACCTTTGTTGATTGCCTTCCTAAACCACCACCATCTTTGTGGCTCACCCCAAAAAGTGGTCCCAAACAAAAAGTTCTCTCTCCTCCCCAAGTGTTTCCCCCCCTCTCTCTCTCTCTCTCTCTCTCTCTCTCTCTCTCTCTCTCTCTCTCTCCTTTCTCATTGCATTGTATTCCCAAAACATTGTTTTCTCCCTTTTCTTGCAATGTGTGAAGTGGGGTCCCTGATAGAACACTAGCAGGAAAACCAACTTGGTTTCTAAAGAAAGAGGGAATGAGTCTAAATCAATTAAGAAAACAAGAGAATTGGCAGAGTAACTACTTCCGCAATTGGTATATGAGCCAAAGGAGACTTTTATTCCCTATTAATGTAACATCACCAAGCATAATGCAATGAATAGGTGAAAGCTGCTTCTGCTTGTTCTGGCAATCAAAACATGGCAGTGTTTCTTGACCACACCATTACTTACTGGAACCAATTCAGATGAAATTCAGCAGTTGCTGTCATGGGCCGCCGTCGGATCGGTCGAGCCCAACCGCATCTTTAATTACCATGTCGATATCGATCAAGTCGAGTAATGTAATGGCAATGTAAGATCAATTAATTTCAATGCTTGGCGACAGCAAAACCTATCTTATCACCAATTAAGATGCAGATAGCATGTGACTTTTCTGCACAGTTAGGTAGAAATTAATGCCAAACTCAGATGATAATCAACTAAATTGAATACCAAAGGCTGCACTTTAGACCTAAAAGTCTCAATATTTTGACATTCTAGACTAAAAAGTAATCGAACCGCATGCCAGCGTGGTACCAAACGCGTATCCCACCATTCTTACAATCGATGATGTCTGCTTTTGCTTTTTACCGAGTGTTTGGCAAATAAAAATATTGACCTTCTGATTAAATAAGAAGCTAAAATGAGATTCTGAGCTCGAAAACCACGCACTTCTTCGAGTTTTACCGCAGTTCTTAGGAGGTATTCAGACAGCACACTTCATGCCCTACGGAAGAACCTATAGGACACTAAATAGGAGAAAAATTAATAAGTAATCTCTGTGGTAACGTGATGAAAACCCTAAGAGGAGGTAGGGAAGGACCACTGGCAAGAGATGGTTTTAAAAACAGGACCAGGATTTAAAGGCGAGCTGCAGGGGTGGTGATTCCAGAAATAGAGCCCTGCCAACATCTTAAATTTGCATATCTAATCAACGGGCCATCAGGGACCAGCTTAAGAAAGGAGGGCTAATAATGGTCCGTCTGAGGTTCGATGTTGGCCTGTTTCTTGCCATTATTTTTGGGGCCGCTCGCTGTGAACAGCTAGCATGGCTATTCTGCAGCAGGAGCTCAGAGAGGATGGAGAGAGAGAGAGAGAGAGAGAGAGAGAGAGAGAGAGAAAGAGCACTCTGATAATGCATCATTTCCTTTCATGTTTGGGACCATTGCCTCACCCAGAATGGCACTAGCGGAGTCTATTTGGATATATGAACATCATTTTTCCATACTCAAAAACCATGCAGTAACCGACTCAAATGAATAGTATGATTAGATATGTGCAACAGCATGATATATGAAATGTGTGAGTCATTTGATCATAATAAGATACATCACCTTTTAGTTGGTATACATTATTCTGAAAATTTCGCAACCATATATAAAAAAAAAAAAAAAAAAAAAAAAAAAAAAAAAAAAAAAGATTGGGGCTTTATAGTGAAATGGGGAGAATAATTCTAACTGTCTTTCCAGTTTCACAGAAGAAAAAATTCTGGGAAATTGTACTGAAGATGCACAATTGAAAGTACTAACCATCAAAATAAGGGCAGAGTTGGGCATTGCTCATGTCATTTGTTATTCATTCTCCTCCCCCTTCAGTTCTACAAGATAAAAAGGCACATTCAGACAGCTGGGGGTTTGGTTGCACACTTCTCCTTTCAATAGGAAAATCATATTTTCTCTTACAAATTGCAACAAAGTAAAAGAAGAAAAATAAGAAACCCACCCCAAAGTACATGCAACCTTTAAAGTAAGTGTGAAAGAGAAACACAAGTGAAAAGCAAACAACAACCAAATAGCAGCCAAGAATTATCTGATAGAGTTGTTCAGCCAAGGTTTGCAATCATGAAATACATAAATTAAAAAGCCTGCTTTTCAACTTCCATCCTTCTTTTCAGATATCAAAATTTTCTGCTATGTGGACCATTTGAGCAAGTAAGATTCGCGCATTCACCGTCCGTAAGATCAGAAATTGGGTTTGGTACTACTCTGGTCCTCCCAGGAGACAACATTCTGTTCTTTAAAGCTTAGTTTCTCTGCCTTACATTATGAATCACACTGGATAGAAAATGGAACATGAAAGCAAACTAGAATCACTTAAACAAGAAGCCTCCGATTATCCCCTAAAGTTCGATCACACAAACCCAAACATTATTTTCTTAGCTGAACGAATTTCGAACAAACTAACAATTAGTAATAGTAGATATATCATCAAGCAATCACAAATAACTCAAATACCATTCAGATTATGTCTATGTCCTAAAGAAAGTCAGTTATCCATCGAAACTTCCCTTTCTTTTTCAATCCTGTGCAAATCAACGGAAGTTAAGCAGCTTTTTCGTTGCTCAAATCAATAAAATGGAAAGATTGGCAAGTTTCTGTTCTACAATCAAAGATACTCGTTAACTGTACCACTACATTACCACTACTATCACGCAATCCCAATATCTGGCTAATTTTAACATTCACCCCTACTGCTCTCCTTATTTATCTTTCCTCCCCCAACTCTCACCCCTCAAATCTGCCAGATATTCTCATCCTTCTAATTAATCCAACAACAACTTCCAGATGTAATTGCACTTTATAAAGAAAGCCATATAGCATGGTCATCAAGCAATAATTAAATTCTATCATTTCGACAGATATATATACAAAGTAGCAACTTCGAAATCTGGTGCATAATTACCTTTCTCTGAAAATTTATTAATAAGAAACTTACAAATATCATTAACAGTAATATCCGGCAAATATCAGGGAGTATGGAAAACTCCATACTAATAGCAGCATAAAAAAGAAAGAAGCACGTAAGAGCCCTATACATCATGCTGACGAAACCTTTTTATGTTGTAAAAAGTAGAATTATACAAGGACAACCTGTTGATCTGATATGAATGCCATATCTCATCTGGGTTTGTCTCGAAGACTACGAGATGAATGAGCCTCTTCAATGGAACGGGTGATCTGTGATATTGCATAGTGTGAGGCACTTGATGCTGCATAATAGGACGTCACTGTGAGCTGGGCAAATTTTGGAACAGCATAGGCTGCAATAAACAATCATATCTTCATCAGAGGTCAATAAAAACAATAAGCTCGTAGAAGTTGTAAGAAAATAAAAAAGTCAGCACCAGTGTTGTTCTTGGTCTAAGTAGTGCATCCCTTAGGCCCTTAGCAACCGATGATATGTACAGACTTCTTGATCAATGATTTAGAAAAGATGTAAAACAATCATTTCAAAATACAACAAATGAAACTTTTATTCCGAAATGGGGTTAATTCTTATGATCAAAATTTGGAAAATTAACTGGATACCCTCATTCTAATGATAATGAAGACAAAAATTCTTTTTCCATCACCATCGTAAGCTCGAAAAGAAAGGTACCATTGCTACCTTCGTCACAAAACTATCTAAATTTAACATGATGCTCAAGTTGATCAGATCTACTAAACCCAACATATAAAGTTCTCTATTCATAGTAAGTACATTTTCGAACTAATTTCTTGACCAAGTTCTAAGTAAATATCTTTCTTTTCCAAACAAAAAATAATTTTATTAGGTGCTCATCTCCAACTAGTGTAATTGAAAATAAAAGGCCGTTGAAACAGATATAAATAATAGTTTGCAGTTAAAGAGGGAGAACATTACCTCCAAAGGTAGCACTAGCACCAGAGTACAAAAGGAGAGGAGGAAGCTGTAGAAAAAGGGAAGGGGGGGGAAAACAGTTAATTATAAAAAAAAAAAGGTGGTCAGTACATGATGGCAGAAAAACAGCTTTTAACTTCCATAACTACGCACAAAGACCATCAAGAAATGATGAGGTAGGACCTTCGACACAAGTGTTGTTGAACAACAGCAGTTTGAGAAGCCCTAAAAGCTTTTTAAACTAAATTTTCCAATAGGTATGTTCCATACTAAACCGCAACCAGAAGTGGTAGAATGAAACTTCTAATTTCATAGTCCAAAATCTCATCTCAGATTCCCAGTCAATTCAAAATGTCCAACGCCTTATTTGCCGGCTCTTAACTCTAGATCTTCTAAGCTCAAATTCTATGCAATCTAATGCACAAGAGGACAGACTTCTTCATTCTTTTTAACGAACATCAGCCTCCAATTTAAATGAAAACAGAACTGAAAAAAGTTAGTACTGGGTATTTCTTGCCAAACAGAGCCCACAAACATATAGATTGTAGATTGCAAACAATCCCCAATAGGACTAGACTAGAGGGCAAAGATTTTGGAAAATTAATGTCTCAAATAGCAGGGGTCTACGGCTAAAGAGCCTTGCACACGGCATGACCTACAATCCTCTCCACTTTGTATGGCGTGTATGACGTGGACTCATAAGTCACCAAAGTGAAGAATAGTTTGAAAAGCCTAACTGCATCAACCAAATTAAATCTCAAAGTTCCAAAAATTAATAATCGACCAGTTTGGGTTCTTAATACTAACTAAACATACCTAAAATGACAAACGGTACTAAGGGTACTACTTTCAAGGAACTAACTCAAGAACCCTAAGAAGTATTTAGGTTTAATTCGCGCATCATCAACAGCGAGGATAAAAGAAAAGCCATATTATTGTGTGCAATAGCCAGATTAACAGCACATTAAGGGTTCTCGGGAAAAGTTTGCCATACTTTTTCATCAATGAAGTTAAAAAATAACTCACATACCACTAAATATTATGAACAAAGAAATTCCACATGGTATGAAGAGACTAGTCTTGTCAGATATTAATGCCCATTATGCACAATGCAAATCAATGCATAACAAAATAAATAACGCATTTTCACAGCCGAATACTACATGCATAACACATTATGTACTATGAAAATCAGTACAAAACAACATAAATAATGCATTTTCACAACTGAATACTACAATGCATGACAAATCTATTCTTCCTGAACACTCAAGTATCCCAGAGAAAAAAAAAAAAAAAAAAAAAAAAAAAAAATTGCAGTGATTTCAAGTAGTTTTTTCCATTTGCGTATTCTAAGTTCTGAGATTAGCCTTGACATAACATTTAAAAGAGCTCTTACGTGAACATGATGCAATGTTTCTCTAAACAATTAATCAAATACCAGAATAATCTAGCTTTCATATACAAAAGTTTGAAATTGTTACCCCAATAAGCAAGTGCATCCACTTGGAACCCCTCACATGTTTCTGAATATACGGAATTCCTGTCTCAGAATAATCAAAAGCCACAGAAATTTAAAATTTTTTTTTATTTTGAGTATCAAATTATTAACAAGAATATAATTCAAAGCTACAAAATTTAACACAATATACCAGTATTAAATCCGTGGACTGCGCTGAGCAATGCACCAGCCCCCGAACCGGCCTACACAACAATTTAATTAGAAATCCAATCTCAGTTACAACCAAATCGCCACAACACTAATAATTAATCAGATTAAAAAGGGATTTTTTTTTTTTTTTTTTTTTTTTTTTTTTTTTTTACATACCACCGCAGCCGCATCGTGCAAAACAGAAGTGATCGCCCACTCACCTTCTCCCTGCGAAATCGAAAGAACCGCAAAACGGAAATCATATAAGTGCAAGAACAAATTCGGAGGTAAAAAAGATACCGTTTTGATGCGATTTAAGAACACAGATCTGGTCCAATGGATCGAAATTGAAGGGATGGAAGGAAGGGTACGGGATTAGGGTTAACGAGGGAGAGGCATCGGGGGCAACGAGAGGAGCCCAGGCCGGGGTTAATGGTGGGGTCGTGGTAGAGATTCCCCGTGCGGAGCTTCTCCTCGTACACCTCCCTCGTCCCCATGGCGCGACCACCTCCTCTCTCTCTCTCTCTCTCTCTCAAAACCCTAATTAGAAGTAGTAACCGGTAACACGATTGTATGGGCTCTACGGCCGTTTTGGGCCCATTATATTAGTTCTCCAAAGGCCCAAATGGTTGGCCCTGGCACGAATTTTAAAGCAGAGAAATTAAACCGGCTCTGGGCCCATTATAAATTTGTTCATTAAAGGCCCAAAACTGTCCAAAGTCCGTAGCTTTCATGGGCTGGGTCAAATTTTGGGCCACGCCGCCGTCCTACTACTATACTATCGATAGCACCAATCACTTAGTGCTACCAAATTTTTCACCGCTAGATCAACCTCTTTGATAATTTTCAACCTTTAGATCATACTATTAAACCAACCACCAACTATACTCTAGGAGACCACTATCGTCCTAACTGCATATCTCTTCATCCAAGTACCAAAAACTTAATAGCAACAATGACATGGTTCTATTAATAACATAATAGCCTAATTCATATGAACTAGGCTATTATATTATTAATAGCACCCTTTGTTCTTCTTATTCTCACATCTCCCCCAATCACATTTTTCATTGTTTCTATTAATTTTTGGTTAAAATCAATACATTACCAAATAATTTGGGGAAATATTCAACTAGCCAAAAGTTTATAAACTATTCACAAATTTTTTTAAAAAAATTTACAGAGTTTTGTTATAGTGCTTTTTATCTACTAATTACTGTATATGTTTTGATCAGTATATTAAAAAAAAAAAAAAAAAAAAAAATTAATTAATTGTATTCATGCATGTAAACAGGCCTTTCTAAACTAACCAAGCTTACTTATTCAAATAAGCTAGCAAAATAATATTTAAGATTAAGTCATTATATCTCTTGTCAGGCTTCCTCTGAGTTTGCCTTCACATTTGATGGATAGATCTTCTGCATTGAAACTATATAAAATGAAAGTATATTAGATCTAAATTATGAAAAAAATATAATTACAACGTATAAAATTTATATCTGAAATATAAATTATTTTGAATCCACTGTCTAATCTTTTAAAATTTTAATTTTATTACTTAATCTTTTAATTTGTTTGATTCAAGATAATCAACAGTACTTTAACTTCAAATTTTAAAATAATTACTTATTGCATTAAATTTATAGCTTTGATAATTGCATAGAGTATACTAAAACTATAAAAATAATTAAATATTATATTCAAATTTTAAAGTCAAAATACCGTTAAGTGACTCGAATCAAGCAAATTGAAAGGTTGCGTAGTAAAATTGAAATTTTAACAGATTAAATAGTTAACTCAAAATGATTCATAGTTCAGATAAATTTTATATATTTTACTCAAGAATTAAATGTCGTCACACGGGAGTGTGCCGGCCGTTGCCTAGCACGATACGGCACAGGCACGCTTGCGTGCAGACGGTTACGCAGAACTTTCTAATGGTATGCTTTGGCACGGTCTTATTTTAATTTTTTTTTGTCCAATAAATTTTTATAATGTTATTTTAAAAGTTTTAAAATAATATTTATAAATTTTGGCTATCTATTAATTTGTCTTGATTTAATGTCAATAATAGCTTACTAACTTACTAGTTAATAGCTTAATATAGTAGTAATCTTTTTTATAGGTGAAGTTAAATCCAACTACAGCTCACAGAAAAAATTATTTTTTTAAAAAAAATTTATAAAAATTTGCAATATCCATTCGTATTGATTCGATGAAGGATTATATCATGACTATACTAAACTAGAATGAGACCCTAAATACACTGATAGTTTCTTTTCATTTTTAAATTTTATAAAATATTTATGAAAAAATAAAGAAATTTATTTTTTCTAAAAATATTTTAAAAAATTATAAAATCTATCTATGAAAATTTAATAATAAAACATTCTATGAATAAATTAAGCAATAATAAAAATTGATTAACTTTTAAATTTTTTTTATTTATCTTTTATTTTTTAGAATTTTAAAAATTATACTATGAATAAATTAAGCAATAATAAAAATTAATTAACTTTTAATTTTTTTTTATTTATCTTTTAATTTTTAGAATTTTAAAATTATAAAATATAAATCTGAAAAAAAAATAATTTTTTTAAAATTATTATGAAAAAATTGCAAGTTCATCTAAAAAAATTATTTTTAAAAAATTTTAAATAAAAAAATTTGTGCAACTTATTTATAAAAATTTAACACGAAACCATATAATATATATATTAAGCAAATTTATATATCAATTTGTTCTTTTTAGTTTTTTATTTTATTAGAATTCTTATATTTTTAAATCTAATAATAAAATTTTCTAAATTAAAAATATCTTAAATCTTGCACAAAATACTAAAGTCGTACAAAAAAAAATTAAAAATAAAACATATAATAATTAAATTAAATGAATATATTTTTATATTTTTGTAAATTATCAATAAAAATTTGTATAATTTTATATTTTTTACAAAAATTTTTACAAGTTAAGTATATTCTAAATGTTTGAAAAAAAAATTAAGTTATAAAATTTTTTACTTAACTAATAAGTAGATCTTCGATTTTACTATTTTTTTATTTTTTCTTTTAAAATTGATCAAAAAATAATAAGAGATTGGAAGGAAAAATTTTAAAAAAAAAGTTATAAAAAAAGGAAAGAAAAAAAATAGAGTAAAAAATATGAGAAGAAAGAAAAGAAAGCGCAGAATAGAAAAGAATGTAGAAATGAAAAGAAGAAGATAAATAAGAAGGATAAAGATGTATGAAAGAAACCAAAAAATACAAAATATTAAAGTTAAAAAAAAAAAAAAAAAAAAAAAAAAAAAAAAAAAAGAACAACATTATATGCCTGTGTAGACACGCAGTGATACGTACCGTGATACTCTTCGAGTATCGCTCTATCTCGTTCGATACTCAAGGCATAATAGGGCCAAGAGAGACCCCCTGTACCGTACCGCCTAATTAGTGGCACGATACGTATCATTTCGTGCCGTAAGGCACGGATAAATTCTTAATTCTTTGATTTTACTTAAAAAAAAATTATAATATTTTTTTATTTTATGTTTACTATCTTAAAAGTGGGTCGTTTGGTTGAACATAGTTATAAATATAGTATAGTTAAAAATACATGCAGTTAAAAATATAGTAATTTTAATTACGCATATTTTGTTTGGTTATGTGTAGATATAACGGTTACAGTTGCATTTCTTCTGTTTGGTAATGTGAAGCTGATAGTTGCATTTGTGAATCTTGTCACCTCTACCGATAGAGCGGTAAAATTATCTTCACTATAAATAAAATAATTATATAATTGTATTAATTATTTAAACTTGCTATCTATATATAAATAAGTGTATATATCTAATATTTTTATATTTTTTTAATAATTTTACAACTTATCGATCAACACAATTTAATATTTTCAATCTATATAATTTTAATGTATAAATTAAACTTTAAAAATTTATTACAATTCTCTCATTTTTGTTATCAAATTTAATAATTATAGTTAATTAAAACTTATTAAATTAATATACACAATCACATTTTATAACAAATTTAAAATAAAATTATTTTTATAATTTAAATAAAATCAATTTTTTTAAAAAATATTTTTTTTTATACAATGCTTGAATTGTCTAAAAACTTTTTATTAAATTTATTTATATACAAATATATACATTAATTAATTATTTGTTTAGTTATTTATTTATTATTGTTAATTAGTAGGTGATTCTATTCCTTATCGACTACTGTAGTTAATTTTGATATTTTTGTGCGGTTATAACTGTATCAGTTAAATTTTTTTGATACTTAACTATACACAAAAGTTAAAGTTATATATATATTTATAACTACAACACAATATTATTGCAAAAGCGTGCAACCAAATAGGCTTATTGTAACAAAACAACACGCCAAAGTTGCTTGTTTAAGCCATCATAATCTCTATTCCTGGTGGTGCTACCTGGTAGTGCTAGACTGATATCCACCAACCTACCTACCCACCTACTACCTTCTAGGGATGTCAGCACCTCTCGGAACGAATTTTTAAAAATTCAATTTCGAATCTGAACCCGACTACTAAATTCGAACCTAAATTCGAATTCGACAGATTTTAAAAATTCATATCCAAATCTGAATCCGACTAAAAATTTAAAATCTGAACCCGAACCTGAATCTGAACCCAAAATTTTTTTTCTTTTTTTTTTTACAACATTTCAAAATATATTATATTAAATTTAAATTTTTAAAATATAAATTTAATTATAATATCAAATATTTATATACACGTATATTATATATAACGTAAAATCAATTCGGATTCGGGTCTGATTCGGGTTCGGATTGGATACAATCAAAATTCATATCCAAATCTAAATTCGTCGAATTTCTATTTTTTATATCCATATCCGTTTAACATCGGATAAATTTATTCCGTTCAGATTCGGATTCGGATAAAATTTAAGATATCCATACTCATTGACACCCCTGCTACCTTTTACCTTTATAGGAAAAAATTTTATGTATTCTGCAAATGAATATACATCTTATATTTTATAAGGTATATATTATATATTTAAAATTAGATATATAAGTAGTATTGCTTTTAGCTTTATCTAGTTGTCTAAGTCCTTTATTTTGAAAATTTTTAAAAACCCCCTATGGTGTAGTGTGTTTTCACTTTAATACTATGTAGTTTTTATTTTCGTTATTTCATCTGTTAACTTTTTTATTAAATCAGTAACAAAGTTAAAACTATAAAATAATAAAATAAATAACCAGTAAACTATGAGAGAATATCTAAAATTTTTTATATATACTTTAACAAAAAAGTTAACAGAAAATGGAGGAAAAAAAAGAAAACAAAGCCATAAAATTCTAAAGTGATATATTTTAAACTATAAAATACTAAAATAAGAAAATGCTAAACCAAGGGGGGGGCATTTATAAAGTTTTCCCTTTTCTTAGCTTCTTTTTAAGTCATTCTCACCCAAAAGGACTACTGGAATTTGGAAGAGTATTCCTCATTTGATACGAAAATGCCCCCTTTGGTTTAGCCCATTTTTATTTTGATATTTCATAATTTAAAGCGTATCATTTTATAATTTTGGATTTTTATTTTTATTATTCTATTCATTAATTTTTTTGTTAAATCAGTAATAAAATTAAAATTATAGAATATTAAAATAAAAAATCGGTAAGTTACGGGAGGGACATGTAAAATTTTTTCTATATATTTTAACAGAAAAAATAAAAGAGAAATATAAAATCATAAAAATACTAAAATGATATATTTTAAAGTATAGAATACTTAAATAAAAATTACTAAACCACAAGGGGTATTTAAAATTTTTACTTGAGCAATAAGTGTAAGATGCACATCCTATTCATGCAAAGATGAAATATTTTTTATTAATCATTTCGAAATGACTATGCATGTACACCTCAGTACAGCAATTTTTTTTTCTTGTTTTTTTTTTGCTTTTTTTCTTTTCCTTTTTCTGAAGCTTCTTTTTCAAGCCATTTTCACCCAAAAAGACCCTTGAAAGAGTAGCATCGCCCATTTGGGCCCTCAAACCTTTTCTCGATCATGACCTTAATATTTGATAAGAAATAATATATCATATTCATAGAATATGAATTATTTGGCCTCCTAACGTTGAATTTAATCAGAAATGGGTGTTTTTTTTTTTTTAATGCAAAATAAAATATCTAAAAAAAAGTAAAAAAATTAAAATATATACACTATACATTTACCGTCGGGTTTAAGTTCGGATATTTAAGTTATCATATATTCATCGAGTCTATTTGAGCATGTCTAAAGAGTGACTATCCATATACTATTGTTTAAGACCGGATATGGATCAGATACGAATTGAGATTAAATCGGATGCGAATATTTATATGCATATATTTTTTATTGACCTTATTACGTAGTTTGTGGGTAAATCATAAATCTCTCAGTATAAAAAACTCGCATTTTAATTAATTACACCCAGTCTAATAAAATTTGTTCTAAAAAAAAATATCTCAATATAAAAAATTATATTATTTTTTTTTATAAACATGAGAATTATGAAAAAACTATTATACTCCACTAAATTTTACTATCGAATATTTCACTAGGTCCCCATTTGAGTCTGAATCCGAATTCAAATTTGAAAATTATTTCGAATTCTATCCATTAAAAGATTAGATATGGATATAAAATATCCAAGATTCATATTCAAAATTTAAATGAATAATTCTTTTTATTCGTAAATTATCTATTATTTATTGGATCAAGGTAGGTACAGATAGGATTTGAATCGAATATAAAATATCGAGTATTTTAAACGACTTTAATTAAAATTACATGTAAATTGTGTTAATCGCGATAACAAAAGTTATTACAGGAAAAATCACAATCAATCAATTAAAAGCTTATACTGAAAAATTTTGAGTCAATCCAAATCCATAGGTCCAAAAATGTGGCTTATCCAATAAAATATACATTATCTAAAACTTTAACCTCATTTGGTTTAGTTGGACTCATTAATATATACATAAAGAAGCAAAATAATAAAAATAGAATTAAAGAAAAAATTTTAGTACACAATATGCTTTAGATTTTCTCTAATTGTGGAATAGTATTCCTTTGATTAGGTAACTGCAGATTTTGCTCTAAGTACTGATTATTATGTTATTTCTAGAATAATTTAACTGTAGTAGGACAAAGAAAAAAAAAAAAGGAAAAGAAGGAAAAAACAGAGAAGGAATGTGGACGAAATCGACAATTGGAAGCAGTTGGTTTCAAAAGAACATTCATTCTACCAAATCACCAATGCAGCATCTCGAAAATTCAGGATCAATAACAGAAAGAAAAATACTACATATACACTTTATTATAAGATATAATATGATATTTTAAAATTTAAAGCAGTCTATAAATATATATATATATATATATATATATATAGAGAGAGAGAGAGAGAGAGAGAGAGAGAGAGAGAGAGAGGGGCTACAATGCTTGTTTAAGTACTAAGTAATTGGTGCTTGTAAATTTTCTATCGTCAAATTTATTTTTTCGATTAATTTTATCCCTTAAATTATTCTATTTCACCAATCACTCACTCAACCTAAGGATTCTCACTATCTTCCTAATCATACATCTTTTCATCCAACGACTATAATTTATAAGTACTAATGACATGCACTTTTAAAAATATATGAGCTTAATCATCTATATATATATATATCTTCAGAAGTATAAGTCTTATTATGTTTATAAATTTTTTATCATTGATGGTGGATCAACATAATTTAAAATATAAAATTAGTTAAAGAAATAGATCTAATGATAGAAAACTTATAAGCCCCAACTGATTAATACTTTTAAAAATATAACTGCAGAATTTTAGTGCTTAAATAAAAAAAATATTAGATAAAATAAATCAAAAAAATAAATATAATAATTAAAATATTACAAGTACCAATTACAAGCATTATATATATATAATTTCAAACTTCCAGGAATAAATAGAAAACATCTCATTTTTTGTAATAGATTATAAATAAGAAAAAGTTATGATTTTAATTTTTATATAATTTAACAAATCTTTCAGGTAGCGTTTGGTTCGGGGATAGGAAAAATTTTGTTATACCGGGGATAGGTATAGATTCTGGTATTAGCAGGAATTAGTGTAAATTTGCGTTTGGTTGGGTTTATGAGTTATACCGGGATTAAAGGAAATTGTGTTTGGTAAATTATATAGGAATAAGGAGAATAAGAAGAATAGGAAAAATTTGTGTTTGGTTGAGTATAGAGGAATAAGAAGAATTGATAAGTGATAAATTTGTGTATTGACTATTTTGCCCTTTATGATATAATTTATAAATAAAATAATTCATTATATTAATCAACCTAATAATAAATTTAAAATATTATTTAAAATTATAAAAAATATTTAAAAATATATAATAAATAAATAAAAGTACTTAAAAATTATAGAAAATTATATATTACAATATTTAATATATATTGTAATATATATATATATATTACAATATATATTAAATATATTAATATATTTAATATATTAAATATATTAAATATTTAATATATTACAATATATATTAAATATTGTAATATATAATATATATTATATATTATATATTATATTATATATAATATATAATATATAATATAATATAATATATATTATATATTATATAATATATAATATATATAATATTATATATTATTATATATTATATAATAATATATAATATTATATATATTATTATATATATATATAATAATATATATAATATTATTATATATATTATATATATATAATATATAATATATATATATATAATAATATATATATATATGTTGAGAGATGGGCTTCTCTCGAACCCCGTGCCCAAATTTGGGTTCCGCCAATTCCAGCTGGGGATGGGAATTCGAATTCCCATCCCCATACCCCCTATTCCAGCTGGGGTGGAATTCGAATTCCAGGTAAAAATATTCCCGTTTGGGTATGGAAACGGGGATAAGGGGGTTATTCCCCCCTTATCCCCGTTACCAAACGGGCCCTCATAGCTCCAAATTTTCAACTACCCCTCCGAATTAGAACACTCAACAGCAACCCCTAATCCCAAGTTATAATCTCTACACCCGGAACTTAAAAACCCCACAATAATCCCCGTCCCCTGTTCCCGCCACCCACCCGCTCCTACCACCACCTTTTTCCTTACTCCCAACTCTATATTAAACCCCCGATCTTCTGCGTACTCCTCCTCATTCATTCATTCTCTGCTTGTCCAATTTAAAAGGAGAAGGAAAAGCAGAGTGATGGGGTCGTGGAAGGGGCACGTAGCGTCCGGTGTCGGATTCGTAGTAATCGGTATGTGGCATCTTTTCAATCACATCAAAATCTATTCGGTGCGCCCTGGATCGTACCGCATGCAGCCGTGGTTCCCCGCGCCGTTTGCGCGGTACCTGGAGCATGCGCTGATAATCGCCGGGTCCCTCACCATGATCGCGATGGAGCTGTTCGTCAGCCCCGCGGCCCACCAGCCTCTCGACTCCCACGGGTCCATCCCCTCCTACCACCTCCACAACTTCGAGCACGCCTCCATCGCCCTCTCCCTCCTCCTCTACGCCGCCTTCGCCATCCACCTCGACCGCCGCTCCGGAGGCATCGCGCGCGACGCGCTGACGCTGCTCCTCGCCGCTGTTGCGCTGGCGCAGGAGCTGCTCTTGTTCCACGTCCACTCCACCGACCACGTCGGCGTCGAGGGCCAGTACCACTGGCTCGTGCAGTGCGTCATCATCGTCTCCATCGCCACCACGCTCCTCGGCATCGCCCACCCGGCGAGCTTCGTGGTAAGCTTCGTTCGCTCCGTGAGCCTCGTTTTCCAGGGGGTGTGGTTAATAGTCATGGGCGTGATGCTGTACGCGCCGGCCTTGATCCCCAAGGGTTGCTTCCTGCACGATGAGGACGGGCGCGTCGTCGTGGGCTGCAGCACCGCAGAAGCTGTCGACCGCGCCAAGTCGATCGTCAACTTGGAGTTCAGCTGGTACATGTCGGCCACCGTCGTGTTCGCCGTCGCCGCATTCTTATACTTGACCAAATTGTACCCGGAAGAGCCCGAGTACATCCCTCTCATTAAGGGTGCCCACGAGAATGCCGACCACCTGCAGGACGCGCAGGATCTCGCGGAGTCGCAGAGCTTCTTGCCCATGCACCCACGGATGAAGCCTATAGAACTACAACTTAAGAGGTAAATTTATTTATATGGAGATTTTTCTCGACTATATATTATTTTAATTTTAATCAGTTAAATTAAAAAATTTTATTAAATGATTCGGATATAAATTATTTAATAAAATTTTTAATTTAATTGATTGAAATTTAATTAAGGTCATAACAAAAGAAATAGAATTCCAAAATGGCCTCTCTCTCTCTCTCTCTCTCTCTCTCTCTCTCTCTCTCTCTCTATATATATATATATATATATATATATAGTTGAGGTGATCGAGTTTCCATATATTTTTAATTATATATGCTTCTCTGGGTTCTTCTATGGTGTACGTTTCTGTTAATTATTTGTGGATTTGGCGGAAAAGTGTAATTAATTAGTGAAGTGTCTACTGTATTCTTGGGATAAAAAAAAAAAAAAAAAAAAAAAAAGGGTTGGAACTTTGTTGTGTTCCTACTAAGAAACTGGCCCTTGGTGGGAAAACCCTTTTTATGGTTTGAATTTGTATGTGTATACCGAACGTATGTGTTTTCAAATGTGTTCGTTCCGTAATAAAAGAATTTATTCCAATTCCGTTTAAAGTTCTATTGTTGGATAGTTTGGTAACTGTGCCTTTTATTCTTTTAGTTATTGTTTTGTTATCATAGTTATTATGACATTATAGTACACTTTTGAAACTGCACGTAACTATATATGTGTGGCATTATATTCTATACGAAATAAACTATAAATCGAATAACTTATTATTCCCACTTTTAAATAAGAACTTAATTATCATTCTCTCTCTCATTGGCTATTACTTCTCAAGCAAAAAAATTATGCAAACGTAACAATCATACCATATTGATTAATGACAAAATACCACCATTAATCTCTTCCTTTTTTTGTGTGTGTGTGTGTTTTGGTCTATTTTTAAATTTGAATGTGAGGTTCTCACCAGCTAAGGAATGATAGAAATAAGAGAATAGCAAACAAATGATAATTTTTATAAATGATTTGAAACAAAGTGTGATGTTTGAGAGCAAAGCCATATAAATGATGATCAGATTTTAACAAAATTAAATGATTTTGAATTTTTGTATTGGCATCATTAATTATTATCTTAATTAGCTACATGATTACAATAGAATTAATAATATTTAATTAAACAGTTAATACTTAATTGTTTTCAATAAGATGCTGGTGAGATAAGCTACCTCTAATCTTGTTTTGTTTTAATGTACATATATATATATATATATACTAAACTAAACTAGTCCTGTAGCAGCTTCGCATCTTTTAATATATGCAGGGTTAGTATTACTAATTAAACAATATATAGCCACTATTGACATTTGCATCAAAACACTAATTTTTTTTTAATAAAATTAGAATATACTAATATTACCAAAAAGTCAACAACTCTACTCGTGAAATTAACAATTAACATAGGAGAAAATACATTTTAGTTAATTAAATAGTACTCACGATTACATCACAATCTCTTCTAAGCAGTTAAGTACGTAGTTATTGGGAACGTAAAACACTAATTATTTTTGTTTTGCTTTTCAATTTTTCATGCAGTAGTATAGTCAACGGTGGTGTTGGCACTGTCACGAAATAAAAAGTGATATTATCAAAGCTGCTTTTATCATAAGCAAATGACATAATCAAACTTAGCCAGTAATTAATCTAAATTTAATAAATTTATTTGTTAATATCAACATTAAGCATCTTGCTATAATAATAGAATATGATAAGAACAATGCTACATGTATATTCATTTATAAATGTACATCTTACAATCTCATTCATTAAAGGATAGAAATTTTTTTATTTATCACTTTTAAATAAAGATAAAGTTCTATCTCATTCTTAAATAAATAAGAAGAATATGACATATTTGAAAGGCTTCATCTAAATGTGATGGAGAGTTACATTCTTTTTTAACTAATTATGATATAACAGAAGGACTCCACTATGGCACCTCCGGTATCAAAATAATTCTATATATAAAAAAATAATAATGCTAAATTCTTTAGTCCGGTATTTTAAGTGGTGGTTAAATTTTAGAGATTAAGAGGATTAAGCGTGTTAGAGCTAAAATAATTTTATGACGGATGAACTTTTAAAAAATATGACGTTACGGTTTGTATCAGAATTAATCATCACTCAGAAATGTACCGAGATAGGTCTCGACTAAGTTAAAGTTATGCAGCGGGTAGAGTGCGACTCTCCGACTGATGACTGCTGTGGGTAAAGTGCGGCTTACCATAAGGTCGGTTAAGACTAACGAGACGAGTTTTATATCGTCTGGTGCTTGATGAATGTGCTTGAACTTGACGAGAACGTCAATACTTAAAGAGGGATCGAGAAATATGGCACTCCCACTATGTAAAATACACATATATAAAAAAAATAATTGAGCTAAATTTTTTAACATGACTATAATATTTTGGATGGTGATTGTCGGATCATTGGTGCTAACCATTAATCCCAAAAAGCTCGAGCTATTAGAATAACGTCTATGGTTGGGCCTCTTGCCGTTAGATCTATTGTGGACCGCAACCCCACTCAACTTATTAGTCTCCTAGAAATGTGACACTCCCGATATGTAAAATACGCATATATAAAAAAAATAATGGAGCTAAATTATTTAACCTGACTATAATATTTTGGGTGGTGATTTTCGGATTATTGGTGCTAATCATTAATTCCAAAAGTTCGAGCTATTAGAATAACCTTTATTGTTGGGTCTCTTGTCGTTAAGTCTATTGTGAACCGCAAGCTCACTCAACTTATTAGTTGTTGAGCCTATTGTCACGGAACAAAAAGGTGGACCTATTTAGTTATTAAAAATACGCAATCAATTCACTTAAAACGTATAGATACAGCGCCCACGGGTCTCGACTGGACTCAACCCATTAAGTTTATTTTTAGGCCTCTTGCCATTTGATTTATTATGGACCGCTGCCCCACTCAACTTATTAGATTTACTCAACTCCGCCTATTAATTTTTTAAACCTATTGTCATGAAATATTTAAACATATTCTTAATCCATAAATAAATAACCAATAATAATTAAACTTAATAGATTAAAAAATTAAAATATACTAAAATTAAAATAATTTTAGAATAAATGAGTACTATTTGGTTGCCACATTCATCTAAATGTGATGAATTAAAAGTGGGTCTCCCCATCCACCTAAATATGATGGAGAGTTACATAATTTTTAATTTATTAGAGGAACTAATTGACTTATAAATATTAATCAATTCCATCAAAAACATTCAGTAATGGAGAGTTACATATTTTTTAATTTATTAGGCGAATTAGTTGATCTATAAATATTAATCAATTCCATCAAAAACATTCTATTTGGCGCTATCAAAAATCGAGTAATGTTTCACTACATCTACTGATTTAAATCGGGTTGTTTATTTTTTAAAATTAAAATTAAATTTATCTCAACAATTTACTAATTAAAATCAATTTTAAGAATAATATTGAAAAACACATACTAACTAATTATCAAATTTAATAGAATTCAATAAATTTTTTATTATTTTTTTTTTTTTTGTTACTTACCAAATTAGATAAAGCTAATTTGATAAGTAACAAACTTTTATAAATTCAAATTTAAAATTAAACTTTAGTTAAAATTTCATATTTATAATAATATAAATTAAATTAAATTTTAATTTTTTAAAAATTTTATATTTAAATGAGTAATACATTTCAATTCAAATTATTAATTCAATATTAAAATAACACGAAAGTTCTAAAATATTAATCTATTTTACATTAGAATTTAATTTGTACTAAACTTATAAATCTAACTTTTGTTATTTATTTAATTAAAAGGCTTCTATTTTTAAATTAAATTCAAATTGTTAATTTAATATTGAAACAGCATTACAATTCAAAAATAGTTAATTAAATTTAAATTTTAAGTTTAGATTTAATTTATATTACAATTAAAAAATAAATTTTATTAACTATTTAAACATAAAGTTTCTATACTTAAAAATTAACTTTAAATTATAAATCTGAATTTATTTTTAGCTATTACTATTTCAAATTATTTTGAAATAATTTTTATCTAGTTAAATAATACATCAAGTGAATTTGACTTGGATCATAAGCTCACGTCACAATATTAAGAGGGAGAAAATAATTTACTGTTTAAAAAATTATATATATAAATTAGTTATTATTTAAAAATGCAAATAAAATGAGATATTAGTTTGGAGAAAGATGAAAAAAATACAAACAAAATAGGATATGGAAATGAGAAATTGGGAGATATGAATTTACAAAAAAACCCTACTTCCCGTTTTTTTTTTTTTTTTTTTTTTTTGCCAAAATAGGATATTGGGAGGGAGTGAATTTACAAAAATACCCCTTGTTCCTAACTTCAAGTAATGGCAGAGTCTTTGTCAACTGTATCCATCGATCGGTATCAATTGATACAACAACAGATCACCCCATTCCACCAAATTCATCTCAACCGTTTATATTAAATTATTTAAAAGTTAAAATTTTAGTCGTTTATATTTTTCGAAGCATCAAATCTGTTTATGTTAATGAAAATCAAAATTTTAATTTGATGAGTTATCTAAATCGTACA